>JACEFZ010007177.1:115000-781615 GCA_014155875.1 Cepaea nemoralis | reverse complement strand
CTGTGATGTTGGTTCTTAAATCAATCAATCAATCAATCAATCAATCAATTAGGGCAGTACAAAAGATTAAGAAACGCCTGGTGGATAAATGCAGTTAAAGATAGCATTTACAGATAGAAGATGGCATTCAAAAAATCTAAATCTAAACAAGATGATGTAACATGTAGATTAACACAACGAAACGCCAAACGAACAATTAAAACATCTAACTATAAATCCTGGAGAATATACGCGTCAATAATATGAGAAACAGAAATACACGCTACTGCCCAACCATCATCATAAATAACAGAAGTCTATCTTTAATTCAAAACAAAGGTTAGCAAGGTGGGCAGAATATTTTGAAGAACTACTTAACCCCACACAGGGCCGTGACGTGCAATGATGCAGAGAGGCGGCGGCATCAGGCGGCACCGTAAAGGTGCAGCATGAGCAGCGAAAGAGGGGCGGCATATTGAAGGCTTGCATCATGAAAGGGCGGCATTTCGAAGACTTGCATCACATTGAGAAAATCTACCGCACGGCCCTGAAATAGGTAACCAACATTTTGCGACTAAAAGCTGTGAACAACAAGAACCAAACTTCATACCAGCAGAAGTAAAATGTAAACACTACCAGCACAAGCGCTACATCAAAGAAGATCTGATACGTTAGCAAGGGAACACCCGAGAAGAAAATGGATTGACGACATCAAAGGCATTGTTGTACAATCAGACGGAATGTCACTATCTAGTTCCACCAATCGGGCGCTAGTACATCAACTATACCTCCCCATCACGCTTGACGGTCAAAGTGAAAGATAATGGTGACGATGACTTACAAAATACAATGGTACCCATCACAGACTGCGCCGAAGTGCGATCCCAGACAAATGGGAAAATAAAGCCCGCTTCAAAGAGGATTCGAAAACCATCGCGCCTGTAGGCAGGGGTGCTGGTCACTGCGCTACCGGGACTCCCCGACATTATTCGGGGGTTTCTGGTGCTTTCACGCATCGAGTATGCCCTGGCCATCCTCACTGTCAGCCCTACACAGATTGGAAGACTTGAAAAGGTATAAAACGAAGCCATGCGCATAATTTTGGGCTGCACGAGCTGTGTAGCAATGAGATACCACCTTGACTTCCCGACAATGGAACACAGGATTAAGACCTGGAGAGCTCGTGCATACTTAAAAATAAGTGCAGATGATCAGCACCCACTGCATGACGCTATATTCAGAGAAAAGGGTGACAGGCTAAAGAGAGGCAAATCATGGATGGGTCGTGCGGAAAATGTCGTCAGGCAGGTCTGCAGTCTTACCAGTATCGACCCCGGCAAGGAATGGGTGCCGGTGCCTCCAGCTTTTAAGTGCACTTTCTCCTGCATTATCACACTCGACAGACGGTGCAGAGAGTAGAACCCTGCCGCTGTTAATGCAGAGGTCAACGCGCTCATCTATGAACATCCAGATTGCCCCGAAGTGCTCATCTATACAGATGGATCTGTTGTAAAGCAGCAGAGAAGTGCGTGGACATTTACAGCCCGTTCAGCGGGCCGGACCGTTCAAGAATCCAGTGGTGCCCACTCTATGATCACGAGCAGCATGACGATGAAGGTTATGGCAGTTACACAGGCTTTCATATGGCTGGAATCACAGCATTATACCAACGTGTGTGTACTAAGTGATTCAATGAGCATGATTCAGAAGGTCAAAGCTGGATCTGTACGTTGACAGTGGACTGAGGCGCTGCGGAAGTCTGTTGTCCGTAAAGTCACCTTCATCTTCGTCCCGGGACATGCGGGAGTCGAGGGAAATGAACGAGCTGATAAACTGGCTAGCTCTGCACCCTCTGTAGATGGCCAGCCCATGGATCGTGCCAATGTTATTAACGTCCTTAAAGATATGGCGAGAACAGAGGACTTTGACGTCAGTGAATCCGCATCGCTGTCCAGGATGAAAGACTTGGGAGTAAGAATCGGCACGGCCAGACGCGAGAGATACATCGGGAAAACGAGGTGCCTCGTCAACCAACACAGAACTGGAACTATTAGCCACCGGACGCTGATGCATATGCTGGGGGGGGGAGGAGGGAGGATCTGAGCACCTATGGACCTGTCCGGAGTGCAATGAAGATACCCCAACTGATAACTGATAACTCAGGGGATTTGGCAAGTTATCCGTAATCGCGTATTCTCCGTTCGAAACACAGCTATGGGCGATTTGGCAACAAACCGCCTTGTTTTAGTTTTCATACAATGCTTTGTGTGTGGTCGTTCAGAAAGCAATTGCAAATTATTGGACGTAAACTTGCAAAGAAATCACAGCCAAAAATGCTGGGGCTGATTGCGACGTCCTGTAAAGAATATTCCATTAGCTGAGTTCTGTAATGTGTTACAATATGTCTTAGTATGAAATTTGCTAAATTTTACATAAAAACATGCCATCCTCCTCCTTCTTATCTTGTCCCACCTCCTTCTGATGTAAACTAAACCACGGACCAATCTACCATAACTCACTATCTTCGTTAACACGTGTAAGTGTGTCGCTTAAAAAAAAAGTCGCTTAAAAGTCAACAGGGTCGACTTCTTTGCACCCAGATTTTATCCCATATGGTCCAGACTCTTTCCGAAGCGCGGAAAGCGTCGCACAAAGCATGAACTCCGTAGCTCCAGCGACGACCCCCAGGAGTCTCCGATAAAATGCACTAGTGAACAAAAGGACGCGGCCCGGAATCGAACCCACCATCTTCGGAGCCCGAGTCAGACGGCTTGAGCACTTCGCCACTGTAAGTATGTAATTGAACCCAGGCCTAGATTATTTGAAATCATTTATATCTTATATTTTCTACGACAGTGACTACATCTACCCGTGTCACCGTCTCAGTAAACTAGACGCAAATACATCATTCTAAATAAACAGCCCAGAAATGGAGGACAAGGACTGTGTTAACTGCACTCGAGAAATCAATGATGAATATGTGTCCATTCTGGCGAATAGGATCATCAGGGACATCATTGTTGATGTTCTGTGTGTAGGCGTCTGCTACTTTATATCTGTGTTCGGAATTGTTACTAACGCTATCAGCATTGTCGTGTACGTGAAGCATGGCGTCAAAGACAGCGCTACGGTTCAGTTCCTCAGTTTATCAACGTCAGACTGTGTGCACTCCATGCTAGTTTTCATGTTTTCTGTTAGCATTTTCTTCAGCCGAGTAAAACCCGATCTCACAGCGGTGGATCCAAGTTCCTTTTCTTACTGTGTAACTCCGGCCCGAGAGAAAGTATATGCCACGTCAGTTATCATAATTTTCATGATGTCCATTGAGAGATGCTTCTGCGTGGCATTCCCCTTTACCGTCAAGCGTATTTTCTCCAAGTCACGGTCTGCTATAGCCATTATCTGCACTGCTTTGATCTTTGCTTCATTTTTAATACCAGAATATCTCAGCACTGGATTGGCCTGGACCTTCGATAGCGCTATGAACAAATCCCGACTAATGTACTGGTCTTCCGGCGCCAAGCCAGGGTCAGATTTGTGGAAGGATATAATTCTGGCCGGTATATTACCAGTGTTGTCCGGCATTACAGCCACGATGTGTGCCGTGTATATGATATCAGCTATCAAAGCCTCCCACAAATTTCGGCAGTTTGGAGCAACTGGAAATCCACAGAACAGTTTTTCGAGGGAAAATGAAGTACACACCAGAGTAAAATCACCTGTAGCGAAAACCAGCAAGCTGAAAAACGACTCAAGACTCACCAGAACTGTCATTGCTGTTGATATTATTTTTATAATATGTAACATACCAAAATGTATAGTGATTGCATCATCGGCCATGCCGCTGTTCCTACCTGATTTCAACTTCCTCGCCTCTCCAAAATATCACAATATAATGGCAATATTTTACACTATAACATACACATTTGAGGCCATAAATGGGGCATGCACCTTCTTAATTTATTACAGTTTCAGCACAACTTTCAAAACAACTGTGAATAATACGCTTAGCAAACTTTCTTACCGCCGATAAAGAATGTGTCAAACACTTTCTTCATTGTAAGCTTAACGGGCCTGTCGTGTTAATGTTTATAGTAACAGTCTGTGTTCGTCTCTCTCTCTCTCTCTCTCTCTCTCTCTCTCTCTCTCTCTCTCTCTCTCTCTCTCTCTCTCTCTCTCTCTCTCGTTCTCTCTCCTTCTTAAACTTTCTGTCTGCCTATCTTTCGTTCTCTCCCTTTTTCGTTCTCGTCGACTCTCCACCCATCTCTTAGATTTTTGAATACTGTTTAAATAAACATGGTATGCCACACGAAAATACCTGTAGGAAACAATAAAACAGTAGATCTCATTATCCATCCATCCACCATGTGCCATGCCGGTAAGCGTGGGCGGTCATGTTTTGCCATCTCACTCGATCACCAGAGTCGTGGATCAGCTCAGTGTTCCTGTCTCGACCAAGCCACGAGGCCAAGCCATCCAGGTATTTGCTTCTAGGTCCTCCCCTTGGTCTGTTCCCCTCGATCTTACCAGTTGTCACCAAGTTCTCCAATTCATTTCTTCTCATAACATGCCCACAAAATTTTGACTGTCTGCGTTTAATGTCTCTAATCAGTTTACGATCTTCATTCTGATTATCGATGAGTCCACACAACATGATTTTCTTGGCATCTATAAAGAAGGTAGTTTGCCATTGCTTTCCTTCCCAGCAGTGACAATACTGGTCAGTGACCGTAGCCATTGTCTCCTAAAAAAAGAGATCCTCTGCCTACCGTCGTGAAGGTGGAGACCATAACCTACAACTATCTGTCGGCTGCTCTCCATCTTCATCCACCACCTGCACCCATGGCTTCACGTAACCCTGATCGGGGGGCTAAACGGGTACTCCACCTTGCCCAAGGGTGTCCCGTAGGCTAGCGGAGGGAAGGACGCGCCTTACCTCTCCTTTGATAGGGGATACCCCTACCCCGCTACCCATCTTATTATACTGTATATTTTTTGCCCTTATTATGATTATTATTACCATCATCTCCATCATCGTCATTTACACGCATATTATCTGATGCTTGCATATTTTTCCATATCAATTATTGGGAGCCTTTGGTTTAGTGGAGTAGCATGAGCAATACTTTCCATGTACTGTTCGGTACATTAGTTCCTTCAGCCAGGCTCTGTTGTCATTTGGGCGTTCCAGATTCGAATTTCCGCCTGCCCATTCTTGCTTTTAATTTTTAAAACGCGTGTCCTCTAATCTCTACTTATTTCCTCTACTTCCATGAGTGCTGATCAAAACTATAAATTTATTCCTCATATTTCCCGTGTATTATTAATCAACACATAGGTCACCCCGATGACTATCTAACAGGTAGAGACAGGAGATGAATAAACTGGGGAATGTACGGCAGATCTTACAGGAGATAGCAAAGGAAAGGAATGCTTGATTTGAACTTGTTGAGGAGGTTGTAACAACTCCGAAGGGGAGCAAGCACGACAGGAAGCTTCTGATCATCTGAAGTTGTCCCCCCTCGACGAATGTTACGGCCCCTTTACCTTCCTGATATTCTCAGGGGGCGGGCCCGTGTGGGTCATGACTCCCAGACTTTTTCTCCTGTCGTGCATATCTATCGAGACTTTCCCTTGTCGACTTCGCAGTGGCTGTTGTTTCAGTCTCATTGTGAGGTACTACTCTTCTGGAGAGGTTTTTGTGTTGAGGGGCTAAGCTCTGTTTGGAGATAAAAGACTGAAGGCAAAGAAGAAGAGATAAAGAAGGAGAAGGAGGAAAAGGAGGAATTAAAGGAGGAGAGTGAACCCGTAAATAAAATGTTCTGTTTTTGTTGCTAACTATCTGAGACAGTGAGGATGTTTTTGAAAATTTAACGTAGCATCTGAGAAGTTAAGATACAAGTTAACACAATATCTGAGAAGTTAAGATAGCAGTTAACATTGTATCTGAGAAGTTAACACATTATTTATATTTGAGAAGTTTAGGTAACGATATTTGAGAAGTTAGCACATTATATGTGAAGTTAAGATAACAATTAACATAATATATGTTAAATTATAACAATTAACGTAACTTGTGACTGGGATGCTCAACAAACAAGAAACAGAAAGTCAAGCCATGTATTTATTAAATGTCTTAAGAAAATAAAGCCATGTATATATCAGTAAATAAAAAATGAGAATAGAAAAACTCATCTCATCTCATCAGGTTCCTTTTGTACCTTGCGGTGTCGAGGTGAAGCATAAATGGCGGGAGAGTGCCCGTTTATGGGCTTCATATATCGAGATTGTCGTGGATTCTGTAATTCCCTCTGTCCATTGTTTACGTGACCGGCCTCTTCCTCTGATTCCATCTGGTCTGTACATCATTGCTTGTTGAAGTATACTGTTAGTTGGTAATCTAGTTATATGGCAAAACCATTTAACCTGCTGTTTTCTGATGAAATCTTAAAGTTATAGTCTGTCCAGAAATGAATGCCTGCATTCACGATCAATTGTTTTGAAAACTGTCTGTATGAAATTTTTCCATGCCGTCTTATATTTACCCCCCCCCCCCCCCCACCCAAGGAATATGCCTTTGATAGGTCCTAAGGCAACCTAAATCATGGAAAGCGGCGACATTTCTTTGATGTTTTGGCGAAAAACTGGTGAATTCACGCTAACAAATTTGGTGTACAGTACCGCACCTCAATTCCGGTGACGACACAAGGCGTATCCAGATTCTTATGGAAGTGGGTGCAATATGTATATAATATAAATAGGGACAGAATTTACAGAGGCATGTGGTAAATAATGTGGAACCGAAATGGAATTGGACAGGAAAGTATAGAAGGAATACATTTCTTACCTTGTATTTCATTTTCTTCTTGTTTCTTCAGCTTCTTGTTAATAATGTGTACAAAAGGAGTCATGTTACTAGGATGCATTTAGCTTTTTATATGGAGTTCGTGATGGCTTCCAAACAGCTGTGCGTTAATGTGCGTATGGAGTGACCATAGATGATACAGCAATTCAGTCAACATGTGTCAATTTTTAAGGATCTGCTCAGCTGTCTATGTAGTTTGTATTCACGTGCGCATTGATGATAGAACCGTTTTGAGTCTTCGTGAAAGATTGTTTACTCTGCTGTTTACTGTTCAGAAACGGAACATAATTATTACCTGTTTTGCAAGACGAATATAGCTGTGAATATCTCTGTAGTGGGCTTCCTTCTTAACTGCCAAGATGTTGGTCCTCTTTTCATTGAATTTTATAGATTGATTCGTATGTTCGTATGTTGTCCCCTCATTTGACAACGTGTTCTCACGTTTCTTGGAATGCCAAACTATGCCAGTTTCCACCGCAATATTACTCTTATGTTGGTATTCAATGCGTTTAGTAATTTATTTATCTCAATGCCAGTTGTTTGTCACTTTTAAAGGCTTGCGGAACTGAAAATTCATCACTGTGGAATACAAGTTGTTGCCATTAACAATTCGTCTGAATAGTTGCAGCAAAATATCCCAGTAAGTGTGCATGTAGATTAATGTCTGCGATCTGCCCAGACCTTAATCTGTGTCGGACGATTCCAGTAGGTTGATGACTGCTCTCGGTTGCATAAAATTCAATCCATCCTTTCTCCAATAGTCATCTTCCTCTTTCAACACATGGTCCTCACATTTTGTTTCCAGTAACTTTTATCAATATTTAATAGCGCGGACTGGGTTAGTATCTTGACGTCAGACAATTTGAATGTAGTATTGTCAGCTGCCACCTGTCCTTTAATTTTAGCCCACACAAGTTCTATAGGGTTTAAATGAGAATGGTACGGCGGAAGTCTCAAGCACCTATGGCCATGCTCTTCTATCAACTTGTCGATTTGATATTTCTTGCTTTTTTGCGCCTGTTTTACAAGGGACAACAACTGTAGCTTGAAATATGTTTCTGGAAATGGTATATTTTCCTTTCGGAGCCATATCTTTATTGCTTCCTTTGTGCTCGATGCCGTAGGTATTTTGTCTTCTTGGGCAACAACATTGTGATATGATGCATTGTCCATGATTAGACAAGACGGTCTATCAAGGGATGGAAGTACTGTATTCTCGAGCCAATCTCTAAATACATTACCATTAATCTCATTATGATAATCCCTATTGTCTGTATGCTTTGATACGAACACGAGTCCAGCATTCTGTAGTAAGCCATTATGAGTACTACCAGCATGGGCTATGACCAAACGCTGTCCTTTACTACTGGGCACATATCGCTTTATCTTTCCATCCACTGATTGCCATTCCTTTTCACTTGTGTGGTGCGCATTGATCCATGTTTCATCCAAATACACTATGTCATAATTTTCTTTGCGCATTTCCCTTATTTCACGTAGGTATCTGCTTCTCATGGCTCCTAAATGCTGGTTGCTCGCAAAGGATATTTCTACCTCCCTTGTACTTTCTAAAAGTGAAGCCTAATCTCCTTATAATTTTCCACAAAGTTGTTTTGGATAGCTCTATGTCATTGTTCTTTCTGAACCAAACCCTAAGTTTTCTTACAGTCACCGTTTCTTTGGTATCCAGAATTTTTTTAATAGCCCGCCTTATGACATCCTTGTCAAAGCTATCTTCAATTGCCTTTCTACCTATCGTTTGCTTATCACGTGTTGGTTTCATTCCAGATTCTTGCACCCATCGACGAAATGACCGTTTACTCAAACTCAAGGCATGCACTGTTCTTTTTTTCGGGATTTGTAATAGTATGAAACAGTTTCTTGTGATCAGCTTCTTGACAAAAATATGTGTACAACTTCATAGCGATACTTTGAAGTGTACAAAATTTCACATTCAATCCCATTGAACAATATTCACACATTCAAATGTTAGCGATAAATGGTAAGATTTATTTATATAATCACGTTTCATGAAAGCACCCACATATTGACTACACCTCTGAACACTCCCATTTAAACTGCGCGGGATTTGCCATCAGAAAATTCCCGTGCATCACGGAGAATATTCAATATTTAACGCTGATTTTCTGGGTCAAGATGTAATCCATGTAATACTATGCACTTCATCTCTGACCCATAAAGTATATACCGCATATAAACAAACATTGAAATCTGCTGTACAATCTCCAGAACAAAAATGTTTTTGTTGGGTGGACATAATGATAAGGTTATATGCTAAATCTCATCATTACTGAGATATGGATTTTTATATGGAGGCAACCAAATGTAAATGCACTATAGTTGCATATCCTTTACAGGACGTCACAGTCAACACAACATATTTTGCTGTTGTAATCTCTTGGCAAGTTTACGTTCAGTTGTTTGCCATTGCTTTCTGAACGACCGGCACCCATACCATTTAGTTTTAAAAAAAACAACGCAATGAGGTCTACTGCTAAATCGCCAGCAACAGTGTTTCGAACGCGGGTATACGGGATTACGAACTGCGTCCGTAACCCTTTCGCCACAGATTGCTTCTATAACCCCCACTTTAGTCCTGATTTCTTCATTTCTGATTTTCTCTCTTCTCGATACATTGAGTATTCTTCTCAGCAATCTCATTTCTGTTGTGATTTTTCTTTTCTCTTTTTCTGTCATTGTCCAGGTTTGGAATTGGTAGCACAGAGTTGGTAGGAAGATTGTGTTGTAGAGTGCTTTCTTAGTAATTATTGATACATGGTTGTTCTTTGGTATTGGTGCCATTTGTTCATAGGGGTTCTTCTTCTTCTTCGGCCTTCCGAGCCATTGAGGTTCTTTGCTGCAAATACAACCCGTCTCCATTCGTCTCTCTGGTGGACCTTCTCTTGCCAGTCGTTGATTCCAAGTGCTTGTAGGTCTGTACATGTATTATCTCTCCACCGTCTTCTTGGTCTACCTCGGAGTTTACGGTCATTTATTTCCTGAGTGTAAGCGAGTTTTGTTTCCCTATTATCTTCCATTCTTTCTATATGTCCCAGCCATTGTAGTCTATAAGCCTTCACGATACCAGTGATTAGCGGGGACTTAAACAGATCATAAATGTCTTTGTTACTTCTTCTTTTCCACTCTCCACTTTGTGTATCCCTAATGGGTCCAAAGATGCGTCTTAAAATTTTGTTCTCAAAGGTTTGTAACAAGGCTTCGTCTCCTTTCGTTGTACTCCAGGTTTCAGAGCCATACAGCACAACTGGTCTGATCAGTGTTTTGTATATTGTGATTTTGGTGTTACGAGATAGCGCCTTTGATTTTAGTAGATGTTGTAGTGAATAGTATATCTTATTTCCAGAGTTGATTCTAGTTTGTATTTCTTCCCTTATGATGTTGGAGCAGTTGAAGATTATACCCAGGTATTTGTATGTTTCCGTTCTTTTAACGGTCATATTATCTATTTGTATGTAGCCAGAGTTTTTAGCCATTCCGTCTCTTGAAATTACCATATATTCTGTCTTATCTTGGTTGATAACCAGCCCCATCTGTTGGGCTTTTTCCTTTAAGTGAGTCAATACTTCCAATGTCTTTTGTTCACTTTGCCCTATAATATCTATATCATCTGCATAACCAAGCAGCTTGGATGTTCCTCCAATATCACATTCCTCCTTTATCTTCCTTACAACTTTCTCTAGAGCCAGATTGAAGAGTAGCGGCGATAGTGCATCACCCTGTTTCAAGCCAGATGTTATTTGGAAGGGGTCTGATTTCCTGCCTTTATATGTTACTATATGTCCATAGGGGTTGGTTTGCCTTATTGCATCTATTTTCGATCTCGTTTACTGATTTGCCATTTGAGGATATTATACTTACTAGATATTTGAAGCTCTTTACTTGATTCAGGGGGTATTCTTCTAGATAAATGTGTATTGTTCTTTCTTCTTTGGTTATAGTCACTACCTCTGTTTTATTTATGCATATTTTCAATATTATGCTTCATACACACTTCGTTCAGACTACACGTATTTATATGGTTTTGTAATTTTCATTCCGATTTTGCTATTAATGCTTGATCGTCCGCAAATAGAAGTTCTTTAATGATGTGATTTGCCGTTGGTTCTTCTTCTGTGTTCTATTTTTCATGTGGCATTGCTACGGTCTTTCTTTGGCTGGTTTCTTTACAATGATGTCTATATAGGCCATGAACAAGAGGGGATAGGGGAGGGGGAGGCAGGGACACAACCTTGTCTTACTCCGAATCTTATGGTGAAGGGTTCTGAGTATCCTCAGTTTGTTCGTACCGTGAATTCATTGCTGTTATATAAGCTTCTACATAAGCTTTTTTAAATATGTGTAATCATCTTTTGAGGATTTCCCTTAGTTTGTTTCTATCTACTCTATCAAATGCCTTTTCTTGGCCGACAAATGCTAATTAGAGTATTTCATTAAATTCGATTGATTTTTCTGTTAGTTTTCTAAGACCGAAGATGGCATCTGTGTATTCTTTGTTTTTCCTAAATCCAAGTTGTGTTGATTGATTGATTTAGGAACCGAAATCACAGCATTCGGGGCATTCCCATAAGCGTTCCGTCCCCATCCTCAGCAGCCAGTGAAGTGTTCCAACACTAATAGTTCCAGTAACAATCTGATTGTATGTCCGTCTTGCCTTTCCTCTGAGCGTCGATCGTCGGCCAGATCCCCTCGTCACTCCTCGCTGCCTCATTATTGCCAGACTATGGTGATCCATTTGCTCCTCCGAGGTGTATACGTGCTCCCACAAGGCCGCAACCACGTCTGCCCTGTCATGCATCAATACTCAACCACGTTTTACCGAGCCAGCCAATCTGTCCGCCTGTGTTTCGCTTTGCTGGGGTTCTATTATAGGTCGTAGTCTTTTCTCTAGAATGTTGCAGAATATTTCCCCCGTATGACTCAAAAGGGAAATAAATACCTCTGTATTGCGTGCAGTTTTTTAAAATTGCTTTTGTGCTTATTGTGTTTCCTTCGAGCAGGACAAACTAAGGAAATATAAAGCAAGGACATTATCACAGTAAACATGTAATCAATTCTTGAGCATTAGAAGACAAATGACCTTACTAGTAGCTGTAGTAGACGTGATCACAAATAGGGACAATGTAGCTGCATTCACAATCAGTGCACTACATGAATCTTCGTTTCTACACTCCAGCATCAGAAGAGTGGAGCAGACCACATTTGGTTGTTTCTCAAGTACTAAACCATTGAAGGAAAGTGAGAGGAAAATGGTATTTATATGAAAGCATGTCCAAGGTTTGCATCTGAGTTTTCATTCTAGGAGGCTGAGTTAATTGAAACGTTAATATTAGTTTCCTGTTGGTAAAGATTGTCTTTTTTAAGAACTATGAAACTGGTTATCATGGAAACAGGTTGTTTGAACTCCAAGTTCCAAGTCAGCTGATCTGTTATGTCTGTATATATCTTCTTAAATCCCTGACTATAAAAAAAGTGATTCTATCATGGTCGTCGAACGTCTGTCGGACCAAGAGGAGAAGGTGGGGGGGGGGGGGGGGGGAACAGATTGAGAACTCGTGTGTGGAAAGAATGATATTGCAAGGGATCGGCAGGAATTATGGCAGAATCTTAAAATTGAGAGCCAAGACCAGGAGTACTGTCAATCAGATAGCGGTGGGAATTATTATTAGTGTAACTTTTCGCTGGCTGTTCAACGAGAGGACGCAGTGCGTATGAGAATGTCTTGAGTGCAGTGATGTCGGTTCTTAGCTCAATTCATTCATTCAGTAGCATGTCCTTTGCAGAACCTCGCTCCCATAACAACATTCCGGAAAACTTCTCGATCACAAGCAAGATGTCCCGCGTCCGATACACCCATCATCCGCCACATCCTGCACCCACCTTCTCTTTGGCCTTCCTCTTCCTCTCTTCCCAGGCATATACCCTCCATTATTGTTCTCTCCAAACTTTCATGACGTTTCAAGTGACCAAAATATATGAATTTTCTTGTTTTATCGTCTTTAATAGCCAACCTTTTTCAATATTCAGCTCTTGAAGTATGGATACATTTGTTCTTTTCTTTACCCAAGATATTCTTAGAACCCGTCTATAACATTTATATTCAAAGGCATTTATGCGCTGTTCAGCTTGTTTAGTAAGTGTCCAGGTCTCACAGGCGTATGTTGCAAGTGGGAAAGATGCATGCTCTTAAAAATCTAAGTTTTGTAGTTCTATCTGTCCCACTCCATAATTTATTCAGTTGTTTTAGTCTTTGAAGAGTAATTGACTGACAGTCGTCGTTTAATTCCTTTCATTGTGTCACCATTGTTGGTAATCAATGACCCAAGATATTCACAATTTTCCACCACCTCCAATATTTTCCTCATTAACATATATTTCTTTCTCCATAGTAGTTTTATCTGTATGCATTATCTTTGTTTTTGCTATGTTAAGATATAAGTTGTCATTTTCTTTATTTCTTTGGGTTGAGATTACTAAGTTTTCTCTATCATTCAGTGACGTGGATAGCAGTACTGTATCATCATCATATCGAATTTCTGGTATTTCATGACCACCGATATTTAGGGCATCATATTACTCCCTGGTTATATCATCTCTGACATTTCTCATTATATTTTCGGCATACAGGTTAAACAAATAGGGTAACAGCATACAGCCCTGATGGACTCCTTGCCTTGATGTCAAACCGATCTGATTGTCAGGGTCTTGTTTAGATGACCAAAGGCTCGTGTTCACTAACAGGCGTGAAAACACTCACACACATAATGAGTGTACAAACACACGGCGGTATAACTCAAACACTTTAATCGCACTTCTCAAAACGCAGTCATATCAGGCATCGCTCAAAGTTAGCGATAATGCCATTTCCAGAAACATACAATGCAATATATCAATTCATAAACACAATAGTATATAACACTAACTCAATCTTTACTCTACTCAACAAAGCATACAGGCTGTCGTCCATCAAGCATCGACTCATATATAGCAACACTCTTTCACATCCGTCCAGTCTCGAGGTCCTAGGCTGTCTGTCCTACCAGCAGTGATTCCTCGTTGGCCCTGCTTTCCGCTCTCGTGAACTTCGTGCACCACGCTGACCCCTGGCCATGACCTGCGTAGTAACTGTTAGTCCAGTTCACGGTCGTACCTGGTCGTTGTCGCCAGGCGGGGGAGATGAAGTCCGGGAGATTCTGACACTGATATCTCGCCATCTATTCTAGCCGCTGCTTGTTGGTCTAGACAGAGCATTTTTATGATTTGTACTACATGTGATGGAAAGCCTATATTCCTTATGATTTCCCAAAGCTTCTGATGTTGTACACAGTAAAATGCCTTTGAATAATCTACAAAATATGAGAATAGATTTACATTAAATTCTCTACACTTTTCTATTATTAAACGCATGTTAAGTGTGTGATCTCTTGCTTCCTCTTCCTTGTCGAAATCCAGCTTGAACCACGTTAATCTCTTCGTCCATTTTCTTACTAAGTCTTCCCTTTATGATTTTTAGTAGAATTTTACTTGTATGACTGATCAGGGAAATAGTTCTATAGTTGGTGCATAATTTCAGGTTGCCCTTTTTTGGTATAGGAATGAAGATAGTTCTTTTCTAATCTTTTGGCCATATACCATAATTCCATATCTTTTTACATAATGCGTGATATATTTTTATGCTTTCTTCTCCCCCGCTTTAATTAGTTCAGCTGGTATCTTATCACATCCTCGTGATTGACTATTCTTCAGGTTCTTTATTGCCCATGCAATTACATCTAATGAGGGTTCAGGTTCTGTTCAGCTGTCATTGGTTCATGCATATCATTCTTATTCTCACAGTCATTCATATCATACATTCCACTGCATTATTCCTGCCATCTTTCTAGAATTTGTCTAGATTCTGCTAAGGTATTTCCCAACTTGTCACAGACAACATTTTCTTGAGGTTGAACATTTCTTGTCAATAACTTCATTTCTTTGAACATTTCGTAATCGCTTCCATTCTTATGATATTGCTCTATTTTAATACAACAATCTTGTATACATTGGTTTTTGTCCTTTCTTATGTTCTTTCTTATTTCTCGTGTTAAAGATTTATACTCCATACCACTGTTATCGGTTTCTCCTTTCCGTTTCAGCTCCTATCGTTGTTTTATTAATTCTAACGTGCATGGTGTAATCCATGTCAAAGTCCCACATGAAGGGTATATATACATAGAAATATAGGGGATATATATAAGGGATGCAACCCCGAGACATAAACCCTAAGAAGGGAATTAATTCCGACAGCTCGAGTGTCCGAGCAATCTCGGGTCTTCGAGAACGAGGGGTCAGTTTGCCTACTGCTTCGTTGACACAGGTGGAACCCGCCGGAAGCGTGCAGGGACCACTTTCACGAGAAGCTCAAGGAGAGTCATACTCCGTGTCCACCCGACGCCCGTCAAGGGCAGACGAATACTGGACAGTGGACAGGAAGCAGGGTTTAGCTTAAGGGGGACGAGATATACAGAAACTAGAGATTGTTTGATTAACGAGATAGTTTGATAGATTTATACTGTGATAGTAATGCGTATGATGACTTGATAATGTGCCTATAAGATACTGTGATATTGTGATTAACTGCGAAATCATTATTCGCCGGATTAACGATAATAAATTGTTTGTCAATATACAGTATGGAGTTTGTTACCTGTCTGAACCCGAGTCTTGTTCCCTAGATCTTTAAGATGTTGACACAGCTCCTATCGTTGTTTTATTAATTTAACGTGCATGGTGTAATCCATGGCCTATGTTGCTTAGTGCTGGTTGCAATTAAATATGTGGCTGCTGTTATCAAGATATCTCTTGCTTGTACTGCTAGTTCATCAGGTGTCATTTCCTCTCATACAGACATCAAGACCCCAACACGATTCCTAACTTCTACAGTGTATGCATCTGGTATCTTTGTGAGATCCAAACGAAGTGGACTTGGCCCTCGGGTAAGCTTTTTGAGTTTCCATTTAAGATCTGCTTCTAATAACTGATGACCTGTACCTCTGTCTGCACTTCGTAGGGTTTTTGCAGATGTTATGCTTGATCTCCATTTTCTTTGTATTAAAATATAATCTATCTGATTTTTGGTAAAACTGTCCGGGGACTTCCATGTGAAGAGTCTTCTTGGGTGTTGTTTACAAAGTGTGTTGGCTATCGTTAACTCATTTTCAACTCAAGTCAATGAAAACCCACGCAAGGTGGTCTGCTGCCAAGTCACTCGCAATTGTGTTTCCAATGTGGTATGCAGGGTTACGAATTGCGTTTTTAACCCATACTCCACAGAGTCGATAAATTAAAAGCTCCTTATATTACTTGCAACATTCATGCTGTGTCCATGACAAGATGTTTGCAGAATCTTGTGGTTCCTCAAAGAAGAGTGCAGAGCATTCAGTCACCAACATTTAAATATGTGTAGTCCACATACATGAAACAAATAAAAAAAAACAGCACCATCATGTTAGGTAGTCTAGTATCTCTCCTACCACCATCTTGTTCATTCATTTATTGATTGGCATACAGAAAGAATGGAACACTAGACAAGATAAAAATAAATCAATTATACAAATTGCTTAACCCTTTTTAAACTAGGACTCTTCCTATGAATTCATTGGTTACTCCACACATGATATATTTTTGTTACAGTTGTTATAATTAACCCGCCCTGTCTCTTCTGTTACAGACATTTGTTACAGTTAACCACCCTGTCCCTTCTGTTACAGGCATATGTTACAGTTATCCCATCAATCTATCTTTTATGTTATTGCCATGACAAAAAGAGCTATGATAAGATATATTGAAGGGGGACGATGGTGATAAGAGAAACATACGAGTTCAGACAAAACATACTGAATAATTGTCACCGGGAATAATGAATAATGAATTGACACAAAGAAGTGCGCACTCTAAATGAACAGAGCAGTAAAAGAACGGTTACAAATGACGTCACTCGAGCGGAGACCGTGGTACCAGACGCATGGCTCTGAATTATGAGTTCGGCAATGGCAAACTATATATTGCCGCCGATATGTTAGTTGTGGTAGTTGTAGGATTAATGTGAATTAGTTTAATGATAGTATGTTTGTGTGACCATGTGCAACAATGTGAATCGTAAGAAGAGAAACGTCATTTCCTGAAACAACTGTCGTCCTGTCGTTACTTCCAAAGTTCGTGTGTGTCCTTCAGTAATCAACACGACAAACAGCAGCGACTTCAATTCATCTACATCAGATACCCGAACTCTACCCATCTGCACCATGGCATTATATGGGGGCTCGTCCGGGACATTTGTTACAGTTAACCCAACATCAACAGAAGATTTCGAAATGCCTTAAAAGTCGCAAAAAATATACCAATCGCAGAATGCTACAGCGACCATAGATTAATCATAAGAAATATACATATACAATTTTTAAAAAGTTAAATATACACCAAGAAACGCAAAATTTGATCTACAGGCACTGAAGAGTGAGGAGATAAAAGATAAATTCAACGTAGAGGTAAAGAACAGAATTTATTCATTGTCCGATATGGAAATATTATTTCAAGATGTCAGCTACCAATAGGAAATATTAATAAATAAATAAATCAACCAAGCTGCAGAGACAACCATCCCAAAAATAAAGATAATGGGACGCAAGAAATGGATGACAAAAGACATCTTAAAACTCATGGAAATAAGAAGAAATAAAAAAAAAACACATTAAAAATACGAAGAGATTAACAGGAAAATTAGGAAACTATGCAAAGAGGCAAAAGAAACATGGCTTGAGGAAATTTGCAGGGAAATTGAAAACCATAACAAGACACGGTATACGAAGTTAATGCACAAAAGAATTAATGCCATCACTAACAAAAGAACACACACATCAATGGGTTGCCTAAAAACCAAAGATGGCAAAATCATAATAGAAAAAGATCAGATTTTACGTGCGTTCTGAAATTATGTGAAGGACGATACAAGAGAAGAACAGTATGATCTCAGGAATAATAAAGGACCATCAATTTTGAAGATGGCAGTTCAGAATGCTCTTAACGATATGGAAACTGGCAAGACCTCGGGCTCAGAAATCACAACAGAAATGATCAATGCCTTAGAAGAATATGGAATAGAACATGTCTTTTGTCATCCATTTCTTGCGTCCTATCATCTTTATTTTTGGATTTTTTGTTTCTGCAGCTTGGTTGATTGTTTTATTAATATTTCCTATTGGTCGCTGACATCTCGAAATAATATTTCCATAACAGGTCACCAGCGCCTGTGTTGCCGGGGCCCATAATGGAAGCGAATAATTGTAACCTGTTGCCTTCCATGCATGTCGTAAGAGGCGACTAAGGAGGCTTGGACTGAGACTTAGCCTACAGTATATTGGGACTTCCGGTCCCCAACATGGCGGATAGGCATTTAAACCGTTAAGGCATCTGGAGTGTTTACGCTTGTGGCTACGGTTTGCATTCGCATTTCCTCATGTTGGACTGGTAGTGCATGGTTCCGTCGACCTGCTACTGAGTGAGTGCGTGGCGCGACACTGTGAGCTGTGAATTTTGCGTGGAATGCTTTTACATCTGTCCGTGCTGGTTTGTAGCGTGAACTGCATGTTCGGAACGATGGCGACCGCTGTTGCTGAATTGACTGGTTTGCCTTTTCGGTTCACGAGTGCATTTTTAAGGAGACTCCTGGAAGTCGTCGCTGGAGCTACAGAGTTCGTGCTTTGTGAGGCGCTTTCGGCAGGTCGAATGGCGGAAAGAGACCGAGCCATATGAGACAAAACCCGGGTCAATGAAGTCTTTCTGGTGACTGCCGATTCCATCGTCGATGAACTGTATTTTTCGTGGAGGCCTTTTGTATTGGCATTCTAGCGGCGGCATTATGCACAGTGTACCTGTGCTGGCTGTTAGCTTTCCGATACTCCTGTCTATTCCATTGTTCACATAGGGCAGTGAGGAGCATTTTGTGTGATATGTATTGGCACAGGAACGGAGCATAATTGGAATGACCCGTTGCCGTAAAGTTGGAACCGCGACTAACTAACTGACAGGTCACCAGACTGCTGAGCGCAATATTTGATACTGGAGATATGCCTCCTGAATTATGTAATTCTATATTTATTACAAACCCGAAGAAATCAGGATCCTTGGAATATGATACACATCGAACAATTAGTATAATGTGATAAAATAATCACGATGATTTTGATACGAATTACATGCAAAGAGTTAGGAAGAAAATACCACCCGAAATAGGAGAAGAACAAAGTGGGTATTTAGAAGGCAATAGTACAGTAAATTCTATATACATGCTGAGAACATTAATTAAGCGTTCAGTTAAAGTAATAAGGACCTACACTCTTGCTTTATTGACTACACAAAGACTTTCGATAAAGTAAGATATGTCAACATGATAGATCTACAAATTGACAGGAAAGACCTTAGACTTGTAGAAAACATATAGTGGAAACAACAAGCTGCCATAATGATTGATAATGATGTAGGTCAATATCAGCCTATTAAGAGAGGTGTGAGACAGGGATGCGTAATGTCTCCTGATCTCTTTTTTCCCCTGTACAATGAAAATAGTTTAAGAAATGTAGAAAATATGAAAGTGTCAAAGACAGTGGCAATAAAATGTGTAATCAATTCCTCTCGTACGACTGACAAATCTTTTTGTGTGGTGCGAGAGAAGTTTATCCCGTAATGCCTGAAGCATCGCTTGATGACAGAAAGGAATCATCTTTGGAGGAGGAAACATCAATAACATTAGATATGCAGATGGTACAGTATTGATCGCAGACAATGAGCAGGATCTGCAACATTTAGTAGATGCGGTTGTTGCACACAGTGAACAATTAGGGTTAGAATTAAATTGTAAGAAGACGCAGATTATGGTCGTCAATAGGAAGAACGAAATACCACAATGTAATATACAGGGTGTATTTTTTAATGACAGATTTTCTCGACCAAGAAAAGGCATTTGATAGAGTAGATAGTGGGAAATCCAAAAACGATGTGGAATGAGTATACATCTAACAAACCTATATAGAAGCTTATACAACAACATTGAATGCATAGTGAGAACAACTGGAGGGCACTCAGATCCCTTCACCATAAGATCCGGAGTACGACAAGGTTGTGTCCTGTCCCCCCTCTTGTTCATAACATATATAGACAACATATGTAAAGAAACCAGCCAACAGAGACCGCAAGAACACCGCATTACGAGAACACTGAAGAAGAATCATCTGAAAATTACACCATTAGATAACTCCTGTTTGCGGACGACCAAGCACTAATAGCAAAATCAGAAGCAGAATTACAAGACCACATAAGTAGTCTAAACGAAATGTGTAGAGAACATAATATGAAAAATTAGCACTGGCCTAAGGGTTTACGTCTTTCTCCGTAATCCCGTATACTCTCGTGAGTAACGTGGTGTGCGCGAGAAACTGTAGCGGTTCTCGCCGCATCCGTAACTTACGGGGTATGTGAGCCGGTCACTCGGAAAGCAATGGCAAACTACTGAGTGAAATCTTGCCTAGTACATCAACAGCAACTGAAAAATGCTGGTGTTGACTGTAACGTCCTGTAAGGATTATGGGGGAAACAAAACAGAGGTAATTACTATAACTAAAGAAGAAACAACAACAACAATTCAATGGTGATCGAGTGAGCTAGCGAGACATGACCACCCACGTTTACCGGAATGGCACATGATGATGATGATGATAGTTAACCCTCTCTGTCCCTTCGTTTACAGTTTATTACATTTTTTACTATTACTCCATAACCTTATATTTTCTATTATATATATTTGTTACAGATAACACACTTTGTCTCTTTTGTTACAGTTTACCCACTTTATCCTGTGTTGGGTTAACTTCTTTTGTTAGACAGTGTTATAACTTCTGCAGATCCACATGTGTTTACAATTCAGGGATAGAACGAGTTACAACGGTGACTGTTCCATTCGATGGCAGTGAGCTTTAAATTCTGTGCGATTTATATGATGCCTACTTATTTGTGTGTGTTTCTGTTTACCCTAATCAATAACTATATACTTAGTAATATGATTACCCCATTGCCTCAGTTATTCTCCATATCTATAACTATACCTTTTGTTACCAGATGACCCTATATCTTCAGTTATGTCCCTTATCAGTAACTCCATACACTTTCATTTAGTAATCTGATTACCTTATGGCGGAGGTTCCCAAACCACTTGTGGCCCGCCAGCTGTTAGTAAGTGGCACGCGAGGCCTCGTTATTTAAAATAATATATTTTAATAATTTCAAAAAAATGCACTCGGAGCGCCCCGCCAGCGTCGATAATTTACTCTGCTTGTGGTTGTTATGTTCAAATATTATCGAATGTGCCTGTTCAGTTCGCAACCTTCAACTGATCATACGATTTCATCCTGCGACTATTGTCAGTCGAACAATTTGAACACTTGCGTTCATTCGCCCAGAGATATATTTGTCGTTTTAGTTCGACTTACAGATGCGAGCAGTCATTTTCCGCAATGGCTGTTATAAAATACAAGCAACGTTCCAGACTCTCCGACAGTAACCTAGCTGCGCGTCTTTGGGCACGACAGATTTTTCCCAGACATTGATAACCTGGCATCTTAACTTAAGTAACTGGTTATAAAGGACAGTTACAATTGTAAATTAATTACATTAATAGCGATTTTTGAAACTGATTAAAAAATTTATTGTTAAATGAACTGTTGATTTTAAACAAAACACAAAAAAAAAAAAAAAAAAAAAAAAAAAAAAAAAAATTACCGCAGTGTAGTATTGACACTGACTGCCTTTAAAGTTTTAGAATTTTGTTGACGAAAGTTAAGAAAGATAAGAATGATATTGCACGACTTTTATAAGTTTATAACGTTGTGGCCCGCTTAACTACCGAAAATAGTAGATATAGCCCTCTGATTGAAAAGCTCGGGAACCACTGCCTTATGGTCTCAGTTATTCCCCATATCAATAAATATACATTTAATAATCTGGTTTGCCCTACAGCCTCATTAATAGGCAGTCGCTATTTTTGGCCACATTATGAGAAGCGAACTACTGGAACAAGTGACAACAAGGAAGATTTATGGAAAGAGAGATGGGGGGGGGGGGGGGGGGGGTAGACAGCGATAGAATATTCTTGACAGCTTTCATGGCATCCATCTATCTTCATTTAACTTCCAGTACTCTGAATTCTCGCATTGGTATCATTTTTAATGATATCAAAGTTGGCATCCGCAGAGGGATTAAGTGGGAAACAAAGTTATTGATAAAACAATTACAAAGAAGACAATGATAAACGTTAATTCTTTCAGCGGCAGATAGTTGTTATGGTAAAATAATAACACTAAGACATAGAAGAATTGAATGAATGATTTGCTCAGAAACATTGCAAGTAATAAAGTCTGGAGGCATGTTGGGTGTATAGTAAAGTCAATAACCCATTTACGCTCCGTAAGGTGCACTCGGCAAATAGTTTGTTTTTTATGTTGCATATCTCTTACAGGACGTTGCAGTCAACACCAGCATTTTCAGCTGCTGTTGATGTACTAGGCAAGATTATGCTCAGTAGTTTGCCATTGCTTTCTGAGCGACCGGCTCACATACCCCGTAAGTTAAAAACGCGGCGAGAATCGCTACCAATTCTCACGAACATCACGTCACTCACGAGAGTATACGGGATTATGGAGAAAGACGCTAACACCTAGGCCAGGAGACCGGCCGGCATATAGTGACAGACTATATATTTTATCGATCAATCAGCATTCGGTGGATGATGTGATCATTATCAAACGAATCGCCTTTACCCCCCCCCCCCACCCCACCCCTACCCCCATGACCCCTGGTAGCCATATTATAGGCCGGTCGACGTGAGAGCCCAGCCCAATGGGGAAAAATTCATTTGATTGGAATTTGAACACATGACCCTTAGACGGACAGACACACATGTTAGCCACTGTGCTAATGTAGCCCCCTTTGTCAGTAATAACTAAGATAAATAAGGCTGTTTAGAGAATCCTCTGGAAGGTTCAGTTTTAACTCTGTAAGTCCACATTATTGACGTTCAAGGCTTTGGAGTCCTGACAGGACTTGGATCTCTCAAAGTGAGGAAGGCATAGAGACTTTTCTTTCAAGCCTGAACCAAAGGACAACCTTCATGCGGAATCTGTTGCATAGATCGCGTTTCCCTCTCCAAGCTCAAAACCTAAGGAGGTGATCAAGATCAAGTAGTAAGGTATGTCATTTTGCGGTATTATTTGAGGATCCGAGCCTTAAAAATCGATTGGAATGTTCATTAAATAAGCTTTGCAAACTGACTGTGCTGGCAGGCCGATGATGGCACAAATTGGATTCTTAGAAATCAATAAATTAAGAGGCAGACAACTATGTATGAACAATCGATTTTTTTTGTTTTTGTTTTGACGGTGTATTTGAAAAGTGACTGCTTTTTATTTTTATTTTTGCATGGTTTAGTTTAATTAGCTGTAGATATGTATAAACAACAAGACATATAGACGAATTAAAAAAAATATAGATGATATGGTCTTGGTGTCTTGTCTTTGTTCATTTTATTCGATGCATATATTGTCTCTGTCTGTATTAGATAGCTTCCTGGTGTACTTTATGAAAGTATCTTGTATTTTTGTGTTCACATTTTCTGCTGTTTATAGATGTGTGTATTAATGTTGGAAAGCTTCTGTTATGTGTGTTGCATGTAATGTCTGTTATTGTGTCTATGTGTTTGTTATGCTGTAAGTTTTGTTATATTTCCATACATTGTTTGATGTGTGTCTCTTGTGTAATATGTTCAGCTTGGTTTTAAGTAGTGTATCCAGATACCTGTGTTGTTTGTGCTGTTCCTGTTATATGTTCTAGTGTATGGAGGTGTAGTGCATCTTCGTCTGTATGTTTTGTCAATTGCATGGCTGTTTGAATAGGTTCTTGTCTTAGTCTGACTTTGTGTGTAATGGCTGCCATCAGTTGCGTTCTTCTTTGTATTGTGTTGTTCAGTAGGTCCCAGTATTCTGTAATATTTTCAATTGTATGTTGTTGGCGTATATTTGTATCAGTTCTGTCATACAATGAACATATTCTGTACGTTCTAGTAGGGTGTTGTTAAATTTCCAGTATAGCGATCATTTGATAAGCTGTGCGTGTTTTTTTTTAAAATTTGTGCTAATATTCAATAGTGCCGCTTTATAATCTGTGTATTGTAGTGTTTCTTGTAAATGTTATACTTCTTTTATGTTGTGTGTTGCGAGGTGTATATATTCTGTCCAGTCCTGTTAATCTGTTATGTGCTCAGTTGTGTGTGCGCGTGTTTCTATGCTAATGGGGTGTTTGTACCTGAATGTATATGTAAGATTATGTATGTCGATAATGTTGTGCAGTGTGTCGAGTTGATACATGTAATCCCTGCCAGCTCTTTGTATCTATGTTGTGACGTGGCTTCCTATTGCAACCTAATGTGACAATACGCAAATAAAATCTCCTGCCAACACAATATTCATGCCTCTATATTCCTGCATTAGTGATCTAGGTGTTCGGAAAAATGTGGTTGATGGTTGTAATTGGGTGGAGCATATATGTTACTACTGTAACATATATGTGTGTTTTTACTGACTTGTATATGTATAAACAACATCATAATATTTCTTCCCGATTAGATATCTGCAGTGTGTATCATTTTGTGTCTTTGGGTATTGTGTTGAGAAAGATTGCTTTGTAAATGATTGTTTGTTTGCCTGTGTGTACATTGTCAGGGTCTTAAACTTGGCTCGCTTTCCTAACAAGTGTGAGACAGTACAAATACAACGTGATTTGACGTAAGACTCAACGACACATCGTTCGGTGGATTTATTAACATATCAAATAC
Source organism: Cepaea nemoralis (assembly GCA_014155875.1). NCBI lineage: Eukaryota > Metazoa > Mollusca > Gastropoda > Stylommatophora > Helicidae > Cepaea > Cepaea nemoralis. The sequence continues at coordinate 756,818 of JACEFZ010007177.1, read as the reverse complement.
AGAACGATGATCACAAATACATATAATGGATACTTTACAACTTACATCCACAATACAGTCACAAGTCTGACTCGCAAGATGTCCAGACACTCGCCTTTCAATACAGAAACCATACAACGCCTTTCTCACACGTCCGTCATGTTCCGTGTCCCAGAGCTGTCTGGACCTGGTTCGCAACTTGCCTCCTGCCTGACGTGGCGTCACGTGGCAGGCGTGCGTCTTGCGTTGGCGGCCTGACCGCTGGTCAGCCAGCGATCTCGCAGGCCGATAACTCCTATTTGCCTGGCGGCGCAACGAAGTTGTTGCATCCCTTACTGGGAGCTAAGTCGCCTGGCGGTCGTAACGATGTCCCTGCATCGCTGTCCCCTGTCGGACTCTGACACGCTCCCCCGGTAAAATCCATGAAAGATGTCGTCTTTCATGTCTAATGTCTGTACCTGTTGGGTTAATAGTATGCCCTTGTCAGAGTCTACCTTCCCATTGTTATACACAACGTTATCAAAATTACACACATGGCATAGAAATATATAAGAACTGGGAGTTGGGTACAAAGACATGTGGTGCTTCATGTTTAACACATATCAGGCTTCACCCTCTCGATGGCTGGTTACCTCAATCGTATTATCACCCAGTCGGATCAGTAGCACCAGCTTCACGCATCTACGTCAACGCAATTTGAAAAAAAATAATAATATGGTTCTTGAAACAAAAACCATCTCGCGAGACTGAAATACGACTTTATATAAGTCGTATAAAACACTCAAACCCTGTCCCTACTTGGCCAGGAGTTATTGTGTTGGTATACAATGTTGGCAACCCTCTGCCATGCCCAGTAGATGCTTGCCTGTGGTGTCAACACTTTAACAACAACATGTTATATTACACACAACACATTAGCATATACATTTCAAATTATGGCCCTTTGTGTGAAAATGTAATAACAATAAATGGAAGGGAAATAATTCATACATTAGTGAAACACAATAATTTACAATAACTATTTAATTTCTTAGTGTCATTGCTTGACGTTTCTTCATATTAACGAGAAAAAGTCGGTAATATGAATACGTTAATCAAGATATGATTCTAAGATTACATTAGAGAAATAAATAAACACACAATTCGTGTATTCAATTTTATAGAATCCTAAACATTTTAGAATCGTCAAAACTTTTTAACGTTTTATATGTTGTCTGCTATTTTTGTTCTAAATTTCTAATTAATCCGGAAGTACACACGAGCTACTAAAATCAGCTGATGGTAAAGCTTGTAGAACACACCTGTTCCGGTTTGATGTAGTTTAAGGAAGGAACAATGTTCTCAAAGTTCGTGTTGGATTTTGGTACACAATCTTCTGGATTACGATCGAATGTTCATGTGTTAGATGTTTCAGTCGAACATTAAAGATTTCGGTTCACTGCAGAGGTGTAGAAAAGTCGTCACTGTTCAGTTTTTACTTTCACACTCGTAATTAAAATGTTCCTGGAAGATTCAACACGAAGTTGTCACTGTCATGTTGGATAATTCGCTTCAGGTAAGTGCGAATGTGACACTGTTCTTGTACGTAATATATACAGTTAATAAAGTTCGCTTTCTACCACATACTACACATTTATACACGACAATCACTACATGAACTAGTAAAATACGAACACTATATATAATGGGAGTAATCCCTATCACAATATTGTAGACATTACACAGCTTTTTGTGAATGGAAAACCACTATTCACTGCTAAATGGCTGTGTCGGTCTGAGTGTATTTCTACATACTGCACTCAGACATTGGTGCTCACTGGGTCGGTCGGACAACGTGACAAAAGATCGGCAATTGAATTGGTTCTGCCTGGGATATGTCGAACCTCAAAGCTATAATCTTGAAGTTTCAGAGACCAACGCGCTATCATATGGTTCGATGGCACACCTGAATTCATCCATCGTAAGGGGCTGCTGTCCGATTCTACGATGAAATGGCGTCCTAGAAGAAATCTAGACAATTTGGTGATACCTACTACTAAAGCTAGGGCTTCCAATTGAGGAATGGACCATGCCCGCTCTCGGGCTTTCAGCTTCCGGGATACAAAATAAACTGGGTGGAGGATGTTGTTGTACTCCTGCAACAGGACTGCTCCAATCGCCACGGAGCTAGCATCTGTGCGTAATCTGAAAGGTAAACGGATATCGGGCAATTTAAGGATAAGATTCTGTTTATTCTTATCGGAAAAACATGATAGCACTTTATGAAATGCGATTTTTAGGCATTGATCGTGTACAATTTTCTCAGGTTTATCCTTTGTTAGTAAATTAGTAAATACCTCGGTCAGTTCCGAAAAATCAGGAATAAATTGCCTATAGTAATTGATTAGGCCCAGCAAACTTCTGACTTGTTTTTTAGTAGTCGGAAGTGAGAGTTTTAGTATCTTGGACACAATTTTATCGTCTGTCGTGACAAAGCCATTGGATATTTTGTAACCCAAGAATGATATTTCCTGGTAGGCTATGTCTACTTTTGCAGGCTTCACTGTCAGTCCGTGCTGTTTGATCCGTTCAAATGTTTGGTCTAATGTCTTAATGTGCTCCGTCATTGTCTCTGTGTGAATGCATATGTCGTCAATATAGCAAATTATGTTAGGAATGTCTCTTAGCAGTAGTCGTGTCATACGTACGAATGTGGCTGGGGCGTTAACAAGCCCAAATGGAAGTTTGCACCATTCGTACAGTCCCCAAGGTGTGGCGAAAGCTGTCAGATGTCTAGCTCTGTTCGTCTACAGCAATCTGCCAATAACCTTTAACCATGTCTACAGTCGTAAAGAACCTAGCGTCTGTCAGTTCTGTCAGAAGATCGTCAGTGTTTGCCATAGGCTCAAGATCTAGAACAGTTATTTTATTCAGTTTTCGGTAGTCGATGCACAGTCTTATTGTATTGTCCTTTTTGCGTACTATGACCATGGGAGATGAGTAGTCTGATTGGGATCGTCTTATGATGTTATTTTTCTCTAAGTTGATGATTTCTTGATGTAACTGTTCTTTGTAATGTAATGGGATGGTGTATGGTCTGCATCTAATGGGTGTGTTTGATGTGAGTGCGATGTGATGCTGTATTAATTCTGTTTGTCCTGGGTTGTTGGAAAAGATGGTGTTGTACTGTTGTATAAGTTGTTTGCAACTGTCTGTGTCTGCTTGAGTTAAATTTGGGTTGATTTTGATCTCCTTCAAGCAGTCTGTCGTGTCTAATGCAGGTGTTGGAATTTCGTCACTAGCATCGTCGTCTTCGTGATCTATTATCACTGTACAAGCTGTTGTATCGTCTTGTTCGTCGTCTCTGTTGTGGTATGGTCTTAGCATATTTATGTGAAATATTTTGTGTTTGTTTTTTATAAGGATCTCGTAGTCTACAGGTGAAATCTGTCTTGTCACTTTAAAAGGTCCCTGCCAAGAATCAGTCAGAAGGTGTCTGTCACTAGGTAGCAGAAGAAGAATGTCCTGTCCAGGTGTCAATGTTATTGTCCTGTTACCTTTGTCAGCATACTGTCTATAAGTAGCACCAGATAGTTTTAGTGCATTCTTTGCAATAACACAAGATTTGATGATTCTTTCACGCAATGATGTCACATATGAGTATGATGATATGGGTTTAAGTACTGGTGTAGAGTCTAGTTAACATTTGGTGGTAAATGGTCAATGGGCCACGTGGTTTGGCACCATAGATAAGTTCAAAAGGAGAGAAACCGGTACTAGCATGTGGTACCTCGCGATAAGCAAAAAGAATAGCTGGTAGATATACATCCCAGTTGTTGGGGTGTTCTTGCGTCACTTTTGCAAGCATGTGCTTAAGATCCCCGTTAAATTTTTCTATTACTCCGCTACTGTGAGGATGGTAGGGGGAATTGAAACACTGCTTAACTCCCAGCATTTTGGTGAAAGCTTGGGTGGATGCGGCAATAAACTGAGTGCCCCTATCAGATTGGATAGTATCTGGAAACCCTATCCTAGAAAAAATATGGAAGAACACTTCCATTATTTCATTGGCAGTTATGTTCTTTAACGGAATAGCTTCTGGCCAGCGACTACATTGATCAATGACCGTTAGAATAAATTTATTCCCTCTAGTTGTTGTATGACTGAGAGGGCCCACTATGTCAACCGATAGCTTTTCAAAAGGTCGACTGGCTAAGTCGGTAACTTGTAACTTTGCCTGTGGGTGTTTACCTTTTTTAACCAGTTTCTGGCAGGTGTCACAACTTCTGCAATATTCTTTAATGTCATTGCAAAATTTTGGCCAGTGAAATTGTGTCAATAACCTTGATCTGGTCTTAACGTATGCCATATGTCCTGCAAGAGGTATATCGTGTGCAAGATGTAAGGCTTGTTTGCGATAACTAGTTGGCAAAACAGTTTGCTCTGTGGTATTGTCACCTCTGGTGTAATACCTAGTGAGTATGTCATTTTTCATCGCAAAATGCCATTTTGCATTCTTGGTTACTTTTGGCTTTCGGCCGATCAGGTCAAAGTATTTTGACAATGAAGGATCAGCTTTTTGGGCTGTTACAAATGCTTCCTTCATGGTGTTAGTAGGTAGTGAAACTGGGCTGAGCAATTGTATCGCCTCAGTTTGATTTACTTCATCTTGCACTCTAGCAGTAGCTCTTGTTACTGCGTTCACACACTCAATGATATCAGATGATGATGATGGAACAATAGTTTCAATGATGTCCTGAGAACTTAGTGCTACATTAGCTACATTAAAATCAATAGGTGGTGTGACATTTTCAATGATGACTTTTGATGGTGATGTTATGGTATCATCATTACATGAAGATGTTATGTCATGAGGTTTATCATTTACCTCAGGTAAATTACCAATAATTATATCACAAACTGGACTGGTTAGTGCAGCGCACTTTACTTTCCCAGTGAGGAAAGGTGTATCAATATATGCCCATGCTAATGGGTATCTCTCAATATTGCCTGAGAATGTTCTACATGTTACGTGCCTGCCTGTGTAATCTGTAAGCAATATGAACGTTCTTTTCAGGCCAATGATTGTACTTCCTGTGTCGCAAAGGACTGTAGCATATTTGCCATTTACATATCCGTGATGGATGTTTATTCTGCCCTTTGAACCTATTACCGAATTAGCTTCTTCATTGGCAATAGGGATGGTATGACCGCATTTTAAAATACCATCTCCATAGAAAGTATTACAAACATAGCATTTGTTTGCGTTGAATATGTCAACAGCCTGTGCTGAGTTCACAGGATTGTTTCTCTGGCTCTTCTTCTTCAGACGCGGAACTATCATACAAGGCGGCACTTGCTTTTTTGTCATCTGCCTGCCCTCGCAATCCCTCCGATGGTGTCCGAACGCCTTACAGAGAAAACATTTAGTCAACCCTTTGAAGATTTCACGCTCCTGATTTTGTTGATTTACCCTGTGTTGTAAGTACGTCTTGTAACGAGGGGTTTTATCACACATCTCACTCTGCTGATGAGAATATCTACAATACTCGCAATGATATAACTTCTCAGAGGTAGGCTTACGAAATTTCTGCCTACTATAGGGTTGTTTGTCATAATTAGCCGCTGCTACAAAGTTAATGTTAGTATCTTCAGTAGCAAAGCAATGTTTGTTGGCTGTGTAGTAAGCCGAACCCCGTCTTTCAATTTCATCCACACTAGAGCATTCATTCTCTAACAAAATTTAGCAAAGGCTGAAGGAATAGATGACACAATTTTGTCTCTAATAATTAGATCTTCCAATCTCTGATAACTTTTTTCAATTTTGGCTGCTGACGTCCATTTGGTGAAAATATCTCGGACTAAGCAGAGGTAGTCAGAGAACGTTTGAGTCGGTTTTGGGCTCAATTTACTGAACTGTTCTCTGTAACCTGCCTCATCTAACATAAAATGTGCCATAATCTTAGATTTCAGATAATGGTAATCTTTTCTGAGGTCTTTGGGGATGGTTTCAATAACTTTAAGAGGTTCCCCTGACAAACTCCTCATGTACACAATATTCCATTCAGACAGTGGAACTTGATAATGTTCCATTAAAGTTTCAAAATTTTGGGTAAAGGCTGCAATGCAGTCACCCGAGGTATAATTACGTACAATACCTTGATATTTCTTATACTGGTTTTCTTTCTCCAGTCTTTCAGATTTCTTAAACTCTTTGTTAATGGCAGTCTCAGTGTCAAGTTGTTTCATCTTCAACTGTAACTCCAGTTCTTCTCTCTTACTCTGAGCTGCTATTTCTGCCTTCTTCAGCTCTGTTTCATTCTCGATCTCGGCCTTTTTCAATGCTCTTTCAGCTGCTCTTTCTTCACGCTCAGCCGCTTTTTCCTGTACTTGTAGGTATTCTGCATATTTCTGCTCACTCCACTGTGTTAATTCATCACCATGTAACTGTAACTTTATCCCCATATCAATGAAATCAAATAATGAAGATATGATGGAAAAATGTCAATGAAATACCAGCCACACACAATATGTAATAAGTGGTTAGTAATCAACAATTTACAATCTGTTTATATGGACGATATGTGCCTAAAAATGCATTTTTAAAGGTATACGAAAAGGAAAAAGTATACTCAAGTGCCCTGGATGCGGTGAAGAACGGTTGGAAATCGGGCTAGGAACTGTAGGGTCGCTACCTCAGACTACAAATGACCTCTACGGCAAGGTTTCGGATGGTACGGAAAAACCTGCTTTTATTTTGGAAGAAGATAATTAGCGTCTATTTGTTGGTGTGTGCCTTGTCCTAAGTGTTGATTAGGTTTGTATGGCGTTGAGTATAATTGTATGTCGTAAGTTTGTCCGTCAACAATTTTTTTTACAATACACGTTACTTTCTTTCCAAAACACTTTTCGCGTTCCCAAACTCAATTCACAAAGACAATCTACAAGTATCTTAACACTCTACAACATTGATGACACATCACTTACATCAAGATGACATTCAGTAAGGACATAGACATCAAGTTTACAAGATGGCGACAAGGTCAAAATGGCGACAAGATTACAATGTCGACAAGGTCAAAACGGTGACAAGTTTCACAAATCACAAATGTTTTACACGCTTACAGGATCAAACAGAATGTATGCATTGTACGTTTACAAATGGTCTTACACATGTTTAAATAATGTAGTAACAATCAAAATGAGCCTTCCATGATCACATTTAAGTTTAAATCTAATTAAATTAAACGTTCAACAAGGACAAGCTATTCACGTTCAAATATAACTAAATTAAAGCTGGACGAGCCCTCCACGTTCACACATGTCAGGGTCTTAAACTTGGCTCGCTTTCCTAACAAGTGTGAGACAGTACAAATACAACGTGATTTGACGTAAGACTCAACGACACATCGTTCGGTGGATTTATTAACATATCAAATACAGAACGATGATCACAAATACATATAATGGATACTTTACAACTTACATCCACAATACAGTCACAAGTCTGACTCGCAAGATGTCCAGACACTCGCCTTTCAATACAGAAACCATACAACGCCTTTCTCACACGTCCGTCATGTTCCGTGTCCCAGAGCTGTCTGGACCTGGTTCGCAACTTGCCTCCTGCCTGACGTGGCGTCACGTGGCAGGCGTGCGTCTTGCGTTGGCGGCCTGACCGCTGGTCAGCCAGCGATCTCGCAGGCCGATAACTCCTATTTGCCTGGCGGCGCAACGAAGTTGTTGCATCCCTTACTGGGAGCTAAGTCGCCTGGCGGTCGTAACGATGTCCCTGCATCGCTGTCCCCTGTCGGACTCTGACAGCAACATCAACAACATCATAATATTTCTTCCCGATTAGATATCTGCAGTGTGTATCATTTTGTGTCTTTGGGTATTGTGTTGAGAAAGATTGCTTTGTAAATGATTGTTTGTTTGCCTGTGTGTACATGTATAGTAAATGTGGTCTTCTGTCTCTTATGGCTCCTCCGAGGTATACATCATGGGAAAGTATTCTAAATAGTTATATCGAAGCAAACCAGTTTTACCGACGCCAGTCATGCACATCCAGCAGTATGGACCACACTCGAGTTCAAAACTGGCCATTGGTGTGGAGTATGAAATCGATTAGGGTGGTCAAGGAAGATGACCGATCATTTATGTGGTGTGGTAAGTTGCGTATACAATCGATTAAGTTAGTCGGGGTAGATAACAGGTCAATATGGTGGGGGGTCGCCTTGTAGGATGTGTGTGTGTGTGTGTGTGTGTGTGTGTGTGTGTGTGTGTGTGTGTGTGTGTGTGTGTGTGTGGAATCGACGCTTCCCCACTCGCCGCAAGCATTGTAGCGGTGACGTTTTATTTGAAAATTGTAGGTGCATTTTGAACAACATTTTGATGGAGCAAAGCATTAATTAAGGAAGGAAATATGACGGCGTAGTTTATTTGGGTCAGGTTTACTAATTGGTTTGAGAAAGGTTGCTTTGCAAATTTATTTTTGTTTGCGTATGCATGTGTACATGTATTAATTGTTTGATTGTATATGTTAGACTGTAGGACATATGTTAATTGTCCGTCAATAATGATGAAGACCATTCATTTCATCCAATGGGGTTGAAAGTATGGAGCCGTGAGGTCTAAGATGGCTGATAAGGCCTATTTTGGCTCGAAATATTCTTTGACAATGTGGACAAAGAATGCTTGACGTTTCTGGAGGAGGATTTTCTGTAGTGGTGTTTCTGTTCTGTCTTTTCTTCACATATCTTGCAGTCCTGGTTTCCTCACAAGTGACTGCACCCTTGCGTAATGATGCAAGCCACAAATTTCGGTCTCTGGCTGCAGTCTCCCAGGTGTCATGATGAATTCCAAAAGCATTCAGTGAGATTTCCAGAGTGTCTTTAAAGCGCTTCTCCTGGCCGCCTTGGGAGCGTTTACCACAATGCAACTCACCGTAAAAAAATTCGTTTAGGGAGCCTGTGATCTGGCACGAGAGTCAAGTGACCAGCCAAGCGAATCTGATTCTTCATTAGTAGAGTGTGGATACTGGGCATGGACGCTCTTTCTAGGACTTCAGTGTCTGGGATCTTGTCTTGCCATTTAATCTTCAGTAACTTCCTAAGGCAGGCTGTGTGGAAGTGGTTTAATTTCCTAGCGTGTCGCTGATAAACAGTCCAGGTTTCACAAGCATATAGCAGTGTGGATAATACAACTGCTTTGTAGACTTTCAGCTTTGTTTGCAGGCTTATTCCATTTCTGTCCCATACATTCTTGTACAGTCTGCCAAAGGCCTCGCTGGCCTTGGAGATTCTTGCATTCACTTCATCATCAATTGTGGCAGCTTGTGACACAGTGCTGCCAAGATAGGTGAATTTGTCCACAACACTTAGACTATGACCATTCACTTTGATATTCGGCACAGTGTGATTATTCCCGGAGCTGGCTGGTACATAACTACAGTCTTCTCCAAATTGATATTGAGCCCAAAGTTGGCACAGGCATGTGAGAAAGCTGAAACATTATGTTGCATGTCCGCCTCTGAGTTGGCGTATAGAGCGCAATCATCAGAAAACAGGAGCTCTCTGACGGTGTCCCTGTCAATTTTGGTTTTAGCTTTCAGCCTTCTGAGATTGAATAACTTTCCATCCATGCGGTAGTTGATGTCTATTCCAATGTCGTTGTTCTCGAAGGCATTCGTCAGCATAGCTGAAAACATGAGGCTGAACAGTGTTGGTGCCAGGACACATCCTTGTTTCACTCCATTGGTGACAGGAAAGGGCTCAGACAGTTCACCATTTTCCTGTACTCTTGCCTGCATGCCATCATGAAATAGGCGCACTATTTGGACAAACTTACGTGGACAGCCATATTTTGCCATAATCGTCCACAGTCCTTCTCTGCTGACTGCATCAAAAGCTATGGTAAGGTCAATGAAAGTAGAGAACATTTCGCAGTTCTGTTCCTGACATTTCTCAGGAAGTACAGTCTTGTAGGATGTGTGTGTGTGTGTGTGTGTGTGTGTGTGTGTGTGTGTGTGTGTGTGTGTGTGTGTGTGTGAGAGAGAGAGGAATCGACGCTTCCCACTCGTCACAAGCATTGTAGCAGTGACACATCCTACAAGACTGTAGGACATATAGTAAAGGTGCACATCTGGATTTTACTATTGCGTCTGCATAATTGACATTAGGCCATCTGGAGTAGTATTCTTAGTATTCTTAGCAACAGTAGTAGTAGTAGTAGTAGTAGTAGTAGTAGTAGTAGTAGTAGTAGTAGTAGTAGTAGTAGTAGTAGTAGTAGTAGTAGTAGTAGAAATAGTATTAGTAGTAGTACTAGAAGTAACAGTAATATTATTATTATTATTATTATTATTATTATTATTATTATTATTATTAGTAGTAGTAGTAGTAGTAGTAGTAGTAGTAGTAGTAGTAGTAGTAGTAGTAGTAGTAGTAGTAGTAGTAGTAGTAGTAGTAGTATGTGAGAAACCTTTATGAGGTTAACAGAGAGGAACAGTATGATATTAGATTTAATAATGAAGGACCGCCAATTTTGAAGATGGAGGTTGGAAATGTTCTTAAGCATATGAAAGCTGGCAAGGCCCCCGGTGCAGATAACATCACAACAGAAATGATTAAAGCTTTAGAAGAATATGGACTAGATCAAGTCACCAGACTGCTGAACACATTGTATGATACTAGAGCTATACCTTCTGAATTATGTAACTATGTATTTATTGCAATCCCAAAGAAATCAGGAGCCTTGGAATGTGATCAGCATAGAACAATTAGTATAATGAGTCACATCACAAAGAATTTGCTAAGAATGATTATGCAAAGAGTGAGGAAGAAATTACAACCTGAAATAGGGGAAGAACAATGTGGGTTTGTGGAAGGAAAGGGTACAGTAAATGCTGTGTATATGCTGCGAACAGTTATTGAACGAGCTACAGAAATAAACAAGGATATACATCTTTGCTTCATTGACTACACAAAGGCTTTCGATAGAGTTACACATGTCAACATGGTGGATATGCTTGCAGTCCTACAAATTGATGGGAAAGACATTAGACTTATAAAAACATATATTGGAAACAACAAGCTGCCATAATGATTGATAATGATGTAGGTCAATATCAGCCTATTAAGAGAGGTGTGAGACAGGGATGTGTAATGTCTCCTGATCTTTTTTCCCCCTGTAAATTGAAAATAGTTTCAGAAATGTAGAAAATATGAAAGGAATCATCTTTGGAGGAGGAAACATCAATAACATTAGATATGCAGATGGTACAGTATTGATTGCAGACAATGAGCAGGATCTGCAACATTTAGTAGATGCGGTTGTTGCACACAGTGAACAATTAGGGTTAGAATTAAATTGTAAAAAGACACAGGTTATGGTCGTCACTAGGAAGAACGAAGTACCACAATGTAATATACAAGTAAATGGGAATATTCTTCAACAAGTGAATCGGTACAATGATCTCGGAACAGTCATAACATCTGATGGGAGATGCCTTGAAGAGATTAGAACAAGAATCGCCATCGCGAAAGTAGCCTTTAGCAAGATGAAAAACATTCTGACCAATAAAAAGATGTCAACTAAAACAAGAAAAAAGAGTGTTGAGGGGATACATAGAGCCTGTTCTTTTGTATGGATGTGAAACTTGGAAAATGTGCAGTCAAGCTGAAAAATATCTGATGGCTGCAGAAATGTGGTTTCTGAGGAAAATGCAAAGATTACCATGGACAGATAGAAAAACCAATGACCAAGTACAGCATGAGACAAATGAAAATCGTAAATTGATTAGAGAAATTAGGCGTAGACAGTCAAAATTTTTTTGGCCATGTTATGAGAAGAAATGGATTAGAGAACTTAGTGACTAGTAGCAAGATCGAATGGAACAGACCAAGAGGAAGACTGAGAGGAAAATACCTGGATGGCATGGACGAGACAGGAACACTGAGTTGATCCACGACACTGGTGACCGAGTTAAATGGCGAGTCATGATTACCCACTCTTTCCGGCATGACACATGATTGATTGATTGATTGAATAGTGGTAGTAGTAGTAGTAGTAGTAGTAGTAGTAGTAGTAGTAGTAGTAGTATAGTAGTAGTAGTAGTAGTAGTAGTAGTAGTAGTAGTAGTAGTAGTAGTAGTAGTAGTAGTAGTAGTAGTAGTAGTAGTAGTAGTAGTAGTAGTAGAATTAATAGTAGCAGCATTCGTAATAGAGGTATTAGTAAGAATGATAGTAGAGAAAAAGGTGGTAGTTGTAGTAATTGTGGTAGCAGTAGTTGTTATCTTAAGTCTGTTTAGGTTACTCAAGGGAGAGTTAGCACGGGGGAGTGAGGGTGTTGTGTCCACCCTGTGTGTGAGAATCGATTAGTTGGTTGGCGAATTCCTTGCTTGTATAGTAAATATGTTCTTTTGTTTCTTAAATGTTGTATAGTACATATATGTAGTTGGTATGGTGCTATTTGCATAACAGATGATCGGTAAGTAGTATGTTGATGTGGGGTGTAAAATCGATTTAAGTGGTCAAGGTAGAGAACTGGTCATAGGGGTAGGGCGGCGCTGCAATCAATATTATATGGATTATGTTGGCGGGTTATCGATTGTTTTCTTTTCCCCGTTATTTTATTCGATCTTTGTCTTCTTTTGGCGTCGTCAGTGGTGGGGGAGTGGGGGTGAGAGGTGATGCTGTTACAAACTGGCACCTCCGATTTAATGATTGTTTTCTTCTTCTTTGGTAGTGGCCAGTAGTGGGGTAGTGTTGTAATACGTGAGTGAAAAATCGATCTCCCCCACCCACTACCCCGCATAGCTAAGGCGTTGTAGTGTTTTAATGCACAACCAGAAAATGAAAGCATCATCATAAAATATCATTCTGATTTGATATCTGTAGTGAGATAAAGTTAAGAACCATTTTGTATGCATGTTTTGTGCTGTATGCTGTGTAATGTGTTGGTTATAATTAAATATTTGTCTTGCGTAGATGTAAGATTTGATAATGTCAGAAAGGATTATTATTTGTTGTTATTGTTTTTTTTTTTGGGGGGGGGGGGGGGGGAAGGGGGGGGGGGTCGAGAACTATCACTAAGTATATTATTTTTGGCATTATGTATGTGTTGACTATTTAATTTCTACTAAATATTGTTGATGTTTTGTATTTGTTCCTATACAACATGTCTGTTATTTGATGTGTCAGTATTCTTGTTTCTGTGTGTTTCTATTAATTGTTCTAGTGCAGTCTGTGTGGCTCTGAATGTTTGGCATGTATAGTAAATATGTTAAGCTGTACAGTTATAAGTTATAATCTTTAATGTAATATATGTATCCTCTTATTAATTCACTAAGTATTTGTAGCACAATGGAAATACCAACACTAAGTGTGAGCTAACCATCGTAGAATTTCTCTTGGGGGGGTACCACGATAGAAACATCAACACTCTGTGCAAACTGGCCACAACACAGTATTTCACGTGAGCGTATCACGACGAAAATATCAACACTCAGTGTAAGGTAATCATCATATTATTTCATGTGGGGCACCACGATGGAAATATCAACACTCAGTTTAACTGATTAAGTGGCATGGAATGACACATTGTCTTATTCAAACTCCCGAAACAGCCTTGCGGTTACAAATCAAACTATAGTTTAAATATCAATACAGTAGTTTTCCCCTTCACAATCCCAATCTTCTTTTAATAAGATATATAATACGTGTCTGCTACCCTGGTCCTGACTCAATCCCGGGAGAGATATACAAAAGCAGGTGGACAGTTCTAATAGAGCAGCTTCACCAAGTCTGTATATTGGTGAACGAGACCATGCCACAAGATTTCAAGGACACGTCAATAGTCTACCGTTACAATTATAAAAGAAACCGCCAATCCTGTAACAGCCATCGAGGCATCTCCTTGCTCTCAATTGAAGCGAGATACTCACCATAATTCATCTCACTCGCCTCATCCCATCTCGACCAAGGTCGTCTTCCTGAGAGTCAATGTGGCTTCAGGAAAGAACGAGTGACTGTTGACATGAGTTTTGCTGCAAGGCAGTTACAAGAGAATGTCTGAAACAGAACTCCGAAATGTCCTCCACTTTCATTGATCTTACCAAGGCTTTTCATACAGTCAACAGAGAAGGTCTGTGGAATATTATGGTGAAATATGGCTATCCACGAAAGTTTGTCCAAATAGTGCGGCTATTTCATGATGGCATGCAGGCAAGAGTACAGGAAAAAGGTGAATTGTCTGAGCCATTTCCTGTCACCAATGGAGTGAAACAAGGATGTGTCCTGGCACCAACACTGTTCAGCCTCATGTTTTCAGCTATGCTGATGAATGCCTTCGAGAACAACGACATTGGAATAGACATCAACTACCGCATGGATGGAAAGTTATTCAATCTCAGAAGGCTGAAAGCTAAAACTAAAACTACCAGCGACACCGTCAGAAAGCTCATGTTTGCTGACGATTGCGCTCTGCATGCCAACTCAGAGGCAGCCATGCACCATAGCGTTTCAGCTTTCTCATATACCTGTGCCAACTTTGGGCTCAGTATCAACTTGGAGAAAGCTTATTATGACCCAGCCAGCTCCAGGGATTAATCACACCGTGCCGAATGTGTCGAGAAACGGAAGTAGGTCTCTGACGGGAAAACTCATTACCCATCTTTGTCCTATCCCGTTTATGCGGCTAGGCCACATTTTAAGGCGGGTGAGTGGGGATCTTCAGGTAAGAAGAGTTAGAACCGTTTTCTAGGTTCAAATGGATTTATGTATCGGGGGTGTCATGAATATCACAGGTCCCGAGAAACATAACTCTTTGAATGTGCGTAGATACTTGCTGTTGTAAATCGAACATTCTGATAAACCTCGGGAAATCGTGAGTTGCCATCATTTCGTGAGGCGATTCTCGATGTTCGACGGGATCCGTGATTGTATGATACTTCCGGACTTGATCCGAAGTGGTCATTCGATAGCCTGTCATTGAGACGAGAGGCCGCCTCTTCTTCCAGCTGTATACTATGCAACTCTTGGGGACCCAGAGATTGATCTACAGCGGAAGACTTGATGAAACTATCTATCAATGTCTGTTACGGAATAGTTCCTAAGTTTAAAGGTAACTCATTTATAATTGGCGTCGCTTAACTGAGGTTTGTGTTTCAGTTGTGGGTCAATTATCAACCAGGCAGGCCAGTTGTGCAGTAAGCCTGTTCTTTGACCTAAATGTACGCGTTGGCCTAGGGTCAGCGGACATGACCAGTTGTGGGTCAATTATCAACCATGCAAGCCAGCTGTGTAGCAAGCCTGTGTTTGACTTGGATCAAGATTTCAGTGAGGGCTGAGGTTAGCGGACAAAACGGAATGGGCTTCGCTAGCTAGTTCTGTGGGGCAGTCTGGTTGAGGCGAATTACCAATACATTCGACACTCTATCTCAATACTGGGGTACATTCGGGAAATATTGTTATGATAGAGGACTTCTGCGGGAACAGAGCTATCATTTGTGCCATGAGTCTGATCTGTAGAACAACGGTAGGATGAATTGTCATGGGTGGTCAGAGGAAAGAAATACACCGGGAAGCGGTTATTCGTAAGGGCCAATGAAATTGTGAGTGTTAGGCCACGTGATCGGAAAGGTCGAGAAAGGGAAGGAAAACAAAGACGGCAGGCAGAGAACTGGAGACCATTGGGTACACATCGAATGACCAGGCAGGGAGCCGAGAACTTAATCTCCACTGTCGTAATGAAACGTCGAGAGACATCGATGGCAAGCAACTGATTGTACGCTAGATATCTTAAGCGCGTACCCATGGCTGAGAAAGGCATTACCGCGACCAGGCGGTCGGACATGTTCACTCTACAGCACGAGGTCCAGTTGTGTCGTGTGCAGAAGTTGCCGGCCTGTGAATGTAAGCGCCTGCGGCCATGTTTAACAGGACTGGTGTAAGTAGGGTTTAGAAGGGTTATGTGTGTACCATTTAATATGAACAGTTAGCCTGGACAGCAGGCCGTACTACGATAAGTGTGTAAAAGATATTGTGTGTAGATGGAACATTGAATCGACCAGTGGTTGTGTCGCATAGAGACAATACATGATGCCATTCTATAACTCTGAGGCAATGAGTTGTGTTCACTGTGTGTCAGCGTACATTCCACAAAGAGTGTCAACGTAGCAGCATCCCAATACCCCTAGTTTACGTCGGCAAGCGCTCGTTGGCAACTTGGGGGTCTACGTCCTTCAAAAGAACTCGGCAAAATTGAGGCAAATGGCAATCGAACCCTCAGTGAGCGATAGTCAACGTCAATAGCTCAGTAAATGATTGCTAACTTCAGATTATTACAAATTATTCAAAGCAATACACCAAATGATGTGCGCCGACACTAATTATGTGAAGTTGGAAAAAGGAGTGGTTAGCATGGTAGTCAACAAGATGTATCATCAGCTACAGATTCTTCAATAAGCCATAAACAGTTAAGGCTATGTACACCAACAAGATAATAGGACAAGCACATTAATTACAAACAACAGAAGCCACTGTGCTACCTAATAGTATTTGTAATTAACGACAGAGGGTGTATAAGTGACACCACCACAAAGATCAAGAATAACAACATAAGGTCATCTATAGTGCCTTCATAGACTAATCATGTCAAAACTAGTATCTGTTCCAGAAATGTGTTCCAGGACAGTGAGTAGTACCCTAGGAGATATCTACACCGCTGGTGAGGAGCTGCACCTGACGACCAAGTTTATCCATGTCGACTTGTGAGTGAAACGGGGACGGCAACGCTGATTGATATCAAGTCCGGAAGCAAGCGGAAGTTGAGCCGAGCATCGGAACAAGCCACTTGAAACATCATCGCTGGATATATATAGGGCAAGTTAATTCTAACTAATTTTGTATGTGTACAGCTCGATAACAGAAAGCTAGCAGACACCTATGTATATATTGTTCAATCACCCTGATGAATTAGATTGTCCTTACACAGGGATGATGTTAGTTAGTTAACCTTTGATAGTTACAGTCGATTGTTAAATAGAGTTACAGGGTACAGATTACCAAAACAAGATCAGCGGTAACACCGACTTCGTGTGTATATATATATATATATATATATATTCCAGCTAATAGACACAACAGATAATCATGTCTACATTGGCAGACTTCATAGCTCTAGGTGAGAAGTGTGGTTTCACAGGGAAAGAGCTTATGACATGGGCTAAACAAGAGTTGAGTGAACATCAGAAAGCAAGAACGAGAAGATAGAGCAGCAGTTAGAGAGTTTGAGAGGCAGAAATTAGCAGCACAGGTAGAGCTCGAAGAAAAGAAATACAAGAATTGGCAGCATAAGAACTTAAAGAACTTGAGCTACAAAAATTAGCCATACAAAAAGCAACACTAACTTTCGAAAAAGAGAAGTTGAATTTCGAGAAAGAGAAACTGGCATTAAAATTAACAGTGAAAGACTACGGAAACAATCTAAAATGCTGGGTCTGTAACAATTGGGGCCACGGGGCCAGGTCTTGTAAACTGAAACAACTGACTAAAGATACCAACAGGGCATATGCTACGTCTAGTAGGGGAGAAGAACATAACCAAAAGACAAACGTAGTTCACATAGCGACAATAAGACATAATAGACAAAAGATCAGTAATCCGGCGAGTGGTCATATAGGTCCTAAACGAGGGGCGAATGCTAGCAACATTCACAAAGGGACTTTGAAAGTCCACAAAGCACTCGTAAATGGAAAGTTGACCATTTGCGTTAGGGATACAGGGGCGTCAATAGCTGGTTTGGATCAGAGTCTGATAAGGAGTGGTGACCACACTGGAGAGAGGGTGACATGCAGTACCTTCGGTGGTACAATTGAGAAGAACACAATAGCATGGGTTCATATATCCTCCCCATACTATGCAGGGAGAATACGAGTAGCAGTGTTACTTAGTCCACATGCAGGACTAATGATAGGTAACATACACTGAGCGACAGAGTGTACAGAAGATGAAGCCCAAAGATGGGACGATAAGATGACACTGACGAATACAGACTCCAGACAGCATAGTAAGAAAGATGAGAAAGAAGATAAAGTGGTCACACCAGAGGGTTACCAGACGGACACTAGACGGATATCAGAACGACAGACCGACGACTTTGCAAAACAACAAAGAGACGACGAGACGCTGCGAACATGATTTCAGCGAGCAAACCAACCACCTGGACAATCTAAGTTAGGCAAGTGGTCCTTCGTAATAAAGAATGATATCCTCAGAAGAGAATACCCGAAAGATGCAACACGTATCTCACAAATTGTGCTGCCAGTACGACGGCGCAGCAACGCGCTGTAATTACCGCACAACCTCTCGGGTGCAGGCCATATGGGGATGGCCAAGACTAGAGAGAGATTATTACCCGTGTTCTACTGGCCAGGCTTTGATAAGGACATCAGAAGCCATGTCCGATCATGTAAACTGGACAGACGTACTGGTCCCAGACATACAGACAGAGAAATGCAACAAGCAACAGAGAGAAACCACTCTTGAGAAACACTGCCAACAAGGTGACGGGAAACCAGAAACTCACCACATAGAACAGGTTATTGACAAAGAGACAGATAGACCACTGACACATTAACAGCCAACAGTCACACCAACATCATATTGCTTAATAGAATGGCAGTCTCTTCATACATTTGCAGAGTTAATCAGACGTAGGTTGGTAACATTCATCATGTTGATGACTACTATTATTATGGGAAACCAGACACTTCATCACATGTGGAAAACAGTGACTATAACAACAAAACATATATTTAGAAAACAGTATTGTACTTCAGAAATACAGAAAAGCTCAAGTCTAACTTGCTACAGTACACCACCCGGCAAAGCACAACATATGCTCGTGACAGCATATACTTACTTGGTTCAAAAGACAGTGGCAAAAACAATAACATCAAAACAGAAATTGTACATTTAAAAATAGTAACACATCATTACCACTCACAAGATAACATCACATGTCTCATATTGAAACACTCTTATCTTGTGATATGTATATTGTAAATACCGTATAGATTGTATAAAGGCTATATATGTGATTGGTATAGATATAGTTGTTTTAGCAGAATGAATGCCTTGATAAGTATAATGTTGATTGATGTGACATAATAGTATGGTAAAGTAATCAGAGGTAAAAACAGTAACAAGGACTACAGCTATAGTGGTAAACAGTACAATTAGAACGGTTGATGCTAGCCATAACAGGGGCTCAGAAACGTCACACCTGCTAGATGACAAAATAAGATGGTAAGAAAATGGGGAATAATCCCGAGAGTACACGATCGCATACTCTAATTCCATCTTAACAGCACACAATGTCATAGTATCATCTAAGAAACCATGCGTTCATACAAAGTGACTGGTCAATTGGTTATCACTCTGGAGTACTGACGAGCATAACGACATGTCAATGTAGGAAATTTGATATATGATTGTTGTAATATAATATGCAATTGTAAATGTGTAGACATGCATAGGTATGTATGGATATATACACCCAAAGCTGTTACTTATTTAAGACAGATAAGGGGTATAAATGACTAAGCAGAAGAGATAGTAAGGTAACTCAAAGATGTCACCTCATTAGCTGACGGAAGGGGCTGAGACGGCAAGGTTAAAGTGAAGATGGCGAATCTGAATGGTAGAAGATACAGTCAGAGAAGACGGATACTAACCAGAACCAACTAAGGGAGTAATAGTTAATACCATTCACAATCGTTCAATAAACAAAACTCATAACACATATAGATATAAATAGGAACATCATTTTATTGCCTTACAAGTACATACATAAACATCAGTGCATTTGTACGAACATAATCATCATGCCATGTATATTCATAAACAGTATGCACGTGATTGTAACAATAATGGTAACATTATTGATTGTACTATTACCTGATTGTAACACAGAACGTGTAAAATGAGATGTTGGTAGAAACTCATAAATGATCGCAAAGGGAGAAAAGAAGAATCGACATCTGCGGAAGCAGAATGGTTGACAGTGGGTCTAAAACCACGATACATCAGAGATGACACCTATAGGCTAAAAGAAAGGAAAAAAAGAAGTTAACTGAGACACTACTACCAGTGATGCATATTGATTTTACAGAGATGATAATGATATGCAAGTGAAAATTAGAATAGAGCTTGCAATATTAATGTGAGTCCAATTTTTATATACTATTTAGGTTTTATCACAATATGGTAGATTGGAGAGAGAGAGAGAGAGAGAGAGAGAGAGAGAGAGAGAGAGAGAGAGAGAGAGAGAGAGAGAGAGAGAGAGAGAGAGAGAGAGAGAGAGAGAGAGACAGGTACAATTGGTAAAAGTAATTTATGCGAATGTGAGAACATGTACATCATATAAGAATAGGATGAGTGACAGTAAAGCGAGAGAAAGGTACGGGAGGACTGAGAGGAGGAATTTATGCGAACAGAACAATGTTGTACACAAGATGGAGACTTTCACGTCTGTATGCATGAAGCTTATGGGCAAAGATGTAACATTTAAGTTTCCAGTATGCGTGTTGTGAGGCAGAGTGCATGAAAAAAGAGAGACGAACGATGAAAGGATGAAGAGAGAGGATGAAAGAGAGAGAAAACAGAATACAAGAGAGAGGTTGAAAGAAAGAACACAAGGATAGTGTAGTAGTATTATTAGGAGTGCCACTAATAGTAGTACCATATGGTAGTACTTTGTACATATAATATTTTAAAATGAAGTACCTTGGCATGAGAGTAGATGTACATAAGGGACATGGGATTAGGAACAATACAAGGAAAAGTCAGTAGGAAGAATGCCATGGACAAATAGAGAATACAAATGAAGTGAATATCTAGCCATAG
This sequence comes from Cepaea nemoralis, assembly GCA_014155875.1. Lineage (NCBI taxonomy): Eukaryota > Metazoa > Mollusca > Gastropoda > Stylommatophora > Helicidae > Cepaea > Cepaea nemoralis. The sequence continues at coordinate 735,954 of JACEFZ010007177.1, read as the reverse complement.
GCACAAGCGAGCATCATAGAGAAAAATTAACTAATGGCAGCCGACCCCACACACATGTTGACAAGACAAATGCAAGAGTCAGATTCAAGTCCTGAGGCCCTCGAAGGCGTCATACAGAATCAGGTGACTGTATCCTATCACCAGGGTCTACAACCTGACACTCAATAATTCACAGACGAGACTCTCGTGGGATGGGGAAAATGTCCATCAGACTACTCTCACGCAACTAACTGTTCCTGCCTGCCTGCTGTTACAGTACAGGTACAGGGACGATTATAAAAGGAGTCCCGATGGTTTCTTCTAAAAGGTTTTATTGAACATAATAAGCCGAAGAATATTACACAAATTACATGGTATGATGTTCACTTCTCCAGACCTTGGCTGTAACTAACTTCCCCAAAAACCCTACGTCACGGCTTGAGCATCCTTAGTAACGTTCTTATAGGATGCTCAACAGTGCCTAAACCTTGCACATCCAAACCTATTAACAGAGATAGTACTCACTCTGTTACACTGCCTGCCTGCCTGCCTGTCTGCCTGCCTGCCTGCCTGCCTGTCTGTCTGTCTGTCTGTCTGTCTGTCTGTCTGTCTGTCTGTTGGTCAGAGTCTGAATCTCCAATAAAGATTCTAGATTTGCCTGTCATAAGATTGTTCTCTTATAGTCAGTTAGGTATCATTGAGTATCATGAGTCGTCATAAGGGCAGTGTCGTCCGGGCACCGTCCCGTGGCAATTGGTAGGCAGAAGGTAATCCAGAACCCCAACTAAAAATTGGCGACAACCACCGAGATTCGGGCGGTGTTGTCAAAGAATATCGAAGTGAATGGTCATAGACTTAGTGTTGCCACACTTAATGACGAAGTAAATGCAAGCATCTCTAAGGCCAGCTGGGTCTATGTAAGATTGTAGAAAAATGTGTGGTACAGAAATGGAATAAGCCTGCAAACATAGCTGAAAGTCTACAAAGCAGTTGTATTATCCACACTGCTAGATGCTTGTGAAACCTGGACTGTTTTCCAGCGACACGACAGGAAATTAAACCAATTCCACACAGTCTACCGTAGGAAGCTATTGAAGATTAAATGGCAAGACAAGATCCCATACACTGAAGTCCTAGACAGAGCATCCATGCTCAGTATCCACACTCTACTAACGAAGAACCAGATTCGCTGGGCTGGCCACTTGACTCGCATACCAGATCACAGGCTCCCTATACGAAATTTTTACGGCGAGCTGCGCTTTGGTAAACGCCCCCAAGGCGGCCAGAGAAAACGCTTTATAGGCACTCTGAAGATCTCACTAAAAGCTTTTTGAAATCATCACGATACTTGGGAGACATTTGGGAGACATCACGACACTTGCCAAAGACTGACATTCGTGGCGTACATCATTACGCAAGGGTGTAGTCACTTGTGAAGTAAACAGGACTGCAAGAGCTGTGGAAAAAAAGGCTGGACAGAAAAGAACCACTACAGGGGATTCTCCTCCTACAATGTCCATCATTCTTTGCCCACATTGTCAAAGAATATTTCGAGCCAAAATAGGCCTTACCAGCCATCTTAGAACTCACCGCTCGAAAATTTCAACCCTATTGGATGTAATGAATGGTCATCATCATTCATGATGGACAAACACCAGGCTACGATATTAACAACTTTAAAGTCATAATTGTACCACACACCGACTTCCTATTTTTAGCCACCCATTTTTGTTTGGTCCCAACCTCCTTATTGTTTGGCACTGAATCTGTTAAGACAATCATAATGGTATTTCGTGTGGGGCACCGCAAAGGAAATATTAACATGCAGTTCAGAGGTAGTCATCATATTATGTCATGTAGGGCACCACGATGGACCGTTCAAAAAGGTGTCCCGTCAGCACTTGTTGGAGCGGAAGCAACCTTAATCATATATATTATCTCATAGGCTCTGTGTCACAAAGTTAGTTTGTCGAGGAGCAACAAAATCGGTGCCACAAAATACGAACCGATCAAACATTTTATATTTAAATTCTTGTAGTCAGGTCTAACGCTCTATTAAGATACAACATATATCGCAACATTCAACTGACTTATAGACTTGAACGTTGGGTTTTATTTCTTAAGTCCTACCTAGCACCATCTTAATAAATAAAATAAAAAAAAAACAACAACTAATTAACAGAAACAGAGAAATGTGATGACAGTATTCAATAATAGACGTAAATGAACACATTTTCTCTCATTCTATGCGGGCCCTTGTCTACCCCAAGGTATCAAAGAAAAGAAAATATATAGTTTTGTATATCTGACACAGATACACACACTCTCGTGATTTGCATGCCCATAGTCAACTCGGCGTCTTTCACCAACCTCGGGACACACAGCATAGTAGGCGTTTGTGCTTCCACAAAACCACGCATGAGCATGATTGAGGCCAAAAATATTATCTGCCATTATGTCCACAGAGTCTGACGCTAGGTTAAAACAATGTGAGAAGAGAATTCACTGTATTTAACGGCACCAGTTAAAAGATAACGGATACTAAATATTGTAGAAAATTACATAAGATCGGTAGTGTTATAGACTTCAATTTCACCTGAAGTTGTTACGAGTACATGAAATCGTTGACAATTTCACTGTGCAATAGCCGTTTGAAGTTTTTAATCTTGACATACAAGAGAACTTCACACCACATAGTCGCAGACAGTTTGTGTAATTGTTGTTAGCTACAGAACATTGCGACAATTATTTTTACCAAGTAGCCTTTGATGATCTTGTAGAATTATAGAACATATATTTTAAACTTATCACTTTTAAGAATTGAGAAATACAATTTAGTTAACTCAACGAATTGCGTGGGTTCCGCGTTACTTCATGCTGAATTAACATTTCTATTCGTCTCAGTCACAGTTGGTTGTTTCAGGTGATAAAATGATAATAGCGCTCGATAACGCCAGTTATTACAGAGCACATTAGTACACAGCTAGCCTGAAAGAACTTCAAAGCAGAGTTGAGCAATAAATCAAAAATACAAAAATCCCTATATAAAGGACGGAACATGCAAAGTAAAATACTATTACTAGTCTTAATCACGACAAGTCATTTATTGGGGAATCCCATACATAGGCTTCTGAAATAGCACGAGCAATAATTTCACTGGTATTGCTTATTACTCATAGACGTAAGTGAAAGAAATAAACACATAAGGACACTTTACACAAGATAAACTTTAAAAGCATTAGTGGCCATGTTAGATTCAAACCTGTCGCTTTCAAACGACGACAAAGACTCGATGTAGAAATAAATGTACTTTGACGCACGGTCAACTTATCTTTCGCTGCCTTTCATGTCCCTGTGACACATAGGCCCTCAACCAAATCACGCCGAGCCCCGAGTAGGCTCGTTTATGATTGGTTGGATTATGCAGCTGAAGTTTTCTACAGTTTGATATAACCAGTCTCAAGCCAACCTTCATTACCTTACGACACGCTTGCTAGGTTACAGTGTTACTATTATTCGTTTCATCAGACCCTACAACAATTGAATACAGACAGAATTCGTATCTAACTATAGAAATACGTTTCAGAAGTGCATATTGTACTAGGGGAAGTCAATAAGTAAGTCACAAATGGCTGTAGAAAACACAACCAAGTATGATAACAACTTTAAACCAGTTTATTTGTATAATACTTTGTCCCTTTATTTCTCAACATAATTTCCACCAACATAGATGCACTTAGACCATAGTTTCATCAGTCCTCCCAAACCGGCTGCATAAAACTGCGTGCTCTGTTTTCTAAACCACGTTTTTCACTTCACATTCAACTTCGGCGTCATTCGCGAAATGTCTCCCGCCAAGGTGGGTTTTCAGTGGACCAAGAAAATTGGAAATCGCCAGGGGCTAAGTCGGGGCTGTAAGGTGGATGTTCAAGAACTTCTCACCTTAGTTGGTTAATTTTCTCCTGAGTTAATCGAGCCGTGTGTGGTCTGGCATTGTCATGAAGAAGCAACACTCCTCTAGTCAGCAGTCCTGGAAATTTCAGTCGATCATGCATTATGCTGTATGCTGAACCATGTGAGCACCCTATTGTAGATGCTACAGAGTCTATCGTTACTCGCCTGAAACCTCTAATAATCTCCTCCACCCACTGCACGGATGCTTCTGTTGCAATCTCAACCGGACGACCAGATCGGATTCCATCAACAATGTTAGCAGCGCCCTTGAGAAAATATTTCTACCCAGCTGTGCACCGCTTTACAGGACAAACATTTGTCAACATAAACAGGAAGCATTTCCTTATGAATGTCCTTTGCAGGCAGTCCTTTTGCCAGCAAAAAACGCACTACAGCACGTTGCTATTTGGTTGTACACTCCGTAAGTACAGTCGCCATTTTGTTTATGCGCTGCGCATGCGCATGAGACATCTAGCGCCACCTGACGAACGGGAATATAAAATTCGATGTTGTTGTCACGTAATGACACCTATAGAAAACACCAATTACATTTACCTGCCATCCCACAGAACTGTGTGACTTACTTATTGACTCGAGCCCCGTACTTTGTGGGAATACAGCGGCGCAGATGTGCCGGGTCTGGAATTATACTAACAACGGTTTCTCTTGTCCTCCCGAGGAGCATTCTTGGCAGACAGTATTCTCTTTTAAAGAAGGGAAAATAACCATAGCAACCATTGGGATGAAGTCTGGACAGACAGTAGTCTAGTTAAAGGTGGAAGATCTAACATTGTCACCGCTGTTAGTTTGTTAGATAGTTAGTTAGTTAGTTAGTTAGTTAGTTAGTCGACAGATCATCCTCATTGCACATTGAACCATTCAGTCCATAAGTGCTCGGATCCCCTCCTCAGAAAACCCCGCAGCGTATAGCGGCTAACGACACCAGTTCTGTGTTGGTTTATCAATCTTCTTTGGCTTCCTGCGTAGTGTTCTTGTTTGGCCACATGTCTTTTAATTTGCTGTTCTCGCAGTCTGGCTATAGGTTGTAGATTCACAGTCATTCACTTGGTTCTCGCAAAAGTCTTAGAAAATTAGGCATTCAGAATGTCAGCCTGGTCCATGGCGCGTGCCCGCCCTTCACAGTAGCCTTACCTGTGAGCTTGTCTGCCCGCTCATTTCCTTGTACTCCCGCATGCCCTGGTACAAAGATTAAGCTAATCTTTGCCAGCCGAGACCGCTTCCGAGACAGCAACCACTCTCTTCGGATCCACCCCTATCTCTATCACTTTGAGCATGTTCATTGAGTCGCTAAGGAAACATGCCCTAGTGAATGATCTGTGTCTCGAGCTATGTTATTAGCTTTACTTACTACCATGTCTTCCATAGTCAGGACTGCTTGTGGTCTCAACAAAAGCACCAGGAGTCCACCTTCACAATTCTCCCTCCGGCCTGAGCCGTAAAGGACACATGAGCTTCTCACGCGTCGGACGACCGACTCATCTGTGTAAATAACAGCATCACCGTCTACCGAATTCTCGAAAATCAACGCTTGTACTTCCGCCTCCACAGCAGCCTTCTTGTCTGCATTTTCTGTCTAGTTGGATGCAAACTGAAAAGGACGCATAGAAATCTGTTGGCACTTGTACCCACTCCTCGCCAAGTTCCAAATCCTCAAGTCCACTGTGATGAAGTCTGGACAGACACAAGTCTGGTTATAGGAGGGAAGCTATAACATTGTCTCCGCTGCGATGAAATCTGGACAGATATTAGTCTGGTTATAGGAGGGAAGATATAATATTGTCTCCGCTGCGATGACATCTGGACAGACACAAGTCTGGTCACGGAAGGGAAGATATAATATTGTCTCCCCTGCGATGAAGTCTGAACAGACACAAGTCTCGTTATAGGAGGGAAGATATAATATTTTCTCCGCTTGTGATGAAATCTGGACATATATTAGTCTGGTTATAGGAGGGAAGATATAACATTGTCTCCGCTGCGATGAAATCTGGACAGATATTAGTCTGGTTATAGGGGGGAAGATATAATATTATCTCCGCTGTGATGAAATCTGGACAGATATTAGTCTGGTTATAGGAGGAAAGATATAATATTGTCTCCGCTGTCATGAAGTCTGGACCGATATTAGTCTGGTTAATGAAGGGGAGATCTACCATTGTTTCATTGGGATGAAGTCTAGCAGAAAGCGAGCAAGAGTTACAAAACCTAGTGGAACAAGAAAACAGGCATAGTGCAGAATTTGGCATAGCTATTAACATCCTAAAATCGAAAACTATGACAATTAGCAACAGAAAGGAAAGGTCATCAATGAACATTACAATAAACGCGGAGATACTAGAACAAGTAACACGTTTCTCCTATCTTGGACATGTAATAACAGATGATGGCAGAAGTGAAATAGAAATACAAAATAGAATAGCAATGGTCAAAAATGCTTTCAACAGCATGAAATCAGCATTAACATCTAGAGAGATTAACAACGCATTAAAAATTAGAATTGTCAAATGTTACGTATATTCAACACTAGTGTATGGCGCAGTAGCCTGGACATTGAACAAGCAAACTAGAAAGTCGAATAGATGCCCTGGAGATGTGGATATACAGATGAATATGTCGTATTTCATGGAAACAGAAACAAAAAAAATCAAATACAGAGGTTCTAGAAAAACTGGGAATGAAAAGAGAGTTGATGAAAGAAATAAAAAAGAGGCAAGTGAAATATTTCGGCCATGTTAAAAGACATAACACTCTTATAAAAACCATACTGGAGGGTAAGGTTGAAGGCAAGCGAGCAAGAGGTAGATAACGATACAAGTGAGAAGATAATTTCAAGAGCTGGACGAGCATCAGTCTGACAGAAAGTACAGTCAAGGCAAGAGACAGACAGTGTTGGAGATCTATTGCACTCAACCTTCATTGTGGAGACGGAACCTGATTGATTGAAGACGTCTGGACAGACAGTTGTGTGGTTAAAGGAGGGAAGATATAACATTGTCTCCAATTTGATGAAGTCTGGACAGACAGAAGTCTGGTTAAAGAGGGGAGGGTATAACATTTCTCCGCTGTGATGAAATCTGGACAGACAGAAGTCTGGTTAAAGAGGGGAGGGTATAACATTTCTCCGCTGTGATTAAATCTGGACACACAGTAGTCTGGTTAAAGATGGGAGGATATAATATTTCTCTGCTGTGATGAAATCTGGACAGACAGTAGTCTGGTTAAAGAAGGGAAGGATATAATATTTCTCCGCTGTGATGAAATCTGGACAGACAGTAGTCTGGTTAAAGATGGGAGGATATAACATTTCTCCGCTGTGATTGAAATCTGGACAGACAGTAGTCTGGTTAAAGAGGGAAGGATATAACATTTCTCCGCTGTGATTGAAATCTGGACAGACAGTAGTCTGGTTAAAGAGGGGAGGATATAACATTTCTCCGCTGTGATGAAATCTGAACAGATAATAGTCTGGTTAAAAAGGGGTTGTTCTAACATTGTTTCCACTGTGATGAAGTCTGGACAGACAATAGTCTGGTTAAAGAGTGGAAGATCTAACATTGTTTCCACTGTGATGAAGTCTGGACAGACAATAGTCTGGTTAAAGAGTGGAAGATCTAACATTGTTTCCACTGTGATGAAGTCTAGACAGACAATAGTCTGGTTAAAGAGTGGAAGATCTAACATTGTTTCCACTGTGATGAAGTCTGGACAGACAATAGTCTGGTTAAAGAGTGGAAGATCTAACATTGTTTTCACTGTGATGAAGTCTGGACAGACAATAGTCTGGTTAAAGAGTGGAAGATCTAACATTGTTTCACTGTAATAAAATATTACTACTGTATTCTGGTTAAAGAAATGAAGATCAGCCACTGATACTTGCTCATACAATAGTCTTGTTAAAGAAGTGAGGATGTAGTATGCTCTGTGTTGCTTACCCGCAGTGATAAACCCATTCATCACTTGTCCCCAATTCTTCAAGTCATACATGAGTGAACAGCTATAATTGAGGGGGATATAGTAATTACACGTGACTTAGTGAAAAGTTACAAATATTAAAGCTTAACTCATCATCAGCATCACATGCAATGTCGACAAGCGTCGGCGTTCACGGTCGCCCGATCACACCATCCCTGTAGTCTCGAATCACGTACCCCCTCTGGTATGTATCTACCTTGACGTGATAGAGGGGCTTGCGTGTTCCAATGATCCCAGGCACTGTGTTTACGGTAGTACAGCTGCTGGTAGAGTCTCCCATGTCAGACAGGTCAAGGGATGAACATACAAAATGATATATACACCTGTTGACTTGTAGATAGAATGAAACCAGGTAAAGGCTAGGAAAAGCAAACTCGAGAAAATGCTAGTTGAAATCAGTTGAATTAAGCCACATGCTTGACGAAACAGGCAAAACAACTCATTTGATGATGGTGATGATGGTGTGGATCAGGTCTGTGTTGTTGTCTAGATGATGACATTCAGGTATTTATTTATTTGCCATTACTCTTTCCCCATCTAGTCAGTTGTCACTAACAGCCAAGTGTATTTTTATTCATAATATGCATCTGGTGGCTGAGGAAATGTGGTTTCTGAGACGAGACTGGGTGATCAGTTACTCCAAATTGCTGGTTTCAAATGTTTCTACAACAGGCGACACATGGGAATGGTGATTCTCATCCGCGACAGTATGGTGGCTTCAGAGCTAGACATGTCCAGTTGGGACAGTGGCGACATACAAATACAGGCGGTTAGAGTTCAATCCTGTCTACCATTCGTGTTGGTGAATGTTTATGCCCGTAACGCGAGTGTGGATTCCCAGAAGTGGCAATGCTACATATTATGTCACGAGAGGAATGTTATTTTCTGTGGCGATTTCAACGCTAAAGGCAGATCATGGGGAAACATATCCTCCAACACACAAGGGGGAAGGAGCTCGAGTCTGCACTTGAAACCATTGACTTGGTTTAGATCAACAGTGGCTGTATCACTATGACAGCAAGTCGTTCAGGTGATGAGGACAGTGTTATTGATCTGGCGCTGGTTTCGCCTTCACTCACTACAGTATGTAGCTGGGGTGTACTAAGGTACCACGGAAGCGACCTTGCAGCATATTGGTGGAAAAAGGCAGAACCAGGCAGCACAAGTCAACGGTCAAGAATGTTCCAGTATGACAGTACAGGGCAAGATGTGGTGAGTAAAATAATGCGCGACATGCGCAGAAAACTTCAGGGCAGGAAAAAAAGCTGGGAGCAGCCACCTTGGTGGAATTTTGAGGTGGAAAAGCGTAGTGTTGTAAGGAATTGGCAAAACGCCAAAAAAGAACAGAGTTGCCCGCCCTAGTCCCTGCATGCATATAGAAAGAGAGATGCACACAAAAGTAAGCTACTTTAAAAAAAAACTGGTTAGGGTGGTTAAATGTGAAAAGTGGGCAGAGGTATGTCACAGAGTAAGCACTGACAAGTCACTGAAATTGTTCTGGCGACTACATAAAAGCATGAGTAGGGCAGTCAAGAATAAGAGTATTCCTGACTTCCAAGGTGTTGTCCTCATCCGCCAGAGGACTGGCGATAACAAGGGTAAAGCCCTCTTCGAACACTATCTAGAGCAGAGAAACCAGACAGACATGAGAGGCCGAAATCTCACCAAGGAGGTCACCTCAGATAGGTGGAATGCCCAGAACATTTCGGATGAAGACACAGTGACAGTGAAAGAAATCAAGGCTGTGCTTCGACGTTCAAAAAACAGCGCTCCAGGGCCAGATAGCATAAGTAAGATATGACAGCATCAATAGGTGTACCGACAACGAGCTATAAAAATTAGCAGACATGTACAACAACAGTATAGAGAGTGCTAGCATCAAGGAGGAGTGGTTACACAGCTATCTGACTCCCTTGCCGAAGCCTGGCAAAGACCACACAAACATTCAGGGATATCGTGTAATAACCATGCAGAATACAATAGGCAAGCTGCTGGAGAAGTCAATTGCCTGAAAAACAACAAGCCAGCTAGAGAGGCAAGGCGTTTTCCCACCTACGCTTGGAGGGTACCGTCCAAAAAGAGAAACCTGGACCAATGCAACAGATTTTGCCCATGATGTCTATGAAGGTTTCCACTCAGGCATTGAAACATTTGCTGCAGCGATTGATCTTGAGGACGCGTACAACAGTGTACCATTGGATTTTTTAATGCTTCAGCTTCTTGAACTCAACATAAGTACTCTCCTCCTTAGTTGGATCGCTGCAGCCCTCTTCCAACGGAAAGTAGTCATTAGATGTGGCAGTTGGACTTCAGAACCAACAACAATATATCCTGGTCTACCGCAGGGATCACCATTATTTCCGGTGCTGTGAGAATCACCAGCGAGCAAATCATAGGACCGGGGAGGAGATTATCATATGCAGGCGTTGTTTTAGTGTATCGTCAGGGCAAGGATAGATATCAGGCTGCTGTTTAACTACAAACCGAACTCAGTCGCATAAGCACTTGGTGTGTTGATGCTGGGGCAATGGTAAGCCAAACAAAGGCAACAGTGACATGGTTCTCTTTGAATAACCATATTGTCAACACCCCAACGCCAATTGTAAATCTGGGTACAATGTGATCGAAGCCTAGCTTGTACTGAGCATGTAGATCAGGTGATAACAAAGGCGAAGCGGGGTTTGGCTGCGATGCGGGTGATGGCGACAGCAAGCTGTGAGCAGCGCCATCTATGTCTTCTTTACGAGGGTCTGGTCCTTTCCATTTTGGAGTATGCGATGGCGATCCTGACTCTTAGCCATAAGCAGATAGAAAGGATGAAAGGATACAGAACGAAGCTATGCGCATTATTCTTGGATGTACAAGAGATACAGCATGCAGGACGATGCGCTACCTTCTTGATTGTCCAACAGGTTTTCCAACCTCAGTATTCTGAGGGACAGAATACAATTCTGCCAAGCACGTGCCTATCTCAAAGTCAACGCAAACACACAACATCACTGCACAGCGAGATCAAGAAGGTTAAGGGCAGCAGGTTAAACAGACGAAAGTCGTGGATGGGTCAAGCCGAAGACATTCTTCAGCAGGATGTTCACTTGAAGACTTAGAACCTGGCGAGGAGTGGGTACAAGTGCCAACAGAGTTATGTACATCCTTTTCAGTGTGCATCCAACTGGGACAGGAAATGCAGACAAGAAAATCCAGCTGCTGTGGAGGCGGAAGTACAGGCTCTGATCTTCGAGAATTCGTTAGAAGATGATGCGATCATTTACACAGATGGGTCGGTCGTCCGAGGAGTGAGAAGTTCATGGGCCTTTACGGCTCAGGGCGGAGAGAAAACTGAAGGAAGAGTCCGGCGTTATTGCTTTGATCACAAGCAGCCTGACTATGGAAGTCATGGCAGTAAGTAAAGCAATAACATGGCTCGAGACACAGACATTCAATAGGGCATGTGTCCTTAGTGACTCAATGAGTATGCTCAGGATGATAGAGATGGGTGGGTCCGAAGAGAATGGCTGCTGTCTCTGGAGCGGTCACGGCTGGCTAAGATCAGTTTCATCTTCGTGCAGGGCATGCGGGTGTACAAGGGAATGAGCAGGCTGACAGGCTTGCAGGTAGGGCTACTGTGGAAGGCGGACGAGCCATGGACCAGGCAGACATTCTGAATGCTCTACAAGAAGTAAGTCGTTTACGAGAACCAAGCGATGACTGGGAATCTACAACCATGGTCAGGCTGCGAGAACAGCAAGTTAAAAGAGGCGTGGCCAAACAAGAACACTACGCAGGAAGCCAAAGAAGAGTAATAAACCAACACAGAACTGGTGTCGTGAGCCGCTACACGCTGCGGGATTTACTGAGGAGGGGATCCGAGCACTTATGGACTGAATGGTTCGATGTGCAATGAGGATGATCTGTCGACTAACCAACCAACCAACTAACCAACCAACCAACCAAACTAATTAACTAACTAACTAACTAACTAACTAACTAACTAACTAACTAACTAACTAACTAACTAACTAACTAACTAACTAACTAACTAACTAACTAACTACCAAACTAACAAACTAACTAACTAACTAACTAACTAACTAACTAATTTGATTGATTGATTGATTGATTGATTTAGGAACCGACATCATAGCATTCGGGACATTCCCATAAGCGCTCCGTCCCCATCCTCAGCAGCCAGCGAAGAGTTCCAACACTAATAGTTCCAGTAGCAATCTGATTATATGTCCGTCTCGCCTTTCCTCTGAGCGTCGAGCGTCGGCCAGATCCCCTCGTCACACCTCGCTGTCTCATTCTTACCAGACTATGGTAACTAACTAACTAATTAACTAACTAACTAACTAACTAGCTAACTGGTTTCTGAAGAAAATGCAAAGAATACCTTGGACAGACAGAAAAAAACATCAAATGACCAAATGACCAAGTCCTACAAGAAACACATGCAAATTGAAAACTGACCAGAGAAATTAGGCGTAGAAATGAAAATATATTTTGGTCATGTTACGAGAAGAAATAAAATGGAGAACTTGGTGACAACTGGCAATATCGAGGCAGGGGAAGAGAACAAGGGAAGATAGAGAAGTAAATCTCTGGATGGCGTGGCCACGCTGCATGGTGGAGACAGGACAGCGGAGCTGATCCACGACTCTGGTGATCGAGTGAGATGGCGAAACATGACTACCCACGCTTATCGGCATGGCATATGATGATGATCAACATGCATAATTTCTTACAAGGGAAATGGAATGGTTCCCATGATAGACTGCGCCGCCGTAGGATCTCAGGCGCATGGGGGGAAAATACGCCTCAAAGAGGATCGAAAACAATAACGTGTGATAGGTAGGCGTGCTAGCCACTGCGTTAGTGGGACTTCCCTATATGTGTACAGAGGTTTTGGCTAGTTAGCTACCCTGTGGTGTTCTAATACAAGGTTTAAAAAAATAATAAAGGCGAGAGGATCGACTTCATTGCACCGGGTTTTATACCACATGACTCGGTCTCTTTACACAAGGCAGCCTACCGAAAGCGACGCACGGAGCACGAACTCCGTAGCTCCAGCGACAACCCAAGGGAGTCTCCTGAGAAAAGGCACTCGTGAACCGAATGACGTGACCTGGAATCGATCCCACAATTCTCGGAGCGCGAGGCAGACGGATTAACCTCTTGGCCACGGAGAATCCTTTGCTGTGCTTTAATGTGTTACAAGATGCCCCAGCACGGAATGTGCTAGACCTCGTGTCAATGTGCCCCCCCCCCCCCACACTCCACCCCCGTCTTATCTTCTCTCTTCTCCGTCCTTCATCACCGAACATGTTCTTTTCCTTCTTGTGTAACCTAAACCACTTGCTGTCTGGGGTGCAACGATAAAAACGACGATAACTAGTCTACCTAACTCACTACACGTTTAAGTATGTCATTGAATCCAGGCCTAGTGTATTTGAAATCATGTCAACTTATATTTTCTTCGACAGTGAATACATTTACCCATGTCACTGTCTCAATAAACTAGTCGCAAATACATCGTTTCAAATAAACAGCCCAGAAATGGAGTACAAGTATTGTGTTAACTGCACTCGAGAAATCAGTGATGAATATGTGTCCATTCTGGCGAATAGGATCATCAGGGACATCATTGTTGATGTTCTGTGTGTAGGCGTCTGCTACTTTATATCTGTGTTCGGAATTATTACCAACGCTATCAGCATCGTCGTATACGTGAAGCAAGGCGTCAAAGACAGTGCTACGGTTCAGTTCCTCAGTTTATCAACGTCAGACTGTGTGCACTCCATGCTAATTTTCATGTTTTCTGTCAGCGTTTTTTTCAGCCAAGTAAAACCCGATCTCACAGCGGTGGATCCACTTTCTCTTTCTTACTGTGTAACTACGGCCCGTGAGAAAGTATATGCCACTTCAGTTATCATAATTTTCATGATGTCCATTGAGAGATGCTTCTGCGTGGCATTTCCTTTTACCGTCAAGCGTATTTTCTCCAAGTCACGTTCGGCTACAGCCATTATCTGCGCTGCTTTGATCTTTGCTTCATTTTTAGTACCAGAATATCTAACCACCGGGCTAGTCTGGACCTTCGATAGCGCTATGAACAAATCCCGACTAATGTACTGGTCTTCCGGCGCCAAGCCAGGTTCAGATTTGTGGAAGGATATAATTCTGGCCGGGATATTACCAGTGTTGTCCGGCATTACAGCCACGATGTGTGCCGTGTATATGATATCAGCTATAAAAGCCTCCCACAAATTTCGGCAGTTTGGAACAACTGGAAATCCGCAGAACAATTTTTCGACGGAAAACTGAAATACACACCAGAGTAAAACCATCTGTAACGAAACGAGGAAGCCGAAAAACGACGTAAGACTCACCAGAACTGTCATTGCTGTTGATATTATTTTTATAATATGTAACATACCAAAATGTATAGTGATTGCATCATCTGCTATGCCGCTGTTCCTACCTGATTTCAACTTCCTCGCCTCTCCAAAATATCACAATTTAATGACAATAATTTACATTATAACATACACATTTGAGGCCATAAATGGGGCATGCACCTTCTTAATTTACTATAGTTTCAGCACAAAGTTTAAAACAACCGTGGATCATACGCTTAGCAAACTTTCTTACCACCGATACAAAATGTGTCAAAAACGTTCTTCATTGTAAGCTATTTCAGGTCTGTTGTGTTAATGGTTACTGCCACAATTTGTGTTCGCCTCTCTCTCTCTCTCTCTCTCTCTCTCTCTCTCTCTCTCTCTCTCTCTCTCTCTCTCTGTGTATCTCTCTCTCTGTCTCTGTCTCTCTCTCTCCCCCTCTCTCTCTCTGTTTCTCTCTCTCTCCCTCTCTCTCTGTCTCTCTCTCTCCCTCTCTCTCTCTCTGTCTCTCTCTCTTCTGTCTCTCTCTCTCTCTCTCTCTCTCTCTCTCTCTCTCTCTCTCTCTCTCTCTCTCTCCCTCTTCCCCTCTCTCCCTCTCCCCCTCTCTCTCACGCCATCTCTTAGCTTTTTGAATACTGTCTAAATATACATTACATGCAATCCTAAAATACCACAGATAACAAGAAAACAGTTGCTATCATTATACTGTATATTGTTTGCTCTTTATTATTATTCATTGATCATTGGCACCTTGCCGTCTTGACAGACGATAGTTTGTGCTTCAAAAATGCATAATAACTTTTACCCATGGCGGTAGCGAATGTGACTGATAAGGCCAATTCGCGCTGTAAATGTTCGTTCACAGTGGATGCATGTGAACACGTGGTATTTCCACCATCATGCACCATCTTACGTCTCACACGCTCGGTGTGTGACTTATCTGCAATAATTTTCTCCTTTGTCTTTATTCCATTTCTGATATTTGCCCTCCATGCAGCACGTTCAACGGCTACTTGCTCCCAATGTGCATTATCAATGCCTGTATCAGTCATGTCCCGCTTACACACATCTTTCTATCGTAGTAAAGGCCGACCCTGAGATCTCTTACCCATCTGTAATTCACCAAAAAAGATGTCCTGTGGTATTCTACCATCATCCATCCTCCTAAGATGTCCTATCCATCTAAGTCTACGTAGACTGAGCATTAAATAAACCGTCACACAACCTGATCTTTCCAATACTTCAGCATTTGTGATTTTGTCTTGCCAATTAATACCAAGAATTCTTCGCAGACACCGCATATGAAAGCTGTTTAAACGTTTCTCTTGGTGTGAGTAAGTTGTCCAGGTTTCACTGCCATAAAGAAGAGTACTAAGGACACAGGCTTGATAGACAAGGACTTTTGTTTTGGCAGTAAGCTTCCTGTTCTCCCAGACTCTTTTTCTTAACCTGTTCATTGTTGTTGCTGCCTTACCAATCCGGATGTTGATTTCCTGATCTAGGGATAATTTGCTATTTACCACTAATCCTAGATATGTAAAATGGTCTACCATCTCTAGTTCGGCGTCGTCAATAAAGATTGATGGTACCCCATGTGCACCTTGTGACATAATCTGTGTCTTCTTTTTGCTAATTGTTAAACCAAATTCAGAACAAGCATTGGAGAATGCAGATAGTAGACATTGTAATTCTTCCTCAGAGTGGGTTGCAACTGCAACATCATCTGCAAAAAGCAACTCTCTTATCAGTACCCTCCTAATTTTGGTCTTGGCCTTCAATCTTTGAGCATTGTAAAGGCCGCCATCTGAGCATGAGTGAATGTATATACCACCATCCTGATCACGAAAGGCATATTTCAGTAGAAGTGAAAAGTATATTCCAAAGAGGGTGGGAGCTAGTACACAACCTTGCTTAACTCCACTCTTGATTTCAAACTCTTCAGAAGTTGCACCATCAAACTTGATTATACCCTTCATGCCTGTGTGGAACGATTCCACAATGGACAGAAGAGTTGGTGGGCAGCCAATCTTCTTTAGTGCCTTGAACAGACCCTCACGACTGACCAAATCAAATGCCTTTGTGAGGTCGATGAAGGCAATAAACAGTGGTTGATTCTGTTCACGGCATTTTTCTTGCATTTGTCGCAATGAGAATATCATATCAATGGTAGACCGGTTCTGTCGAAAGCCACACTGTGATTCGGGGTAGACTTGATCTCCTAGGACTTGAAGTCTGCGCAGAACAATTCTGGCAAATACTTTTCCAACAATACACAGAAGTGAGATACCCCTATAGTTGTTGCAGTCGCTCCGATCGCCCTTGTTCTTGTACAGTGTTATGATGCTTGAATCTTTGAAATCCTGTGGGACTTGTCCTTCTCGCCAGCATAGCTCTATTAGCTGGTGGATCTGTAGAGTGAGTGTGTCTTGCCCACTCCTGATAACCTCTATTGGAATCCCATCCTTACCTGGAGCCTTGCCAGATGCAAGTTCATTTATAGCACACTTAACTTCTGTTATGGTGGGAAGTGTGTCCAGGTGGTCAAGAGTTGGTAGAGCCTCTATGGCGTTGAGGGCATCATCCGCTAGTTTGGTCTCACTTGAGTAAAGCTCCAAATAGTGCTCTACCCATCTGTCCATCTGCTGTTTCTTATTAGTTATGACCTCTCTAGTCAAGGTTTTCAATGGTGCACTTCTTTTGATCATTGGACCACAGGCTTTCTTTATTCCTTCATACATGCTTCTGATGTTTCCCTTATCACTTGCGATTTGAATGGACTCACATAACTTGATCCAATAATCATTTGCACACTGCCTGGCAGCCTTTTGCACATCCTTCCTAGCTTGCTTTAGCTCACTCAGAGTGTTACGCGTTGGTCTTTCCTTGTTTCTTAAGAGAGCTATCTTCTTCTTATCAATCAAGGGCTGCAGAGTCTGGCTGTTTGCCGCAAACCAGTCCTGCCTCTGATGATCCACAGTGCCGTAAACCCCTACGGCAGTTTTATAAAGAGTTTCCTTAAGTTGACCCCACTTTTCATTTACTGTACAATTTTCTGGTGTATCAGTGAAAGCGTCTTCAAGTTGCTGTTGAAACTGAAAGCACTTTTCAGGATCGTGAGTGTTAATAATATTAATCCTGGGGCTAGATTTGTGTTTAGCTGTGTAGATTCTCTTTGGTCTCAGTCTAACCCTTGCAACAACCAAAGAATGATCCGTATCACAGTCAGCACTGTGGTAACTTCGAGTCAATGATATATGGTTCAGATGTTGTCTCCGTGTGATGATGAAGTCCAGCTGGTGCCAATGGCCGGATCTTGGATGTTTCCATGTGACCTTATGCAGCTCTTTTGTTTTAAAAAAGGAAGTTTGTAATACATAGGTCATTTCTGGTGCAATGCTCCAGCAGCCTTTGCCCATTTTCATTCATGCGACCGATGTTGTATTTTCCAAGGCACACTGGCCATGAACTCGAGTCCTTGCCCACACGAGCATTGAAATCACCGAGCATATAAATGTAGTCAGATTTTGGAACTGCCTTGATCACGGAGTCTAACTCCTCATAGAACGAATCCTTCACATCATCAGAGGTAATCGAGTGTCGGTGCATATGCAGTAATAATGGTGGCAAAACCACAAGAGGTTGCCAAGCGCAGGGATAATAGTCTTTCAATTCCTCCTGCTGGAATTTCAATCATTCCCAGTAGCGAATTCTTCACTGCAAAACCCACACCGTGTTAGCCTTTTTTCTGCCTGCCCTCTACCCTTCCAAAAAAAAGGTGTAATTGTTTTCCCTGAGTGACCCTTCCTCAGCGAGGCGAGTCTCCTGCAGGCCAGCAATATCAATGTTAAGATGATTGAGTTCGGCATCAATCACAGCCGTTTTTCTCACATCGTCAATATTGGTCAAGTCAGTGGAAAATTCTGGACACATGGTTCTCACGTTCCAGGTTGCAAGCCGTAGCTTGAGGTTTATATTTTTCTTTTTAATAGTACCTGGTGCATTGGTTTTACAGCCTGCGGTTCAGATTGTGTCCTAGCCCCAGGCACCCATTGCAGCAGGCAGGCTGTGGCGGATCAGCACCCAACTGGCCGGGGGCTGCCCAGCTTGAGGCCAGTCTCCTGCTGGACCATAGTAATACTTTTTACGTTCTCCTAAACTGGTTGAATGTTGGAGACTGACTATGTTATCATTTTACTTTCACTTCAATTGTCAAGGGGATTTTCTTATACGGCTTATTGAATGTTAATCTTTGTACACACATTATGTGACGATTGGCACCACTCCACAATGAACTATTATAACATCGATGCAGATTTGATGCATTGTATTGTCATCTCTTCACAACATTTTAAACACTTCACGATCATCTTAAAACAATGTCAATATAAAATACTTGCAAACAACATCTACATTCAAACTCTAAGTAGCGGCAATTGTGAAGTCCTGCCATAGCCATTATTCGGCTTTAACCGGTCCGATCCAGAAATCGGTCCAAACTTGAATGACGCTTGGAGGAGGCGCTGTTCCCTGTCCAGCGATGCGCTTGCTCTTTTCCTTCAAAGCGGGAATCTATGAACCGAGTCTATCTTCACGCTAATTGCGCGAAGCTCGGTATTCTATACACTCATCATTCCATGCCCTGATATAATATCATGGCATTAATATCTGAGCAACATTCTGCACTATGCATGTTTACTTGTTCCACTAGTTATTGTAACATGTTAATTTTGTGCTGGCAACACTGTATTGTCAATATACCTAAGATTGTTTATGATTCTTCCCTTGATGTTACGTCCAGGCAGTTCAACTTGTTTAAAAATGCTTTCTCTGTATAAGTTTACACAAGAGAGAGTCATATCATTTAGTCCTAACTCCATGTTTGCAAGCCGGATTATTATTGAGAGTCCCATTAGCACAAACCACTATTATTATTGAGAGTCCCAATAGCAAAATATCACTATTATTATTGAGAGTCCCATCAGAAAACATCACAATTATTATTGAGAGTCCAGAGTCCCATTAGCAACAATCACTGTTATTATTGAGAGTATCATCAGCAAAAATCATTATTATTATTGAGAGTATCATCAGCAAAAAATAAATACTACTTATCATTTACAATTGTTTTGTTTTTTGCTCATAATAAATGTTGCTGATGCTCGTTACAAAATTTCGGCTTTAGCGTTGAAGTTTTCACAATAATTTGTTTGTGGCGACTGATTGTCGTGTCCTCCTTTAAAGTGTCGTCCCTGGAGTGAGGAGAGTCAACACCCACATTATAATATTTTTTCCCTATCAATATCCTGGAGAATCCACCAGATTCCGTCCAACACACTCCATCAGCCCATGGACACCTTTTCCTACCACTCTCTCACTGTCGTACTATGCCCCCTCTCATTCTCCCCCAACGCAACATATTCAACAACTCTTGCTTCTAAAAATTAATAAAGATTAATTTATTAAAAGAAAAGTGTAACGTATATGAGACGTGTATGCGAAGAAAATGTGTGTCGTGTATTCTAATGTAAATGTATAGGTCAGACCACAGAGTTCATGTTCAGAGTCCACTCATCATGGCAAGGATCACACGACATCACAAGACTCATCACAATGGACCTCACCGAAGTCGTGTCCTTCTCTCCAGACATGTCCTCCTCCAGGAGCTCTGATGACCATGAGATCTGAATCCCATTCAAATATAATCAGTGAAAAATACTATTATTGTTCCTAACACAACTGTTCCTAATAGTTTATAGAAACTCAGGCTTCATAATTCCGGCGCAGTGAAAAAAAACATGGAACACTGTCCTATGAACATGACGTTTTCTTCTTGCGATAGGTTCTATAGTTTTCACTCTTACACAGTCATTGTATCTAGACTAAAATGGCTTGCTTTATTTACTAGATATTGTCTGACAGTTCTGATTTCCTTGATACGTGGAACAACTACACTTAAATGTTATCTTTCCTCCAATGTGAACATCAGTCGCTACTGTTATCGTCATACGTGGACTGAACATCCATCACTACTGGTGTGTTAAAGACTGGTATGACCTACAACTCATTCGGTACTTATCCTGTAGGATACTTCTACCATTCAGCTCCACTGAGCCATGTGTATCAGCTTCTTCTAGCACCGACCCATTTAGAAGGTGGCTGGCCAATCTTTCTGCATCATAACTTATCCGGGATCGGATTTTTCAATGATTCTGTGTGCTTCATCCCGACCAGAGGGAACCTGTAAAATAGATCATACAACTGGTGATAGCCTCCCCGTCACTGATCTCTATTAGATGATCGTGGCCATTGGCCCTTGCTCAGCAAAATACAATGAACCCAACTCTGTCAGGGACAGATGACTCAACACATTGGTTATCATCAGGCCCAGACAAGAAAAAAAAATCAACAAACAGAATGCGGAACCCCGCCCACCAGGGACACCTACTGGAATATCCCAATTATCCCTCATTACTCAATTCTCAACTAGTAAAGCTTATCAACACTTCACTAATCTATTTTCAACTAACAGAGCCAAGTATCACTTCCCTACTCTAGCTAGTTTTCCACTAACAGTGCTAATCATCACACTCTAGTTTTAACAAGGCTACAGTCTATATTAATTAGAACTAATTATAATAGGTTCTACCTTAGGCAACACCGCAGTTAGATCAAATTACATCTACTCTTGCCATGACAGGCACGTGTAAAATTAAATTAACTCAATTCGCACACGGTAGACATATTTCCAATCAGAACCGCAGTGCCGAAGCACGTCCGCCTCAATCAACGGTTTTAGTTCAACTCCCTTCTCCAATCATGGTTTTTGGCAAACCCTAAAATTGGTCACGTGACGGTATTCTTCCTGTCCACACAGGTGTTATTTGGACATATCACCCATTGTCAAGAATCTATCCTCCCTGGCTTAGTCACTGTCAGAGTTGTCATCACTTGTTTTGACTCCCAAAACCAACTAGCGAGTTACCGTATGGATACAACAACGGGTTTCCCCAACAAGCTGCCAATCTTCTGTCGAGTGGTGACAATCACAGCCATCCTTCCGTTTGATGTTGGGAAATTCTAAATGACAGACGGACTGTTTCCTGTCCCTAGCTGGCAATTCCGCTTGTCTCTGACTGTTGATAAACTGTCAAAGCGATGTATGATTCAGCTCACTCACTTCCCCTACACATCTGCAGCTGTTAATTTTGCCCGACCTGTGAAGGTTGACATCTGATTTGTTTTCTCTGTTAGTTAAAATAGTTGTGGCTGTGAAATCATCCCGTTTAATCAGAATGCCGTTATTGGCATCAACTGGTTACTCACGGTGTTTTTTCGTGACATAGGCCCCCTCTTAAGAGAGTAGTCCATCTCACTCTTCTCCACCGTGAGTTTAATCCAGATGATTCATTCTTCTTCTTCAGGAGCTGGGTGTCTTGATAAGAAATCCGCTCCAACATTTTCCTTCCCAGGAATGTACTCCACTGTGAAATTATAAGGTTGAAGTAACAACGACCACCGCATCAAACGGGCGTTGAGCTTCTGAGAAGTAGCCAGGAACATCAGGGGCTGATGATCCGACTGGACCCGAAACTTAACTCCATACAAATATGGCTGGAATTTTTGCACTGCCCATACGAGGGACAAGCACTCTCTCTCTCGACGGTTGAATAATTCCTCTCCGCCTGTAGAAGTTTCTTACTTGCGTATGCTACAGGTTTCAAAACCGAAGCATCGTCTTTTCCTTCCTGTAACAGAGCTGCCCCAATCCCAATCGCACTCGCATCCGTTCTCAACACAAATGGTTTGGAAAGGTCAGGGAGCTGTAATACAGGTTTGCTGACCAAGGCCTCCTTTAACTGACTATAGGCATTCTCACATTCTGGTGTCCAAATGATTTGGTCCGGGAATCCCTTTTTCAAGGTTTCCGTCAATGGAGCTCCCAGTTCAGTGAAATGTGGGATAAATTTGTGGTAGAACCCACACAACGAGAGAAAAGATCGCACATCCTTCTTCGTTTTTGGCCTTGGTGCATTTCTGATTTTCTCCAGGTTCTTCTCTTCTGGGACAATGTGTCCTGGAGTGATGGTGTGACCTAGAAATTCCAGAGTCTGGTAACCAATCATGCACTTGGTTGGACGAGCAGTAAGCCCTGCTTCCTTGAGTCTATTAAACACTCTCTCCAAGGATTGCAAGTGGTCATCCAAGCTGTCACTGGAAATCAGAATATCATCCATGAATGAGATGATAGCCGGATCCTGTAAAGGATCAAGTAAAGTCCTCATCATGCGTGTAAACACACTGGGTGCATTGCTGAGTCCAAAGGGCATGACCTTGAATTCGTAGTGTCCACTGGGTGTACTGAAAGCCAACAGTGGTCGAATCTCCGGTTTGACTGGTATCTGATAGTAACCCCGACTCAGATCCACCTTTGAAAAGTACCGAGCCTTATGGAGCCTAGCGAATAACTGGGTTGGATTCGGCAAAGGTTCCACCTGAAACTGTGTATGACTGTTCAGAAGTCGGTAATCTATACACAACCGGTGTTCTCCACTTGGTTTGCGTAACAAAACTACCCCCGCATTGTATGGGGATGTGGATGGTGCAATCACGTCATCCTCCAGCAGTTTCTCTATTTCCTCCTCCAGGGCCTTTTCTTTAGAGAATGGCACTGGGTAAACCTTTTGACGAACAGGCTCCTGCGTGGTCAAAGTCATCTCGAACTCCACCAACCTCGTTCGTCCTGGTTTATCAGTCAGTATCTCCTTATGAGACTTGAGAACCTGGGTTATCCTTTCCCTCTCCTGGGAGGTCAGATCAGGGTTCACTTGCACATCCCTATAGGTTTCCTGGTGTACCAAGGGATATTCCCTGCCCTCGCTGGTTCCCACTTCAGTCTCCACTGCAACTGCCATTGCCATGAGGTGAGCTGCCTTGTCTCCGGGTCTCTCTTCGTATTTCCGCAAGAGATTGATATGGAAAATCTTCGACTTTCCCCGGATCCGGATCTGATAGTTGGTTCTGGATATCACCCTTTCCACGGGAAATGGTCCTTGCCAACCTATCTCCAGTTTGTTGTTTCCCGTTGGGAGTAGCAACAAGACTTTGTCTCCCACCTCTAGAGATCTTTCTTTAGACCTACGGTTGTAGTAAGCCGCATGTCTTTTCCTGGCCTTTTTCAAGTTTTGATTCGCCAGAGTCCATCCCTTGTGGAGTTTTTCTTTCAGTTCCTCCACGTATTTATAGGATGAGATCACTTCTTCTGACGTCCCCTCTTCAGTCCAACTCCTCAACATGGCTTCCAACGGTCCTTTGATTGGACGACCAAACAGCAACGTAGCGGGTGGTAGTCCTGTTGAGCCATGAGGAACTTCCCGATAGGCAAAAAGGGCTGCTGGGATATATTCATCCCACCTATCAGGTTTTTCCTGCGCTAGTTTCCTGAGCATTGTCATCAACGTGCCGTTGAAACGCTCTACTTGTCCATTGGCTTGAGGGTGGTAAGGGCTGGTATGTATGTGGTTAGAGTGAAACACCCTAAATACCTCCTCCATGAGTTTTCCACAAAACTGAGACCCATTGTCCGTCAGAATTTGATCAGGGAAGCCTAATCTGGTAAAGGCCTCCATCAGTGCGTCCGCCACTCTTTTCGAGTCAATCGTGGTCAACGGTATGGCCTCACCCCACATTGTACAGCAATCCACCATTGTGAGTATATACATGTTCCTCTTCCTAGTCCTGGGAAGTGGACCCACGATATCGATGGCTACCCTCTCGAAAGGAGAGTTCATGATGGGCATCTCACCCAACACCACCGGTGCTGTCCAGTGTTTCGGTGCCACCCTCTGGCACTCAGGGCATGACTTCACATACCGACGCACATCATTTGTCATTCCCGGCCAATAGTAATGGCAGGAAATTCGCTGCATGGTGGCGGCAATACCCATGTGTCCACTAAAGGAGATGGTATGCCCCATATGAAGAATCTGGGACCGGTGAGCTTTCGGGACGACCAACTGACCGTATAGGTTGTCTCCCCTTCCTGCTCTCCTGTAGAGTATCCTATTCTTCATGTAGTACTGCCCCCGTCCTGGTGGATCAGCACTTTTCTGCAGCTTTCTGTAACAAGAACGTAAAGTATCATCCTCACTCTGGGCAGTTCGTAGCTCCCCCGGCAATGGGTTAGTCACAATTGCTTCTGCCTCTTCCGTTCTCGTCTGAGAGCGAGTCTGCATTGCTCCCATATGGATTGGCTCCCTGGGCATTCCCAGAAAGACATACCGGCAACCTAGGATTACTGGAAAAATGGGATCGGTCAATACAGCGGCCTTGATGGTGCCGGTGACAGTACCTTGACCGAATCTCCACATTAGCAATGGGCAACTTCATGGCCACAGCACTCTTCTGTGCAGGCTGTATCTCCCATGTCTCACCAGTGAATTGTTCTGGATGTACCAGATCCGCAGAAATCACGGCCTCCCCGTCCAGTCCTGTGTCGTATAAACACTCCACTTGACGACCGTTAACCTCTACCAATTCCACTACAGGTGGTTTTTCCTGGTCTGGAGTCTCTTCCTCGGCCTCGACCTGTTCGGTGGGCTCCACCTTAGGTTTCCCGGGGCACACGACGAATTGAGTGTCTCCTGACTTTCCCCTGCAGTCAATAGCATTGTGCGTATTTGACTTGCATTGGTTGCACCATTTCCCTGTCCTAGATTTTCTATTGCCGGACTTGAGTGAGCTCTCCTGGTGGCGAGCTTCCTTGTTGACCTTGGCATTTTCCGTGACAACCTCCTTGGAAGTCACTTGACATGCTGCGAAGTGAGGGTTCTTAGCCTTCGATTTGCAGTCCCTCGTATTGTGAGAGGGTGACTTACAAATTGAACACCACTTCTCCGACCACGGTCGTTTTGGTGTAGAGCTTGAAGTGCTCTTGCTTCCCTCCTTCTTCTTCTCTGAACTATCCTCTGATTTTTGCACATAAGGTTCCCACTTTTTGGTTCCTGAGTTTTTGGCTTTCTTCTTATCATGTTTCTCTTGACTTTTGGTGTTGGTGGAAAGGTTTTCCCCTGCCTCCCCATGTACCTCGACGAACCGTTCTGCTAATTTAGTCACGAGGTCAATACGTTCCGCTCCTTGTTCTCCCAGGAACGTCCTGAGAGGTTTAGACATTTGCTTCTTCAGCTGGTCGACCACCATGAGCTCTTCCAGACTCTCATAGTCATGTGCGAACCCAGCCAAATCCATCCACTTATGGAGATAAGATTTTAGACGCAAACTGTAGGCGGCAAACAACTCCCCCGGTTCTCGTTTCGCTGCTCGAAATTTTTTCCGGTAGGTATGTGACGTAACCTCAAATCGTTTCAGCAGAGCCGTCTTAATTCGTCATAATTGTTCTCATGTCCTGGTGGCAGGCGAGAATAAACCTCGTAGCCGGTCCCGCGTAATCCCTGGGATAGCTTGAGATTCCATTTGTTATGCTCCAGACCCATAGCCACGGACATGGCCTCGAAGCGTTGAAGGTACTGGTCAATCTTCTCTTTGTCCTCCTCGTAGACCGCTAGCGGAAACTTCATAGCATGGTAACCATGTCCACCTGCTGGGGTTGAGCCTGGGATGGAGGAACCTCCAACTGCTCCCTCAGTTTCTCCATTAGATTGCCTCTTGAGCTCGAGTTCCCGCATCCGGTACTCGTGCTCCCTTTTCTGTGCTTCCTGTTCAGCTTCTAATTTCTTAGCGGCCTGTTCAGCTTCAAGTTTCCTAGCAGCCTGCTCAGCTTCAAGTTTCCTAGCAGCCTGCTCTGCTTCAAGTTTCCTAGCAGCCTGCTCAGCTTCAAGTTTCCTAGCAGCCTGCTCTGCTTCCAATTTCCTAGCTTCTTGTTCCAACTCCATCCTTCTCAATTCCAACTCGGCCTTTCGATCTTCCCTTTCTGCTTGACGATACTCTCTCTCCACTTCCTGTATGTAATCCGTTAGAGCAGAACCCGACAATCCCATGTCTTCCCCCTTTGCCCTTAATTCTGCTGTGCTTAGTTTAGGGGTGGCCATTTTACAGAGAGGTAAGCTAGCAGGTCGAGTACAATATAACTGCAAATTACTATACAGATATATGAACAAGTACTATAAATCTAGATATTACCACACACAGCACATTCACTCAGTGAAAAGAGTAGAATCAGGACCACAGACCTATGCAGACGTGTGAAGTGTGAACAGGTAAGATATTTGTCCTAACCCCTATCCACATTCACTCTAGCTGGATTCTCCAATATGATATCTCCGTTTTATAACTAAGGATCCCGTGTCAAAAGACCCCGTTGTCAGAAGATCCCACTGTCAAAGGATCCCACTTGCAGGAGATCTCGCTGTCCAAGGATCCGTTTACGAGAGATCCCGCTGTCCAAGGATTCCGTTTACGAGAGATCCCGCTGTCCAAAGATCCCGTATCGAGCCCCAATAATGTCGTGTCCTCCTTTAAAGTGTCGTCCCTGGAGTGAGGAGAGTCAACACCCACATTATAATATTTTTCCCTATCAATATCCTGGAGAATCCACCAGCTTCCGTCCAACACACTCCATCAGCCCATGGACACCTTTTCCTATCACTCTCTCACTGTCGTACTATGCCCCCTCTCATTCTCCCCCAACGCAACATATTCAACAACTCTTGCTTCTAAAAATTAATAAAGATTAATTTATTAAAAGAAAAGTGTAACGTATATGAGACGTGTATGCGAAGAAAATGTGTGTCGTGTATTCTAATGTAAATGTATAGGTCAGACCACAGAGTTCATGTTCAGAGTCCACTCATCATGGCAAGGATCACACGACATCACAAGACTCATCACAATGGACCTCACCGAAGTCGTGTCCTTCTCTCCAGACATGTCCTCCTCCAGGAGCTCTGATGACCATGAGATCTGAATCCCATTCAAATATAATCCGTGAAAAATACTATTATTGTTTCTAACACAACTGTTCCTAATAGTTTATAGAAACTCAGGCTTCATAATTCCGGCGCAGTGAAAAAAACATGGAACACTGTCCTATGAACATGACGTTTTCTTCTTGCGATAGGTTCTATAGTTTTCACTCTTACACAGTCATTGTATCTAGACTAAAATGGCTTGCTTTATTTACTAGATATTGTCTGACAGTTCTGATTTCCTTGATACGTGGAACAACTACACTTAAATGTTATCTTTCCTCCCATGTGAACATCAGTCGCTACTGTTCTCGTCATACGTGGACTGAACATCCATCACTACTGGTGTGTTAAAGACTGGTATGACCTACAACTCATTCGGTACTTATCCTGTAGGATACTTCTACCATTCAGCTCCACTGAGCCATGTGTATCAGCTTCTTCTAGCACCGACCCATTTAGAAGGTGGCTGGCCAATCTTTCTGCATCATAACTTATCCGGGATCGGATTTTTCAATGATTCTGTGTGCTTCATCCCGACCAGAGGGAACCTGTAAAATAGATCATACAACTGGTGATAGCCTCCCCGTCACTGATCTCTATTAGATGATCGTGGCCATTGGCCCTTGCTCAGCAAAATACAATGAACCCAACTCTGTCAGGGACAGATGACTCAACACATTGGTTATCATCAGGCCCAGACAAGAAAAAAAAATCAACAAACAGAATGCGGAACCCCGCCCACCAGGGACACCTACTGGAATATCCCAATTATCCCTCATTACTCAATTCTCAACTAGTAAAGCTTATCAACACTTCACTAATCTATTTTCAACTAACAGAGCCAAGTATCACTTCCCTACTCTAGCTAGTTTTCCACTAACAGTGCTAATCATCACACTCTAGTTTTAACAAGGCTACAGTCTATATTAATTAGAACTAATTATAATAGGTTCTACCTTAGGCAACACCGCAGTTAGATCAAATTACATCTACTCTTGCCATGACAGGCACGTGTAAGATTAAATTATCTCAATTCGCACACGGTAGACATATTTCCAATCAGAACCGCAGTGCCGAAGCACGTCCGCCTCAATCAACGGTTTTAGTTCAACTCCCTTCTCCAATCATGGTTTTTGGCAAACCCTAAAATTGGTCACGTGACGGTATTCTTCCTGTCCACACAGGTGTTATTTGGACATATCACCCATTGTCAAGAATCTATCCTCCCTGGCTTAGTCACTGTCAGAGTTGTCATCACTTGTTTTGACTCCCAAAACCAACTAGCGAGTTACCGTATGGATACAACAACGGGTTTCCCCAACAAGCTGCCAATCTTCTGTCGAGTGGTGACAATCACAGCCATCCTTCCGTTTGATGTTGGGAAATTCTAAATGACAGACGGACTGTTTCCTGTCCCTAGCTGGCAATTCCGCTTGTCTCTGACTGTTGATAAACTGTCAAAGCGATGTATGATTCAGCTCACTCACTTCCCCTACACATCTGCAGCTGTTAATTTTGCCCGACCTGTGAAGGTTGACATCTGATTTGTTTTCTCTGTTAGTTAAAATAGTTGTGGCTGTGAAATCATCCCGTTTAATCAGAATGCCGTTATTGGCATCACCTGGTTACTCACGGTGTTTTTTCGTGACACTGATGCAGAACGAATACCAGAATCATCAGTAATTAGGCATGTGTCCACTGTGCGCCTGAAAATTTGTCGTTAATACAATGAGTTGATACGCGTTTTCTTTATGTTTGTCTGGGTATATTTGCTGTCAATGCCTGGCATGACGAGCGCAAAATCATAATCGCGGAGATGAAATGTCGCAGAAGAGCTGCAGGAGTAGCTCTCTCTCTCTCTCTCTCTCTCTCTCTCTCTCTCTCTCTCTCTCTCTCTCTCTCTGTGAGAGAGAGAGAGGGAGAGAGTAAGAGAGAGAGAGAGAGAGAGAGAGAGGGAGAGAGAGAGAGAGAGAGAAAGAGAGCAATAATGGGTAACGAGGAGTCTAGAAGTAGACTAAGTCAGGTCTTAATCAGATATGATTGAGCTACCGTATGGCAGTAGACGGTACTACCTGCTAAATGTTAGCGCTGAATGTTGGGCGGCGCTTACCAAACCCGATACCAAACATTGTGCCAACGGCTTCGGGCGCAGGAACGCAATTGGGAGGTACACGCCTTATCCTAGTGCGAGGAAATGCAACACAAAGACTAAATATCATGACAGGGCAGGCTAGGCATTAGCCTTGGTTGGCAACTAGTCTAGGATCGGAGCTCAGACAGGCGGGCAGTTATAGTATTGCTTTGCTGATCCGGCAGATTCTGCAGCTTGTCTTGTTCCAAATATATTGGTGTTACCTTTCCTCTGGAGTAAACTAGGCAAGCCGAGAGAGGGATCATGCTGCATGGGCAACACATGGTCTCTACAATTTACCCCAGACTGTGTGATATGGAAAGGTATAACTAGTTATTATGCCCTTTCTGAAGCACACATTAACAAGCTATCGTCTATCAAGACAGCAAGGTGTCAATCAGTCAGTCAGTCGCGTCTGAAACCAGATTAAATGGTTAGGCAACCTTACAAGAATGTCATAGTACCATCTATCACACAACGCTACACTTAAGCAATATGATGGATACGGAGCAAGGGCAAATAACCCAAGTTAAAGATAGAGTGATGGTATCAAGAAAAAACAACCTTAGATAAATGAAGACCAGCATGCAAAGAGAACTGGGGAGAGCGTTATAAGCTCTTACATTCCCCCCCCCCCCCCCCCCACCCCCCCCCCCGACACTTCACTGAGGTAAGTGGAGGAAGAGAAGTAGACGAGGATAAAGATTTGAGCCAGAATAAATATCTTCCCATAAAGGTATTACTTGTGTTGTCTATTTT
The DNA here is from genome assembly GCA_014155875.1 of Cepaea nemoralis. Taxonomy (NCBI): domain Eukaryota; kingdom Metazoa; phylum Mollusca; class Gastropoda; order Stylommatophora; family Helicidae; genus Cepaea; species Cepaea nemoralis. The sequence continues at coordinate 705,817 of JACEFZ010007177.1, read as the reverse complement.
TCTCGACTGAATTAAACTCACCATTTGAGAAATACCTATTGTGTTATTTCGTTTATTTGTGTAATACAGTTTACTACTTTGAGTCTCTCTACTCTGAGGTTGTTTAGTTTGGTTGTCTGCTTTAAGGTTGTTTAAATGTGGTGCATGAGATGGTTCGTTACAATCTATTACTTTTCACCTTATTGAAAAATTCTTATGCCACGTCAGTCCTTAATTGGTTCCACTTCTATTATATTTTCCATATGCTTTAGATTGATTGATCTCATGGCTCCTGTAATAATTCATTTTGTTTGATATGCAGTTTTTGTTTAAAAGTTGCTTGTATGTATTTAACAGGACGTCGTTAACAAACCCCAACATTATTTGTTGCTTGTGATTTACTAGGCTATTTTTGCGTTCAATAGATTGACATTGCTTTCTGAATAACTTACGCTCACACCACCGAAATCAACGCGAGGTGGTCTGCCGCAAAATCGTCTGCAAGCTGATTTCGAAAGCTCAATACGGTGTGTCTGGGAATTGTAAAACGCGTTTACTGCATCTAAGCTATAGCGCCGACCTGTTCAAGTTACCAAAATTCGACTTCGCTTTCGTGAGCGATGAAGTTCCATGTAATGATCTTCTCATATTTAACATTTTTCCGTCAGTGAAGGTAGCTTTTTTGCAAGATGGAAAACATACTAACCAATAAAAAGATGTTAATTGCAAGGAGAAAAAAGTGTTGAAGTGCTACATAGAACCTGTACGTTGTATGGATGTGAGATGTGGACAATGAAGAGACAAGCTGAACAACATTTAATGGTATTGGAAATGTGGTTTCTAAGGAGAATACTACAGACAGACAGAAAAACAAATGAGCAAGTCCTACAAGAAGCAGATGAAAACCGTAAATTGACTAGTGTAAATTAGACATAGACATAGTCACAATTTTTTGCACACGTTGTAAGAAGAAATAAAAAAGAAAAATTTATGACAACTGAAAATATTGAGGGGAAAAGAACAAGGGGAAGGCTTAGTCACATGGTATGGTCGAGACAAGAACACAAAGCTGATCCACGACTATGGTGATCATGTCATCATCATCATCATCATCATCATCATCATCATCATCATCATCATCATCATCATCATCATCATCATCATCATCATCAGGAATAATTTTCGTTCCAGCGCCCGGTGGGCGGCACTGGATAGTGTCATTCCGTGTGACTGTACAATGTCTTTGATGTCGTCAATCCATTTTCTTCTTGGACGTCTTCGTGGCCTCGTCGCAGATGATCTTTGATGTAAGACCAGTGATGGTAGTTGTTGATGTTGCATTCTAACGATATGGCCAAACCACTTGATCTTCTGTCTTTCAATAAATGTGGCACAAGTTGTTGATCCCACAGTCTGTCTGATAATAGCATTTCTTACTCGGTCTCGGATTGTTAAGTTGGCAGCTCTCCTCAGGCATTTCATTTCGCAGGTGTTGATTTTGCGAAGGTGTAATTTGGATAAAGTCCAGGTTTGAGATTGGTAGCATAGTGTTGGTGTGAATATGCTGTTAATTATCTGTCGTTTTGCAAACATGGGTATATTTGGATATTTCAGTAAGGGTGACAGTTGATATGTAAGTGCACTAGCCTTTTGACATCTGATTTCGATTTCTTTGTCCAATCTGCCATTTCTGTGATCATACTTCCAATATATTTGAATTCTTTAACTTGTTTCAGAGTTGTGCTATTTATCTGTATACTTAGTGGGCCCGGCGATCTGCTAACTCGCATTACTTCAGTTTTGGCTGTATTTATACTCATATTGTATCTCCCGCATGTTGAACTCAGATTATTAATATGATTTTGCAGTCTGCCCTCGTCGCTATAAAACAGGCACTGATCGTCTGCAAATAGAAGTTCATTTATTTCCCGTTGATCAGTTGTTTCATCTGGAGTAAAGCGTTCTAAATTTTCTGAATCTGTTCTGTCAAGACTTGCTTCTTAGGATATTCTGTCCATGTAGATATTAAATAGCAGGGGAGAGAGCACACATCCCTGTCTTACTCCTGTATTGACTGTGAACATATCTGATATACCTTCTTGTGTTGTTACTGCACTTCGGCTGGAGTGGTACATGGCTATGATGTTTTCTAGCAGTTGCCCTTGTATCCCATAGTCATCAAGGATGGTCTATAATTTGTATCTGTCTACTCTATAGAAAGCCTTTTCCTGATATACAAACACAATATTCTGCTGGTCACTATATTCGATAGTTAATTCACATATTTGTCTAAGTGTAAATAATGCAGCAGTGCAACTTTAACCTTTCCGAAAACCGAATAGTACTTTGGTTAACTGTTGTTCAACTATGGGTCTAGCTATTTGTTCCAATAGTTTTGTATACATTTTCCCTATATGGCTTAGGAATGATATACCTCTGTATGTTTCACACTCTCTCATATTGCCTTTCTTTTTCCATATTGGTACTATTATTGCCTGTCGCCAATAATCTGGGACTTCTCTTTCTTCCCATGCTATATTAAAAAGTCTTGTCAGCCATTTAACTCCTGTTTCCCCACAGGCATGAATAGCTTCTGTGGTTATTCCATCTGGACCTGGTGATTTGATTTTAGGACTTTCCTGCTTTGGCTTCTGCAGGTATGAAATTTGGTTCTTGCTGTCCCTGGCGTTTAGACAAGAAAAAGTGAGGTTTTCTATGTTATGTGTGAGGTTAAGTAGTTCTTGAAAGTATTCTGCCCACCTTGCTAGTCTTTGTTGTGGATTAAATATCGGCATACCTCTTTTGCTGTTTATGATGGTTATGACCACCCACACTTATCGACATGAACATGATGGTGATGGTGTTCGTCAGCTCCCCAGCCAGTACCCGCCAATTTATTCATAACATTCATCCTTTGTGTTTGTATTTGTTGTTTATTTTCTCCTTGTCAAGCGGCGATCTAGTATGATAACCACCTATGTCAAATTTTGTTCTTCTCGAACTTCTTGTTCATATGCATAGGTTTTACCTTGTGTTGTTTAATTAATATACCTTTTGTTTTTTTTTGGCTTTATCTATTTTGAATAGCTTGCTTTTAGACCAACTTTCAAGGTCTAGTACGTTGGAGATAGGACACAACCGTGAAGGGCACCTTTTTGAATATCTTTCTTAGTACTTCTCTGGGCAAGTATTTGTACTGTCGCTGTTCTGTTAGTTAAATAACGATTAATCCGAATATACAGATTTCCACCACATCTGTATCAGAGTATCTTTTCAGACATTATTTAAAGCTTTTCAGTATTTCCATAGACAGCTAATGTATGTTCTTGTTTATGCATGCCATTTTCTATTTCCTGTGAAACAGATGTATGCTTGATCTTCAGTGGACCTGTTTTGTTTAAAACCTATCTGTTGATGTAGAAGTCTCTGTATTTCTTCAGGCGTCAAATCAGTCTAATATTAATTATTCTCTTCGTATTTTTACCTTTCTTAAAAAACCTCAAAGACGAGGCAGTGAGGAAAAATTATGAGAAATAAATAACTGAAATCTTTGTACAATTACATAAAGAAAGAATAATAGTGGACGAAGAATGAGAGATGTTTAAATCACGCTTTTTAAATATTGCACAAATAACACGTGAAACCACGAAAAAAAGCAAAACACGGATAAAGAAAATAACAAGTTGGTGGAACGCAGAGGTGAAGAAACAATAAGAAAGAGAAAAATGTAAATAGTGGTTGAAAAGCAAACAGGAACGTGATTGTATAGAATATAGAATAGCAAGAAGACATGCGAATAGAATAGTAAAGAAAGAAAAACAAAAAGACTGGGAAAAGTATGGAGAAACCTTAAATAAAAACTACAAGGAGGCAACTAGAATCTTTTACAAAAAAGTTAAGCGCAATGACAACTAGACACTTTGACCCAAGTGAAATAATTAACAGCGAAAACAGAGAACCAATAAGTGAACAAAAACAAATCCTAATAAGATGGAAACAGTACTACGAACTTCTCAACATCTCATCAGATGTCACTGAAATTCACGAAACTGATACAGATGCCACCGAAGAACTAGAACCAGACATACTAAAAGAAGAAATCAGATAAGCCCCATTGAACACATCACAGGGACAAGATGAAATACCAAATGAACTAATTAAAGCAGCAAGAGAGGTATTAACATCATGGCTACATAGACTATTTAACCATGTTTGTGTGGAACAACAGACACCACGAGGCTGGGAAAACCCCATAATTATCCCAGTTTGGAAAAACAAAGACAGCAAAAGAGACTGCACACAATACAGAGACATTTCCATTTTGAGTCATACTGTGACAATATTTTGCAAAATTCTTGAGAAAAGATTACAAACTACTATAGAACCCCAACTAAGCGAAACACAACTTGGATTTAGGAAAAATAAAGGATGCACAGATGCCATTTTTGCTCTTAGACAACATAGACAAATCAATAGAATTTAATGAAACACTCTACTTAGCCTTTGTCGACCAAGAAAAAGCATTTGATAGAGTAGATAGAAACAAACTGTGGGAAATCCTTAAACAATATGGAGTGAGTACACATCTAATAAACCTATGTAGAAGCTTATACAACAACAGTGAATGCTTAGTGAGAGCAACTGGAGGACACTCAGAACCCTTCACCATAAGATCCGGAGTACGACAAGGTTGTGTCCTGTTCCTTCTCTTTTTCATAACCTATATAGACAACATATGCAAATTTAAAAAAAAAAAAAAAAAAAACTAGCCACACAGAGACGACAAGAACACCGCATGACGAGAACACAGAAGAAGAAACATCTGCAAATCTAACCATTAGAGAACTCCTATTTGCGGATGACCAAGCACTAATAGTAATATTAGAATCTGAATTACAAGACCACACGAATAGTCTAAAGTCTAAACGAAACTTGTAGGGAACATAACATGAAAATTAGCACAATTAGAAAAGAGATAATGACTATGACTAAAGAAGAAAAACAACAACAATTAACCTAAACGAATATCCCCTGAAACAAGTAAAGAGTTTCAAGTACCTATGAAGTATAATATCATCAAATGGCAAACCAGTAGACGAGATCGAAAACAAATGCAATAAGGCAAATTAACTCATTGGATAAATGACACCAGTGATAAGAACTTGGGCAATGACAGAAAAATAAAAAAGAAATATCACAACAGAAATGAGAATCCTGAGAAGAATACTCAATGTATCAAGCAGAGTAAAGATCAGAAATAAAGAAATCGGGACTTAAGTGGCGGTTACAGAGTTGCTAGAATTTATTAGAAGACAGCAAGTCAAAAAGTTGGTCATGCAAGTAGGTTACCAACTAAGAGTATACCATAACAAGCAATGATGTGCAGACCAATTGGAAGCAGAGGAAGAGGCCGACCACGTAAAAGATGGAACGAGGGAAAAGCAGAGTCCATAGGAATATCGATATATGAAGCCCATACGCGGGCACACCCCCGCTGATTATACTTCAACTCGACATCGCAAGATACAAGAGGAACAATATGAGATGAGATGAGATGCATTGACCACGTGATGTAATAATCGACACGGATGACTCTGTTCTAAAAGGTGAAAGAAGGACCCGAGGGTTTGTGGCGAAGGTTGGTGGACAGAGTTTGGTGCAGGATATCACATCTAGTCTGCGAATGGAGAAGGAGGAAGTCATAGCTGAGTTCCGCTGGCTGGAGGACAAATAGAACACGAATGTTGTGATTGTAGCGGACTCACAAAGTATGATGAGAAAGGTGTGTCTTACAAAGCCTTAACAGTCGAGAGGATCGACTTCATTTCACATGGTTTTATCCCATCTGTCTCGGTCTCTTTCAGCAGGGCACCCCGCCGAAAGCGTCACACAAAGCACGAACTTCGTAGATCCAGCGACGACCCCCAATAGTCTCCGAGAAGCATGCACTTGTGAACCGAAAGACGTAGCCTGGAATCGAACCCACGACCTTCGGATCGCGAGGCAGACTGCATGACCACTTCGTCACGGATATAAAGGTGAAGACAGGTATGCTTCGGACAGCATGGCAGGCTTCCATTCAACACATAAACAATTAGAGAGTGTATAGATTTTTCCCAGGACATCGTGATGTGACGGCAAGCAGGCGGACATATTGGGCTGGTCCGTACCCCTCGGTGAGATATTGGTGCATAATAAGGCAGACATGGTCGGGGTAATTTGGGATCATGTGTATAGTGCAGAAGAATGTTGTTTGTCTATCAAGAATGATTATGACCATTCATTTCATCCAGTGGGATTGAAAGTATGGAGCCGTGAGTTCTAAGATGGCTTAGTGCAGAAGAATAGATAGATCATCACGGCCTGGAGGGAATGGTGCTGCAGGGAGCGACCAGATCTTCCTGACACCCAGTGCTCCGAGGAAAGGACAGACGGCCACATAATCAGACTGCTACTGGTACCATTTGCATTGGGACTCTTCACTGGCCGATGCAGATGAGGACAGAGTGTATATGATAATGTCCGAGTCCTGAGATGTCGGTTCTTGACGCAATTCAACTCAACTCCACGTTTCCAACAATTCATAACCTTGAGAAGACCTTTTTTAAGCAGGTGACTCGAGATATTCCAGCATGCCACGTGTTACCTGGTGATTTTCTTCGATGGAATAGGTGGCTACATGCCAAGGGATTTACTCTGAGCACTTATAGACTAATAGTTCAATGTGCAAGGATGACCTATTCACTTACGAACGAACGAACGAACGAACGAACGAACGAACGAACGAACGAACGGACTTTATCTTCAAAGGGTAACAAATTGGGCACGCAGGCCCGTATACTAGCAACTTTTCTTGGATGGAGTGAAACAACAGCTATAGTGCGTTTATTTTATTTTTTTTGCCCCAATATAAAATTCAATATCTCAGTAACCAACTGAGGGAAAATGATGAGATTTAGCATATAACCTTATCATTATGTCCACCCAACAAAAACAAATTTATTCTGGAGATTGTACGGCAGATTTCAATGTTTGTTTATATGCGGTATATAATTTACGGCTCAGGGATTAATACCATCATTTTAAAAGTATTAGAGCTTCAGCAAGACACATCCGCACTTTTTTGAAATTGTCTCGCGGTTTTCGGTTTTGGCACAATCAACGCGGAGTTAAATAGTATTGTTCAGAGGTGTCTCCAATGGGGGTTCTTTCATGAAACGTGATTATATAAATAAACTAGCTGACTCGGCCCGGCTTCGCCCAGCTCCTGGCGGGGATCTATCTATCTATCTATCTATCTATCTATCTATCTATCTATCTATCTATCTATCTATCTATCTATCTATCTATCTATCTATCTATCTATCTATCTATCTATCTATCTATCTATCTATCTATCTATCTATCTATCTATCTATCTATCTATCTATCTATCTATCTATCTGCCTGCCTGCCTCCCTGCCTGCCTGCCTGCTTGCCTGTCTGTCTGTCTGTCTGTCTGTCTGTCTGTCTACCTATTTATCTATCTACCTATCTACCTACCCACCTATCTATCTATCTATCTATCTATCTATCTATCTATCTATCTATCTATCTATCTATCTATCTATCTATCTATCTATCTATCTATCTATCTATCCTATCTATACTATCCATCCATCCATCCATCCATCCATCCTACCTTTCTACATACCTACCTACCTACCTACCTGTCTGTCTGTCTGTCTGTCTGTCTGTCTGTCTGTCTGCCTGCCTGCCTGCCTGCCTGCCTGCCTGTCAGTCTGTCTGTCTGTCTGTCTGTCTGTCTGTCTACCTATCTATCTATCTACCTATCTACCTACCCACCTATCTATCTATCTATCTATCTATCTATCTATCTATCTATCTATCTATCTATCTATCTATCTATCTATCTATCTATCTATCTATCTATCTATCTATCTATCTATCTATCTATCTATCTATCTGCCTGCCTGCCTGCCTCCCTGCCTGCCTGCCTGCTTGCCTGTCTGTCTGTCTGTCTGTCTGTCTACCTATTTATCTATCTACCTATCTACCTACCCACCTATCTATCTATCTATCTATCTATCTATCTATCTATCTATCTATCTATCTATCTATCTATCTATCTATCTATCTATCTATCTATCTATCTATCTATCTATCTATCTATCTATCTATCTATCTATCTATCCTATCTATACTATCCATCCATCCATCCATCCATCCATCCATCCTACCTTTCTACATACCTACCTACCTACCTACCTACCTATCTGTCTGTCTGTCTGTCTGTCTGTCTGTCTGTCTGCCTGCCTGCCTGCCTGCCTGTCAGTCTGTCTGTCTGTCTGTCTACCTATCTATCTATCTATCTATCTACCTACCCACCTATCTATCTATCTATCTATCTATCTATCTATCTATCTATCTATCTATCTATCTATCTATCTATCTATCTATCTATCTATCTATCTATCTATCTATCTATCTATTTATCTATCTATCTATCCTATCTATACTATCCATCCATCCATCCATCCATCCTACCTTTCTACCTACCTACCTACCTACCTACCTACCTACCTGTCTGTCTGTCTGTCTGTCTGTCTGTCTGTCTGTCTGTCTGTCTGTCTGTCTGTCTGTCTGTCTGTCAACCAGTCCGCGCTATTAAATATTGATAAAAGTTACTGGAAAAATATGTGAGGACCATGTGTTGAAAGAGGAAGAGGACTATTTGAGAAAGGATGGATTGAATTTTATGCAACTGAGAGCAATCATCAACCTACTGGAATCGTCCGACACAGATTAAGGCCTGAGCAGATCGCAGACCTTAATCTACGTACACACTTACTCGGATATTTTGCTCCAACTATTCAGACGAATTGCAGGCCCTAAACATTACAGCATCAACATAATGTCAATGGCAACAGTTTGTATTTCACAGTGATGAATTTTCAATTCCTCAAGCCCTCATCCGGTGACAAACAACTGTATTGACCACACACACACACACACACACACACACACACACACACACACACACACGCGCGCGCGCACGCACGCACGCACGCACGACACACACACGCACACACACACTAAATACCAACAGAAGAGTAATATTGCGGTAGAAATTGACATATTGTGGCATAACAAGAAACGTAAGAGCAAACACGTTGTCAAATTAGGGGACAACACACGTGCATACGAATCAATCTATAAACTTTAATGAAAAAAGGACCAACATCTTGGTCATTAAGAAGAAAGCCCACTACAGAGACACTGACAACTATTTTCATAGTGCAAAACAGGTAATCATGTTCCGTCTCTGAACGGTAAACAGCAGAGTAGACAATCTTTCACGAAGACTCAAAGCGGGTCTGTCACCCATGTGTACGTGTGAACAAACTACACAAACAGCTGAACAGATCTTTACAAATGAAAACATGATGACTAAATTGCGGTATCATTTCTGGTCACTCCATGCGCACATTAACGCACAGCTATTTGGAAGCTTTCACGAACTCAATATAAAAAGCTAACATGAATACTTGTGTACACTTTATTAACCAGCAGCTGAAGAAACAAGAAGGAATGAAAAATAAGGTAAGAAATATATTCCTTCTACTTCCTTGTTAATTTACAAATTATTTACCCCATGCCTCTGTAAATTCTCTGTCTTTACTAATATTACACATTGTACCTCTCTCGGGATTCTCCGTGGTGAAGTGGTCAAGCCGTCTGACTCGGGCTCCGAAGGTTGTATGTTCGATTCCGGGCCGGTCCTTCATTTCACGAGTGCATTTTTTCGGAGACTCCCGAGGGTCGTCGCTGGAGCTACGGAGTTCGAGCTTTGTGCGACGCTTTCCGCGCTGCGGAAATAAAACTGAGCCATATGGGATAAAAACCCGTGCAATGCAGCCGACCCTGTAGACTTTTAAGCTACTTCTTTCATTGCACCCACTCCCATACGCTTTCGATGATTTAAGTTGCTTTTAGACCTATCAAAGACATATTCCTTGGGTGGGGGTAAATATAAGACGGCAGGAAAAATTTCATAACGATGCATCAGACAGTTTTCAAAATAATTGATCGTGAATGAAGGCATTCTTTTCGGGACATACTATACCTCAAGCTATCCCATGGTAAGGTTTGCAGTATACTCTTTACAAAATCGGCAGCAGCGGTAGCGTAGTGGATAGACTGGATACGCGAAGTTCACATTGCACCTAGTAATGCATTTTAAAAATGATGGCATCTAAATAACATCAAGATTGATGCACATCACTTCTACCCTAGGAGCTGACATTAGAATAACATCAAGATCGATGCATATCACTTCCACCGCAGGAACTAACATTAGAATAATGCCAAGAAGCACGCTGATCGCTTCTACACTAAGATTAGATTAAAATACATATTTAGATACCTATTTTTAGGAAAACAGTTCCAATTATAACTCTGCCTAGTGGCTCTAAACCAGTTTTGACCCCACAGGAAATTAATCGCACGGGCACAAAGCAGGGTCTGCAAAGACAACAGCTTTTAAACAGAACAATACACACTAACATGTGTAAGATGTGGAAGAAGAAGAAGAAGAAGAAGAAGAAGAAGAAGAAGAAGAAGAAGAAGAAGAAGAAGAAGAAGAAGAAGAAGAAGAAGAACAACAACAACAACAACAACAACAACAACAACAACAACAAGAAAAAGACAATGTCTGGGAAATTGCCAGTTCTGAGGACACTACTTTCTGAACTTAGCAGTCATCGTAAGATCACCATACAGTGGATACCATCCCACTGTGGAATCCCCGGAAACGACAGAGCTGATCGATTGGCTAAGGAAGGAGCACAAGAAGAACAACCAGATGTGCCTATTACATACCACCAAAAGAAAAGAATGATCAAATCAGTCAGAAGGCCACCAAACCTTACTCAAGACGACTACCACGTTATGGACAGACCAGAACAGGTCATTCTTCTGCGCCTCAGAACAGGACACAATAGATTACGCAACCACATGTATACAAAATTCAAGATTGGTGACTCAGCCATGTGCACATGTGGTTTGGCGTCGCAGACAGCAGAGCACATACTCCAGGATTGCCCAAACTACACATATCCAGGCGAACCTTCTGGCCTAGAGAGACAACAGTGGAAGATAAACTCTATGGACCGCTGAATGAACTAAAAAAGACTGTTAGATTCATACAAGAGACAACATTGCAGTTATAAACATAATTTAGGCGAACGAAAGAAGAAGAAGAAGAAGACAATGATGATTATGAGGTAGAAACACTTGTATTGAACTACTGGATATGGCATACAAATACGATATCGACAATTCAATTGATTAGCCATTGATTATCAGGAAGCAGCACGCTGACAACAAAGGTAGATCAATCGGTACTTCACCATTAGACGAGGCAGTGGCACGTCATCTCCGTCATCAGATGCGGCGGATGTGTTTGTTTCTTATAAACACCAATAGTAACCTATACGTATAGTTATCTCATTACATTGATAGCCTCACATATAAGCTACTGTTCTACATTTTCTTGTAAACTTTGTTTCTTTTCCATTGACAGCAATTTCATATTTTTTTAAAAAATGCTACCCGCAAATAGCATACCACAATCAACACATATGATTAGATACAATGAAAACTAAGAATTAAAAACAGAAAGCATTAACAGAATAACTGGGGAATCTAACACCATCCCGCACAGCCGGCACAGTCGGTTTCTGTCCGGAAAGCTCTTCACGATCTGCTTCCTCTGATGTGTGACGGAATCAGACGTCAACAATCATGACTCTACAATTCTCTCAGTTGTCCGAAGTTGGTGTTGTATATACCGTTATTGCTATTACTGTTATATTTTTATCCATTTGTTTAACCATCCCACATATCCATGTCTCTGCATTTCTCGACCTCCTTTGCCTAGTATTTCCCCACGAAAAGCTAATCGGCGTGTATCACCAATTCTGTTGTTATGTCCCAAACTGTATTTTACTTAAAGTTGTGGTGAGTGATCGTCTAACAACTGCAGCTCTGAAGGTTGTCATGGCCGAATGGATAAGAGCGCTTGTTCTTAAACTTCCGGTGTGCTGATGCTGAAGTTGCTGTTTCAACTTTTACGCCAGTCAATTGGACCACAATGTAATCTTCTCGTCCTTGACTTGGGGACGTACATTACAAGTACACTCAGTAGTCAGAATGGGTTCGCCAGATGGCGAGGGACACTTGTAATTGTCTAATCCACGCGCAAAAATCAACCCAGTGCACTGGAAATAGTAACACGTGTAAGAACTACGCTCGGGTTCAAAGCGAGGCGAATGCAATTTGCCAACCAACGTGAGTTGCCAGGGAATATCAATACCCATTATGTACATCGATTTGGTTTCACTTTCACACAGCCTCGACACCATAGAGTACAAATGCATTTAATTGCGGTATTTTCGCACCGAATTGAATACGTTTGACGAAAACTTGAAAAGACAGACCTAACTAAGCGCATAATATCGATTTATTTTTGCCATGTGTTATTATAGTGGAGCCATGTTCTCTGACTCGATATCGATTGGTCACAATAGTTTCACCCTCTAGTATCGTTTTCCTCGCTGTCTTCTTTCAACGCTAATCAATATCTTCAATTAATTAATTGAATGAGCACGTCACCTATTAAATCCCAAACAAATAAAAATAAGAAAAAGATAAATAAACAAACGAAACAAAAAGTGTTACCTCTCGGTCATATAAATGCTGGATTTGGTAAGGAATATGTTTGTACAACTCTAAAAATATATTGAAACTCTAAAGTTTATAAAGCGTTGGATAATTAAAGAATTTGAAATTCTAAAATCTGGTAATGACAAAGGTAAGCTTGACTGTATTTCTTAAAATAGAAAATCCCAAATGTAGATCGTACGGAGAAAATTATGTTTATTTGGAGTAGGAATGCTTAATTAGGTGTCGTATTTATGAACAGAAAATCAAAAGTGTGTTTTTATGACAATTTAAATGTTTAAAGGTGCAAGGCTCGATTAAACTGCACAAGGTTTTATCACAATCCCACGATAAGATCACATTCCACGATAATAACACAATCCTACGATAACAAAACATCTCAAAAGCGTCCTAGTTATTTATAATTATTTAATGTAAAGAGAAAACAAATATCACAACATAACATCCAAGTGGCATCTGATGGGAGATGCCTTGAAGAGATTAGAACAAGAAACGCCATGGCGAAAGTAGCCTTTAGCAAGATGAAAAACATTTTGACCAATAAAAGGATGTCAATTGAAAGGAGAAAAAGAGTGTTGAGGGGATACATACAGCCTGTTCTTTTGTATGGATGTGAAACTTGGACAATGAAAAACATCTGATGGCTGCGAAAATGTGGTTTCTGAGGAAAATGCAAAGAATACCATGGACAGACAGAAAAACCAATGACCAAGTACTACAGGAGACAAATGAAAATCGTAAATTGATTAGAGAAATTAGACGTAGACAGTCAAAATGTTTTGGACATGTTGTGAGAAGAAATGGATTTGAGAACTTAGTGACAACTGGCAAGATCGAAGGGAACAGACCAAGAGGAAGACAGAGAGGAAAATACCTGGATGGCTTGGCCACATGGCATGGACGAGACAGGAACACTGAGCTGATCCACGACTCTGGTGATCGAGTGAAATGGCGAGTCATGACCGCCCACGCTTTCTGGTATGACACATGATTGATTGATTGAACATCCAGGTAAATGGGAACATTCTTAAACAAGTGAATTGGTACAGCCATCTTGGAACAGTCATAATATATGATTTTTTTGGGGGGGGGGGGGCAGGGGGATGTCTTTTATAGAACAGAACAATAATTTCCCGAAGCTGTGTTTCAAACGCGGTAGGCACGATTACGAACTGCGTTCATGACCCCTTCGGCACAGTGCCGGTTAACTAAAAATGATATAGCCGACTTTGTAGCGAAGGGGTTACGGACGCAATTCGTAATCCTGCATACCACGTTCGAAACACAGCTGCGGGCGATTTGGCAGCGACCGCCGTACGTTGGTTTTCATGTTATGAGTGCCGGTCGTTCAGAAAGCAATGGCAAACTACTGATCGTAAACTTCCCAATGATGCACAAGCAGCTAAAAAAGGTGCGGTTGACTATGATGTTCTGTAAAATAAAATATGCATCTAACAAACTTCTTACAAAGAAAGGAAATCAGAAATGTGCAAGAACCACAGAAATATTATTCGTATCAGCCACGTAAGCCACCAAGCGTCGTAGTGAGGAATAATTTGCGCTCCAGCGTCTGATGGGCGGCACTGGGTAGTGTCAGTCCGTGTGATTGTACAATGTCTTTAATGTCGTCAATCCATTTTCTTCTTGGGCGTCCTCTTGCTCTCGTCGTAGGTGATCTTTGATGTAAGCCCAGTGATGGTAGTTGTTGGTATTGCATTCTAACGACATGGCCAAACCACTTGATCTTCTGTCTTTCAATAAAGGTGGCACAGGGTGTTGATCCCACTGTGTCTGATAACAACATTTCTTACTCGGTCTCGGATTGTTGGCAGCTCTCCTCATGCATCTCATCTCACAGGTGTTGATTTTACGAAAGTGTGATTTGAATAAAGTCCAAATTTGAGATTGGTAGCATAGGGTTGGTGTGAATGTGCTGTTTATTGTCTGTCGTTTTGCGGACATGGGTATGTTTGGATGTTTCAGTAAGGGTGATAGTTGATATGTAAGTGCAGATATTGTGACCACACACACACAATATTAAAGTGATATGTAAGTGCAGATATTGTGACCACACACACACAATATTAAAGTGATATATTAGTGCAGATATTGTGACCACACATACACAATATTAAAGTGATATGTAAGTGCAGATATTGTGACCACACACACACAATATTAAAGTGATATGTAAGTGCAGATATTGTGACCACACACACACAATATTAAAGTGATATGTAAGTGCAGATATTGTGACCACACACACACAATATTAAAGTAATATGTAGGGCAGATATTGTGACCACACACACACAATATTAAAGTGATATGTAGGTGCAGATATTGTGACCACACACACAATATTAAAGTGATATGTAAGTGCAGATATTGTGACCACACACACACAATATTAAAGTGATATGTAAGTGCAGATATTGTGACCACACACACACAATATTAAAGTGATATGTAAGTGCAGATATTGTGACCACACACACACAATATTAAAGTGATATGTAAGGTGCAGATATTGTGACCACACACACACAATATTAAAGTGATATGTAGGTGCAGATATTGTGACCACACACACACAATATTAAAGTGATATGTAGGTGCAGATATTGTGACCACACACACACAATATTAAAGTGATATGTAAGTGCAGATATTGTGACCACACACACACAATATTAAAGTGATATGTAAGGTGCAGATATTGTGACCACACACACACAATATTAAAGTGATATGTAGTGCAGATATTGTGACCACACACACACAATATTAAAGTGATATGTAAGTGCAGATATTGTGACCACACACACACAATATTAAAGTGATATGTAAGTGCAGATATTGTGACCACACATACACAATATTAAAGTGATATGTAAGTGCAGATATTGTGACCACACATACACAATATTAAAGGACCCTCTTCAACGCGGTGAGACGTATTGTGTATGTATTACTAGATCGATAATTCTATAGACCAATCGGCACTCCATTAGTCATGTGATTGTTATCATGCCGGATGCCTTTACTTCGCAGAACATTTCCTGTGACCCACTTAATGTTGGATCGACATCGGAGCCCTGGTCAGTGTTGTACAAATCCCCGCCTCGATGAGAATTCGAACACATGAACAACAGGCCGGCCAGTCAGTGTGCTACGTCTGCTCCGAAAATTAGAGTACTGACTGAAAAAAACATCTCCGACTGTAATGCGACTTAAACCATAACTTTATAGATGTCACTAAGGCCTTTGATCGAGTTCAGGTGAAGGAGCGCAATTGGGAGTGTACAAGCGTTATTCTAGTACGAGGAAATGCAACCTAAAGATGAAATGTGATGGTAGGGTAGACAAACCCCTAATCCTTGGTCGTCAACTGGTCTATGATCGAAGCTCCCGTAGGTGGACAGTTAGAGCATTGCTTTGCTGATCTGGCAGCTTCTGCAGCTTGCCTTGTTCCAAAGGTGATACTTGGTCCAGCGTGCCTTGTTACAAAGGAGTAAACTAGGCAGACCGAGAGAGGAATCATGCTGTATGGGCAACACATGGTCTCTATAATTCAGCCCAGTCGTTGTGTTATGGAAAGGTATAACTACATATCTGGTCCTCGCCATGTGTTGTGGATATTATGCATTGTAACAAACTATCGTCTGTCAAGACGGCAAGATGCCAGTTAGTCAGTCATCAGTCAGTCAGACAGTCACTCGGCCAGTCAGATGTGTGCTAAATAGTCTAAATGGTTGTAACATTTTAAATAGTCACGGCAGACAACATTTTACCGCTCGATCTAGAATGGTTTGTGGTATACTAATTGACTAAACTGAACAGGAAAAAAACACCTTTGTTGGTAAGTGCAGACAGTGTCTTCCAGGCTGAGAAACCAAGATGGCTTATAGGGACTATTGCTACGCACTCGATAGGATATGATTGTTTTGTTAACTAATAATAGACAGCAGGGTTTTATCAACATGAAGTATAATATCTCCTCCTATGCTAGTTCTTATATCAAATTCTGTGGTCATCTGACAATCCATATACAAAATTAGGGTTTTACAACTTTCAGATGTCGTCAGAATATCCCTCCTTGATATCGAGAGCTAGGATAATGCCGGGCAACATGGCAGGAGGGAGGACTGCCGTATTCATCAAAACAGTGACAGGTTCACTGCCAAGAAGAAGGTCAAGTGCTCGCCCTGCTGAAGGAATCAGGCGGAAATCCTCGTAAGTAATTTGTTTATTTCTTTAAATGTGTTCAAAATGAAAGTCTATAACCTTCAGTGTATTGTGTTATCTGCAATCAATATTAAAGGCTACAGCCTTCAGTTTGTGTTGTTATCTGTTGTGTCCATAAATTTCTGCTTCTCTCCTATAGTCTTACTTTAAAGAGTTATGAGATTGTTAATCATGTCGCTTTGGTTGGTTTCTTTGTTACCCGGAGTTGAAATAGGTATTGTTTGAATTTTGAGAAAGAAAATTACGACAAGATACAAAGCTGCATACACACTTCTGTAACTTCTGTGTTTCATGTACTGGGGCATTTACAATGCCAATTCTGTTCTTCGCGTTGTTTCCATTTCAGAATAATCACATTCGAGAAGGACAATCGATCCAGCCATAGCCTTAAAAACTTTGCAAACAACGAATAAAACTCTAAAATTTTCCACACATGAAAGTTTCCATGTGCATTTTTATTTGTACACTTGGATTTGATAGCATCCGCATTTTCAACACAGTAGCTGATGTTACAATATATCAACGTTACAAACCTTCATAGATCGTCCAAGAATAAACCCATAATGTCTCCGTCAACGTTCTATACATCCAGTAACATATTGAGGCAAAAATCCATGTTCTGAATTTAAAATAAATCAAACATTACCTTCATTATATTTTTGCTTCTTCCCTCTTGGCTCTAAATGCTCTTCTAGCCATTCAAATATTTGTGCCCGACTATGCCATATGACATCATGACCGTCTGGTGGAATCCAAACTTTAACTATTTTTGTTGTCTATCTGCTTCATCCTTCCGTCGTCGAATGTTGTCATACCTAGTTACTACACACGGCCTTTTTACGTAACAATCTTGCTTATTGGTGCGTTCTCGTGCATATGGGAAAAGGGTTTGTCTTCTGTCAATTTATAAGTCTGCTCATAATTTTACTAAATTATGCTTGTCCTCACTAATTCATTAAGTCACCGTAAGGACAATCCTACTATGTAAACGTCGCCCTCTAGCTCATAATGTTATACTTCTGTTCAGGTGCATTCACTATTCATATATGTTAGCTTCCTGGGTTGAATAGTTATATGTGGGTTTGTTTCCTGTTTAATACGTTTCCTCCTCTTCAACCCTATATCGAATAAACCATCCAGTGTATGCTAATTGTAGCGATAGAAAACGCTACGGCCAAGAAAAATGTACATATCTGTCCCGTAGACTTTACGGCTCTGAAACAAGGGCTTCTCGGCCTTATGGCTATCACAGTGTAGATTTATCTGCACTTGATCTGGCCAGGGCCACCAGCAGAAGCTGTCTTCCGAATGATACACAGGGACGTGGAAGCTCATAGGGCGGTTCTTGCCCCTGGGGAATCGCGAGCTCTTAAGAAAAAGGGCTGTAATCAAAGAGAAGGAAAAACGTAGAAGCTGTTGAAATGTTTCAGGATGCAAAAAAAGTGAGCTGGCCAGAATAAAATATCACACGAATACGTTCTTAAAGACTATTGTGCAAACATACTGATAATCTTACAAACAAATGGGTTATCTGGATTTGGTCCCAGTATGAGAAATGGAGATGTGATGTTCAACAAACTGGATGACGAAGTTGCAATGAAACGATAAAGAGAACGCCCAAGAAAACAACTATATAACAGAGGCATGAAGGAACGTCGACGCTCGGACTTTAGCAAAGTTGAAGAGAATTTGTGAGAACAGGAATAGTGAAGTTACGTGCTTAGATGACTTCAAAACCAGTATTCAGACTGACTAATCTTCCGACGACGGCGACAATGATGATTATTTTTATAATGATGATGATTGTATTGATAGTAGGAGTAATTATTTTTCTTCGCATATCCTATTTACTGGACATCACTGTCAATACCAGCATTTTACCGCTGTTTGTTGATTTCTTGGCAAGATTACGCTCAGAAGTTTGCCATTGCTTTCTGAGCGACAGGCTCACATGCCTTCGTAAGTAACCCAACGCGACGCGATCTGCTACCGAATCTCGCGCAGCTGCGTTACCCTACGTGGATATACGAGATTACGGAGAAAGTCGGTTACTCCTTAGCCAGGGAGACCGGCACTAGGAGTAATAGTAAGAGGTATTTGAAAGAAACAAATTGTCTTGGTTTACAGATCCGAAAGTGAACGCTTGATGGCAGCATTAGTCTGCTTAACCATCACTGACCGGAACGACACCTGCAGGAGTTTATTATGTGTGTAACTACTTTGATTTCAAAATGTACCAATCAACCAAACAAACATTAGTAATCATAAGGGGCATTTTATTTGGGGGACAAGGTGGAGAAAGCGGTGGAACAGACTGAGCACCCGTATGTGGAGAAAATGATATATTGGGGGATCGGTAGGGGCTCTGGACGAATCTCAAAACTGAAATGGACCAGGAGAACTTTCAGTCAGATGGCAGTTGGAACCATTAACTGTATGACTATTCGCTGACTGTTGAACGAGGGGACAGAGCGCGTTTGGGAATGTCCTGAGTGCGGTAATGTTATTTCTTAACTCAACTCAACTCAATTCAACTTTCCTTGTCATTCTACTTACACACTAACATTTCCTCCTGCCATTAGTTTGGAATATTTTGATAATGAAAAGCCGAAACTCGTGTGAAAACATCAACAACCTAGATTTAATCCTAGACAGTCGATATATGTCTCCTCGCATATAAGTGCAATATGTACTAAAGTAGAGAGTTGAAATCATTGCACCGGGTTTTACCCCGTCTGGCGTGTCTAGTTGGTCATGCGACGAAGTACACTTGTTCCTGCAGCCAGGCTCTGTCGTCATTTGGAGGTGACAGGTTCGAATCCAGGTCGGTAACTATAGCTTTCAAATTTTGTGTTGTATAGTGCGTGCTCTAATTTCTACTTCCTTCTTCTCCTTCTATGAGCACCAAACAATACTATGTGTGTTTATTTATGTACCGTTTCTCATCACAGAACGACACACCGCTTGTGGAATACATCGCACACAACAGAACTCCGTAGCTCCAGCAATGACCCGCAGGAGTCTCCTGCACACGTAGTCTGAAGGACGCTGTCCGGAAAACGAATCCACCACCTGAAGAACGTGTGGCAGACGGCTTAATCACTTGGCATGAAGTCCCTCTAACAGACTTGCACACCATGTTGATTCCTGGCTTTGGATAGAGGAAGAAGACATTTGCAACACTGATCCCGTGGAGATGGCACTTTGGCAATGGGTCGGGAGAAAAGCTTCTACACCAACATCTCTCCGATAGATGCAAGTCTGAAGGACTCAAGAGTTAACACCAAAAAACAAAACAAAATTTTCTTGAAGATTCACGACCAACCAACGATACATTAGGACTTACAGGAAACAAGGCGTCCGGTCTTGTACATTACGTGCAAATACACACGCACACACATTGTCAATGTATTGTCAGGGCATGAGAAGTACGCAAACACACGAGGTAACCCAGTTCTGGACATGGCAGGTTCTAGGCCCCAGCGTTACTGACGGATCACATCCCAGTAACAGTCAGTAACAATTCATTTGACACGCCTTAGGCGCATTGGGCAGTTGGTGCTAGATCAATACTTGTATAGACCAATCAGCAGTACAGGGGTTGTGATCAGTATTACACCAATCCCCTTTACTTCCAAAGACATTTCCTGGTATCCAGTTTAGGCCAAATCAAATTGGATTTACAGGTCAATTTTAAAAATTAAAATTCACACCACATGATGAAATGCAGGAGCCAAATTTTTGTTTTGGTATGGGCCAATTAAAATGTAAGCGCCAATATATTTGGTTTACAATACGAAAAATAGTCCAGTACTATACACAACCTATACTGTCGTATGCATGTGAGGCATGAGCAACAAACAGACAAACTGGCAAATATATACTGCTACTATTTGCATCTTGAAGTCTTGACAGACGATAGTATGTGTGCTTCAAACAAAGGCTTAAAAACCTCTCCTTAGCACTAAGTCTGGGCTAAATCGTACATAGCATGCGTTTTTCATGCAGCATGATCCATTTCTCGGTCGACCTAGTTTACTCCAGAGAAAGCGTAACATCAATCCATCTGGAACAAGACAAGTTGCAGTAGCTGCCGGATCAGCAAAGCAATGCTCTAACTGTCGGAGCTTCTATCCTAGACCAGCTGACGTCCAAGAACTGGTCTGTCCTACCATGATATTTAGTCTTTAGGTTTGGCAAATAAGCAGTAGAAATGTGATTTTTGAGGAACATGTAAGGAATAGCAGGGCGACAACTGGTAAATTTTTATAGAAATAGAGTAAGAGAAAGACAAAGAGATAAATGCATGGTAGGCTTGGTCGAATGCATAACTGGAACAAGAAAGCAGATCTGATCCGAAACTCTGGAGACCGTGTGAGATTGACAACAAATGCAGTGAGTATATGAAGTGTTAGGACCATAATAATTTGTAGCTCTGAGTCCATGGAGGAATATATGGTCAGTCTTTCCCTCCCGAATGACGATAGCTGACATTATTCTACCGCGTTCATGCCAGTTCCGACGTAACACCATAACCGTCACATCTACGTGCCCGCTACCGTTTGAGATGGCGATCCATAGTCGTCGACGCTGATCGTCTTGGTAAATGATGGTGATAATACACATCTGGATTATAGTTAACAGCCACTGACACCCGTTTCCCAACAATGAACGCTTACGCTGATCAATATGAACCCCAGGTAGTAGCGAGGCGTGGTCCTCTAAGAGTTGAAACAGACGATACATCGTTATCTCTTCAACGCATGGAAGCATGAGCAGTGAGAAAACGAAGGCTTTCTTGACGATCTTTCATGACATTACATTGTCTTTAAAACATCCAAGTAAATTATCTTTTCTGAGTACAGTGACGGCGTCTTTAAAACATCACATTAAATTATCTTGTCTGTGCTTTGTACTTCAACACTAGCTGAAGTCGTTAATCGTCTCAAATTGTACATATCAAACACTGTTTGGCGCACTTAATCTTAACCAGTCAGGGTGCATTACGCACAATTTTTCACGGGATGTTTATGCAATCGATGCCTATAAGGGCAAAATTCGCTGATTTTACCACGTAATTGTATTATATGAAATCTAATATATTACACATATATTTTATGACTGTAGGGATGAAATTCGTTGATTTTTACAATGTAATAGTGTTATATGTCAGATACGAGATATCACAGTTATGTATTCTCACAACTGTAAACTAAAACCGATAGTTAAGTCAACACATTTTGCGGATTCAACTTGCGCTATTCCATGTTATTAACAACTCCACTCGTTTCAGTCATACTGGTTCTGTTTTAGATTAAATAATGATAATAGGGTCTAATAATGTTCACATTACGATGTTCAGTTATGCAATAAAATGAGGCAAATACCACATATATGGTTCCAAGGTTTCTTAAAAGGTATCTGCAATCAGAAATTGTCTGAGTATTGTAAAGAAGTTAAAACTGTTAATTCTATTCTGATTATGACATATTAAGCATTAGTATCAGTACAACAGATAAATTAGAAAGTCGACATTTTTATGGGAAGAAGATTAAGGAGCAAATATATTCGTTAAAATGGGAAAAATGTTAAGTACAAAATAACATTCCAAAGCATCCCAAGAGATAAGGCTGATCATCTGTACTTAAAAAAATGCTTTATACAATTCCAGATAAACTGAAGTTATTCATTTATATGAGAGGGCTTAAAATGAAAACTTTCCATTTTTTTTGGGTGAATATATTCTGAAAAAGTAAAGAACAAATATATAATATTCCGATGTGGTCACCACTGCATTCAATGTAAGTCCTCCAGCGCCGATAAAGTGTTTGGATTCCTGTAGGTGGAAAAAATAATCTTTGTCGCATGTGTAACCACTCATGCACTACCGCTGTACCTCTTCATCAAACCGAAAAAGTCTTGCCTCCCAATGACTCTTTGAGTTTTCCTGGGCGATATGATACACATTGAAAGTGGAGGTCACTGATAAAAAAACGGATAATAGAACGCTGCTCCTTTTAAACTGTCCTTATGATGTCACCTCTATTCGTTCGCACCGTTATATCACTGCTTAACACTCTTGAAATCCTTATAACAGTATTGACAGGTTACAAGACAATGATTTGGTTATTGTGATTTTTATCACAATTTTAAGGTTTTCATGGGAAACCCTATCTTATATTGAGCAAAAACTACATAAACATTAATTTTATCTTATATTGAGCAAAAACTATATAAACATTAATTTTATTAGAATATAAACAACGATGCCGCTATGCTGAGATTACTTTCGAAGAGTCTTACTCTTACGGGTGCCAAAAAGAAAAGTAGTTAGGCCTTACATATGAATACAAGTACAAACATAATGTTCAACATGAGATTAGTGATTTAAAAACATCTCCAACACGAATACAACTGACACAATATCTCCTTTGACTTCACGGCCAAAATTAATGGAGTTTGTAAATTTATGCCAAAATTTTTAAAAAGTTCAAAATCCCTTCTAAGATACCAGATTAAGTTCTGCGAAAAATGAAAACAACTGACTTCATGTGTATTTTAATTGTTCTACTCAATAATGTCCAGTTATGTAACTATACAGACACGAGTTACTTAACACTCAAGGACAGGGTTTCTGCTACCATGCCATCATTTTATACACAACATATTGTCCTGGGCCCATACTGTCCCGACCAAACGACACATCGTAGGCCACTCGGTCAGCGACACGCCGCCCAGCTGAACATTTTCTGGTACAATTTAATGAGAACGTACAGACCCCGACGGGTGTTATTTGATCACGAATGAACACATCTGGCTTAGTGCTGTTTGAATTCAGGATCACGCAGACGATAAGAAAATGCAATAGTCACTAAGCCGTTACTGCTCCTAACTTAAGGGGCATGTTGAAGTATTTTAAAACTCCCTCCCGCTTGAACATTCAACAATAATAAATCCACATTGAACTGTTAGAATTTCTGAACTCCATTTTATCAGAAGCCAGAAACCCCCAAACCGGTCAGTTTGACTAAAATTTTAACTTCTCGTCCTTGACTTGGGGACGTTACAAGTACCTCTGAAGTCGGAGTGAATTCGCCTGCTGGAGAGGGACACTAGTAATAGGGAAAGGTAATTCACGTGCAAAAACCTTTCCGGTGCACTAGAAGCTGTAGCACGTGTGTTTACTACGTTTGAGTTCAAAATGAGCGAAAGCAAACAACGAAAAAATTGCGGATTAATTAAGCATGTAAATGAATGTATACAGCTATTTACACAACAGTATGCAAAAACAAATAACTATAAATAACCTACAGCAACGAATAACAGACTTAAGGATCAAGACACCGAAGAAGTGAATGGTTTTAAAATATCTTGAGTCAACATTACATGAATACTCAAGTTGGATAAAGCAAATAAAAATAAATCTTATCATGCCTGTTTGTCACGACGAAACGTCATCATCATCATTATCATTATTATCTCATCCCATCCCACAACCCCAAGCATGGGTCGTGGGGGTTTCACAATGGTAGAGTCAGCAATCAGAGTCATCCCACTGTTCTCTGTCATCAACGATTGAATGACATTTTCAAAAACAACTGGCATCTGTTGGGGTGTCATCATTGCACTCAGGACAAGGCCATAGATGCTCAGATCCTTCCCCAACATATGCATCAGCGTCCGGCGGATGATAGTACCAATTATGAATTTCCTTGTGAATTTCAAACTACCCATCCGTGGTGCTAGCAAATTTCTTCAATGATAGTGAAAGTTGGAGACAAGGAAAAAGTGATTCACGAACACAGTTGTTCCATAGTTTTTGTATGATGTCGTATATACAAGGAGAAAACAAACCCAATCTCTTCGTCAATGAACGAATAAATGCCAATGAAGACATCAAAGAACCATTCTTGTCAAAAGTGACATGCCAAGTGGTTGCACGTCTTTACAACCCAACTCACCATGATTCTTTGTTGATAAAATGCGACAAGCAAAATCTGAAGACAGTCTGCCACGGGGCAGAAAATAGCAATCCTGAACTTAAAACATTCACAAATGTATAATCTATTCCATAACTTGTATAGGCGAAGATGGGAGATCTTTACTAGCATTTCCAACATCGAATCTGTACAATTCCAAGAAATCTTAGGGAGATAATGTGAAAGCCTCTCCTTGACTTCCACATCCACACGTGGAGTATTTTACCTTTGCGTCTGGCAACAATTTCCGACTCTCAGAAAAATTGAGTGCTCTGCTCTGCTCATCAGCAACGTTGTCCAGACAGCATGGAGGAATATCACCAGCAGAGTTAATCCAGGACACCAAGGACCGAGATCTGTGGAGAATAATAAACGCCTACACCAGTTGAAAGGGCACATGATAATGATGATGATATCCAACATTACACAGACAATTGCTGATTATGGGGGTTGACGAAGAGAAGAAGAAGAATCTAGACAGAAATAACTGTAAAAAAATTGAAGAGGCGGCGTGTCTTCAAGACATCATATGTAAAGCAATTGTACAACTCACTTTTGGGCTGGAGATGATAACAGGTGACAAGGCGGACAACTTAATCCCCATCGTCATACCTTGACCTAGGATTTGTGATATTCTCTTGCCATTTCACAATTAATGTGCCCTATGCTTACATTGCCTAGTAAATCACATACAGCAAATAAATGCTGGTGTTGATTGCAATGTCCTGTAAAGAAATCCCAAATAACTTTACCTGTTTCATTGTCTGTAAGATAATCGTTACCTGTTTTATTGTCTGTGGGATCGTCTATACATGTTGTATTGTCTGTGTGATAATCTTTATATGTTGTATTGTCTGTGTGATAATCTTTACATGTTTTATTGTCTGTAGGAAAATCTTTATATGTCTTATTGTTTTTAGGATAATCGTTACCTGTTTTATTGTCTGTAGGATAATCTTTATATGTTTTATTGTCTTTAGGATAATCGTTACCTGTTTTATTGTCTGTAGGATAATCTTTATATGTTTTATTGCCTTTAGGATAATCGTTACCTGTTTTATTGTCTGTAGGATAATCTTTATATGTTTTATTGCCTTTAGGATAATCGTTACCTATTTTATTGTCTGTGGGATAATCTTTACCTGTTTTATTGTCTGTGGGATAATCATTCCCATTTTTATTGTCGGTGGGACCATCTGTATCTGTTGCATTGTCTGTGGGGTAATCTTTATCTGTTGTATTGTCTGTGGGGTAATCTTTACCTGTTTCATTTTCTTTTGGATAATCTTTACCTGTTTCATTGTCTGTGGGGTAATCTTTATCTGTTGTATTGTCTGTGGGGTAATCTTTACCTGTTTCATTTTCTTTTGGATAATCTTTACCTGTTTCATTGTCTGTGGGGTAATCTTTACCTGTTGTATTGTTTGTGGGATAATCTTTACTCGTTTTATTGCATGTGGAATAATAGTTACCTGTTTTATTATCTGTGGGACAATCTTTACCTGTTTTATTATTTGTGGGAAAATCTTCACCTGCTTTGTTGTCTACGGGATAATCTTTACCTGTTTTATTGTATGTGGGATAATCTTTACCTATTGTATTGTTTGTAGGAAAATCTTTACCTGTTTCATTGTCTGTAGGATAATCTTTCCCTGTTTTATAGTCTATGGGATAATAATTACCTATTTTATTGTCTGTGCGATATTCTTTACTTGTTTTCTTGTCTGTGAGATAATATTTACCTGCTTTTTTGGTCTGTGGGTTCATTTATACCTGTTTTATTGTATGTGAGCTAATCTTTACCTGTTTTATTATTTGTGGGAAAATCTTCACCTGTTTTATTGTCTACGGGATAATCTTTACCTGTTTCATTGTCTGTGGGATAATCTTTACCTGTTTTATTGTCTGTGGGATTATCTTTACCTGTTTTATTGTCTGTGGAATAAACGTTACCTGTTTTATTGTCTGTGGGATAATGTTCACCTGTTTTATTGTCTGTGGGATAATCTTTACCTGTTTTATTGTCTGTGGGGTAATCTTTGCCTGTTTTATTGTCTGTGGGATAATCTTTACCTGTTTTATTGTCTGTGGGATAATATTTACCTGTTTTATTATCAGTGGAGTAATATTTACTGCTTTCATTTTCTGTTCGATAATATTTACTGTTTTATAGTCTGTGGAATAATCGTTACCTGTTTTATTGTCTGTGGGGTAATCCTTACCTCTTTTATTGTCTGTGGGATAATCTTTACCTGTTTTATTGTCTGTGGGATAATCTTTACCTCTTTTATTGTCTGTGGGATAATATTTACCTGTTTTATTATCAGTGGAGTAATATTTACTGCTTTCATTTTCTGTTCGATAATATTTAGTGTTTAATTGTCTGTGGGATAATCTTTACCCGTTTTAATGTCTGTGGGATAATCTTTACCTGTTTTATTGTCTGTGCGGTAATATTTACCGCTTTCATTTTCTGTTCGATAATCTTTACTGTTTCATTGTCTGTGGGATAATCTTTACCTGTTTTATAGTCTGCGGAATAATCGTTACCTGTTTTATTGTCTGTGGGGTAATCTTTACCTCTTTTATTGTCTGTGGGATAATCTTTACCTGTTGTATTGTTTGTAGGATAATCTTTACCTGTTTTATTGTCTGTGGGATAATCTTTACCTGTTGTAATGTCTGTGGAATAATCGTTACCTGTTTTATTGTCTGTGGGGTAATCTTTACCTCTTTTATTGTCTGTGGGATAATCTTTACCTGTTGTATTGTTTGTAGGATAATATTTACCTGTTTTATTATCTGTAGGATAATCTTTACGTGTCTTATTGTCTGTGGGATAATCCTTAACTGTGTTATTGTCTGTGGGATAAAATTTACTCTTTGAACTGTCCATGGGATCATCTATTCTTCTGTTGTTTTTGTTGTGAACTATAGAGTAACTTCTTGTGTGTTTTATGGTCTTGTGATCCTTTTTCCATGTTTTATTGCCCATAGTACAATATTAACCTGTGTTATTGCCTTTAGTACAATATTAACCTATTTCATTGCCTATAAAAAAGTTACCTGTTTTATTGTCTGCATGATAATATTTACTTATTTTACTGTCTATAGGATAATCTTTTCACGTTTATTGTCTGCAAGATAATTTTTATCTGTTTTATTGTCTGTATAATACGTTCACATGTTTTACTTCCATTGGATCATCTTCACCCTTTCTTTTAACGGAGTTAAAATAATACTGTGTATGAGTATTTTTACGGAGTTAGAATAATATTGTGTATAAAAAAACGTAACTGTTTTATAGTGTGTGGGGTACTCTTTACACCCTTTTGCCATCGATAGGATAATAAGTATCTATTTTATTGTCTGTGGGATAATCATTACCTCTTTTATTGCCTATGATAATCTTTAGATATTTCATTGTCTATGGGTTGAACTTAACATATTTTATTGTCTATCGAAATTAGTCACTAAATACAACAACTCAAGTAAACTGCTTAGAAATGGAGACTGTGAATTGTCTCAACTGTACTCACGAAATCAATACCTTATATCTGGACGCCGTGGTGACTAACAGAGTGAGGGAAATTGTTATTAACATACTATTCATAGGCGCAGGATCTTTTATATCTTTGTTTGGTATAATCGCTAATACTATCAACATCGTCGTATATGTGAAACATGGAATCAAAGATAGCGCTACTGTTCAGTTCCTGAGTTTATCTGCATCAGACTACGTATTTTCAGTTCTAGCTTTCATGACGACAGTGAGCGTTTTCATCGGCAGCGTCAGACCTTACCTCACCTTGCTGGATCCAGTTTCTTTCTCTTACTGTTTGGCTATAGTAAGAGAGAAAGCTTACACAATATCAGTCATTATAACCTTTATGATGTCCATTGAGAGATGCTACTGTGTAGCGTTTCCTTTCAGTGTTAAGCGCATTTTCTTAAAGTCGCGGACCGTTAAAGCCATTATCTGTATTACTGTTATTTTTGTGGTGTTTTTGATACCAGAGTACTTAACAGTTGGTTTGGTTTGGACCTTTGATAGAGCTGTGAACGCATCTAGGCTGATATTCTGGTCTTCCAGTGAAAAGTACTTCACAGACGTGTGGAAGAATATCATTATATCTGGCGTGTTGCCAGTCGTGTCCAGCATTACAGCCTCAATGTGTACCGTGTATATGGGAACAGCAGTACACGCATCCAATATACTTCGCAAACGCGGCGTGACTGGACAGCGCAGAAACAGTTCTGTGATGAAACAAGATGTGACCAATGGAATAAAATCATCTGCAGAAAAAACTAGCAACCTTAAAAAGGAAGCACGGCTAACCAGGACTGTTATTGCTGTGGCCACTTTGTTTATCGTATGCAACATTCCTAAATTAATTGTGATCGCATCCTCTGTCGTGGTGCTGTTTATTCCAGACTTCAGCCTTCTCGTTCATGGGAGGTACAATAACTTAATCGCAATAATTCTCACTATAACGTTCGACTTTGAAGCAATTAACAGCGCATCTACTTTCTTAATTTATTATGCTTCTAGCACAAAGTTTAGAACAACTGTCAATCATATAGTTAGCATATGTTCTAAGCACAGATAATGTAGTTTCTCCAGTAATGTGTCTTCAATGTAAGCTCGTCGTTTAGCAAAGGTTACATTGGACAGATATAGTTTATCTAGTTTAAATGTATCTTTAATATACGCTTGTCAAATTCCATGGACAGAACATTATTTCTCTAGTATAAATGCATCTTCAATATAAGATTGTCATGTAGAAAATGTTCTATGGACAGATAGTAGTTTCTCTAGTATAAATATGTCTTCAATGTAAGCTGGTCTTATAGCAACGATTCTATGGACAGATAATAGTTTCTCTAGTATAAATGTGTCTTCAACATAAGCTAGTCATATAGCAAATGTTCTATGGACAGATAATCGTTTCTCAAGTAATAATGTCTCTTTAATAAAAGCTAGTTATATAGCAATGTTCTATGAAGAGATAATATAGTTTCTCAAGTATAAATGTATTTTTAATGTAAGTTAGTCAAATATAAATAGTACTATGTGCAGATTATAAAGTTTTCTAGTATAACTGTGTCTTCAGTGTAAGCTTGTCATAAAGCAAATGTTTTATAGACAGATAATAAAGTTTCTCAGCTACCAGTATGTCTTAAATGTAAGTTTGTCGTATAGCACATGCTCTATGAACAAAAATAAAGTTTCTCAACTAGCAATATGTGTTCAATGTAAATTTGTCATAAAGCAACTATTCTGTGAACATATAATAACGTTTCTCAATTATCAATATGTCTTCGGTGTAAACTCGACATAAATCAGGTGTCCTATATACATATTACACAGTTTCTCGGGGATTAATGTGTTCACTGTGAAAGCTTGTTCGGCCATGTCATGACAGTCCGAAGACCATTGGTACCTCGGTTACGAACGCATCAGGTCACAAACAACAACTTCAAAAATATGTTGTCTCACGTAAAGAACAGTACCTTGGGTTGCGAACGAAGGTGAGAGAGAGAGAGAGAGAGAGAGAGAGAGAGAGAGAGAGAGAGAGAGAGAGAGAGAGAGAGAGAGAGAGAAAGAGAGAGAGAGAGAGGGAGAGAGAGAGAGAGAGAGGTTTAACGTTGGAGACAAACGATCGCGTACAGTGCAAACGAAGGCCATGCAGTACTAACATCGCTTAGCGCTAGCCTAGCAGCCTAGTTTTGCACGCATGCGCAGCCTCTCTTTCATTGGCCTTAATACACAGCAGTAAAAGATTTCTTAGCAGTGGCCCTGTGTTCAGTTTATCGCTTTCATTATTTTCCTTGTTAACCCCATCAATTATGAATTCGAAGAACGATGGTGGTGCTCCCAGGTAGCATAAACGTATAACAATGGAGGGAAAGAAGGAAATAATGAGTACTAATGAGTACAGCATGGCAAAACCAACTATCTTCACCATCATAAAGAACAAAGAGTTACTCAAACCAGTCGATGTGGCTAAAGGCGGAACTAAGCTGCAGAAGCAAAGACCTCAAATGTTAGAGAAAGTTGACAATCTTCCCTTGATCTGGATCAGTGAAAAGCAACTTGCAGGAGACAATGCTAGTGAGGCAATAATATGTGAAAAGGCGAAGCTGTTGCACAGTGATTTATTGTCGAAATTACTTGGTACAAGTGCTGAGACTGACGATTTTAAAGTCAACAGAGACTGGTTTGAAAGGTTAAAAGAAAAAAAAAACAAACAAACAAACAAAACAAACAGAAGAAGTGGCATTCATAGTGTAATTAGGCATGGAGAGTTTGCAAGTTCCAACGAGAAAGAAGCAGAAGCGTTCAATGTGGAGTTTGATAAGATCATCAAAGAGGAAGACTACGTTACACAACACGTCTTTAATTGCAACGAAACGGGCCTATTCAGGAAGAAAATACCAAAGAGGACATTTATCACCCAAGAACAGAAAGCACTTCCGGGGCACAAACCAATGAAGGACAGGCTAACTCTGCTGTTCTGTGCCAATGTAGTGGATGAGATTGTGTTCTTGGGCAAAAATATGGGCCTGGAAGTCGATGACAACGACTTGGAGGAGCTCATTGAGGACCACAGTGGAGAGCTCACTACAGATGAGCTTGTGGATCTTCAGAATGAACACCTAAACACATTAAAGGAGGAGAAGTCGTCCGATGATGAGGAGCCAGTGACCATTTCAACTGCCAGGATTAAAGAAATTTGCAGCAAGTGGGAAGACGTCGAAGCTTCATTGTGAACCATCATGCAAACAAACTTGTTGCTAATAGGGTAGTAAACCTGATGAATGATAACGCGATGACCTACTTCAGAAAGATTCTCCAGCAAATGAAGCGACAAATTTCCCTTGATGGTTTCTTGGTGCAGAAAGATTCCTAGTCGGCTGCCAAGAAACAGCGATAAGAAACTCCCGAAACTAATGATTCAGAATGGCAAAATAAGTGACGAATTTCCCATTATCGTTTTCTTGGTAATAAAGATAGACTAAATCTTCTTTTATTTTACATTTAATTTATTTGGTTGCTTTCTTTCTCTTTATTTAATACGTAAAATACATGAATTCTTTGCGTTTTGTCGGTGTCAACAACTCATGTGTCAGGCATCATCGGATTATTTCTCCCACACCACACAAAAAACTTGCAAGTCGTGTGAGAGGAAATACATGGTACATTTGATTGCCGTCGGCTCTTTACAAGTATATAACAGTCGCTATCAAACCACACACAAAGCCACAGCATTGCCTATCACTAGTTTTCTAAACTCTAATGCTATTTCTATCTATTTGGCTACACAAAACTCCTATCAACGCTACACGAGGTGCTCCCTACAATGTCAGTCCCCAGTCTGACTAGTTGGCTCGCGTGGTCACACACCACGCGGAAGGACCTTGATGTGTCCTTCGGCTTTCTGCGTGCCGTTCCACTTGGCACGCTGACATTAGCTGTCTTTGGTTGAGTGGCAATCGTGGCGATCCCGTATGCGTGATTCCAGAGTGCTAGCTATCTGTTCAACGTCTCCGTGTCTCTTGAGAGAACTAGTTAATAGTCCCCCATTCTATCACCTACCCCGCCCTTATATCGGGGCACTGTATCACCGCTATCTATTTGAGGTTGACCACTCTTCCCGGTGGTGTTCTATCTTGAGGCAGACCTCCGGCCCTTATGTTGCAGTCTTTGACACACACCCTCCCCTCCTGTGTTGCGTCATCAACTTTGCGTCATTGGTTGTGACGCAAGAGGTTTCTAAAAAATTAGTGTATCTAATTTTTGTCAAAGACTGTAGATAACCTGGCTTTGGGTAACTCCATAGACTTCTACTGACTATTGTCACAATGTAGTATCACTTTACTTGGCTACTGGCAATCGCCACAAACTTGTCTGGTTGGCGTGAGCCCTATTCTCAATCGCAATATTATATTAATTAGAGGTATGTCTGAACCGGACCGTTGTCTTATAAGACCTGCCCTCCAATAGTAAATTAACTTACTACCCATACAAAGTTGACTTTCTTAGGGTCAACACATGAATTGCTTCATGTCCCCCATATAATATTAAACAACCATTACCCAAGCTGTGTGCGACAGGCTTTACCTATTTCGCTTCCGCGTGTAAAGTTATCTTTCACTGTTAAGTTAGTGTTTCGTTGTCTATTATGTCCCCTGATCCGGAGTTATCTCCCTTTGATCTATAAAATATGTATGCAATTTATATGTTTGTTTTTCTGGTTGTTTGCGTGTTTGGATGTAATTACTAATATAGTCTACCTTCTAACATGTATATCTATCTATCATGTGTATGTATGTTAGTTTTTCACGTGCCATAATTCGGTTAAATGTGGCCACAAACAAGTGTATAACACTAATTCGTGACTACGTTTCCGTCTTATGAGACTTAAAATACTTTATCTAAGATCTAAACTAAACTACACACAACACATCCATCACAGCACACTTCCAACATTGAAAGCAAACACTTGACGCAGACAACATATAAAAAGTCGCGTTGAGCGGCAGAAAAATCCGCTGACCGATCTCTCTCTCTCTTGTATAATTTACATTCGCTCTCACTTTCACACTTCTGTCACACATCTTTCACCCTCCCAATTATTTAAAAACCTTGGAGTGACACTGTACACGTTTGGCTCAGTTTGAGAAAGTTGAGCTGAATGACTGTGCGTAAATCGCTGCACGAGTCATGTATATACAACATATTTACATGTAAGAGCAAAGGGTTGATGGTTTATACCCTTGGTCTTATGACCAACTATATTTTACTGTAATAATACTCTAACTACTGACATACTAATACTACTACTATAAATGTGTATTTAATGTGTTAACTATTTTAATCTATTTTGTCACATTAATGCTAAGATATGCTTCCATTAATCCTAATATTTATCTAATTTAAGGGATGTAATCTAACTTATTTAAAATGAAGTTGATGTGAGATGAGTTATGTACCTTTGTGAAATGGGTAATGTAAAATCTAATGAATTATGTACCTTTCTAACATGGGTAATTTGAGATATGAAAAAATTATAACTGATGTTTTTAAATGAGAAACTATATGATTGATATTCTTAGTCTAAATGGTGTAAATGACGTATATTTAATTGTCTAATATTTTTATCCTATTATGGTGTAAATTAATCATAATAATAACTGATCATGTTTGTTAAATGGAATGGTTCATTAAGATGGAATGAAATCAACTGAAATGAAACAAAGTTGAATGTAATAAACTAAATGGTACTATTCCTATCTAAACTTCTATCTCTTCTATTTTTAAGGTAAGTAAGTGGGTAAGATAATGATTTATGTAAACTACTAAAAAAAATGAAAACTACATTATTTCCTAACTCTAAGTGTAAATTACAGTTACCTATTCTACCTATAATTTATCATACTATTAAAATATTATAATACATATCACAATAAGTATTTATATACATAGTATTCAAATACCCCAGGTTAGTTGTTGCCCCAATGTTCAGAAATTGCTTTCATTGGCATACTATATAATTACACTTGTCCTGGGTATATTAAATACAATACACAGTCATACTTGTGTCCTATGGGTATGGCACCTGTAGAGTTCGCTTGTGTCGTAGACCAGTATTTTTTTAGTGTCTGTATTTATGGACCGTTCTGACACTGTTTTTCTCTGTTTAACACAAATGATTCACCGGACACATATGGAGCTTAGTAAATAACGAGCTGTTCCAGTTCACACGGTGATATATTTGTTTTTCGGAGTACAGTTCTTCTTTTGATGTCTACGGACACATGGTAGATCACTGTTCTTAGTACCTAGTTTAGCACATACTGTCTATGTATTCATACAATATTTTACATAGAATATTATACTGTACTATTTTAACAATTATTACTCTACACACTTATGTGGAATCTCTGGTATTTCTACCTCAGATGGTCGACTAAGGGTATCAGCCAGAATGTTGTCCTTACCCTTAATATGCTCTATACTAAAAGTATAGTTTTGTAGGAATAAGCGACCACCTGTATATCCGGTCATTCCGATGCACACCACTTTGTATGACCGTGATTGGGGAGTTGTCAGTCTGGACAATGAAGTGAACACCCGCCAGAAATCGATGGAGCTTCCTCACCGCATAGATGACGCTTAGGGCTTCCAACTCTGATATGGAATATCTGGACTCAGCAGGTGTGATCTTACGGCTCACGTAGCAAATCGGGTGGAAGATGCCATCATAAAATTGGCCTAGTACTGCAGCGATGGAGATTCTGCTGGCATCTGTCCTAAGATAATAAACGAGCCTAGGATTAGGCAAGCGGAGGATTGGTACATTACTAAACAGGATTTTCAATTTTGACAATGCAGAAATTAATAATGCATCTTTGACATCCAATTTTACAGATGCTTTTAAAACATTGGAAAATACACTTGTAATTTCCGCTAAATTTGGTATGAATTTGCTATAGTAATTTACTAACCCCAAAAGGCTTCTGACCTGCTTCTTTGTGGTAGGCATGGTCAGATTCATAATTTTTGTAATAATTCTATTGTCAGTCTTAAGTTGACCTTGTGAAATGACATGACCCAAAAAGTCAATTTCTTTTAGACCCAATTCGACTTTGCTCGGTTTGACAGTGAGACCGAAGAGTCGCAACCTATCAAAGACATGTCTTAGTTTCAGTAAGTGTGTTGTCCAGTCATCAGTATGGACACATATATCATCTATATAAGTCACTGTATTCGTCACTCCATGCAGTAGATCTCTAGTTAAGCGTACGAAAGTGGCAGGAGCATTTCGAAGTCCGAAAGGAAGAAAACGCCACTCGTAAAGTCCTAAAGGAGTTGAAAAAGCAGTAAGATGAATGGATTGAGTCTGCATAGGGACCTGCCAATATCCCTTAGTAAGATATAATTTAGAAAAGATTTTGGATGTGGACATGTCAAGGATAAGATCTTCGCAGGAAGGAATTGGTTCTGCGTCGATCTTAGTGACGTTGTTGAGTTTTCGATAGTCCACACACAGACGAATTGTGGAGTCTTTTTTCTTAACTAGGACGATTGGAAAGGAGTACTCAGATGTAGATTTCTGGATGATCCCACTAGCTTCTAAATTAAGAATTTCCTTATTTAGACTTTCTCTATAGCTGAGTGGGATAGAGTACGGCCTGCATTTAATAGGCTTAGAGTCCGAAAGAAGAATGGAGTGCTCGATTCTGTCCGTCCTACCTGGAATGTCAGAAAATATGTCTTTGTACTCTGTCACTAATTGTACTAATTGTCGTCGTTGACTGTCTGTTAGTCCCTGTTCTATCTGTATGCTATCCATTGTCGCAGTCTTGTCTACAATGGGAACAGGTAGTTCCATTCCGTCGTCGTCTACCTGATTCAGTACGGTGGTGGTGCTAAGTGCGTATTCTGTAAGCTCACTAGGTGTATGGATCTCGTCGGATTTGCCAGTCTCGCTAACTAGTGTAGTTGCGTTGTGTACGTCTGTCGTCTGATCACTAGATGTGGGTGCACTGTGTTCGTCTGTCTCTACTTCTGTCTGTTGTCGTGAAAAGTAAGGTTTCAGCATGTTGACATGGAATATCTTTAAGTGTCCGTTTATTGATATTTCATAGTCCACATCTGAAAGTTGTTGTATCACCTTGAAAGGCCCTTGCCATGAAGTTAACATTTTATTATGCTTGTCTGGTAGTAGCACCATTACGTATTGATCAGTTTCAAGTGTTATGGGTCTAGCACCTTTGTTAGGACTGTGATGTCCGAGGATATCTGCACTGTTCACTGGAGTGAAACCATTCTTCTCCTCCCAGACAGATATTT
Organism: Cepaea nemoralis; assembly: GCA_014155875.1. Lineage (NCBI taxonomy): Eukaryota > Metazoa > Mollusca > Gastropoda > Stylommatophora > Helicidae > Cepaea > Cepaea nemoralis. The sequence goes on along the minus strand of JACEFZ010007177.1, from coordinate 669,007 downwards.
CTTCATCTGTACAGTGCCTTAGCTGGGGTAGACACCCAAGAATTAACTCAGCACAAGGGTTGTCTAGTATTGCACAAGTAAAGGTACCAGAAAGGAACGGGGTGTTTATATGGGCTCTTGCCAGAGGATAGGTTTCTATATTACCAGAAAAAGTGCGGCATTTTACAGAGTCACCAGTATAATCCTTTGGATTAACAAGTTCCTTTTTCACACCAATAATAGAGCTCCCACTGTCAAGCAAACATCGGCATGGCTTATCATTGACCATTGCAGAGTGAAACAATAGATTGCCTCTGGAGGCTATAACTGCATTTGCATTCTCTACGGAGGATGTTACAAAATGCCCACATTCTAATTTTCCGTCTGCATGAAATTGGTGACATTGGACACAATTGTCAAAGCTTAATACATCGTTCACACAACAGACATCTTCAGATTGCTTGAAAGGTAATACATTTTCAATCTCACACTCAGTCTCACTACCACTATCAGAAGATGTATCAATCAAAATAGCATTGTTGGCTTTCATACGTTGACGGCCCAGGCACTTATTTGAATAATGGCCGTAGCTGGAACAAAAGAAGCATTTGATTGCACGCCTGTATGCAGATCTTTTGTTTTGTTGCTTCTTAATAACATTTTCAAGATGCGCCGGATAATTTGGCGATTTGTCACACATAGAATAAGTGTCATGCAAAAGTTGACAGTAAATACATTTTGACACTTTCCTATCTTTCTGGTCGATTTTCTGAAAAGGTTTTCTCTTACTCTGATAATTTTTAGGTTGGTCTTTCACAAAAGAAGCTACTTCAGAGTCATTTGAGGTCTTAAAAATATCTCTGTTTGAAGAAAAATATGCAGATCCTTTCTTTTCGAACTGCTCTATGTTCTCAATGTCTGACTGCTGCAAAAATTTAGCAAAAGGAGATGGTATAGTGGATATGACTTTATCCATGGCTATTAAATTTTTCAGTCTATCAAAGTCTTTTCCTATGTTAGCTGCTTTAAGCCACCTATCTAGTACACTCTGAACATTTGAGACGTAATCAATGAAAGTCTCACTAGGTTTAGGTTTTAAATTTGAGAACTGAACCTGATACCCAGGGGCATCAAGTAAAAAGTGTTGCATTATCCTATCATGTATGTATTGATAGTTAGATCTAAGATCAGATGGTATAGATTCTATCACTTTAAGGGGCTCACCACTCAGGTTCTTCATATAAATCATAGCCCACATCTCTATTGGAACTTGATGATATTTAAACTGATACTCGACATTTTCTGTCCAGGCTGATATGGAATCTTCTTTACAATATGGTTTGATAATATTCTTGTATTTGTTGAACTTATTTTCTTCTTGTTGACTTTTTAGTTTAGTGGCAGAGATTTCTGCGTGTGAGTCTACATCCATACCTTTCATCTTTAACTGTGTCTCTGATTCTACTTGAATTTGTTTTTCCTTAACTCTTGCCATTTCATCTATCTCTTTTTGCTTTAGTTCTCTCTCCTGGTCTAATTGCTTTTGCTTTAATTCTTTCTCTTGATCTAATTGCTTTAGCTTAATCTCCTTATCATGTTCTAACTGCTTCTGTTTAGTTTCTAATTCTTTTTGTTTATTTATCTCAGCTAGTTCTATCTGGTGTTGTCTTTCCCGTGCACGTTCATCTCTCTCCGCATCTTCTTTTCGTATACGTTCAGCTGTCTCAGCATCTTTTGCTTCTTTAAATTTCTGATCAGCATATTGTTGTAGCTCTTTACCTGTGTATTGTAGCTCTTTACCAGCTTTTATAAAGTCACTTAAAGTCGCCATGTTATTTGGTAATTGGCTAGCGTTGACCCGCACTGAGTTCTTTAATCACTTATTTATCTTTGATAGGTTATGTTCCTTAATATCTGAGCACTGCAAATTGTACTCTTTGTATATAACCTGAAAAATTTAATCCTGCAAAAACAGAGCACAAAAGTATGCTAATGCATCACAAGCTGAAAAAAGAGATGCACTATTAATCACATTGCATGCCAAAAATATTGAGTATACTCAACTTAATGTTCCCGAGAATCAGGGAACACACTCCGGTAACGCAGGTCACCTTCTTTGCCACTTCGGCACAGACACGAGTTTTCTAATTAGGTCACCTGTTTGGTACTTCGCACACACACGAATCTTCTATTCAGCTGTTGTTCACCCTGGTTTACAGAGCAGCAACAATTAACAAATAGTAACCGACATATTATTCGACAATTTGATACATCACCATGACATGCCCACAAAAAAAAAAGAATATAGTTAACTTAATATTAAATTGTCAATGTCCTGTCTTCGTTCTAACTTTTTTTATGCCTTTCGTCACTAACCTAATTTAATCTATGCAAGTGTTGTGCAGACCAAGTCTAATTTGCATGGCCGAAAGTAGTGCCCTCGTGACGGTAAACACAAGAAAAAGTACGAAAAAAAAATTCAATAACTGCTTTGAGATAAATAAAAATATATTAATATTGTTTAAATAAACAAATATATTCAATTACTAACTCAAATAAACAAATAATAGGTAATATAAAGCAACGATTCAGGCGGGCAGCAGCTTACCGAGTTGTAAACATTCAGATGCTGAATGCCAATGGCGTGGAACAACCGCTGGTCAATCGCAACACGTCAGAGGCGCAGCGCTATTTTTAGCTTCCAAAAATCGATAATGTTGCTGGCTGTGTATCGCTCCGCCAAGAATCATTTTTGATAGTTATTCATAAATATACAAATAATTACATGAATAATTACATGAATAAATAAAGAAAATAATAATATCAATACTTACAACTTTGAAGAACACATGATTTAAGTAAATAATATCTTAATAAACACAAATAAGCATTATTTCGTCACGATAGGCACAGTTTAGCTCGCAACTTGTCCTAGTCTGCACACGTCATCGTCACTGACACAAATTAAATTCACTACTTCACTATTTGTAACCTTAGTCAAGAGCCGTGGGTCGGTGTATTAGCTTGAACTTTCGTCCAAGCCACACTTCTGACACCACATTAATCCTTGCCTGTCAACAACTCATGTGTCAGGCATCATCGGATTACTTCTCCCACACCACACAAAAAACTTGCAAGTCGTGTGAGAGGAAATACATGGTACATTTGATTGCCGTCGGCTCTTTACAAGTATATAACAGTCGCTATCAAACCACACACAAAGCCACAGCATTGCCTATCACTAGTTTTCTAAACTCTAATGCTATTTCTATCTATTTGGCTACACAAAACTCCTATCAACGCTACACGAGGTGCTCCCTACAATGTCAGTCCCCAGTCTGACTAGTTGGCTCGCGTGGTCACACACCACGCGGAAGGACCTTGATGTGTCCTTCGGCTTTCTGCGTGCCGTTCCACTCGGCACGCTGACATTAGCTGTCTTTGGTTGAGTGGCAATCGTGGCGATCCCGTATGCGTGATTCCAGAGTGCTAGCTATCTGTTCAACGTCTCCGTGTCTCTTGAGAGAACTAGTTAATAGTCCCCCATTCTATCACCTACCCCGCCCTTATATCGGGGCACTGCATCACCGCTATCTATTTGAGGTTGACCACTCCTCCCGTTGGTGTTCTATCTTGAGGCAGACCTCCGGCCCTTATGTTGCAGTCTTTGACAGTCGGGTAAACGACCTGATGTTAATAAAAAAAAAAAAAGAACGATTCTTTCATTTTGAAACGGATTGTCTATATTTAATTGATTTCAATGCTTCGGGTTACGAACGTTTCGGGTTACGAACCGAGTTCTGGAACGAATTAAGTTCGTAACCCGAGGTACCATTGTATGAAGTTTCTGAACAAGTCAACGTTGTGACCTCTTCTAAAAATACTCCTGGGACGATCATAGGGAGAACTGCTCCCAAACTTGGCCAGCGTGAATCCTGACCCTGGTCTTGGGATCCCAGCCACCCGTAAATGAGATAGCCCCAAGAGTCTGGGGAGATAGTCACTTGAATGTATGGAGATGCTAGTCATGTGGTTGGGTAGAGATTGTCACTTCGATGTGTTAGGATAGACACTTGAATGTGTAGAGAATACTAAGAAAGTCACTGGAATGTGCGAAGATAGTCACTTGAATGTGATGTTATTTATAGTTTAAAAAAATATAGTTGTAAAGTCTTCATTTTTGGGGCCACATCAAGACAAAAACTGGAACATGTTGTGACAACTGGAAAGATTTGTGGACAGAGAGATAGACGACGTCAGCCAGCAAAAAGTCTTGATAGTCTTGTGTCATGGCAGGGAAGGAAAACAAAACACTAATTAATGTTGAAGATCGCAAAACATGATCGCCTCTTCAGTCAGGAAAGCACTTGATAATGATTGTCAAAATGCACCCTTTCTAAGGAATTTTAGATGTATTGGACATTATTCACTGATTTATTCACTATTGTTGCCTCTAATGAATATATTTATAACATGCTTCTCTCCAAAAAACCAAGAATTATCCGTCTCATTGTTCCTCTTTTGAAATGTTGTGTTGCTTCCATTGATGCTTTTTGTTTGTTCAGAATATTACAATGGTGAGGTCCCAAACTCTTGCATACTGGCCAACCTTGTTTCGTTTCGTGTACTGAAAATATACCTCAAGTGTGCCACACGCTCTGCTGTTTCGCTTTAAAAGAGATGGTCGGTGTAAATTTGTCTACCTTGTTTACCAACCTAGTCTTCTTTTTGTTTGAAATTTGTCTATAAATGCAATGTTGTCTTTTATATAAACTTCACTGTCTTTTTTCTCTAGGATAGAAAGGTTTGCCTAGTATTTGGATAGCCTAGGCGTACGTGAACTGCTGAATACGGCGCCAATCCGTGGTATGCACATGGCTGATTCACCAATCTTTAATTTTGTCTATATGTGGTTGCGTAATATATTGTGTCCTGTTCTGAGGCGCAGATTAATGATTTGTTCTCGTCTGTCTATAAGGTGACACTCGTTTTGAGCTGGTATTGATGGCTTTCTGACCAATTTGATCATTCTTTTCTTTTGGTGGTATGTAGTAGGTACATTAGGTTGTTCTTCTATTGCTCCTTTCTTAGCTAGTCGATCGGCTCTCGCGTTTCCGGGTATTCTACAGTGAGATTGTATCCACTGTATGGTGACCTTACGCTGGCTGCCTAGTTTAGAAAGCAGTGCCCGTAGTACTGGTAATTTCCTAGAAAGGAACGCCTTAAGTACTGATTATGCATCTGTGATTTGCACCATAGACTGTGTACCATGGTTGGTATTCAGTAATTTATCTGTTGCTGTCTTGATTGCCTGGATTTCTGCATCATAGATTTGGCAATATTTCCCAGACGGTACTCTGGCCGCCTCCCTAATATTATTTGGGTAGTCTACTGCACTTCCGCTCCTCCATTTCTAACAGCTGACTCATATGTTTAGACATGGATCCAGGGGTCCTCTGGTTATTCGTTTTCAAGGAAACTGAGGGTGGCTGGTCTGCGTTGTACACTGTTCTGTCTTTTTCTTGTCGAATGTTCAGTTCACTTATGCCTAGATTTGCAGTGCTAGTATATGTTCCTCTTTCCATGGAGTTCATTCTGGGATAGTTTTCAGTGGATACCATCTGTGGGCAGACCAGTGAATTCTCAGCAAAATAGTTTGGCCTGGTGGATAAAACTGCTTCATTTAAATCGCCCCATAGCTAGGTTTTCCCCAGTTCTTCATAGGGTGACCTGGTATATTAAGGTACTTTTCTCAAAGTATTAGCGTTTTCGTATATTGTATTTCCATCTCGAGCGGGTGGGGTTTTCACTTACAACTCATTTTCTACAATCAGAAATACTGGCCGATGGACACTGCCACTAAGGTGTTTCCCAACAATTCGTGTGATGGTCCACTCCAGATCTGGTGAATGCAAAGACAGGTCAGTTGTAGCTGTGGCGTGCCATGATCTCGAGTAGAAGGTATCTGAATCAGACAACTTGTTAGTCAAGATAATTATATTCTCATCGTTCCAGTCTTCCAGTTTCTCTTCTCTCTAGTCCATCTGATCATAGCGCCAACTCTGCGAGTGGCTGTTATAATTGCCACACACAATCTTGTTTTCTTTTAATAGGAATGTGTCTAGTGTTTTGTCACTCGGGCAGTAGTACTTGATAAGACGTAGAACTGTATTGTCTACCTTAAGGTTAAGAATCTGACAATCGGTCCCTCCCATGTATACTTCAATTAAGGAAGCTGTGATGCTATTCTTCACAAAGGTCAGTAACCCACCCTTTCGCCTGACTTTTCGGTCAGATCTGTAGTACTGGTAGCCTCTGATTTTAAAGGGTATGTTTACATTAAGGTAGTTTTCTTGCAAGCAACACATTTTCTTGTTCTTCATTCAAGATGTTTTCTATCTATATTTTGTGTGTGTGGCTGACTCTCTGATTCTAGTGTATTATTGCCAGTCGTTGTTTGGTATGGCTATATGCTCTATTCTCATGTCCCCTGGCGCCAAAAAACACATGAGAAGGACAGCCTGTCATTTTGAAGTAGTCGACATATTTCGTGACGTGATTGCGTGGCATCCTGATTTCTGTGGTGAGCTTCTTGGCTGATACCCTCCGTCTTCAGCACCTTGTTTTTTGTTTTGTTAAAGTAGACCTGGTCTTACTCGAGTTTACATATTATGTATGTACACACGTGTCTGCGTATGTATGTATATACGCACATACATATATAGAGCAGTCTGGTTTTTTGGCGCCAGAGACTCGCCTTCGCCCTTTCTCCTGCTAGTTAAAATATTTCCGCCACGTGAATATCAGGAATTGGACTTTTGCTGCCAGAGGTGATGAATGCACAAGCCATGTGAGTATTTCGCAAGGTTGGCCCCAACTCTGAACCCCCGGCTATAACAGCAATATGGAACTACCATCCTAGTCTTTTGTGTAATATCCCCCTCTCGTTACCCTACTCGAACAACTAAAATTTTCAGTCAACTATTGTGCAGCCTCCCCTTGGCCTAATAACAAGATTGGTTGGTGAATCCCCAGAAAGACCGAATTTTTACTTTTAAAATTGATGCTTTGGCGTTCAAGTCGTTTGAGCCCTGACATGGGCTGAATCTATCAGATTGAGGTTGGTGTAGCTACTTTCATATTGGCCCAGCACCAAACTACAACCTCCACAGCCGCTGTGTGACAAAGTGTTCCTTCAACTCTCCAAGCTCAGAAACCAGCGAGGTATGCAAGATTGGTGCCGGGACTATGTATCCGCGGAGAGATATAGTAAGGTTGTGGGAGAATCTTTACCTGTTTGTTTGTCTGTGGGATAATCTTTACCTGTTTTATTGTGTGTAGGATAATCTTTACTTGTCTTATTGTCTGTGCGATAATCATTACCTGTTTTATCGTCTGTGGAATAATCCTTAACTGTGTTATTGTCTGTGGGATAAAATTTACTCTTTGCACTGCCCATGGGATCATCTATTCTTCTGTTGTTTTTGTTGTGAACCATAGAGTAACTTCTTGCGTTTTATGTATATAAAATGTACCTCTTTTATGGTCTTGTGATCCTCTTTCCCCTGTGTCCTTAGTACTCTTCTTTATGGCAGTGAAACCTGGACAACTTATCACAGCAAGAGAAACGTTTAAACAGCTTTCATATGCGGTGTCTGGGTACCCAGGCCATGACTCAGCACATCCCTTACTGACTGGCTGAGATTAGGCATAGGTTGATATGGTTTTCTTCATATATTTTAGGTATCTCATTGTCAGTTTCAAACAACTTACCAGAGGTAATCAGTAACATACAGTCAGCAAATAAGTGCAGCTAGTAGCTATTAACTATACTCTGTCTGTGAATGACAAATTACAGATAACAGATAATCTTTCACCTTTGATCGGCCGAAAATGAAAATTGTCTTCTTGCGCGATCACTTTCATGTCTAACATTTGCTGGAAGCAATCTGCTGCGTGAAACTTCGAAATTAAACGAACGATTCCGTAACAACCCTGTTCGATTTTTTTTTTCACACAGCAACTGTTCCAGGGTTGTACGAGTAAAATTACTGCAGTTAGTCATGTTGAATTTTTTATCTGTTCGCTTCATGGAAATGGTGCAATAATTTAAATCTTCGTTTCGATTAAGAAATGCATGTACAAAGTAAATGCCTTTAAAATTATTATAAATGAACATTTCACTATCCAGATAAGCTAACATACATTTAACTGAAGAGAAACTCTTCCGGTATATTGATCTATGAGCAAATTAAAAATATATAACATATTAATATAGTCAGTTATCTAAGATCTTTATGTATTTAGACCTGTTATCTATGTCCGTGATATGGCACTGGAAGAAGATTCACACATACATTATGTTCAAAGCTTTGCCTCTAAGTGTCTAGTTCTTCAAGTGCTAAGTTCTAGAAAAGTATACCAAGCATTCAGTACGCTGGTTTAACCTGATCAATATAGTCCTGTTTGCTTTACAATTCGGTAACTGAAATTCACACAACGTGAACGAGAAGCTTGAAATTGTTAGGCGGAGCAACGTTAATTCACTCAAAATTATCACAATGAGTAACTTGACATATTACAGTGAACTAGCGGAACAGTGATATAATTAGCGACGAAGTCACTTCCCACATCATGTTTTCTTTGGTTGTTTTGATAAGCTCGTTTGTATCTTTAGTTGGAACAGTGACCAATTCCATCAACATGGTCGTGTACTTCAAGCAAGGTTTGAGAGACAGTGTCATCATACAGTTCTTCTCGCTGTCAATCGCAGACTGCATATTCTGCATATTTGTTGTAGCAACATCAATCAGCGTGTTGTTCAGTCAAGTTTACCCTACTGCCACTGTTCTGGACCCCTTTTCCTTTTCCTACTTCATATCTCAACTCAGGGAGAAAGTGTATTCTCAATCAGTAATCATAACAATGTTTTTGTCAGTTGAGAGATGCCTTTGTGTTGTTCTTCCTTTTGCCGTGAAACACATGTTTACCAAGTCTCGGTCAGCTGCTGCTGTTGTGTGTACATCCGTTTTCCTAGGAGCATTACTCATTCCAGATTATTTAACAGAAGGGCTCGCATGGATGCACGACATAAGGTTTAACTCCACGCGCCTTTTATTCTGGCATGCGGAAGACAGGATTAAATTCGAAATTGTTAAAAACATCATGTTAGCTGGAGAATTGCCTGTTTTTGCTTGTGTGACTAGCATCATATGCGCTCTAGTTATGATTGTCAGGATCAAAATGTCCACAGAGTTTCGTCAGTCAAACATCTCAACCACCGCATTTTCACACGACTCAAAGCAAACACACAAACGCATCACAGAGCAAGCAAACACTGTTAATACAATTGTAATGCGCAATACTATATTAATAATCAGAGACGTTAAGATAACAAGGACGATAATCGTTGTTAATGTGATATTCATCATATGTAATATTCCAAGGTGTATGATTCTTGTTACTACAGTCCTTGAATTATACACATCAGAGTTCAGTCTTCACGAAGCTGGCGAATCTCAGAATGTCTCTACTGTAATTAACGCAGTTTGTTACGTTATGGAAACTTTCAATGCTTCGGTTAACTTTTTCGTTTACCTCGTTTCGAGTTCCAAATTTAGATCAGTGTGCAGAAACATATTCTGAAATTTCAAATATTTCACAAAAGATCATGGGGCCTGTTATGTTGTATATAAAGTTAGTTGCAAATCCTTTACGGGACGTCGAAGTCAACCACATCATTTTTGTCTTTTTGCGATGTCTTGGCAAGTTTACGTTCAGTAGTTTGCCTTTGCTTTACTGAACGACCAGCACTCATACTATTTTATGAAAACCAACGAAAAGCGGTTTCCTGCCAAATCCCCAGCAGCTGTGTTTCGAACGCGGTACGCTTAATTGTGTCCGTGACACCTTCGCCACAGAACGGTGATGTTGTATAAAGAAATGTAGAACCAATGATGGTGTTCATTCCTGATGGTGTCCTTGAATTTAACTTTCTCTTTTACCTCGTTTCTAGTTCCAAATTTAGATCAATGTGTAGTGACATTTTCTGAAACTTCACATCTTATATATAAAAGGCAATCTCCGTCTGTATGCATATCTGTCCTTTATGCGTTCGCGAACGGCTCATCCGATGAGATGAAATCTTCTCCTTCTTCCCCCTCATTCCCGAATGAGAATTGTGATATTTTTTTAGTGTAAAAATATCGGCTGCTTACTTAATATTATTTAATTTTCATTTTTCATTATAATTTCTATATAGCAAGGGAACTTAACTCTAGAAAAGTTATTTCAAGGGGCATAACTTGTAATAACTTTTTTTGTATATCTTCTAGTCATATTGTTGCATCGTTTTCAAAGATTTATAAACTCTTTGTCTATAGTTTATGTACAGGGCATAGTGAGTTATAATAAATAATGATACAATCTTTAAGGCATATTCAAAAGTTTCATAAAAATAATGCATAATGCATAACATTGTAACTCATCTTTTTTATGCTTAAGAAGTTATCTACAGTCCATGTAGGTGTTAGAAAACAGTTTTCATTAAAAAATAATGGATGGTGTGTGGAAGGAGATTCTTTAAGGTTACTTTTTTTGTTGTATGAATTTTAATGAGACGCTCCCCGCCAGGAGCTGGGCGAAGCCACGCCAAGTCAGATAGATGACAGACCCCGACCTTTTCGCTGCAGTTATCTACAGGCATATGCGTTATAATCCTCCTCCTCCTCTCCCCTCCTCCTCCTCCTCCTACGCTCTTCCTCTTCCCCTCCTCCCTCTCCCTCCTCCATCCTCCTCCTCCCTCTTTCTCCTCTTCCTCCTCCTTCCTCCTCCTTCTCCCTCCTCCTCCTCCGTCCTCCTCCTCCTCCCTCCTCCTCCCTCTTCCTCCTCCTACCTCCTCGCCCTCCTCCTCCTCCTAATCACTCCTCTTCCTTCTCCTCCCTTCTCCTCCTCTCTCCTCCTACTCCTCCTCCTCCCTCCTCCTCCTACCGCCCTCTTCCTCCCTCCTCTACGTCCTCCCCCTCATCCCTCCTCTCCCCTCCTCCTCCTTCTCCTCCCTCCTCCTCCCTCTTCTCATCCTCTCCTCCTCTCCCTCTCCTCATCCCTCCTCATCCTCTCTCCTCTCCCTCCTCCTCCTTTCTCCTCCTCCCCTCCTCCTCCTCCTTCTTCCTCCTTCTCCCTCCTCATACTTCCTCCTCCTCCTCCCCCTCCTTCTCCTCCCTCCTCCTCCTCTCTCCTCCTCCTCCCTCTACCTCCTCCCTCCTCTTCCCTCCTCCTCCTCCCTCCGCCTCCTCCCTCCTCCTCTCTCCTCCTCCTCCTCTCCTCCTCCATCTCCCTCCTTCTCCCTCCTCCTCCCCCTCCTCCTCCTGCGTTCTTCTCCTCCCTCATCCTCCCTCCTCCTTCTCCTTCCTCGCTCCCTCCTCCTCCCACCGTCCTCCTCCTCCCCACTCTACTCCCCTCCGCCCTCCCCCTCCTCCTCCCTCTTCCTCCTCCTCCCTCCTCCTCCCCCTCCTCCTAATCACTCCTCCTCCCTACTCCTCCGTTCTCCTCCTCTCTTCTTCCTCCTCCTCCCTCCTCCATCCTTTCCCCTCATTCCTCGCCCCCTCATCCTCCCCCCCTCCTCCCTCTTCCTCCTCCCCCTCCTCCTCCTCCCTCCTCCTCCTCCCTCCTCCCCGCTTATCCACCTCCTCTCCCTCCTCCTCCTCCTCCCTCCTCCTCTCTCCTCCTCCTCCTCCCTCTACCTCCTCCCTCCTCCGTCCTCCCTCCTCCTTCTCCCTCCTCCTACCTCCTCCCCTCCTCCTCTTAATTCCCTCCTCCTCCCTCCTATTCCTCCCTACTCCTACTCCTCCCCTCCTCTTCCCTCCTCCTCCTCTCTCCTACAAATCTCTTCTCCCTCCTCCTCCTCCCCTTCTTCTCCTCCCTCATCCTCCCTCCTCCTTCTCCTTCTCCTCCTCCCTTCTTCTCCTCCCTCATCCTCCCTCCTCCTTCTCCTTCCTCCTCCCTCCTCCTCTCCACCTCCTCCTCCTCCCCACTCTTACTCCCCTCCTCCCTCCCCCTCCTCCTCCCTCTTCCTCCTCCTCCTCCCTCCTCCCTCCTCCTCCCCTCCTCCTTGCTCTCCTCCTCCCTCCTCTCCTCCTAATCACTCCTACTCCCTAACCCTCCCTTCCCTCCTCTCTTCTTCCTCCTCCTCCCTCCTCCATCCTTCCCCCTCATCCTCCCCCTCCTCCTCCCTCTTCCTCCTCCCCCTTCTCCTCCTCCCTCCTCCTCCTCCCTATCCCCTCCTCCCTCCTCCTCCTCCTCATCCTCCCTCCTCCTCTTCTCTCCTCCTCCCTCATCCTCTCCCTCTAAACCTCCTCCCTCCTCCTCCTCCTCCTCCTCCTCCCTCCTCCTTCCTCCCTCCTCCTACCTCCTCCTCCTCCTCTCCCTTACTCCTCCCCTCCCTCCTATTCCTCCCTACTCCTACTCCTCCCTCCGCTCCCTCCTCCTCCTCTCTCCTACCTATCTCTATCCTCCCTCTCTCCTCCCACCTCCTCCACCTCCCTCTTCCTCCTCCGAGCTCCTACTTCCTCTTTTTTTTCTTCTGCTGCTGCCGACGCCGTCGCATTTACCCCAAGTTGGGAAGATGTAAAGACCTTTCAAGTGCTCTTTCTAATGCTTTTGTAAGTGGTCTTCGTTTATCTAGGTTGTTCTAACTGCAACAATAAATGGATTAGACAGACAGGCAGACAACAGACAGACGGACAGAGAGGGAGGACAGCAGACAGACAGACAGACAGACAGACAGACAGACAGACAGACAGACGGGAACGGGAACTTATAATGCTACTTATATGAATTTAAATGAGATCTCCTCACCAAGCTGGGCGATGCCGGCCGGTCGACATGCAGACAGACAGACAGACAGACAGACAGACAGACAGACAGACAGACAACAGCGGTAACGGGAACGAGAACTTATATGACTACTTTATATGATTTAAATGAGATGCTCACCCACCAGGCGCTGGGCGAAGCGGGCCGGTCCAGCCTAGTATTTCATAAAAGATGTTAGTTTTGGAGGCCCGTTTATGGTGTATATAGACATGTAAAATCAATTATCGTGTTAATTCCTGATCGTGATCTTGACCATTACTGCTTGTTTTCTGCCTGTGTGTTAATCATCTTAAAGAGAGTAAGACAGGGTCGCATTCTCTCTCCATATCTATCCAACATGTATGCAAAAATGTAATGAAAAATGTATGAAGATATAGAATGAGACCAGGGACAAGTTTGATCCATTCGTTATTGATGGAGACCCAGTTCAAAACCTTAGGTATGCAGATGACAGTCCTCCTGTCAAACAGCGCTAATGGATTAGAAGAGCTGATTTCTGTCTGTACAGAGATACAGAATAAATCAAACTCTTATCTGAACTTAAGCAAATCGACATCAATTTTCACGGACAAAATTACACACTAACTAAAAATCATAATCGTGAAGTAATAAAGTTAACTTGTCACAAACTTTGAATATCTTGGCGACAAAATCAACAACATTGGTTTGTTGGTACTCACTGGATACCAATCGGGGAGGCAGTGCAGATGTCCCAGAGATTATCGTGAATAGATGCCAGCTTATTGAAGTATTTGAGAATCACCTTTGACTGTGTATGTCTTTTAGGACGTGTGGAGGCTTTGGTGCTGAGTTTGGACTTAATAGCGGGGTAGAGCAGAGGATGAGCTTTCAGGGTTTTTCAGCAGTTAATATTTCCTGTCATTGAGTATGGGTTTGGGGCGCCATGACAGCGATAATCCTTGGGTGCAACAAATCCATAGGCCAATTATATGCATGGGCATATCCTGGCGACTACTAACAATGGGTGGATGGCAGGGTTCCCTCAACCAAATGATACATTGGAAAATGTGCTGGCAGATTGGGAATCAAACCCCTGCATGCAGGAATGAACAGGTTGATCGGCAAGCAGTGAATGCACCTCTCGGTGGTAGATTACTTAGGGACAAGGGGGAGGCGGTCGTGCGCCTGTGGGACCAGGTGGAGAAGGTGAGGGAACAGACTGAGAACCCATATGTGGAAAGGATAAGATTGCGGGTGATAGGCAGGGGTTCCGGTAGAATCTCAAAACTGAGAGGGAAGACCAGGAGAACTTCCAATCAGATAGCGGTAGGAACGATTAGTAGTGAGACTCTTCGCTGGCTGTTAAACAAGAGGACGGAGCACGTATGGGAATGTCCTGAGTGCAGTGATGTTAGTTCTTAGCTGAACTCAGCTCAACACAACATACCTATGGACAAGGGAGGGGTGGGTGGTTCCGAAAATGGAGGATAGTCATTTAAATGGTTAAAGCCTCTGGATTGTTTATGCTCGTGGCTACCGTTTGCATTTGCATTGTCCTCATGTTGCACTGGAAGTGTATGGTTCCGTCGCCCTGCTACTGAGTTGAGCGCGTGGCGCGACACTGTGAGCTGTGAATTTCGTGTGATATGCTTTTACATCTGTCCGCGATTGTTTGTAGCGGGAACTGCATGTACGGGAAAATGGCGACTGGCTATATCGCAACACGGACTGGTTTTGCCTTATGCAGTAATATGTGGCTACTGGTTTTCTAGTGACTGCCGCTTCCATCGTAGATGAACTGTATTTTTCGTGGAGGCCCTTTGTGTTGACATTCTGGCGGCGGCATTATGAACATTGTACCTGTGCGGGCTGTTGGTTTGTCGAGACTCCTGTCTGCTCCACTTTTCACATGTCGCAGCGAGGATCATTTTGTGAAATATTCACTAGCACAGGAACGGAGCATAATGGGGACAACCCGTTGCTGTAAAGTTGGAACCGCGACTAACTAACTAATTAAGGGATAGGTGGTCGAGCGCCTGTGGGGCCACGTGGAGAAACCGTTGTGGGGGGGGGGGGGACAGAGTGATAACCCGTATGTGGAAAGGATGAGATTGCGGGGGATTGGGAGGGGTTCTGGTAGAATCTCAATACTGAAAGGGAAGACCAGGAGAAATTTCAATCAGATAGCAGTAGGAACGATTAGTAGTATGACTCTTTGCTGGCTGTTGAACAAGGGGACGGAGCACGTATGGGAATGTCCTGAGGCCAGTGATGTTGATTCTTAGTTCAAATCAACTCAACTCAACTCAACTCAATCAACAATAATGGGGACTGTTCAAACGAAGTTAGACGCGGCTGACCATAGCAAGGCAGAGGTTGAACGGTGTTAAGACCCTATGTCTTCACATCAGTAAACGGGTTTAGGTTAAGTTTGTAAAATCATGGGTCTTTCCTGGGATTGCATATGAATATGAGTTATAGGCCATTTCGCAATTACTAAAGAAGAAAACTGGGGCTTTCGAGCTCAACTGTTACGTAACAATTCTTAGAATATCGTGGACCAATGCCATGTCTTTACTAGGGGTTGATTAATGAAAGAGCTCGTTGCATTATGGCAGTTCTCTTCTCCCTGGGGGACCTCGCTCACTTGCTGACAGATGCTCAGAATATACTTAACAGAAAGCTCACCTCCAGCTCATTGAATGTTTATTCGCAATATTCACCACGTTAGGCCCCTGCAGTCAACCATGCAGTTACTACACTTTTAGTGCTTATGCCTTTACGTCATTCGGCGGCAGGCCGTCTAACCCTTGCCTATTGGTCTTCAATGTCTATGCTGTTTACGCTGGTGGTGTCTTTACTGCTCGCCACAGAACTGGGTGAAGCCACGGATAACTTAAACTACTGATAACTGTCAGTGAACAACTTACGGTTTAGCTCTACTGTTGGGATGATCAATCAGTTCTAGTCTCACTGCAGTTACTAGCTCGCTGACGATATAAATGACTGGTGCAACGTTCTCTGTCTGTACTTCTTGATGTTACAGGTTGAAGTCGTCAGTAGCTCGTAACTGGATATTTAGGAGAGTGTTGTTAGGCATGTTCCCCCCCCCCCCCCCTTACGACCGCCGGTTGCTACGTTCACACGATTTTCTAACTGAAAATCGTATCTTCCAGTCGGGGATGTCTGCGACGCGTTAACCAATGAATTGTGTGAAGTCG
Source organism: Cepaea nemoralis (assembly GCA_014155875.1). Lineage (NCBI taxonomy): Eukaryota > Metazoa > Mollusca > Gastropoda > Stylommatophora > Helicidae > Cepaea > Cepaea nemoralis. The sequence goes on along the minus strand of JACEFZ010007177.1, from coordinate 652,973 downwards.
GAAGGTCACACCTCTCCGTTCCCTTTTTCTCTGCGGTAACGTGCGATTTTCCAACCTTTCATGGAAGCCAGACTTTGCTTATTTGTTGGCGCGCACTCCGGCAAAAGCTCTGCCGCGTGATGACGTTCTATTGTTATATTTTTTTCAGTCCTTGTGGGATTTTATTCCTTTGTTATTGAATGAGCTATACATTATGATGCTGCCGAGGCGCTTCGTCACAAGGACATATTTTTGAATGACACTTATGCCGAAAGGTCTGCCGATTAACGTTACAAACTGCCTGATATTGTCCAATATCCTTTAACAGACTTTGATATTTCCTTTTATACAATATAATTGCTACACCTATTAGCCTTTCCTCTTCCTCGGAATATATAATCTTAAAATCTTTCTCTGTCCTAATCCTTGACCTTTTTCATCTTGTCTCACACATCCATAGGATATTAATATTCTCTCATCCCATTTCCTGTTTGATGTTATCCAATCTTCCATCTGCGCTTCAGTTACTAACATTCCATGTTGCCAAATTCAATATTGCTGTCATATTGTGACTTTCTGTGATTTGACGAATCGTGATGAATTAGGCATCTTTAAAGAAGCTAGTTTGCCACAGTGAGATTGTATCCACTGTATGGTGACCTTAAGCTCACTGCCTAGTTTAGAAAATAATGCCCGTAGTACTGGCAATTTCCTAGACAGGAACACCTCAAGTACAGTACTGATTTTGCATCCGTCAATTGCACCACAAACTGTGTACCATGGTTACCAAGGTGATTCCCTGGATTTCTGTTTCATAGTTTTGGCAATACTTCCCGGTTGGTACCCTGGTCGTGTCCCTAGTATTATTTTCGTAGTCTGTGTGCATTCCCGGTCAGGGCCGGATTTAGACTTGATAAGGCCCTAAGCTATTTGAAATATGGGGCCCTTTATAACTCCAGATATTCTATGTCAGTGACAAATTGTTCACTCGGACAATATTTTTTGGGACCCCCCACTTTCTTGTGGACCCCAAGCTATAGCTTGTGTAGCTTATACGTAAATCCTGCACTGCTCCCGATCCTCCATTTCGAACAGCTGACTCATATGGGTAGACACGGATCCAGAGGTCCTCTCGGTATTCGTTATCAAGGAAACTGAAAGTAGCTGTTCTGCGTTGTACACTATTCTGTCTTTTTCTTGTCGAACAATACTTTCACTTTTGTCTGGAGGTGAAGTGGTCATCTATGTTCCTCTTTCCATGGAGTTCATTTTGGGATAGTTTTCAGTGGGCCCCAACTGTGGGCAGATCAGTGGTTTCTCTGCAAAGTCGTTTAGCCTGGTGAACAAAACTGCTTCTGTTTAATCCATCCCATAGCTAGGTTTTCAAATGTGTTCTTCATAGGGTCGCCTGGCATACCGAGGAACATTTCTGATAGTATAAGCGTTTTCGTATCTCAGCGCTCTATCAGTGCTTGTGTCCTCTCCATCTTCTCTATCTCCACTATACGGGTTGATCTCTTCCCTCGCGTGGTGGCTCTAAGTGCTTGATTTTGCACCTTGTCTAGCTCTTGTAGTGTTGTGTTTTATGCTGAACACCACGAAGATGACCCCTACTCCAGGAGTGGTCCTATGATTTGTTGATAAACAAGGCTAAGTATTTTTGCACTGGCCCCATATGTGGTTCCACTGAGTTTTCTCAGGATTGCTATGTTGCTACTGCTTTGTTGATGTGCATTCTCCATGTCAGTCTGTTATCAAATGTTGCTACTGCTTTGTTGATGTGCATTCTCCATGTCAGTCTGTTATCAAATGTTTCTACAAAATATGTTGGTTCTTTAGGAGTATTCCATTTATCTGGATGACACCTGCCTTTTATTTCGGAGAGAGAGAGAGAGAGAGAGAGAGAGAGAGAGAGAGAGAGAGAGAGAGAGAGAGAGAGAGAGAGAGAGTAAATAGAGTGGTGCCGCACTTGTCAGTGTTTATGCTGACACACCATCTATTTGCCCATGCAACTAATGCATCTACAACTATTTATAGCGATCTCCTGGCCACTGATACATGTTCTTTTGTACTCCTTAGGATCCGGTTATCAGCGTACATTACCATTTTAATTTCATGTGGTAGTTCGACAACATTAACATTGCTTTAGATTTAGAACATTTTGGGAGAAAGGACTCCACCCCGGGCAGAACCGTGGCGCAGTAGTACATTCTTACTCTGGAGTCTTTCTGTACTCGGGCTCGTCTGTTGTGCAAATTTGCTTTCGCCCATGTGTACATTATTCCGTTCACTTTATAGTTTCTCAGTTTCTTCATCAGACCTTCTTTCCAGACTGTGTCAAAGGCTTTCCTTAGATCTATCTTCTCTTGGAGTGCATCCTCAATTTCTTGATAGAGGTAGGTTGCCTGATCTTCCATAGGGTAACTGTCACATAAAATCTTGAAAGTTGTCGATCAATGAAAATATGTCGCGCCCAGTGTCTGCAAGCAGCCGTCAATTCTTTGATGTGTTGTTGATCGAGGAAGGACTGTCGTGCCATAAGTCTGCTGGTGGCAGCCATCCTTTTGATGCGGTAGACGGACTGTCTGGATGTAGGTCGGCAGGATCTTTTGTTGTGGGGACAAGAATTCTCTAGATTACAGACCGGTAAGACTTTTTGAAGTACCGGAGACAAATTCCCAGATGAAAGGGACAACCTGTCAGTGTTGACATTAAGTCGGAAAAACGGAAAGGAAAAATAGCTTCTAGACTTCTAGTGTCTAGACAGTTTTGTGACGTCACTCAGACCCAGTATTAAAACCGTAGGGATTAAACAACTTTGACGGTAGTCTACCAAAAGTTGTGAAACGATACGGACGTGTGCAATATTCATAGTTTGTTTCTAGAGAGAGACTATAGTGTCTAATGTTGATTTGCATCGGCGGACATTTAACCATTGTGTTATTCAATAGTCTCAATTACAAGCAGGAATAAATATATGGTATTTAATTAATTAAATAAACCTACATTAGATTATTCTTAGGAATCGAGTGTAGTAATGTGCGTTGATAGGAAGTATTATAATGGAGGGGAGGGGGATGGAGGAAATGTCAAATGGTAGGATCTTCCAGTAGGGCATCTGCTGGGTTTCTGCCTTTTTCCTTTAGTCTTTCCTTGTCTTACCATGACTCAGACCGAGGTGATGAGCTCCTCGGCCTTATGACAGAGTTTAGTTCTCTGTTATATTTCTGAGTGCGGCCGTTGGCCTACACTCACCTAATAAAGGTCGGAATCGGGTTGCTCTCACCAGGTGTGTTCTCTCTTCAACAGGTTCCGCTAGATGTTACCACCAACTAGAAGAAAGTCATGGCTCGAGTATTGAAGGCAGAGTTTACTGAGAGGCTTTTGCACTGGGCCCATAACCCAGAGGGTCTGCAGGAACCTGACTTCTGCTGAGCTGAAAACGATAATTATATAGTGTGTTTCCTAAGTGATAGTTTACATCACAAGTAAAATAAAGACACTGACAGTAACACCTGTACCAAGCACACTAGTAGATATAAATACCTGGTAACATTAACATTGTGAATTACCTATGGCATTACCATATAATTACCAATTAACAATATGTGTTACAATTGGGGAATTCATAGGAAACAGTTAAATACTAACATTTAGTTTTACAAAGTGACAGTAACATTATTTTTAGGATTCTCTGATCACAGAACATTTATGAACAGAGTAGTTACACTGTGTGTGTTAGATTGATGATCAATATTGGACTGTTTCCACTATTGATGACCAAGCATCTGGATTGTCCAAGAGCTATCGGAGGAAGTCGACACTTGGCCTGAGAGACACATCATTTGGGTGAGGTCTTCTGTCCATCATATATGGTGCTGTTGTGTGGCCAGTGCAGTGATGACACAGACTTTGCTCCTGAGCTATTCGGTCTGATTCTACATACACACTAGATTATACGACAGACATTCTACACATACACTTTGCACATCCCTGACACTTTTCTCTATTAAACTAATTTGTGTTTTTGTTAGAGCCAGAGTTGTGTAGTGTGTTTGGGGAAAAAGAATGAGAGGGGGCTTGGTTCAGTGGTAAGAGAGAGAGAGAGAGAGAGAGAGAGAGAGAGAGAGAGAGAGAGAGAGAGAGAGAGAGAGAGAGAGAGAGAGAGAGAGAGAGAGAGAGAGAGAGATCCAGAGACTGACGGGGTGTTGTGGACAGAAATCAAGAAGATTCTCAAGATATTGATATGGGGTTAAAAGAATGTCGGTGTTGATTCCCCTCATCCCCAGGGACACAACATATAAATAATACGACATTACTGAGGGCTCGACACGGGATATCTCGACACGGGATATCTTGACACGGGATTGCCTGACACGGGATATCTTGACACGAGATCACCTGACACGGGATATCTCGACACGGAACGGTGATATCAGATTAATGAGGATCCATCTAGGGTGAGTGTGGATAAGAGTTAAGACACATATCTTACCTGTTCACACTTAACACGTCTACATAGGTATTTGGTCCTAATTCTACTCTTGTTATTGAGAGATTGTTTTGTGTTGTGCTGTGTGGTGTTAAATATATAGATAAAATTTAACTAGTAAATATCTATATATTGTTTAGAGAAATTTACACTCAACCTGCTGACACACCTCTCTGAGCCATGGCCACTCCTAAACTAGATATGGCGGAACTAAGGGCAAGGGGGGAAGGAATGGGCTTGTCGGGTTCTGCACTAACAGATTACATACAGGAGATGGAGAGAGATTTTCCTCAAGCAGAAAGGGAAGATCGGAAGGCTGAGATGGAATTAAGAAGGATGGAGTTAGAGACTAAGAGAATTAAAGCTGAGCAAGCCACTAAAAGGTTAGAACTGGAAGCTTAGCAAGCTGCTAAGAAACTGGAGGCTGAGCAAGCTGCTAAGAATCTTGAAGCGGAGCAAGCTGCTAAGAGACTGGAAGCTTGAACAAGAAGCTCAGAAAAGGGAGCATGAGTACCGAATGCGGGAACTCGAGCTTAAGAGGCAATCTGGTGGGGAAACTGAGGGCAGCAGTGGGAGGTTCCTCTCTCCCTGGCTCAACCCCAGTGGGTGGACATAGCTACCATGCTATGAAGTTTCCTTTGGCTGTCTATGAAGAAGACAAAGAGAAGATCGACCAGTACTTACAACGCTTCGAGGCCATGTCTGTTGCTATGGGTCTGGATCGTGACAAATGGTGTCTTAAGTTGTCCCAGGGATAACGCGGGACAGGTTACGAGGTTTATTCCCACCTGCCACCAGGACACGAGAACAATTACGATGAACTCAAAACGGCTCTGCTGAAACGTTTCGAAGTTACGTCACATACCTACCGGAAAAAATTTCGAGCAGCGAAACGAGAACCGGGAGAGTTGTTTGCCGCCTACAGTCTGCGTCTGAAATCCTATCTCCATAAGTGGATGGATTTCTCGGCTGAGTTCTCGCATGACTATGAGAGTCTGGAAGAGCTCATGATAGTCGACCAGATGCGAAAGCAAATGTCGAAACCTCTCAGGACATTCTTGGGAGAACAAGGGGCGGAACGTATTGACATCGTGACGAAATTGGCAGAAGGGTTTGTCGAGGTACATGGGGAGGCGGGAGAAAACCTTTCCACAAACACCAAAAGTCAGGAGAAACATGACCGGAAGAAATCCAAAAGCACAGGAACCAAGAAAGTGGAACCATATGTTAAAACTTCAGAGGAGAGTTTGGAGAAGACGAAGGAGGGAAGCAAGAGCACCTCGAACTCTTCACCAAAAAGACAGTGGACGGAGAGTGGTGTTCGACTTGTAAGTCACCCTCTCACAATACGAGGGAATGCAAATCGAAGGCTAAGAGCCCTCACTTCGCGGCATGTCAAGTGACTCCAAAGGAGGTTGCCACTGAAAATGCTGAGGTCGACAAGGAAGCTCACAACCAGGAGAGCTCACCGAAGTCCGGCACGAGAAAATCTAGGACAGGGAAATGGTGTAAACACTGCAGGTCGAACACGCATAATGCTAAAGACTGCAGGATTTAAGTCAGGAGACTCTCATTTCGTCGTGTGCCCAGTGGAACCTAAGGTGGAGTCCACCGAAGAGGTCGAGCCCGAGGAAGAGACTCCAGACCAGGATAAGCCACCTGTAGTGAAATTGATAGAGGTTAATGGCCGACAAGTTGAGTGTCTATACGATACTGGACTGGACGGGGAGGCCGTGATTTCTGCGGATCTGGTACACCCAGAACAATTCACAGGTGAGACCATGGAGATACAGCCTGCACAGAAGAGTGCTGTCGCCATGAAGTTGCCAATCGCCAAAGTGGAGATTCGGTCAAGATATGTCACCGGCACAATCAAGGCCGCTGTATTGACCGATCCCATTTTCCCCGTCATCCTCGGTTGCCGGTATGTCTTTCTGGGAATGCCCAGGGAGCCAATCCATATGGGAGCAATTCAGACTCGCTCTCAGACGAGAACTGATCAGGCAGAAGCAATTGTCACTAACCCACTGCCGGGGGAGTTGCGAACTGCCCAGAGTGAGGATGCAACCTTACGTCCTTGCTACAAGAAGCTGCAGAGAAGTGCTGATCCACCAAAACGGGGCAGTACTACATGAAGAATAGGATACTCTACAGGAGAGCCGGAAGGGGAGACAACTTACACGGTCAGTTGGTGGTCCCGAAGGCCTACCGTTCCCAGATTCTTCATATGGGGCATACCATCTCATTTAGTGGGCATATGGGTATTGCCGCCACCATGCAGCGAATTTCCTGCCATTACTATTGGCCGGGAATGACCGGTGATGTGCGTCGGTATGTGAAGTCATGCCCTGAGTGCCAGAGGGTGGCACCCAAACATTGGACAGCGCCGGTGGTATTGGGTGAAATGCCCATCATGAACTCTCCTTTCGAGAGGGTAGCCATCGACATCGTGGGTCCACTTCCTAGGACTAGGAAGAGGAACATGTACATACTCACAATGGTGGATTGCTGTACAATGTGGGGTACCATTGACCACAATTGACTCGAAACGAGTGGCTGACGCACTGATGGAGGCCTTTACCAGATTAGGCTTCCCTAATCAGATTCTGACGGACAATGGGTCCCAGTTTTGTGGGAAACTCATGGAGGAGGTATTTAGGGTGTTCCACTCTAACCATATTCATACCAGCCCTTACCACCCTCAAGCCAATGGACAAGTAGAGCGTTTCAACGGCACGTTGATGACAATGCTCCGGAAACTGGCACAGGAAAAACCTGATAGGTGGGATGAATATATCCCAGCAGCGCTTTTCGCCTATCGGGAAGTGCCTCATGGCTCAACAGGACTACCACCCGCTACTTTGCTGTTTGGTTGTCCAATCAAAGGACCATTGGAAGCCATGTTGAGGAGTTGGACTGAGGAGGGGACGTCAGAAGAAGTGATCTCCTCTTATAAATATGTGGAGGAACTGAAAGAAAAACTTCACAAGGGATGGACTCTGGCGACTCAGAACTTGAGAAAGGCCAGAAAAAGACATGCGGCTTACTACAACCGTAGGTCTAAAGACAGATCTCTAGAGGTGGGAGACAAAGTCTTGTTGCTACTCCCAACGGGAACCAACAAACTGGAGATAGGTTGGCAAGGACCATTTCCCGTGGAAAGGGTGGTATCCAGAACCAACTATCAGATCCGGATCCGGAGAAAGTCGAAGATTTTCCATATTAATCTCCTGCGGAAGTACGAGGAGAGACCCGGAGACAAAGCAGCCCACCTCATGGCAATGGCAGTCGCAGTGGAGACTGAAACGGGAACCAACGAGGGCAGGGAATATCCCCTGGTACACCAGGAAACCTATAGGGATGTGCAAGTGAACCCTGATCTGACTTCCCAGGAGAGGGAAAAGATTACCCAGGTTCTCGAGTCTCATAAGCAGATACTGACTGATAAACCAGGACGAACGAGGTTGGTTGAATTCGAGATGACTTTGACCACACGAGAGCGTGTTCGCCAAAAGGTTTACCCAGTGCCATTCTCTAAAGAAAAGGCCCTGGAGGAGGAAATACAGAAACTGCTGAAGGATGACGTGATTGCGCCATCCACATCCCCATACAATGCGGGGGTGGTTTTGTTACGCAAACCAAGTGGAGAACACCGGTTGTGTATAGACTATCGACTTCTGAACAGTCATACTAAAATTCAGGTGGAACCTTTGCCGAATCCAACTCAATTATTCGCTAGGCTCCATAAGACTAGGTACTTCTCAAAAATGGATCTGAGTCGGGGTTATTATCAGATCCCGGTCAAACCAGAGGTTCGACCCCTGCTAGCTTTCAGTACTCCCAGTGGACACTATGAATTCAAGGTCATGCCCTTTGGACTCAGCAATGCACCTAGTGTGTTTACTCGCATGATGAGGACCTTGCTAGATCCCTTACAGGATCCGTCCATTATCTCGTTCATGGATGATATACTGATTGCTAGTGACAGCTATGGATGACCATTTGCAATCCTTGGAGAGAGTTTTCAATAGGCTCAGGGAAGCAGGGCTTACCGCTCGCCCAACCAAGTGCATGATTGGTTACCAGACTCTGGAATTTCTAGGTCACACCATCACTCCAGGACAAATTGTCCCAGAGGAGAAGAACCTAGAAAAGATCAGACGTGCTCCAAGGCCAAAAACGAAGAAGGATGTGCGATCCTTTCTCTCGTTGTGTGGGTTCTACCAAAAATTCATCCCGCATTTCACTGAGCTGGGAGCTCCATTAACGGGAACCTTGAAAAAGGGATTTCCGGATTCAATCGTATGGACACCCGAGTGCGAGAGTGCATACAGTCAGTTGAAGGAGGCCTTGGTCAGCAAACCTGTTTTACAGCTCCCCGACCTTTCCAAGCCATTTGTGTTGAGAACGGATGCGAGTGGGATTGGAATTGGGGCAGCCTTGTTACAGGAAGGGAAAGACGATGCTTCGGTTTTGAAAACAGTGGCATACGCAAGCAAGAAACTTCTCCCGGCTGAAAGGAATTATTCGACCGTCGAGAGGGATTGTTTGTCTCTCGTATGGGCCGTGCAAAAATTCCAGCCCTATTTGTATGGAGTTCAGTTTCGGGTCCAGTCGGATCATCAACCCTTGATGTTCCTGGCCACTTCTCAGAAGCTCAACGCCCGTTTGATGCGGTGGTCGTTGCTGCTTCAGCCCTACCACTTCACGGTGGAGTGTATACCTGGGAAGGAAAATGTTGGAGCTGATTTCCTGTCTAGACATCCAGCTCCTGAAGAAGAGGAATAGATCATCTGGATCGAACCTCCAATGAGAAAGAGTTGATGCGGACTACTCTCTTAGGAGGGGGCCTATGTCACGTAAAATCTTGAAGTTGTCAATCGATGAAAATATGTCGCGCCATGCGTCTGCAAGCAGCCGTCATTCTTTGATGTGTTGTTGATCGAGGAAGGACTGTCGTGCCATAAGTCTGCTGGCGGCAGCCATCCTTTTGATGTGGTAGACGGACTGTCTGGATGTAGGTCGGCAGGATATTTTGTTGTGGGGACAAGAATTCTCTAGATTACAGACCGGTAAGACTTTTTGAAGTACCAGGAGACAAATTCCCAGATGAAAGGGACAACCAGTCAGTTGTTGACATTAAGTCGGAAAAACGGAAAGGAAAAATAGCTTTTAGATTTCTAGTGTCTAGACAGTTTTGTGACGTCACTCAGACCCAGTATTAAAACCGTAGGGATTAAACAACTTTGATGGTAGTCGATCAAAAGTTGTGTGCAATATTCCTAGTTTGTTTCTAGAGAGAGACTATAGTGTCTAATGTTGATTTGAAACGGCGGACATTTAACCATTGTGTTATCCAATAGTCTCAATTACAAGCAGGAATAAATATATGGTATTTAATTAATTAAATAAACCTACATTAGATTATTCTTAGGAATCGAGTGTAGTAATGTGCGTTGATAGGAAGTATTATAAGAGATTCGGCAACAGTAGCTTATCGCGTAGCTTAAACTAGTTGGTGTGAGATATCAATCTACTCAGTAAGTTAAGGACAATGTAGTGGGATATTATTTAGGGAGATTGAGGATGGTTGGAGGGATGGAGGAAATGTCAAATGGTAGGATCTTCCAGTAGGGCATCTGCTGGGTTTCTGCCCTTTTCCTTTAGTCTTTCCTTGTCTTACCATGACTCAGACCGAGGTGATGAGCTCCTCGGCCTTATGACAGAGTTTGGTTCTCTGTTATATTTCTGAGTGCGGCCGTTGGACTACACTCACCTAATAAAGGTCGGAATCGGGTTGCTCTCACCAGGTGTGTTCTCTCTTCAACAGGTTCCGCTAGATGTTACCACCAACTAGAAGAAAGTCATGGCTCGAGTATTGAAGGCAGAGTTTACTGAGAGGCTTTTGCACTGGGCCCATAACCCAGAGGGTCTGCAGGAACCTGACATCTGCTGAGCAGGAAAAGATGATTATATAAGTATGTTTCCTAAGTGATAGTTTACATCACAGTAAAATAAAGACACTGACAATAACACCTGTACCAGGAACACTAGTAGATATAGATACCTGGAACATTAACATTGTGATGTTACATTGGTGAATTCCTATCATTACCAATTAACAGTGTGTGTTACAATTGGGGAATTCCTATGAACAGTTAAATACTAACATTTAGTTTTTCCAAAGTGACAGTAACATTATTTTTAGGATTCTCTGATCACAGAACATTTATGAACAGAGTAGTTACACTGTGTGTGTTAGATTGATGATCAATATTGGACTGTTTCCACTATTGATGACCAAGCATCTGGATTGTCCAAGAGCTATCGGAGGAAGTCGACACTTGGCCTGAGAGACACATCATTTGGGTGAGGTCTTCTGTCCATCATATATGGTGCTGTTGTGTGGCCAGTACAGTGATGAAACAGACTTTGCTCCGGAGCTATTCGGTCTGATTCTACATACACTAGATTATACGACAGACATTCCACACATACACTTTGCACATACATGACACTTTTCTCTATTAAACTAATTTGTGTTTTTGTTAGAGCCAGAGTTGTGTAGTGTGTTTTGGGAAAAGAATGAGAGGGGGCTTGGTTCAGTGGTAAGAGAGAGAGAGAGAGAGAGAGAGAGAGAGAGAGAGAGAGAGAGAGAGAGAGAGAGAGAGAGAGAGAGAGAGAGAGAGATCCAGAGACTGACGGGTGTTGTGGACAGAAATCAAGAAGATTCTCAAGATATTGATATGGGGTTAAAAGAATGTCGGTGTTGATTCTCCTCACCCCAGGGACACAACATATAAAAAATACGACAGTAACACTACCTAAAACTTGCCTTCAGTCTGTGACTGATGATGCGCTCCATTGTTTTGCAGAGACAATTAGAAAGGTTACTTGGTCTGTAGTTGGAGGCACTGAAATTGCCTTTCCCTGATTTTAGGAGAAGTATCATGATTGGTTCTCTCCAAACTTGTGGATCGCTGCCAGCAGTTATTGGAAATCTCCAGCAGCTTTGTTTTGGACCTTTGTTCCTAGGTTCTTGATCATTTCATGTTATATACCATCGGCCACTGGTGACCTTTTTTCTCCCAGTTCTCTGAGTGTGTTAGGTGCACCTGACGCCTCATGTACTATTTCATTGTGTCCTGTATGTTGTCATTTGTCTCGAATCGCTAGTCATTTCTCATGATTACCTTCAATGTTGTTATCGTCTACAAATGAGTCCGCAAAATGAACAGCTATTTGCATAAGATGTTTCCGTCTTTATGTAGTGCAATCTTTGAGTTTCTCACTGTGCCTTCGTCGTTAAGTTGTTTTACTAGCTTCCAAAACATCTTTGTGTCTCTTTCAAAGTTCAATGACTGTTTTCTCCTGCCAGATTCTCCGTCTAGCCTGCAACTTGGCCCTTTGAAATTTGGCTTATGCGTACTCAGTATTTATTGAGGAGCTCTTTGTTCGGTTTGACCTTTTGCTTGCTTTCTACATACTTCCACATCGTCTCTCTCTAGTCTAGTTTACTACTCCAGTACGGTTTATATTGATTACGAGCTGCTCTTTGTACTGTTTCTCGTGCTGCTTGTAGTATGCATTTACCAAGCTCTTCAACTAATTTACTTATATCTTTATCCGTGTTCAGATTTCTAACCAGTATGCTGGTGCGATGTTTAAATATTCTCCAGTCTGCTTCCTTGTATTTCCACCTCGAGAGGGTGCGGTTTTCACGTACACCTAATTTTCTACAATTAGAAAGATTGGCTGATGGTTACTGTCATCAACAGTTTCCCAACAAATCTTGTGATTTTCCATTCCAGTTCTGTTGAATGAGATTGGTTGGTGAATCCTCTGAAAGACCGAGTTTTAACTCTTAAAATCTATGCTTTGGCGTTCAGGTTGGTTGAGCCTTGACATGGGCTTGTGTCTATCAGACTGAGGTTGGTGAAGCTACTTTCATCCCGACTCGTCGCCAAACTACATCTCCACAGGCGCTGTGTGACAGAGTGGTCCGTCAACTCTCCAAGCTCAGAAACCAGCTAGGTGTGCGAGACAGGTGCCGAAACTTCGTAATCGCGGAGAGATATATCAAGGTTGTGAGTAACCAGGACTTGATTTAGCTGAGACTAGGCATAGGTTGATACTGTTTTATGTATTTCATTGCAGTTTCTACCAAATTCCCAGAGGGAATCAGTAACATAAGTCCACAAATAAGTACAGCCAGTAGCTATAAACTATATCCTGTCTATTAATGACGAATTACCCGTAACAGAGTCTTTCACCTTTGATCGGTTGAAAATGAAAATTGCCTTCTTGCGCGTTCACTTTCATGTCCAACATTCGCTGGAAGTAATCTAATGCGTTAAACATCGAAAGTAAACGAAAAATTATGTAAAAACGCTGTTCGATTTTTTTCACACAGCAACTGTTCCACGGTTATGAGTAAAATTACCTCAGTTAGTTGTTTTTTTTTTCCCTTGTTTTTTTTATAATTTCGAGGCTTTTGTTCATGGAAATGGTGTTATAATATAAATCCTCGTTTCTATTAAGAAACGTGTGTTCAAAGAACATGACTTTAAAATAATTATAAATGGACATTTCATTATTCAGATACGGTGACATAAATTTAACTGAAGAGAAACTATTCCAGTATATTGATCTATGAGAAAATTAAAAATTTATAACAGATTAAAATAGTCAGTTATCTCTGATCTTTCGGTATGTAAATCGAAGATTTACACATATGTTCAAAGCTTTGACTGTAAGTGCCTAGTTCTTCAAATGCAAGTTCTAGAAAAGTATACCCAGCAAACCGTACGCTGGTTTAACGTGATCTACATATTCCTATTTGCTTCACATTTCGGTAATTTGTAATTCACACACAATGTGAACGAAAAGTTTGAACTGGATAGAGTGAACAACGTTAAACCATTCAAATATTATCATTATGAGTAACTTCACACATTACAGTGAGCTAACGGAACACAGTGACATAATTAGCGACGAAATCACTTACCACATTATGTTTTCATTGGTTATTTTGACAAGCTCGTTTGTATCTTTAGTTGGGACAGTGACCAATTCCATCAACATAGCCGTTTACTTCAAGCAAGGTTTGAAAGACAGTGTCACCATTCAGTTCTTCTCGCTGTCAATCGCAGACTGCGTATTCTGCATACTTGTTATAGCAACATCAGTCAGCGTATTGTTCAGTGAAGTGTACCCTACTGCCACTGTTCTGGATCCCTTATCATTTTCCTACTGCATATCACAACTCAGGGAGAAAGTGTATTCTCAGTCAGCAATCATAACAATATTTTTGTCTGTTGAGAGATGCCTTTGTGTTGTTCTGCCTTTTGCTGTGAAACACATGTTTACCAGGTCTCGATCAGCTGCTGCTATTGTGTGCACGTCCGTTTTCCTAGGTGTACTACTGATTCCAGATTATTTAACAGAAAGGCTCGCGTGGATGCACGACATAAGGTTTAACTCCACGCGCCTTTTATTCTGGCATGCGAAAGACAGGATTAAATTCGAAATAGTTAACGACATCATGTTAGCTGGAGTGTTGCCAGTTTTTGCTTGTGTGACTAGCATCATTTGTTCTCTAGTTATGATTGTCAGGATCAAATTGTCCACAGAGTTTCGGCAGTCAAAAACCTCAAGCACCGCACTTTCACAGGACTCAAAACAAACACACGAAAATAACATAGGGCAATTAAACACATCTAATACATTTGTAAGGAGCAATACGATTTTAACAAACAGAGACGTTAAGATAACAATGATGATAATCGTTGTTGATGTGATATTCATCATAGGTAATATTCCAAGGTGTACGATTCTTGTTACAACAGTCCTAGAATTATTCACACCACAGTTCAGCTTTCACGAAGCTGGCGAGTATCAGAATGTGTCTACTGTAATTTACATAGTTTGTTATGTTATGGAAACTTTCAATGCCTCGGTTAACTTTTTCGTTTACCTCGTTTCTAGTTCCAAATTTAGATCAGTGTGTAGTAACATGTTCTGATATTTCAAATATTTCACAAAAAATAAATTTTTAGTCATGGAGCCTGTTATGTTGCATATAAAGTTAGTTGTATATCCTTTACAGGACGTCGCAGTCAACCCCAACATTTTTGCCTGTTTGGGATTTTTTGGCAAGTTTACATTCGGTAGTTTGCCTTTGCTTTCTGTTCGACCAGCACTCATACTCACTACCATTGTTTGATCATCAACGCATGGCAGTCTGCTGCCAAATCACCCGCAACTGTGTTTCGAACGCAGTACGTCGAATTGCGTCCGTAACCCTTCGCCACAAAGCGGGCATGTTGCACATAGAAATGTAAAATCAATGATCGTGTTAATTCCTGATGGTGACCTTGAATTTAACTTATTTGTTTTCCTCGTTCGTAGTTATACATTTAGATCAGTGTGTAGTGACATGTAGTTTGTTTTTTGTTTTTGTTTTTGGTTGCATATCCTTTACAGGACGTTGCAGTCAGCTTCAACATTTTTCAGCTGCTGTTGATGTACTAGGCAAGATTTCGCTCAGCAGTTTGCCATTGTTTCTGAGAGGCCGGCTCGCATACCCCGTAGGTTACCAATATAAAATAACACAAAGTAATGCAGCTTTACATAACAGAATGACGACACGTACAGGATGACGCGGCGACTAGCACTAAAGTTGACATTGCTATTATTGACCACTTCACAAAATTCTTGAGAAAAGATTACGAACTACTATAGAACCCCAGCTAAGCGAAACACAACTTGGTTTTAGGAAAAATAAAGGATGCACATATGCCATTTTTGCTCTTAGACAACATAGACAAATCAATCGAATTTAATGAAACACTCTACTTAGCCTTTGTCGACCAAGAAAAAGCATTTGATAGAGTAGATAGAAACAAACTGTGGGAAATCCTTAAATAATATGGAGTGAGTACACATCTAATAAACCTATGTAGAAGCTTATACAACAACAGTGAATGCTTAGTGAGAGCAACTGGAGGACACTCAGAACCCTTCACCATAAGATCTGGAGTACGACAAGGTTGTGTCATGTCCCTTCTCTTTTTCATAACCTATATAGACAACACATGTAAATAAAAATAAAATAAAATAAAAAAAACTAGCCACACAGAGACGACAAGAACATCGCATGACGAGAACACAGAAGAAGAAACATCTGCAAATCTAACTATTAGAGAACTCCTATTTTACTCCTTTAATTTAGCTGCTACTGGCTCAATGATTTGAGACCATTTAATAGAGTTTCGGAGAACCAAGGAATACCTCAAGGAAAAAATGAATTTTTTTATTGAGTATCCCAAATGTCCTTATGGATGGTTCCTTGCCTCTCCTCTACCAACTAAATAATTAATCTAGGGTAATTGCTTACAACAATTTTAGTATGACAAGAGAACTCTCTCTCTAAAAAAAAAAGACAATAACCTGTAATTTTTATCATTTATTATAACTAAATGGAACTATTGATTATACATGTAATAACATACAACAACATTACAGTTCATTACAAATATTCTGGTTATATTAATCTCTTAATTAAGTATCTATCTCATGACTGTGCCACTGTATCATACATTGTCCTCAGTGTTACAACCCGTTTAACTTATGATTATTGGGCCTCTTCTGCTGGCCTAATTCTAATCTGTGGAAAGAACTGGGTACACCCTGGTTGATTTACCATCCAGTTATGGGATCTCGGTAACAGTCATTGTAGAATATTGAGTGTTCTTATTGTTTTCCCCCGGTGATTTTAAATTTGGCTCACTGGTGTTCACCTATACCTGGCTACAAAGATATGTGATACCTGTCCTGGAAAGGTGGTTAAAATTGGCAGGAAGTTGCTGTGGAATAGTATTTGGCTTCACTATCTCAGCTGCGTCACTCAGTTAAGTGGCTACTGCATTCAGTCAAGCTGCTACAACTACTTTCACAAAGTGCTGCATTCACAAAGTCAGGTCTGGATAATGACCACTACCTGCAATTTTAGCATCACATAATTCTAATTATATCATAACTATGACATTAGAAATGAAATGTAAAAGCCTAAGAACACAACAAGTGAAAACAATAGAATGAATCTTGTTCTTAGAGAAAATAAACATAGAAGAAAGATAGTCATGGTGTTCTCATTTAGTTATCACCAACATAGTTGTTTGCTCTCACTCCAATCTTCCACTATCAGGGGTTCAAGGTTTTAACTAGCAGATGTGCAGTTTCATCTTCACCTATGCCTGTCCTCAGGTCTACCGGTTAAGTCATACCTTGATTGATTTGGAATTTACAACTATGTCTCCTATCCCATTCTGCTCCTAGTTAATTTTCTTATTCATCTTTTTCTATTCAAGAAAAAGGGTCTCATACATTAAGGGCTTTTAAAAATCAGTTCCCATTTCAATGAGTATTTGCTTATAAACAAGATAAGTACATTATGGTATTATTCTTGTATAGCCTTCAAGTGCATTCTTCTTCATTAAATGCTGCAAGTGAGAAGATTTCTTCCATTCTCATGGATGTAATATTTATTATTATCATCATCATCATGGTTTTTATAATCATTGTAATTACAATCATTATCATTATTATCATGCTTATGACATTAGAAATCCTTACATCATCATTATTTTCATTATATTACAGTCATCATCATCCATCATTGTATTACATTAATTTTCATTACATTACAGTCATCATCATCATCATTGTATTACATTAATGTCATTACACTAGACCATATGTGTTACCAGAAGTGACATGAAATACAAAGTGGAAGTATGCTTAAATTACACACACAGATGCTTGTAATATGCGTAATGTATGAAATTGGTTGTGTCGTGCTTAGCGCACAAAAATAGATGATAGGAACATAAATGATATTTTATACAGAGTGGTGTTATGCGCCGGAGTGTACTAAATTATTATTTAGTTTATGGGTTACGCCGAACTAGTTTCTGGTGATAGTCATGGCATTCCACATCAAATTTGCCGGCTATCCTGAGATTGACTGTTGGCTTATACTCCCTCTCTCTCAGCCTGTAACTTCACTCACTCACTCAATCTCCTCATGCATCAGTCAACATATCCATCTTTGCATGTGGGTTCAATTCCCTCTCTCATACCTCATTCACATGTAGGGATGATCATTTCACTCAGTCTATAGACACATTCATATTGGTATGGGTGATCATATAGGAATCATTCATCACACATCCTTCATACTGTCATGTAAGGTGGGTGATTTCCCAATGATAACTTACAATGGTTACCATCATTGATATCACAATGAAATATCTCCTTTCACAATCACT
This sequence comes from Cepaea nemoralis, assembly GCA_014155875.1. Taxonomy (NCBI): domain Eukaryota; kingdom Metazoa; phylum Mollusca; class Gastropoda; order Stylommatophora; family Helicidae; genus Cepaea; species Cepaea nemoralis. The sequence continues at coordinate 635,171 of JACEFZ010007177.1, read as the reverse complement.
CATCATACACATCATATCTGTAGGAATGACATCAGGCCTAGGTAGGTGCTTTACACAGAATACATTCACAGATTCACCAAGAATGACATTACAAGGGAATCTCATCCTTCAACCTACTGATACTATTTCCTAGATATTTAGTCAGGCATGCTGATGGGTTTTATCAAATGATACATTCACATCTGTTTAACAATGATGAAATCACACATGAATCCTCACAGACATGCTCTCATAAAATACATACAATTTATGTGATATACTCAATCCATATTCAGGCATTATGAATCTTAACCATTCTAACATGCCGGTTGACTAAGTATTCTTATGGTGTGGCACAAACATTAATTCCATATGTTTACAACATTGAAAATACATTTGACTCACTGCATGGGTGCCTTAACTCAACACACAAAATTATGATACCTGTAGAATCTATTTTTGATTCTCCTGTGTTCATGAATTATCAGAAAACTATTTGTTTGTCCATGTGCTCATGTCAAAAAGTAAATCTACTGACTAATGTGCTCAATCTACTTGACTATACACATTCCACTAAATTCTCTATTAGTGCTGGCACATGTAAACTAGTTTTTAATCTTACCAGTGGGCACATATACATTATGTCCTTACCACTGTACTAAGAATTCTGAGTTTCCTTAAGTCTACCTACTCTAGTATTGTAGATTGAGTTTTCATGCTTAAGAAATAAAGTTTACAACATGTGTCTAATGTTTCTACATTAACTAAGTTGCTTAGCTGGGAGAAATTAAACACTGTAGTTTTCTCCTATTGTACAGTTTATCTTATGACTATGATAACTGAGTATAATATTATTTAGTTTGTACTAGATTAAATTCTTTAAGAACTCACCATTCCAATCATTGTAGATTGAGTTGCTTGAGAAATAAATGTACAACTTGGATTACTGCTTATACATTAAATCCGTTGTTTACTTTGGGAGAAAATAAAATTCACTATGGGTATTCTTAATGAATAGTTTATCTATAAACTATAACATTAATTATAATTACCTTCTTAAGAATTCACCACACGTGTTCACAAGTCAACTTACCAACTCTTCTTCTGGGAAACTGAACTCACAACTTATCTAAGATTTAAAATAAATTATATTCACCTCATCCAAACAGGACGACTTCCAACACTTCAGCAACAGGTTTCAGATTTTTCCAATCCGATGTCGTGGGCTGATGTTTGTCTTCATCTATCTAACTTATACTAAATTATCTTTGCTAAGTTGATTTTGAAGAGACTATCACTCCCTTTTGCTCATCGAATCTCTCCTGCCTCGTGTGTGTGTGGGTTGGTGAAAAACAGGCTGTGTTCCGGTCGTTCACTGCTATTTATACGTGTCTTTCCTGGTTAATGTTTTTCATTCCCAACGGGTATATTAAATCTTGGATCGTACAATTGTGGAACAAAAATTTTGGTTGCGGTGAACGCTAATTTTTGTCGTCCTGGAAATATTTAATCGTGATGTTACGTTTTGTGAAAATCTAATATATCACAAGAAGATCTTTTTGAAGCAGGTGACTCGAGATATTCCAGCATGCCACGTGTTACCTGGTGATTTTCTTCGATGGAATCAGTGGCTACATGCCAAAGGATTTACTCTGAGCACTTATGGACTAATAGTTCAATGTGCAAGGATGATCTATTCACTTACGAACGAACGAACAAACGAACGAACGAACGAACGGACTTTATCTTCAAAGGGTAACAAACTGGGCACGCAGGCCCGTATACTAGCCACTTTTCTTGGATGGAGTGAAACAACAGCTATAGTGTGTTAATTTTTTTTTCCCCAATATAAAATTCAATATCTCAGTAACCAACTGAGGGAAAATGATTAGATTTAGCATATAACCTTATCATTATGTCCACCCAACAAAAAAATTTTTTGTTCTGGAGATTGTACGGCAGATTTCAATGTTTGTTTATATGCGGTATATAATTTACGGCTCAGGGATTAATACCATCATTTTAAAAGTATTACAGCTTCAGCAAGACACATCCGCGCTTTTTTGAAATTGTCTCGCGGTTTTCGTTTTGGCACAAACAGCGCGGAGTTAAATGGTATTGTTCAGAGGTGTCTCCAATAGGGGTTCTTTCATGAAACGTGATTATATAAATAAACTAGCTGACTCGGCCCGGCTTCGCCCAGCTCCTGGCGGGGATCTATCTATCTATCTATCTGTCTGTCTGTCTGTCTGTCTGTCTGTCTGTCTGTCTGTCTGTCTGTCTGTCTGTCTGTCTGTCTGTCTGTCTGTCTGTCTGTCTGTCTGTCTGTCCGTCCGTCCGTCCGTCCAGCCAGCCAGCCAGCTATCTATCTACCTACCTACCTACCTACCTACCTACCTACCTACCTATCTATCTATCTATCTATCTATCTGTCTGTCTATCTATCTATCTATCTATCTATCTATCTATCTATCTATCTATCTATCTATCTATCTATCTATCTATCTATCTATCTATTTCACATGCTCTCTCGAGTTTCGAATATTTCAACAAGTTTTACTTAATTCAATCGCGATGCTGTGTATATCAATGTGTTCGTTCTAAAAGTGGATTTACATACTACTCAACACTTCAAGTTTATGTGACCGTTTATTTAGTGAAATGAGGGATTCTTTGTGATATGTGATGGTAAGAACACCCAATTTTGAATGTTACCAATTATCGATTCACGTCAACGTGAGAATTAGCCATGCGGGGCTAACAAGTGATAATCACCACGCACGCCCTACAGAAGGGCCGGTGCTTTTATTTACTCCATTATTGTGCTCGTTTTAAAACTGAATTTACACACTCTCAACTGTCAAGTTTATGTGACTGTTTATGTAGTGAAATTAAGATTTCATTGTGACACGTGAGGGTAAGAGCATCTATTTTTGAACTTTCACCAATTATCGATTCACGACAACGTGAGACTTAACTATGTGTGACTAGCAAGAGATAAGCGCCACGCACGATCTACAGAAAGGCCTGAGTTTTATTTACTCCTTGCCTTGTCGAGCTGCCTATATTGCCAACATGTCCTCCAACTTACGATCATCAACTGTGTCAAAGCGATGTGAAAATGTAAACAAAAACAAGACGGGACAAAAGTTAGTTAGCACGCCAGCTCAGCGACTGAATCGATCATCTTCATCGCCAACATCCATCACGTTGTCTAGTGAACAATCAGACACTGATTTCCAGCTGAACAAACAACACAATTCACCAGCTCAATCTTATAAATCTAGCACATCACCTTCAAAGACGCTTTCTTCGGCCGAAACACAGAGCCACAATGATTGTCGTGAACTTATTCAGGCTTTGGAAACGAGGTTAAAAGATTTTATTACCAGCAACACCACTAATATTATTGCGGAGTTTAAAAAAGAAAACATTCTTCTTCGAGAGGAAATCCGAATCCTTAAAGAAGAGAAGGAGACTTTTAAAACATCCATACATTCCTTGAAACTAAAGCGTGCACAGTCATTCCATAAAAGTGCACAAACAGAAAGTATCCATGGTGTTGTAGATGCGTGTGTTACCAGTGAATGTTCGTCGCATAGTGACATACAGACAGTTTCTACAAGCAACAAAACCACCACTAAACCTGTAGAACGCACACCATCTATCTACCCCATCGATGTGCATATCAGCAACAGGTTCCAGGCCTTAAGTGTAGACTCTCCAGCAGCAGACTTGGAATCACAGAGCTCAGTCGTTACCACTACTGGATATCAACAACCAACGCAAGCAGGCTATAATAAACAAGAACAAAAGAAAGACGACAGTGACCAGTGGCAACAACAGTCCAAGCGGACACGCCAGCAGCGTGAAATAACCATAGATCACAGTGCAACACATGTCGTGATTGGAGACTCCCTGCTGAAGGGAATCTATAGTGATCGCATGTCATCTACTGACAGCGAATCAACTTCAAGTCTACCCTGTACCAGGCGCTGACATTGACAGGCTGACCGCTACACTGCGAAGATTCCAAGTGAACGACCGAATTAGGAGAGCAACAGTCCATATTGGTGTTAATGACATAATGGATAATAAAATCATCAGCACCTCACAACTAGCTACATTGGAGGTGCTGTTGCGCAATAGATTTCCAAAATCATCTTTGTTTATTTCATCTATCATTCCACCATGTTACGGGTTCCAGCGTCGTACTGCCGATGCTGCTAATCTAACGCTATACAAATTTTGTAACAATAATAACATGAATTTCATAAATAACACCCCTTACTTTACGTCACCGTCCGGAGCTCCTAAGAAAGAACTATACAGGGATCAAATACATTGTTCCAAGCTAGGAAGTAGCTTCCTAGCGAAGAACATAAAATATCACGAACGTGCACAACAACCAGCACCAGTTACAGGAGTAAACCGAACTTCACCTCCAGCAACAGCCATCTCACTGTGTTCAGAAAACACTCCTTCTCTTCCCACACCACCCTTGCCTGTACCCCAGGATCACAATGTCGTGAATAGCAACCCAAGCCTAGACCAGATGACGTCCAAGAACTGGTCTGTCCTACAATGATATTTAGTCTTTAGGTTTGGCAAATAAGCAGTAGAAATGTGATTTTTGAGGAACATGTAAGGAATACCAGGGCGACAACTGGTAAATTTTTTTTATAGAAATAGAGTAAGAGAAAGACAAAGAGATAAATGCATGGTAGGCTTGGTCGAATGCATAACTGGAACAAGAAAACAGATCTGATCCGAAACTCTGGAGACCGTGTGAGATTGACAACAAATGCAGTGAGTATATGAAGTGTTAGGACCATACTAATTTGTAGCTCTTAGTCCACGGAGGAATGTATGGCCAGTCTTTCCCTCCCGAATGACGATAGCTGACATTATTCGACCGGGTTCATGCCAGTTCCGACGTAACGCCATAACCGTCACATCTACGTGCCCGCTACCGTTTGAGATGGCGATCCATAGTCGTCGACGCTGATCGTCTTGGTAAATTATGATGATAATACACATCTGGATTATAGTTAACAGCCACTGAAACCCGTTTCCCAACAATGAACGCTTACGCTGATCAATATGAACCCCAGGTAGTAGCGAGGCGTGGTCCTCTAAGAGTTGAAACAGACGATACATCGTTATCTCTTCAACGCATGGAAGCATGAGCAGTGAGAAAACGAAGGCTTTCTTGACGATCTTTCATGACATTACATTGTCTTTAAAACATCCAAGTAAATTATCTTTTCTGAGTACAGTGACGGCGTCTTTAAAACATCACATTAAATTATCTTGTCTGTGCTTTGTACTTCAACACTAGCTGAAGTCGTTAATCGTCTCAAATTGTACATATCAAACTCTGTTTGGCGCACTTAATCTTAACCAGTCAGGGTGCATTACGCACAATTTTTCAAGGGATGTTTATGCAATCGATGCCCGTAAGGGCAAAATTCGCTGATTTTACCAAGTAATTGTATTATATGATATCTAATATATTACACATATATTTTATGACTGTAAGGATGAAATTCGTTGATTTTTACAATGAAATAGTGTTATATGTTAGATACGAGATATCACAGTTATGTATTCTCACAACTGTAAACTAAAACCGATAGTTAAGTCAACACATTTTGCGGATTCAACTTGTTATTAACAACTCCACTCGTTTCAGTCATACTGGTTCTGTTTTAGATTAAATAATGATTATATGGTCTAATAATGTTCACATTACGAGTTCAGTTATGCAATAAAATGAGGCAAATACCACAGATTTGGTTCCAAGGTTTCTTAAAAGGTATCTGCAATCAGAAATTGTCTGAGTATTGTAAAGAAGTTAAAACTGTTAATTCTATTCTGATTATGATATATTAAGCATTAGTATCAGTACAACAGATACATTAGAAAGTCGACATTTTTATGGGAAGAAGATTAAGGAGCAAATATATTCGTTACAATAGGAAAAATGTTAAGTACAAAATAACATTCCAAAGCATCCCAAGAGATAAGGCTGATCATCTGTACTTAAAAAAATGCTTTATACAATTCCAGATAAACTGAAGTTATTCATTTATATGAGAGGGCTTAAAATGAAAACTTTCCATTTTTTTGGGGTGAATATATTCTGAAAAAGTAAAGAACAAATATATAATATTCCGATGTAGTCACCACTGCATTCAATGTGTCCTCCAGCGCCGATAAAGTGTTTGGATTCCTGTAGGGGAAAAAATAATCTTTGTCGCATGTGTAACCACTCATGCACTACCGCTGTACCTCTTCATCAAACCGAAAAAGTCTTGCCTCCCAATGACTCTTTGAGTTTTCCTGGGCGATATGATACACATTGAAAGTGGAGGTCACTGATAAAAAAAACGGATAATAGAACGCTGCTCCTCTTAAACTGTCCTTATGATGTCACCTCTATTCGTCCGCACCGTTATATCACTGCTTAACACTCTTGAAATCCTTATAACAGTATTGACAGGTTACAAGATAATGATTTGGTTATTGTGATTTTTATCACAATTTTAAGGTTTTCATGTGAAACCCTATCTTATATTGAGCAAAAACTACATAAACATTAATTTTATTAGAATATAAACAACGATGGCCGCTATGCTGAGATTACTTTCGAAGAGTCCTTACTCTTACGGGTGCCAAAAGAAAAGTAGTTAGGCCTTACATATGAATACAAGTACAAACATAATGTTCAACATGAGATTAGTGATTTAAAAACATCTCCAACACGAATACAACTGACACAATATCTCCTTTGACTTCAGGGCCAAAATTAATGGAGTTTGTAAATTTATGCCAAAATTTTTAAAAAGTTCAAAAACCCTTCTAAGATACCAGATTAAGTTCTGCGAAAAATGAAAACAAATTACTTCATGTGTATTTTAATTGTTCTACTCAATAATGTCCAGTTATGTAACTATACAGACACGAGTTACTTAACACTCAAGGACAGGGTTTCTGCTACCATGCCATCATTTTATACACAACATATTGTCCTGGGTCCATACTGTTCCGACCAAACGACACATCGTAGGCCACGCGGTCAGCGACACGCCGCCCAGCTGAACATTTTCTGTTACAATTTAATGAGAACGTACAGACCCCAACGGGTGTCACTTGATCATGAATGAACACATCTGGCCTAGTGCTGTTTGAATTCAGGATCACGCAGACGATAGGAAAATGCAATAGTCACTAGGTCATTGCTGCTTATAACTTAAGGGGCATGTTGAAGTATTATAAAACTCCCTCCCGCTTGAACATTCAACAATAATAAATCCACATTGAACTGTTAGAATTTCTGAACTCCATTTTGATAGAAGCCAGAAACCCACAAACCGGTCAGTTTGATTAAAATGTTGACTTCTCGTCCTTGACTTGGGGACGTTACAAGTACCTCTGAAGTCGGAGTGAATTCGCCTGCTGGAGAGGGACACTAGTAATAGGGAAAGGTAATTCACACGCAAAAATCTTTCCGGTGCACTAGAAGCTGTAGCACGTGTGTTGACTACGTTTGAGTTCAAAATGAGCGAAAGCAAACAACGAAAAAATTGCGGATTAATTAAGCGTGTAAATGAATGTATACAGCTATTTACACAACAGTATGCAAACAAATAACTATAAATAACCTACAGCAACGAATAACAGACTTAAGGATCAAGACTCTGAAGAAGTGAATCCCCTCTGCTGTGTGTCCACCGTGACGAGGTAGAGGGGCTTGTGCGTCCCAATGACCCCAAGAGCTATGCCGACGGTAGCACAGCTACTGGTAGGGCCACCCATGTCGGACAGGTCAAGGGAGAGGGACCAGACGAAGAGACACACAAACCTGCTGCCTTGTAGGTAGACTGGGGACAGTCAAAGGCTAGGGAAAGCATCCCGAATAAATGCTTGTCGAAATCGGATGTACTGAGCCACAGGCTTGACAAAGCAGTGCAACGTAACTTAATTCATGATGTCACAAATCAAAATTAATTGTTATGGTGCTAATCCCGTGAAGTCCCATCAGGCGGTGATAGTGCCGGGCCCCCTGCCTCGAGGGGGTCCACCCATGACTACTGGTGGTCACCTTCCCCTGTGCTGTGGAGTCAAGGCACAGAGGAGTAGGTTAAGAGCTATTGACCAAATACCCCGGACACTCAACATACTACAGTGGAATGCCGAAGGAGTTTACAAGAAGAAAGACTCCCTAACACATCGTCTTCATAAAGATAGAATAGATGTGGCATGCATTCAAGAGACACACCTCAACGCCAATCACAAATTCTCAGTCAGAGGATATCAGGCCACACGTTTCGACCGCGAAGGACACAAAGGAGGAGTTCTAATACTTACACGAAATACAATACCTTGCAGCGAAGTATCTGTGATCTCTGACAACCAAACGGAAATTATAGGTGTTGACATAATGATAAAGGACGTGAAAATAAGAATCTACAATCTGTATAGCCCAGCAGATAAGGACCTTACACTCTCAAACATGAAAATAACTGACACAAACTGCATTATTGTCGGAGACTTTAATAGCCGTTCAGAAAGATGGGGATACCCAGATACTGACAAAAGAGGAGATGAATTGGAGGACTGGGAAATAGACTCAAATCTCCATCTACTCAACAAAGCGGATGACACACCGAGCTTCTACTCCAGAAGATGGCTTACCACTTCTACTCCAGACTTAGCTTTCTGCACAGGAGACATCCTCCACAAAATCGATCGCCATGTGCTGGACCAATTAGCAGGTAGTGACCACAGACCAATCAAGCTTGAAATGAATATGGAGTATGTTCCACAGGAGCAAAAGCCCTTGCCCCGCTGGAATTACAAACGAGCAGATTGGGACAGATTTGCCATACTAACAGACAAATATTGTGAAAACATAAATACACGATATGGCAACATAAAGCAAATGGTGGAAAGTCTAAACAGAGCGATAATACAGGCAGCCACTGAGTCCATTCCAAGAGGAGCGAGGAAAAATTACAAACCATACTGGACTGAAGAACTACAAAGTTTGGAGGACAAAGTTGAAGATGCCAGGAAGACAGCAGAGAGAGAACAAACAATTGAAGCAAACATCTCTCTCAAAGCCATCTCAGCAAAATATAAAAGAACAGTAAATCAAACAACAAGAGATTGTTGGAGGGAAAAAACAGAAAACCTGAATTTTGACAGGGATGGAAACAAACTATGGAAACTAGTGAAAGCCATGAACAATGAAGGACCTAGAAACAAACAAATAACAATTAAACAAGGAAATGCCTTGCTTACAGGCAAAAAGGCTGCAAATGCACTAATGGAACACTATGCAAATGCAAACCACATTGATATTACAACCGAACAGAAGAAAGCAATCAAAGACAAACAGACACATCATAGAAATACAGAGACAGCAGCAGAATATATGATGGCAAATCTAACAATGGAAGAAATGGAACAGGCAATGAATACCCTAAAAAAGAAGAAATCACCAGGAAAGGATGGAATCACAAATGAAATGCTAATAGGACTAGGCACCAAGGCAAAGAAGAAACTACTAGCAGTCCTAAATAACAGCTGGAAGAGAGGAATAGTCCCACAGGCATGGAAGGAAGCTATACTAATACCAGTCCCAAAGAAAGGAAAAGACCTGGAAGAACCAAATGGCTATCGACCTATCAGTCTACTGAGCTGTGTAGGAAAATTAATGGAACGCATTATCAATGGCAGGCTAACATGGCATCTGGAAGAAAACAAACTCTTAACACCACACCAAGCAGGATTCAGAAAATACAGATCCACTGAAGATCAAATAACCTATATAGCTCAGGAAATAGAGGATGCCTTCCAAGAGAAAAAGCACACACTAGCAGTCTGGATAGATTTAGAAAAAGCATTTGATAAAGTATGGAAGGAAGGACTGAAAGTAAAACTGCAAAACATGCATGTTTGTGGAAAAATGTATAAATGGATCAGCCACTACCTTGAGAACAGAACTGCCAGGACAAAAGTACAAGGACAAACAAGCAAAATGATGCTGCTGGAGCAAGGTGTCCCCCAAGGAGGAGTTCTTTCACCAACATTATTCCTAGCATATATAAATGACATCACAGAAAATTTTCCAGCCAGAGTACACACATCCTCCTTTGCAGATGACCTAGCCATATGGACATCTGAAGAATATATTAGTACAGCTAACAGCAGAATACAGCAAGCCTTATTAGCGCTAGAGGACTGGTCAAAATCATGGCTAGTGAAGATAAGTGAGGAGAAAACAACATGCACAGTGTTCTCCCTCTCAAATAAAACTCAGCAACCTAAGCTGGTATTGAATGGAAAAATATTGCGCCATGAAGAAAATCCAAACTATCTAGGAGTCACCTTTGATCGTCGCCTGACATGGAAGACACAGGTTGAGAAAAATCGAACAAGAGCAAGGCAGAGAATGGCAATCATGAAAAAGCTTGCTGGTACAACATGGGGAGCAGATGAGAAAGTTCTCAAGAAGTTATATACTGGACGGGTGAGGCCAGTACTGGAATATGGCATTGCAGCTTGGGCAACAGCAGCTAAGTCAAACTTTAACAAAATAAGTAGAGTCCAAAACCAAGGAATGCGAATCATAACTGGAAGCCTGAAGACAACGCCTATTAATGAACTAGAAAAGATCACTTGTTTACAACCAATGCAGGATAGAAGAGATAGCAGAGCCCAGCAACAAGCAGAAAAATTTAGAAGATTGACAGACCACCCTATGTACAACAGATTTAATGGTTTTGGAAAGGGAAGACTGAAGCGTAGCAACTTTGTAGAAACTGCAAAACGAAGGATTAGGGCAGATCCTATACTTAACATATCAACAGTCAAGCCCATACACAATGCACACAACTTCCCAGCTTGGAGACAGCAGCAACTGCCTGAGATGATAGAAAACATTCCTGGTATTGAGAAAAAGAACACTCAGCATGAAACCGAAAGAAGAGAAATAACCCTAAACTACATAAAAGAACATTACCCAAGCAGGAATTGGACCCATGCATATACAGATGGATCAGCCAAAAATTCAATAGAGAATGGAGGAGGAGGAATTCTCCTAAATTTAAAAAATGGAGTGAAAAAAACACATTCAATGGCAACTGGAAAATTTTCAAGTAACTTCAAAGCGGAGGTAGAGGCTCTGAAAACTGCAGCAGAAATGCTCCTGATGGAGGAAAATAAAGAGAAGCAAATAGCTATCTTCACAGATGCAAAGTCAGCTGTCTCAATACTCAAGAGCAATAACAGCACAGAACTAACTGACCTAAGAGCAGCACTCCATGGTCTATGCCAGAAATCCAAAAAAGTTGTAATACAGTGGATCCCATCACATTGCAGTATACCTGGAAACGAAGAGGCTGACAGACTGGCAAAAGAGGGCGGACGACTACCACAGCCTGACATAGACATAACCTATAATGAGGCAAAGAGGTTGATAAAAAGCACTTATAGAACCAAATGGGAATCTGAGCATCCAGGCCATCAGAAGGATGATGCATATTACAAACTCGACCGAAGAGAACAAGTAGCAATCTTCAGACTCCGCACAGGACATAACAGGCTGAAATACCACTTGTTCAATAAACTAAAGATAGGAGATACTGATGAATGTAATTGTAGAACTGGAAAAATGACAGCAAAACATTTGCTGCAGGATTGCCCAACGTATGCAGAACAGAGAAAGATATTTTGGCCCACACCTGCTTCATTTGAGGACAAGCTCTATGGAGATATCAACAAGCTCAAGTTTACCGCAGCTTACTTTAACTACATACAGGTTGACATTTAAAGGTGCATGAAGACCCAGAGGCATGAAATGAAATATTGCTTGGATAGCAAATCCATTATGTGGAAAGTCCAAATCGAAAGCTCGCTGTGTGGGCTTCATAAAAGGTGGAAAAGTGTCCTAGTGGCACGAAATGGAATATTGCTTGATAGCAAATCCATTACGTGGAAAGTCCGAATCAAAAGCCCATTGTGTGGGCTTCATAAAAGGTGGAAAAGTGTCCTAGTGGCACGAAATGGAATATTGCTTGGATAGCAAATCCATTACGTGGAAAGTCCGAATCGAAAGCTCACTGTGTGGATGTCATCTGCAGACTGCATACTTCTGGTTTCCGGAAGAACAGCCTATGGTGAACGGAAGGCCCAATATACGGAAGTGAGGCTAAGCAGCCATGTGCAGGACGTGACGATTCCTTGGGTGAGCCCAGTACCAGAGCGCTATGTATCGGCTCTGCAAGTATGGAAGCCTCCTTGGATGGCGGGGAATGCCCATGGTCTGCCCCTGCCTTCCCTTGAGGGCTGACCAGGATCTTTGGCTGTTCTATATGGACCAGCTGGGATGGGGGATAACACCACAACAGTGAGAGTCAAACGTCCTAAGAAACCCCCGGGAAGGTTAACCCGGTCAACAAATGCCCGCAGAAGTCGGATGTGTCGGCCTAACGGCGCAAGAACGCAGCTCTGCTGTAAACAGGCACAACGCAATCACATCCGAAAAAAAAACTCCGGATGAACGAAGAAGAAGAAGAAGAAGAAACGAAGAAGTGAATGGTTTTAAAATATCTTGAGTCAACATTACATGAATACTCAAGTTGGATAAAGCAAATAAAAATAAATCTTATCATGCCTGTTTGTCACGACGAAACGTCATCATCATCATTATCATTATTATCTCATCCCATCCCACAACCCCAAGCATGGGTCGTGGGGGTTTCACAATGGTAGAGTCAGCAATCAGAGTCATCCCACTGTTCTCTGTCATCAACGATTGAATGACATTTTCAAAAACAACTGGCATCTGTTGGGGTGTCATCATTGCACTCAGGACAAGGCCATAGATGCTCAGATCCTTCCCCAACATATGCATTAGCGTCCGGCGGATGATAGTACCAATTATGAATTTCCTTGTGAATTTCAAACTACCCATCCGTGGTGCTAGCAAATTTCTTCAATGATAGTGAAAGTTGGAGACAAGGAAAAAGTGATTCACGAACACAGTTGTTCCATAGTTTTTGTATGATGTCGTATATACAAGGAGAAAACAAACCTAAACTCTTCGTCAATGAACGAATAAATGCCAATGAAGACATCAAAGAACCATTCTTGTCAAAAGTGACATGTTAAGTGGTTGCACGTCTTTACAACCCAACTCACCATGATTCTTTGTTGATAAAATGCGACAAGCAAAATCTGAAGACAGTCTGCCACGGGGCAGAAAATAGCAATCCTGAACTTAAAACATTCACAAATGTATAATCTATTCCATAACTTGTATAGGCGAAGATGGGAGATCTTTACTAGCATTTCCAACATCGAATCTGTACAATTCCAAGAAATCTTAGGGAGATAATGTGAAAGCCTCTCCTTGACTTCCACATCCACACGTGGAGTATTTTACCTTTGCGTCTGGCAACAATTTCCGACTCTCAGAAAAATTGAGTGCTCTGCTCTGCTCATCAGCAACGTTGTCCAGACAGCATGGAGGAATATCACCAGCAGAGTTAATCCAGGACACCAAGGACCGAGATCTGTGGAGAATAATAAACGCCTACACCAGTTGAAAGGGCACATGATAATGATGATGATATCCAACATTACACAGACAATTGCTGATTATGGGGGTTGACGAAGAGAAGAAGAAGAATCTAGACAGAAATAACTGTAAAAAAATTGAAGAGGCGGCGTGTCTTCAAGACATCATATGTAAAGCAATTGTACAACTCACTTTTGGGCTGGAGATGATAACAGGTGACAAGGCGGACAACTTAATCCCCATCGTCATACCTTGACCTAGGATTTGTGATATTCTCTTGCCATTTCACAATTAATGTGCCCTATGCTTACATTGCCTAGTAAATCACATACAGCAAATAAATGCTGGTGTTGATTGCAATGTCCTGTAAGAAATCCCAAATAACTTTACCTGTTTCATTGTCTGTAAGATAATCGTTACCTGTTTTATTGTCTGTGGGATCGTCTATACATGTTGTATTGTCTGTGTGATAATCTTTATATGTTGTATTGTCTCTGTGATAATCTTTACATGTTTTATTGTCTGTAGGAAAATCTTTATATGTCTTATTGTTTTTAGGATAATCGTTACCTGTTTTATTGTCTGTAGGATAATCTTTATATGTTTTATTGTCTTTAGGATAATCGTTACCTGTTTTATTGTCTGTAGGATAATCTTTATATGTTTTATTGCCTTTAGGATAATCGTTACCTGTTTTATTGTCTGTAGGATAATCTTTATATGTTTTATTGCCTTTAGGATAATCGTTACCTATTTTATTGTCTGTGGGATAATCTTTACCTGTTTTATTGTCTGTGGGATAATCATTCCCATTTTTATTGTCGATGGGACCATCTGTATCTGTTGCATTGTCTGTGGGGTAATCTTTATCTGTTGTATTGTCTGTGGGGTAATCTTTACCTGTTTCATTTTCTTTTGGATAATCTTTACCTGTTTCATTGTCTGTGGGGTAATCTTTATCTGTTGTATTGTCTGTGGGGTAATCTTTACCTGTTTCATTTTCTTTTGGATAATCTTTACCTGTTTCATTGTCTGTGGGGTAATCTTTACCTGTTGTATTGTTTGTGGGATAATCTTTACCCGTTTTATTGCATGTGGAATAATAGTTACTGTTTTATTATCTGTGGGACAATCTTTACCTGTTTTATTATTTGTGGGAAAATCTTCACCTGCTTTGTTGTCTACGGGATAATCTTTACCTGTTTTATTGTATGTGGGATAATCTTTACCTGTTGTATTGTTTGTAGGAAAAGCTTTACCTGTTTCATTGTCTGTAGGATAATCTTTCCCTGTTTTATAGTCTATGGAATAATAATTACCTATTTTATTGTCTGTGCGATATTCTTTACTTGTTTTCTTGTCTGTGAGATAATATTTACCTGCTTTTTTGGTCTGTGGGTTCATTTATACCTGTTTTATTGTATGTGAGCTAATCTTTACCTGTTTTATTATTTGTGGGAAAATCTTCACCTGTTTTATTGTCTACGGGATAATCTTTACCTGTTTCATTGTCTGTGGGATAATCTTTACCTGTTTTATTGTCTGTGGAATAAACGTTACCTGTTTTATTGTCTGTGGGATAATGTTCACCTGTTTTATTGTCTGTGGGATCATCTTTACCTGTTTTATTGTCTGTGGGGTAATCTTTGCCTGTTTTATTGTCTGTGGGATAATCTTTACATGTTTTATTGTCTGTGGGATAATATTTACCTGTTTTATTATCAGTGGAGTAATATTTACTGCTTTCATTTTCTGTTCGATAATATTTACTGTTTAATTGTCTGTGGGATAATCTTTACCTGTTTTATAGTCTGTGGAATAATCGTTACCTGTTTTATTGACTGTGGGGTAATCTTTACCTCTTTTATTGTCTGTGGGATAATCTTTACCTGTTTTATTGTCTGTGGGATAATCTTTACCTCTTTTATTGTCTGTGGGATAATCTTTACCTGTTTTATTATCAGTGGAGCAATATTTACTGCTTTCATTTTCTGTTCGATAATAGTTACTGTTTAATTGTCTGTGGGATAATCTTTACCCGTTTTAATGTCTGTGGGATAATCTTTACCTGTTTTATTGTCTGTGGGATAATCTTTACCTGTTGTAATGTCTGTGGAATAATCTTTACCTGTTTTTTTTTGTCTGTGGGATAATATTTACCTGTTTTATTATCTGTAGGATAATCTTTACGTGTCTTATTGTCTGTGGGATAATCCTTAACTGTGTTATTGTCTGTGGGATAAAATTTACTCTTTGCACTGTCCATGGGATCATCTATTCTTCTGTTGTTTCTGTTGAGTAACTTCTTGTGTGTTTTATGGTCTTGTGATCCTTTTTCCATGTTTTATTGCCCATAGTACAATATTAACCTGTGTTATTGCCCTTAGTACAATATTAACCTATTTCATTGCCTATAAAAAAGTTACCTGTTTTATTGTCTGCATGATAATATTTACTTATTTTACTGTCTATAGGATAATCTTTTCACGTTTATTGTCTGTAAGATAATTTTTATCTGTTTTATTGTCTGTATAATACGTTCACATGTTTTACTTCCATGGGATCATCTTCACCCTTTCTTTTAACGGAGTTAAAATAATACTGTGTATGAGTATTATTACGGAGGTAGAATAATATTGTGTATGAAAAAAATGTAACTGTTTTATAGTGTGTGGGGTACTCTTTACCCCCTTTTGCCATCGATAGGATAATAAGTATCTATTTTATTGTCTGTGGGATAATCATTACCTCTTTTATTGCCTATGATAATCTTTAGATATTTCATTGTCTATGGGTTGAACTTAACATATTTTATTGTCTATCGAAATTAGTCACTAAATACAACAACTCAAGTAAACTGCTTAGAAATGGAGACTGTGAATTGTCTCAACTGTACTCACGAAATCAACACCTTATATCTGGACGCCGTGGTGACTAACAGAGTGAGGGAAATTGTTATTAACATACTATTCGTAGGCGCAGGATCTTTTATATCTTTGTTTGGTATAATCGCTAATACTATCAACATTGTCGTATATGTGAAACATGGAATCAAAGATAGCGCTACTGTTCAGTTCCTGAGTTTATCTGCATCAGACTACGTATTTTCAGTTCTAGCTTTCATGACGACAGTCAGCGTTTTCATCGGCAGCGTCAGACCTTACCTCACCTTGCTGGATCCAGTTTCTTTCTCTTACTGTTTGGCTATAATAAGAGAGAAAGCATACACAATATCAGTCATTATAACCTTTATGATGTCCATTGAGAGATGCTACTGTGTAGCGTTTCCTTTCAGTGTTAAGCGCATTTTCTTAAAGTCGCGGACCGTTAAAGCCATTATCTGTATTACTGTTATTTTTGTGGTGTTTTTGATACCAGAGTACTTAACAGTTGGTTTGGTTTGGACCTTTGATAGAGCTGTGAACGCATCTAGGCTGATATTCTGGTCTTCCAGTGAAAAGTACTTCACAGACGTGTGGAAGAATATCATTATATCTGGCGTGTTGCCAGTCGTGTCCAGCATTACAGCCACAATGTGTACCGTGTATATGGGAACAGCAGTACACGCATCCGATATACTTCGCAAACGCGGCGTGACTGGACAGCGCAGAAACAGTTCTGTGATGAAACAAGATGTGACCAATGGAATAAAATCATCTGCAGAAAAAACTAGCAACCTGAAAAAGGAAGCACGGCTAACCAGGACGGTTATTGCTGTGGCCACTTTGTTTATCGTATGCAACATTCCTAAATTAATTGTGATCGCATCCTCTGTCGTGGTGCTGTTTATTCCAGACTTCAGCCTTCTCGTTCATGGGAGGTACAATAACTTAATCGCAATAATTCTCACTATAACGTTCGACTTTGAAGCAATTAACAGCGCATCTACTTTCTTAATTTATTATGCTTCTAGCACAAAGTTTAAAACAACTGTCAATCATATAGTTAGCATATGTTCCAAGCACAGATAATGTAGTTTCTCCAGTAATGTGTCTTCAATGTAAGCTCGTCGTTTAGCAAAGGTTATATGGACAGATATAGTTTATCTAGTATAAATGTATCTTTAATATACGCTTGTCAAATAGCAAATGTTCCATGGACAGAAAATTATTTCTCTAGTATAAATGCATCTTCAATATAAGATTGTCATGTAGAAAATATTCTATGGACAGATAGTAGTTTCTCTAGTATAAATATGTCTTCAATGTAAGCTGGTCTTATAGCAACGATTCTATGGACATATAATAGTTTCTCTAGTATAAATGTGTCTTCAACATAAGCTAGTCATATAGCAAATGTTCTATGGACAGATAATCGTTTATCAAGTAATGATGTGTCTTTAATAAAAGCTTGTTATATAGCAATGTTCGATGAAGAGATAATATAGTTTCTCAAGTATAAATGTATTTTCAATGTAAGTTAGTCAAATATAAATAGTACTATGTGCAGATTATAAAGTTTTCGAGTATAACTGTGTCTTCAGTGTAAGCTAGTTATAAAGCAAATGTTCTATAGACAGATAATAAAGTTTCTCAGCTATCAGTATGTCTTAAATGTAAGTTTGTCGTATAGCACACGCTCTATGAACAAAAAATAAAGTTTCTCAACTATCAATATGTGTTCAATGTAAATTTGTCATAAAGCAACTGTTCTATGAACATATAATAACGTTTCTCAATTATCAGTATGTCTTCGGCGTAAACTTGTCATTAAATCAGGTGTCCTATATACTGATTACACAGTTTCTCGGGGATTAATGTGTTCACCGTGAAAGCTTGTTCGGGCATGTCATGACAGTCCGAAGACCAGTGGTACCTCGGTTACGAATGCATCAGGTCACGAACAATTAAGGTTACGAACAACAACTTCAAAATTTTTTTGTCTCGCGTAACAGTGCCTCGGGTTGCGAACGATGGAGAGAGAGAGAGAGAGAGAGAGAGAGAGAGAGAGAGAGAGAGAGAGAGAGAGAGAGAGAGAGAGAGGTTTAACGTTGGAGACAAACGATTGCGTACAGGTGCAAACGAAGGCCATGCAGTACTAACATCGCTTAGCGCCTGCCTAGCAGCCTAGTTTTGCACGCATGCGCAGCCTCTCTTTCATTGGCCTTAATACACAGCAGTAAAAGATTTCTTAGCAGTGGCACTGTGTTCAGTTTATCTCTTTCATTATTTTCCTTGTTAACTCCATCAAATATGAGTTCGAAGAACGATGGTAGTGCTCCCAGGCAGCAGAAACGTATAACAGTGGAGGGAAAGAAGGAAATAATTATGAAACATGAAAATGGCGTTCGTGTGTGTGACATCACTAATGAGTACAGCATGGCAAAACCAACTATCTTCACCATCATAAAGAACAAAGAGTTACTCAAATCAGTCGATGTGGCTAAAGGGTAAATAAGATGCAGAAGCAAAGACCTCAAATTGTAGAGAAAGTTGAAAATCTTCTCTTGATTTGGATCATTGAAAAGCAACTTGCAGGAGACAGTGTTAGTGAGGCAATAATATGTGAAAAGGCGAAGCTGTTGCACAGTGATTTATTGTCGAAATTGCTTGGTACAAGTGCTGAGACTGACGATTTTAAGGTCAACAGTGGCTGGTTTGAAAAGTTAAATGAAAAAAAAAGGAAAAAATAAAACAAACAAACATAAGAAGTGGCATTCATAGTGTAATTAGACACGGAGAGGCTGCAAGTTCCAACGAGAAAGAAGCAGAAGCGTTCAATGTGGAATTTGAAGATCATAAAAGAGAAAGACTACGTTCCACAACAAGTCTTTAATTGCGACGAAACGGGCCTCTTCTGGAATAAAATACCAAAGAGGACATTTATCACCCAGGAGGAGAAAGCACTTCCGGGGCACAAACCAACGAAGGACAGGCTAACTCTGCTGTTCGTGCCAATGTAGTAGATGAGACTGTGTCCTTGGGCAAATATATGGGCCTGGAAGTCGATGGCAATGACTTGGAGGTGCTGACTGAGGACCACAGTGGAGAGCTCACTACAGATGAGCTTGTAGATCTTCAGAATGAACAGCTAAAGACATTAAAGGAGGAGAAGTCGTCCGATGATGAGGAACCAGTGACCATTTCAACTGCCAGGATTAAAGAAATTTGCAGCAAGTGGGAAGACGTTGAAGACTTCATTGTGAACCATCATGCAAACAAATTTGTTGCTAATCGGGTAGGAAACCTGATGAATGATGTCGCGATGACCCACTTCAGAAAGATTCTCCAGCAAATGAAGCGACAAATATCCCTTGATGGTTTCTTGGTGCAGAAAAATTCCCAGTCGGCTGTCAAAAAATAGCGATAAGAAACTCTCGAAACTAATGATTCAGAATGGCAAAGGAAGTGACAAATTTCCCATGATCGTTTTCTTGGTAAGAAAGATAGACTAAATCTTCTTTTATTTTACATTTAATTTATTTGGTTGTTTTCTTTCTCTTTATTTAATACGTAAAATACATGAATTTTTTTGTTTTTTTTTTTTTTTTGTTTTTTGCGTTTTGTCGGGTAAACGACCTGATGTTAATAAAAAAAAAAAAAAAAAAAAGAACGATTCTTTCATTTTGAAACAGATTGCCTCTATTTCATTGATTTCAATGCTTCGGGTTACGAACGTTTCGGGTTACGAACCGAGTTCTGGAACGAATTAAGTTCGTAACCAAACGTACCATTGTATGAAGTTTCTGAACAAGTCATCGTTGTAACCTCTTCATAAAAATACTTCTGGGGCGATTGTCGTGTCTTAATCTAAAGTGTCGTCCCTGGAGTGAGGGGAGTCAACACCCACATTATATTTTACCCCCTTTCTAATAACCTGGAGAATCCACCAGCTTCCGTCCAACACACTCCATCAGCCCGTGGACACCTTTTCCTATCTCTCTCTCACTGTCGTACTATGCCCCCTCTCATTCTTCCCCAACGCAAGATATTCAACAACTCATTCTTCCAACAATTAATAAAGATTAATTTATTAAAAGAAAAAGTGTAATGTACGTGAGGCGTGTATGCGAAGAAAATGTGTGTTGGGTATTCTAATGTAAATGTGGAGGTCAGACTACAAAGTTCATGATCATAGTCCACTCATCATGGCAAGGACTACACGACATCACAAGAATCAGCACAATGGACCTCACCGAAGTCGTGTCCTTCTCTCCAGACATGTCCTCCTCCAGGAGCTCTGATGACCATGAAATCTGATTCCCATTCAAATCTATAATCCGTGAACGATACTATTTTTTGTTCCTAACAAAACTCAGACTTCATAATTCCTGCGCAGTGAAAAAAAAAAACATGGAACACTGTCCTATGAACATGACGTTTTTCCTTCCTGCGAAATGTTCTATAGTTTTCACTCTTAAACAGTCATTGTATCTATATTCCAATAGATTTCTTTATTTTTTTTTTAGATATTGTCTTAAGGTTATGATTTTCTTGATACGTGGAACAACTACACTTTAATGTTTGGTTTCATCTAATGTGAACATCAGTTCCTACTGATCTAGTAATACGTGGACTGAACATCCATCACTACAGGTGTATTAACGAATGGTATGAACTCATGTAGGATACTTATACCATTCAGCTCCACCGAGCAATGTTTATCAACTTCTTCTAGCATAGACCCATTGAGAAAGTTGCTGGCCAATCTTCCTGCACCAAACTTTTATCCGGGATCGGATTTTTCAATGATTCTGTGTTCTTCATCCCGACCAGAGGGAACCTGTAAAATATATAACACAACTGGTGATAGCCTCCCCGTCACTGATCTCTATTAGATGATCGTGGGCCATCGGCCCTGCTCAGAAAAATACAGTGAACCTAACTCTGTCAGGGACAGATGACTCAACACATTGGTTTTCATCTGGCCAAGACAAGAAAAAAAAAACAACAAACAGAATGTGGAGCCCCGCCCTCCAGGGACACCCACTGGAATATTCCAATTATCCCCCATTACTCAATTCTCAACTAGTAAAGCTTATCAATACTTCACTACTCTATTTTCAACTAACAAAGCCAATTATCACTTCCCTACTCTAGCTAGTTTCAACCATGCCACTGCCTAAATTAATTAGGACAATTACACAATATAAACTACCTTAGGCAACTGCACAGTTCTTCCAAATCACATCTACAATTGCCATGACAGGCACGTGTAAAATTAATTAATTTAATTCGCACACGGTAGACATTATTCCAATTCACAACTGCATTGCCACAGCACTTCTGCCTAGACCAACGGTTCGAGTTACACTGCCGTCACCAAATCATATTCTCTTGGCAGACAGCCTTGAATTGTTTACTTGACGTTTTGATCTCAAACTCTAGCTGGTTTCAAGGGCAGATTACCCATTTCATCATCAGTGCTTCCCCTTAGATTAAATTACTACAAGAGTTATCTGATCTTGTTCACAGTTATCTCTTCCCGTCCTGACATCCACACAAGCCCGCAGCGTGTCACCAACACCTGGCCACAATTTCTCCGACTGTTTGTGAACTGTCAAGGGCGGCGTATTGATTCATCTCACTCACTCCCTCCCCAGTAAAGATCTGCAGCTGTTACTTTTGACCGTCCTGGGATTTTTGACATCCGATTTGTTTTTTCTGTTAGTTAAAATAGTTGTGGCCTTGACAACATGCCGTTAATCAGAATGCCTTTATTGTCATCAACTGGTTAATCACGGTGTTTTTTGTGACAGCGATAATGGGAGAGCTGCTCCCAGACTTGGCCAGCGTGAATCCTGACTCTGGTCTTGGGATCCCAGCCACCCGTAAATGAGATAGCCTCAAGAGTGTGGGCAGATAGTCACTTGAGTGTGTGGAGATTTTAGTCATGTTGTTGGGTGGAGATTGTCACTTTGATGTGTTAAGATAGTCACTTGAATGTGTAGAGAATACTAAGAAAGTCACTGAAATGTGTGAAGATAGTCATTTGAATGTGATTTTATTTGTAGTTTTAAAAGATATAGTTGTAAAGTTTTCATTTTTTGGGCCATATCAAGACAAAAACTGGAACATGTTGTGACAATTGGAAAGATTTGTGGATAGAGAGATAGACAACGTCAGCGAGCGAAAAGTCTTGATAGTCTTGTGTCATGGCAGGGAAGGAAAACAAAACACTAATTAATGTTGAAGATCGCAAAACATGATCGCCTCTTCAGTCAGGAAAGCACTTGATGATGATTGTCAAAATGCACCCTTTCTAGAGAATGTGAGATGTATTCGACATTATTCACTGATTTTTTCACTATTGTTGCCTCTAGTGAATATATTTATAACATGCTTCTTTCCAAAAAAAAAAACCAAGAATTATCCGTCTCATTGTTCCTCTTTTGAGAATGTTGTGTTGCTTCCATTGATGTTTTTTGGAATATTACATGGTGAGGTCCCAATATCTTGCATGCTAGTCCAACCTTGT
The DNA here is from genome assembly GCA_014155875.1 of Cepaea nemoralis. Classification (NCBI taxonomy): domain Eukaryota; kingdom Metazoa; phylum Mollusca; class Gastropoda; order Stylommatophora; family Helicidae; genus Cepaea; species Cepaea nemoralis. Next base: position 612,184 of record JACEFZ010007177.1, on the reverse strand, counting down.
TTCTTTTCGTGTACTGAAAATATGCCTCAAATATGCCACACATTCTGCTGTTTCGCTTTAAAAGCCATAGTCGGTGTAAATTTGCCTACCTTGTTTACCATCCCATTCTTCTTTTTAGTTTGAAATTTGTCTATAACTGCAATGTTGTCTTTTATATAAACGTCACTGTTTATTTTTTTTGTATCTAGGATAGAAAGGTTTGCCTAGTATTTGGATAGCCTAGGCATATGTGAACTGCTGAATACGTCGCCAATCCGTGGTATGCACATGGCTGATTCGCCAATCTTGAATTTTGTCTACATGTGGTTGCTTAATATATTGTGTCCTGTTCTGAGACGCAGATTAATGATTTGTTCTCGTCTGTCTATAAGGTAACAATCGTTTTGAGCTGGTGTTGATGGTTTCTGACCAATTTGATCATTCTTTTCTTTTGGTGGTATGTAGTAGGTACATTAGGTTGTTCTTCTATTGCTCCTTCCTTAGCTAGTCGATCGGCTCTCGCGTTTCCGGGTATTCTACAGTGAGATTGTATCCACTGTATGGAGACCTTACGCTGGCTGCCTAGTTTAGAAAGCAGTGCCCGTAGTACTGGTAATTTCCTAGAAAGGAACGCCTTAAGTACTGATTATGCATCTGTGATTTGCACCATAGACTGTGTACCATGGTTGGTATTCAGTAATTTATCTGTTGCTGTCTTGATTGCCTGGATTTCTGCATCATAGATTTGGCAATATTTCCCAGACGGTACTCTGGCCGCGTCCCTAATATTATTTGGATAGTCTATCTGCACTTCCGCTCCTCCATTTCGAACAGCTGACTCATATGTTTAGACATGGATCCAGGGGTCCTCTGGTTATTCGTTATCAAGGAAACTGATGGTGGCTGTTCTGCGTTGTACACTGTTCTGTCTTTTTCTTGTCGAATGTTCAGTTCACTTATGCCTAGATTTGCAGTGCTAGTATATGTTCCTCTTTCCATGGAGTTCATTCTGGGATAGTTTTCAGGGGATACCATCTGTGGGCAGACCAGTGATTTCTCAGCAAAATAGTTTGGCCTGGTGGATAAAACTGCTTCATTTAAATCGCCCCATAGCTAGGTTTTCCCCAGTTCTTCATAGGGTGACCTGGTATACTAAGGTACTTTTCTCAAAGTATTAGCGTTTTCGTATATTGTATTTCCATCTCGAGCGGGTGGGGTTTTCACTTACAACTCATTTTCTACAATCAGAAAGACTGGCCGATGGACACTGCCACTAAGGTGTTTCCCAACAATTCGTGTGATGATCCACTCCAGATCTGGTGAATGCAAAGACAGGTCAGGTGTAGCTGTGGCGTGCCATGATCTCGAGTAGAAGGTATCTGAATCAGACAACTTGTTAGTCAAGATAATTATATTCTCATCGTTCCAGTCTTCCAGTGTCTCTTCTCTCTAGTCCATCTGATCATAGCGCCAACTCTGCGAGTGGCTGTTATAATTGCCACACACAATCTTGTTTTCTTTTAATAGGAATGTGTCTAGTGTTTTGTCACTCGGGCAGTAGTACTTGATAAGACGTAGAACTGTATTGTCTACCTTAAGGTTAAGAATCTGACAATCGGTCCCTCCCATGTATACTTCAATTAAGGAAGCAGTGATGCTATTCTTCACAAAGGTCAGTATCCCACCCTTTCGCCTGACTTTTCGGTCAGATCTGTAGTACTGGTAGCCTCTGATTTTAAAGGGTATGTTTACATTAAGGTAGTTTTCTTGCAAGCAACACATTTTCTTGTTCTTCATTCAAGATGTTTTCTACCTAATTTTTGTGTGTGTGTGGCTGACTCTCTGATTCTAGTGTATTATTGCCAGTCGTTGTTTGGTATGGCCATACGCTCTATTCTCATGTCCCCTGGCGCCAAAAAACACATGAGAAGGACATCCTGTCATTTTGAAGTAGTCGACATATTTCGTGGTGTGATTGCGTGGTATCCTGATTTCTGTGGTGAGCTTCTTGGCTGATACCCTCCGTCTTCAGCACCTTTTTTTTTGTTTTGTTAAAGTAGACCGTGGTCTTACTCGAGTTTACATATTATGTATGTACACACGTGTCTGCGTATGTATGTATATACGCACATACATATATAGAGCAGTCTGAATTTTTGGCGCCAGAGACTCGCCTTCGCTAGTTAAAATATTTCCGCCACGTGAATATCAGGAATTAGACTTTTGCTGCCAGAGGTGATGAATGCACAAGCCATGTGAGTATTTTGCAAGGTTGGCCCCAACTCTGAACCCCCAGCTATAACAGCAATATGGAACTACCATCCTAGTCTTTTGTGTAATATCCCCCTCTCGTTACCCTACTCGAACAACTAAAATTTTCAGTCAACTATTGTGCAGCCTCCCTTTGGCCTAATAACAAGATTGGTTGGTGAATCCCCAGAAAGACCGAATTTTTACTTTTAAAATTGATGCTTTGGCGTTCAAGTCGTTTGAGCCCTGACATGGGCTGAATCTATCGGATTGAGGTTGGTGTAGCTACTTTCATATTGGCCCAGCACCAAACTACAACCTCCACAGCCGCTGTGTGACAGTGTTCCTTCAACTCTCCAAGCTCAGAAACCAGCGAGGTGTGCAAGACTGGTGCCGGGACTTTGTATCCGCGGAGAGATATAGTAAGGTTGTGGGAGAATCTTTACCTGCTTGTTTGTCTGTGGGATAATCTTTACCTGTTTTATTGTGTGTAGGATAATCTTTACTTGTCTTATTGTCTGTGGGATAATCATTACCTGTTTTATCGTCTGTGGAATAATCCTTAACTGTGTTATTGTCTGTGGGATAAAATTTACTCTTTGCACTGTCCATGGTATCATCTATTCTTCTGTTGTTTTTGTTGTGAACCATAGAGTAACTTCTTGCGTTTTATGTATATAAAATTTACCTCTTTTATGGTCTTGTGATCCTCTTTCCCCTGTGTCCTTAGTACTCTTCTTTATGGCAGTGAAACCTGGAAACTTATCACACCAAGAGAAACGTTTAAACAGCTTTCATATGCGGTGTCTGGGTAACCAGGCCATGACTCAGCACATCCCTTACTGACTGGCTGAGATTAGGCATAGGTTGATACGGTTTTCTTCATATGTTTTAGGTATTTCATTGTCAGTTTCAAACAACTTCCCAGAGGTAATCAGTAACATACAGTCAACAAATAAGTGCAGCCAGTAGCTATTAACTATACTCTATCTATGAATGACAAATTACAGGTAACAGATAGTCTTTGACCTTTGATAGGTTGAAAATGAAAATTGTCTTCTTGCGCGTTCACTTTCATGTCTAACATTTGCTGGAAGCAATCTGCTGCGTGAAACATTCGAAATTAAACGAACGATTCTTAACAACCCTGTTCGATTTTTGTTTCCCACACAGCAACTGTTCCAGGGTTGTACGAGTAAAATTACTGCAGTTAGTCATGTTGAATTTTTTATCCGTTCGCTTCATGGAAATGGTGCAATAATTTAAATCTTCGTTTCGATTAAGAAACGCATGTACAAAGTAAATGCCTTTAAAATTATTATAAATGGACATTTCACTATCCAGATAAGGTAATATAAATTTAACTGAAGAGAAGCTCTTCCAGTATATTGATCTATGAGCAAATTAAAAATATATAACATATTAAAATAGTGAGTTATCTAAGATCTTTATGTATTTATACCTGTTATCTATGTCCGTGATATGGCATTGGAAGAAGATTCACACATACATTATGTTCAAGGCTTTGCCTCTAAGTGCCTAGTTCTTCAAGTGCTAAGTTCTAGAAAAGTATACCAAGCATTCAGTACGCTGGTTCAACCTGATCAATATAGTCCTGTTTGCTTTACAATTCGGTAACTGAAATTCACACAACGTGAACGAGAAGCTTGAAATTGTTAGGCGGAACAACGTTAATTCATTCAAAATTATCACCATGAGTAACTTCACACATTACAGTGAGCTAGCGGAACACAGTGATATAATTAGCAACGAAATCACTTCCCATATCATGTTTTCTTTGGTTGTTTTGGTAAGCTCGTTTGTATCTTTAGTTGGAACAGTGGCCAATTCCATCAACATGGTCGTGTACTTCAAGCAAGGTTTGAGAGACAGTGTTATCATTCAGTTCTTCTCCCTGTCAATCGCAGACTGCATATTCTGCATATTTGTTGTAGCAACATCAATCAGCGTGTTGTTCAGTCAAGTTTACCCTACTGCCACTGTTCTGGACCCCTTTTCCTTTTCATACTTCATATCACAACTCAGGGAGAAAGTGTATTCTCAATCAGTAATCATAACAATGTTTTTGTCAGTTGAGAGATGCCTTTGTGTTGTTCTTCCTTTTGCTGTCAAACAAATGTTTACCAAGTCTCGGTCAGCTGCTGCTATTTTGTGTACGTCCGTTTTCCTAGGAGCACTACTCATTCCAGATTATTTAACAGAAGGGCTCGCATGGATGCACGACATCAGGTTTAACTCCACGCGCCTTTTATTCTGGCATGCAGAAGACAGGATTAAATTCGAAATTGTTAAAAACATCATGTTAGCTGGAGTATTGCCTGTTTTTGCTTGTGTGACTAGCATCATATGCGCTCTAGTTATGATTGTCAGGATCAAAATGTCCACAGAGTTTCGTCATGCAAACATCTCAACCACCGCATTTTCACACGACTCAAAGCAAACACACAAAAGCATCACAGAGCAAGCAAACACTTTTAATACAATTGTAATGCGCAATACTATTTTAATAAACAGAGACGCTAAGATAACAAGGACGATAATCGTTGTTGATGTGATATTCATCATATGTAATATTCCAAGGTGTATGATTCTTGTTACAACAGTCCTAGAATTATACACATCAGAGTTCAGTCTTCACGAAGCTGGCGAATATCAGAATGTCTCTATTGTAATTAACGCAGTTTGTTACGTTATGGAAACTTTCAATGCTTCGGTTAACTTTTTCATTTACCTCGTTTCTAGTTCAAAATTTAGATCAGTGTGTAGTAACATGTACTGAAATTTCATATATTTCACAAAAGATTGTTAGTCAAGAAGCCTGTTATGTTGTATATAAAGTTAGTTGCAAATGCTTTACGGGACGTCGAAGTCAACCACATCATTTTTGTCTTTTTGCGATGTCTTGGCAAGTTTACGTTCAGTAGTTTGCCTTTGCTTTTTGAACGACCAGCACTCATAATATTTTATGAAAACCAAAGAAAATCGGTTTCCTGCCAAATCCCCAGCAGTTGTGTTTCGAACGCGGTACGCCGAATTGCGCCCGAAACACCTTCACCACAGAGAGGTGATGTTGCATAAAGAAATGTAGAACCAATGATCGTGTTCATTCCTGATGGTGTCCTTGAATTTAACTTTCTCTTTTACCTCGCTTCTAGTTCCAAATTTAGATGAGTGTGTAGTGACATTTTCAGAAACTTCACATATTTCACAAAAGATGTTAGTTTTGGAGCCCGTTATGGTGTATGTAGACATGTAAAATCAATTATCGTGTTTATTCCTGATCGTGATCTTAACCATTACTGCTTGTTTTCTGCCTGTGTGTTAATCATCTTAAAGAGAGTAAGACAGGGTCGCATTCTCTCTCCATATCTGCCAAGCGATTCTTCGGGGTAAACATAAACTCTGCAAGTAACTTTATAATATAACAGCTCGTCAATATAAAAGCATCCAATGGTAGGCTCTGGAAGCTGAACTCGAACTGACGAAATAAGTTAGACTTTGGCAATTATGACGTTGTTTATTTCTGCAGCGAACAGGCTTGTAGCAAACAATTCGGCAATAACGAAGAATGCAATACTGTGCCTGTTCTATCCAGGCTGATCAGTATCATAATTACAAATTAAAACTCAAGATCATGTCCTAAGCCAACTCTGCTAAGAATTCAAAACAATGTCCTTGCCCGTCCATCCGGCGACCTTCTCTCTATCTTCGCAATGTCCTTTCTGCCAATTCTCAGACATCAAAATTCAGCGCTTGTGCTCCTGTTTCTTTGCGGTTTCGATGCACGTTGTGTCCATAAATTGTTTCGTCCATTCCAATTAATAATTCAGCCACTAATATGACGTGAAAAGGGACTGTTCAAACGATGTTAGACGCAGCTGACCATAGCAAGGCAGAGGTTGAACGGCGTTAAGACCCTATGTCTTCACATCAGTAAACGGGTTTAGGTTAAGTTTGTAAAATCATGGGTCTTTCCTGGGATTGCATATGAATATGAGTTATAGGCCATTTCGCAATTACTAAAGAAGAAAACTGGGGCTTTCGAGCTCAACTGTTACGTAACAATTCTTAGAATATCGTGGACCAATGCCATGTCTTTACTAGGGGTTGATTGATGAAAGAGCTCGTTGCATTATGGCAGTTCTCTTCTCCCTGGGGGACCTCGCTCACTTGCAGACAGATTTGTTGGCGCGCACTTAGGTAAAAGCTCTTCCGCGTGATGACGTTCTATTTTTTTCAGTCCTTGTGGGATTTTATTCCTTTGTTATGGAATGAGCTATATTTTTGAATGACGATTATGCCGAAAGGTCTGCCGATTAACGTTACCAACTGCCTGCTATTGTCCTTTAACAGACTTTGATGTTTCCTTATACAATATAATTGCTACACCTATTAGCCTTTCCTCTACCTTGGAATATATAATCTTAAAATCTTTCCCTGTCCTAATCCTTGACCTTTTTCATCTTGTCTCACACATCCATAGGATATTAATATTCTCTCATCCCATTTCCTGTTTGATGTTATCCAATCTTCCATCTGCGCTTCAATTACTAACATTCCATGTTGCCAAATTCAATATTGCTGTCATATTGTGACTTTCTGTGATTTGACGAATCATCATGAATATGGCATCTTTAAAGAAGATAGTTTTCCACAGTGAGATTGTATCCACTGTATGGTGACCTTAAGCTCACTGCCTAGTTTAGAAAATAATGCCCGTAGTACTGGCAATTTCCTAGACAGGAACACCTCAAGTACAGTACTGATTTTGCATCCGTCAATTGCACCACAAACTGTGTACCATGGTTACCAAGGTGATTCCCTGGATTTCTGTTTCATAGTTTTGGCAATACTTCCCGGTTGGTACCCTGGTCGTGTCCCTAGTATTATTTTCGTAGTCTGTGTGCACTCCCGGTCAGGGCCGGATTTAGACTTGATAAGGCCCTAAGCTATTTGAAATATGGCGCCCTTTATAACTCCAGATATTCTATGTCAGTGACAAATTGTTCACTCGGACAATATTTTTTGGGACCCCCCCCCCCCCCCCCCCCCCACTTTTTTGGGGACCCCAAGCTATAGCTTGTGTAGCTTATACGTAAATCCTGCACTGCTCCCGACCCTCCATTTCGAACAGCTGACTCATATGGGTAGACACGGATCCAGAGGTCCTCTGGGTATTCGTTATCAAGGAAACTGAAAGTAGCTGTTCTGCGTTGTACACTATTCTGTCTTTTTCTTGTCGAACAATACTTTCACTTTTGTCTGGAGGTGAAGTGGTCATCTATGTTCCTCTTTCCATGGAGTTCATTTTGGGATAGTTTTCAGTGGGCCCCAACTGTGGGCAGATCGGTGGTTTCTCTGCAAAGTCGTTTAGCCTGGTGAACAATACTGCTTCTGTTTAATCCATCCCATAGCTAGGTTTTCACATGTGTTCTTCATAGGGTCGCCTGGCATACTGAGGAACATTTCTGATTGTATAAGCGTTTTCGTATCTCAGCGCTCTATCAGTGCTTGTGTCCTCTCCAACTCCTCTATCTCCACTATACGGGTTGATCTCTTCCCTCCCGTAGTGGCTCTAAGTGCTTCATTTTGCACCTTGTCCAGCTCTTGTAGTGTTGTGTTTTATGCTGAACACCACGCAGTTGACCCCTACTCCAGGTGTGGTCGTATGATTTGTTGATAAACAAGGCTAAGTATTTTTGCACTGGCCCCATATGTGGTTCCACTGAGTTTTCTCAGGATTGCTATGTTGCTACTGCTTTGTTGATGTGCATTCTCCATGTCAGTCTGTTATCATATGTTTCTACAAAGTATGTTGGTTCTTTAGGGGTATTCCATTTATCTGGATGACACCTGCCTTTTATTTCGGAGAGAGAGAGAGAGAGAGAGAGAGAGAGAGAGAGAGAGAGAGAGAGAGAGAGAGAGAGAGAGAGAGAGAGAGAGAGAGAGAGAGAGTAAATAGAGTGGTGTCGCACTTGTCAGTGTTTATGCTGACACACCATCTATTTGCCAATGCAACTAATGCATCTACAACTATTTACAACGATCTCCTGGCCACTGATACATGTTCTTTTGTGCTCCTCAGGATCCGGTTATCAACCTACATTACCACTTTAATTTCTTGTGGTAGTTCGACAACAATAACATTGCTTTAGATTTAGAACATTTTGGGAGAAAGGACTCCACCCCGGGCAGAACCGTGGCGCAGTAGTACATTCTTACTCTGGAGTCTTTCTGTACTCGGGCTCGTCTGTTGTGCAAATTTGCTTTCGCCCATGTGTACATTATTCCGTTCACTTTATAGTTTCTCAGTTTCTTCATCAGGCCTTCTTTCCAGACTGTGTCAAAGGCTTTCCTTAGATCTATCTTCTTTTGGAGTGCATCCTCAATTTCTTGATAGAGGTAGGTTGCCTGATCTTCCATAGGGTAACTGTCACATAAAATCTTGAAAGTTGTCGATCGATGAAAATATGTCGCGCCCGGTGTCTGCAAACAGCCGTCAATTCTTTGATGTGTTGTTGATCGAGGAAGGACTGTCGTGCCATAAGTCTGCTGGCGGCAGTCATCCTTTTGATGTGGTAGACGGACTGTCTGGATGTAGGTCGGCAGGATCTTTTGTTGTGGGGACAAGAATTCTCTAGATTACAGACCGGTAAGACTTTTTGAAGTCAGGGGCGTCACTAGGGGGGTGCGGGGGGTGCGTCCGCACCGGATGACACCATCAAGGGGTGACACCAAAATAAAAAAATTGCAAATTTGACAAACCAGACATAGCTCTGTCTAGTCGGGTTTCATAACCGTTCATTGTTAAATACATGAGCAGGCACTGACTGGGATTTCCTTGAATCTCTCCCAATACTCTCACTAAGCCTACAACTATTTCTTACGATATGTGTGTCTGTGGCTTCATGTGAGAGGAGCTTTTCAAAACTGAAACTTATAAAGAACTATTTGCGATCAACCATGGGACAGTCAAGACTTTCTGATCTGGCTATATTATCAATTGAAAGTGATTTGGTGAAAGATATTGATCTTGATGATGTGATTGACAGGTTTGCATCTTTGAAGACCAGGATGGGAAACTTTTAATTTTAAATAACAGAAATTTTAATGTTAAATAACAAAAGTTTAACTTTGTCCGAGTTTGTCGAAGTTCTTTATTGATGTTTTACCTGAAGTATTGAAGTTATATTGTTCAATTTGTTTTCTTTCTTATGTCCTTGTTAACTTGTTGACTTATTTTACAAACATTACTATATGCGATTATATATGGTACAGGAACCCTCGGAAGAAGACCATGGTGAAAGTCTAGAGGGGTGACACCAAGAGTTTACCGCACTGGGTGACACCAACCCCAGTGACGCCACTGTTTGAAGTACCGGAGACCAATTCCCAGATGAAAGGGACAACCAGTCAGTTGTTGACATTAAGTCGGAAAAACGGAAAGGAAAAATAGTTTCTAGACTTCTAGTGTCTAGACAGTTTTGTGACTTCACTCAGACCCAGTATTAAAACCTTAGGGATTAAACAACTTTGATGGTAGTCGACCAAAAGTTGTGAAACGATACGGACGTGTGCAATATTCATAGTTTGTTTCTAGAGAGAGACTATAGTGTCTAATGTTGATTTGCATCGGCGGACATTTAACCATTGTGTTATTCAATAGTCTTAATTAAAATCAGGAATAAATATATGGTATTTAATTAATTAAATAAACCTACATTAGATTATTCTTAGGAATTGAGTGTAGTAATGTGCGTTGATCCGAAGTATTATAAGAGCGTCGGCAACAGTAGCCTATCGCGTAGCTTAAACTAGTTGGTGTGACATATCAATCAACTCAGTGAGTTAAGGACATTGTAGTGGGATAATATTTAGGGAGATTGAGGATGGTTGGGGAGATGGAGGAAATGTCAAATGGTAGGATCTTCCAGTAGGGCATCTGCTGGGTTTCTGCCCTTTTCCTTTAGTCTTTCCTTGTCTTACCATGACTCAGACCGAGGTGTGAGCTCCTCGGCCTTATGACAGAGTTTGGTTCTCTGTTATATTTCTGAGTGCGGCCGTTGGCCTACACTCACCTAATAAAGGTCGGAATCGTGTTGCTCTCACCAGGTGTGTTCTCTCTTCAATAGGTTCCGCTATATGTTACCACCAACTAGAAGAAAGTCATGGCTCGAGTATTGAAGGCAGAGTTTACTGAGAGGCTTTTGCACTGGGCCCATAACCCAGAGGGTCTGCAGGAACCTGACCTCTGCTGAGCAGGAAACGATAATTATTTATGTTTCCTAAGTGATAGTTTACATCACAGGAAAATAAAGACACTGACAATAACACCTGTACCAGGCACACTAGTAGATGTAAATACCTGGAACATCAACATTGGGGAATTCCTATCATTACCAATTAACAATATGTGTTACAATTGGGGAATTCCTAGAAACAGTTAAATACTAACATTTAGTTTTACAAAGTGACAATAACATTATTTTTTTAGGATTCTCTGATCACAGAACATTTATGAACAGAGTAGTTACACTGTGTGTGTGTTAGATTGATGATCAATATTGGACTGTTTTCACTATTGATGACCAAGCATCTGGATTGTCCAACAGCTATCGGAGGAAGTCGACACTTGGCCTGAGAGACACATCATTTGGGTGAGGTCTTCTGTCCATCATATATGGTGCTGTTGTGTGGCCAGTGCAGTGATGACACAGACTTTGCTCCTGAGCTATTCGGTCTGATTCTACATACACACTAGATTATACGACAGACATTCTACACATACACTTTGCACATCCCTGACACTTTTCTCTATTAAACTAATTTGTGTTTTTGTTAGAGCCAGAGTTGTGTAGTGTGTTTTGGGAAAAGAATGAGAGGGGGCTTGGTTCAGTGGTAAGAGAGAGAGAGAGAGAGAGAGAGAGAGAGAGAGAGAGAGAGAGAGAGAGAGAGAGAGAGAGAGAGAGAGAGAGAGAGAGAGAGAGAGAGAGAGAGAGAGAGAGAGAGATCCAGAGACTGACGGGATGTTGTGGACAGAAATCAAGAATATTCTCAAAATATTGATATGGGGTTAAAAGAATGTCGGTGTTGATTCTCATCACCCCAGGGACACAACATATAAATAATACGACAGTAACACTATCTAAAACTTGCCTTCAGTCTGTGACTGATGATGCGCTCCATTGTTTTGCAGAGACAATTAGAAAGGTTACTTGGTCTGTAGCTGGAGGCACTGAAATTGCCTTTCCCTGATTTTAGGAGAAGTATCATGATTGGTTCTCTCCAAACTTGTGGATCGCTGCCAGCAGTTATTGGAAATCTACAGCAGCTTTGTTTTGGCCTTTGTTCCTAGGTTCTTGATCATTTCATGTTATATACCATCGGCCCCTGGTGACCTTTTTTCTCCCAGTTCTCTGAGTGTGTTAGGTGCACCTGACGCCTCATGTACTATTTCATTGTGTCCTGTATGTTGTCATTTGTCTCGAATCGCTTGTCATTTCTCATGATTACCTTCAATGTTGTTATCTTCTACAAATGAGTCCGCAAAATGAACAGATATTTGCTTAAGATGTTTCCGTCTTTATGTAGTGCAATCTTTGAGTTTCTCACTGTGCCTTCGTCGTTAAGTTGTTTTACTAGCTTCCAAAACATCTTTGTGTCTCTTTCAAAGTTCAATGACTGTTTTCTCCTGCCAGATTCTCCGTCTAGCCTGCAACTTGGCCCTTTGAAATTTGGCTTATGCGTACTGAGTATTTATTGAGGAGCTCTTTGTTGGGTTTGACCTTTTGCTTGCTTTCTACATACTTCCACATCGTCTCTCTCTAGTCTAGTTTACTACTCCAGTACGGTTTATATTGCTTACGAGCTGCTCTTTGTACTGTTTCTCGTGCTGCTTGTAGTATGCATTTACCAAGCTCTTCAACTAATTTACTTATATCTTTATCCGTGTTCAGATTTCTAACCAGTATGCTGGTGCGATGTTTAAATATTCTCCAGTCTGCTTCCTTGTATTTCCACCTCGAGAGGGTGCGGTTTTCACGTACACCTAATTTTCTACAATTAGAAAGATTGGCTGATGGTTACTGTCATCAACAGTTTCCCAACAAATCTTGTGATTTTCCATTCCAGTTCTGTTGAATGAGATTGGTTGGTGAATCCTCTGAAAGACCGAGTTTTAACTCTTAAAATCTATGCTTTGGCGTTCAGGTTGGTTGAGCCTTGACATGGGCTTGTGTCTATCAGACTGAGGTTGGTGAAGCTACTTTCATCCCGACTCGTCGCCAAACTACATCTCCACAGGCGCTGTGTGACAGAGTGGTCCGTCAACTCTCTAAGCTCAGAAACCAGCTAGGTGTGCGAGACAGGTGCCGAAACTTCGTAATCGCGGAGAGATATATCAAGGTTGTGAGTAACCAGGACTTGATTTAGCTGAGACTAGGCATAGGTTGATACTGTGTTATGTATTTCATTGCAGTTTCTACCAAATTCCCAGAGGGAATCAGTAACATAAGTCCACAAATAAGTACAGCCAGTAGCTATAAACTATATCCTGTCTATTAATGACGAATTACCCGTAACAGAGTCTTTCACCTTTGATCGGTTGAAAATGAAAATTGCCTTCTTGCGCGTTCACTTTCATGTCCAACATTCGCTGGAAGTAATCTAATGCGTTAAACATCGAAAATAAACGAAAAATTACGTAAAAACGCTGTTCGATTTTTTCACACAGCAACTGTTCCACGGTTATGAGTAAAATTACCTCAGTTAGTTTTTTTTTTTTTTTTTTTAATTGCGAGGCTTTTGTTCATGGAAATGGTGTTATAATATAAATCCTCGTTTCTATTAAGAAACGTGTGTTCAAAGAATATGACTTTAAAATAATTATAAATGGATATTTCATTATTCAGATACGGTGACATAAATTTAACTGAACAGAAACTATTCCAGTATATTGATCTATGAGAAAATTAAAAATTTATAACAGATTAAAATAGTCAGTTATCTCTGATCTTTCAGTATGTAAATCGAAGATTTACACATACATTATGTTCAAAGCTTTGCCTCTAAGTGCCTAGTTCTTCAAATGCAAGTTCTAGAAAAGTATACCCAGCAAACCGTACGCTGTTTTAACGTGATCTACATATACGTTATTTGCTTCACATTTCGGTAATTTGTAATTCACACAATGTGAACGAAAAGTTTGAACTGTATAGAGTGAACAACGTTAAACCATTCAAATATTATCATTATGAGTAACTTCACACATTACAGTGAGCTAACGGAACACAGTGACATAATTAGCGACGAAATCACTTACCACATTATGTTTTCATTGGTTATTTTGACAAGCTCGTTTGTATCTTTAGTTGGAACAGTGACCAATTCCATCAACATAGCCGTTTATTTCAAGCAAGGTTTGAAAGACAGTCTCACCATTCAGTTCTTCTCGCTGTCAATCGCAGACTGCGTATTCTGCATACTTGTTATAGCAACATCAGTCAGCGTATTGTTCAGTGAAGTGTACCCTACTGCCACTGTTCTGGATCCCTTATCATTTTCCTACTGCATATCACAACTCAGGGAGAAAGTGTATTCTCAGTCAGCAATCATAACAATATTTTTGTCTGTTGAGAGATGCCTTTGTGTTGTTCTGCCTTTTGCTGTGAAACAAATGTTTACCAGGTCTCGATCAGCTGCTGCTATTGTGTGCACGTCCGTTTTCCTAGGTGTACTACTGATTCCAGATTATTTAACAGAAAGGCTCGCGTGGATGCACGACATAAGGTTTAACTCCACGCGCCTTTTATTCTGGCATGCGAAAGACAGGATTAAATTCGAAATAGTTAACGACATCATGTTAGCTGGAGTATTGCCTGTCTTTGCTTGTGTGACTAGCATCATTTGCTCTCTAGTTATGATTGTCAGAATCAAATTGTCCACAGCGTTTCGGCAGTTAAAAACCTCAACCACCGCACTTTCACAGGACTCAAAACAAACACACGAAAATAACATAGGGCAATCAAACACATCTAATACATTTGTAAGGAGCAATACGATTTTAACAAACAGAGACGTTAAGATAACAATGATGATAATCGTTGTTGATGTGATATTCATCATAGGTAATATTCCAAGGTGTACGATTCTTGTTACAACAGTCCTAGAATTATTCACACCACAGTTCAGCTTTCACGAAGCTGGCGAGTATCAGAATGTCTCTACTGTAATTTACATAGTTTGTTATGTTATGGAAACTTTCAATGCCTCGGTTAACTTTTTCGTTTACCTCGTTTCTAGTTCCAAATTTAGATCAGTGTGTAGTAACATATTCTGAAATTTCAAATATTTCATAACACAATACATTGTTAGTCATGGAGCCTGTTATGTTGCATATAAATTTAGTTGTATATCCTTTACAGGACGTCGCAGTCAACCCCAACATTTTTGCCTGTTTGGGATTTTTTGGCAAGTTTACATTCGGTAGTTTGCCTTTGCTTTCTGTTCGACCAGCATTCATACTCACACCATTGTTTGATCATCAACGCATGGCAGTCTGCTGTCAAATCACCCGCAACTGTGTTTCGAACGCAGTACGTCGAATTGCGTCCGTAACCCTTCGCCACAAAGCGGGCATGTTGCACATAGAAATGTACAATCAATGATCGTGTTAATTCCTGATGGTGACCTTGAATTTAACTTATTTGTTTTCCTCGTTCGTAGTTATACATTTAGATCAGTGTGTAGTGACATGTTTATTTTGTTTTTGTTTTTGGTTGCATATCCTTTACAGGACGTTGCAGTCAACATCAACATTTTTCAGCTGCTGTTGATGTACTAGGCAAGATTTCGCTCGGTAGTTTGCCATTGCTTTCTGAGAGGCCGGCTCACATACCCCGTAGGTTACCAATATAAAATAACACAAAGTAATGCAGCTTTACATAACAGAATGACGACACGTACAGGATGTTGCGGCGACTAGCACTAAAGTTGACATTGCTATTATTGACCACTTCACAAAACTCTTGAGAAAAGATTACGAACTACTATACAACCCCAGCTAAGCGAAACAACTTGGTTTTAGGAAAAATAAAGGATGCACGTATGCCATTTTTACTCTTAGACAACATAGACAAATCAATCGAATTTAATGAAATACTCTACTTAGCCTTTGTCGACCAAGAAAAAGCATTTGATAGAGTAGATAGAAACAAACTGTGGGAAATCCTTAAATAATATGGAGTGAGTACACATCTAATAAACCTATGTAGAAGCTTATACAACAACAGTGAATGCTTAGTGAGAGCAACTGGAGGACACTCAGAACCCTTCACCATAAGATCTGGAGTACGACAAGGTTGTGTCCTGTCCCTTCTCTTTTTCATAACCTATATAGACAACACATGTAAATAAAAAAAAAATTTTAAAAAAACTAGCCACACAGAGACGACAAGAACATCGCATGACGAGAACACAGAAGAAGAAACATCTGCAAATCTAACTATTAGAGAACACTTATTTTACTCCTTTAATTTAGCTGTTACTGGCTCAATGATTTGAGACCATTTAACAGAGTTTTGGAGAACCAAGGAATACCTCAAGGAAAAAATGAATTTTTTTAATTGAGTATCCCAAATGTCCTTATGGATGGTTCCTTGCCTCTCCTCTACCAACTAAATAATTAATCTAGGGTAATTGCTTACAACAATTTTAGTATGACAAGAGAACTCTCAAAAAAAACAAAGACAATAACCTGTAATTTTTATCATTTATTATAACTAAATGGAACTATTGATTATACATGTAATAACATACAACAACATTACAGTTCATTACAAATATTCTGGTTATATTAATCTCTTAATTAAGTATCTATGTCATGACTGTGCCACTGTATCATACATTGTCCACAGTGTTACAACCCGTTTAACTTATGATTATTGGGCCTTTTCAGCTGGCCTAATTCTAATCTGTGGAAAGAACTGGATACACCCTGGTTGATTTACCATCCAATTATTGGATCTTGGTAACAGTCATTGTATAATATTGAGTGTTCTTATTGTTTTCCCCCGGTGATTTTAAATTTGGCTCACTGTTGTTCGCCTATACCTGGCTATAAAGATATGTGATACCTGTCCTGGAAAGGTGGTTAAAATTGGCAGGAAGTTGCTGTGGAATAGTATTTGGCTTCACTATCTCAGCTGCGTCACTCAGTTAAGTGGCTACTGCATTCAGTCAAGCTGCTACAACTACTTTCACAAAGTGCTGCATTCACAAAGTCAGGTCTGGATAAAGAACACTACCTGCAATTTTAGCATCACATAATTCTAATTATATCATAACTATGACATTAGAAATGAAATGTAAAAGCCTAAGAACACAACAAGTGAAAACAATAGAATGAATCTTATTCTTAGAGAAAATAAACATAGAAGAAAGATAGTCATGGTGTTCTCATTTAGTTATCACCAACATAGTTGTTTGCTCTCACTCCAATCTTCCACTATCAGGGGTTCAAGGTTTTAACTAGCAGATGTGCAGTTTCATCTTCACCTATGCTTGTCCTCAGGTCTACCGGTTAAGTCATACCTTGATTGATTTGGAATTTACAACTATGTCTCCTATCTCATTCTGCTTCTAGTTAATTTTCTTATTCATCTTTTTCTATTCAAGAAAAAGGGTCTCATACATTAAGGCCTTTTAAACATCAGTTCCCATTTCAATGAGTATTTGCTTATAAACAAGATAAGTACATTATGGTATTATTCTTGTATAGCCTTCAAGTGCATTCTTCTTCATTAAATGCTGCAAGTGAGAAGATTTCTTCCATTCTCATGGATGTAATATTTATTATTATCATCATCATGGTTTTTATAATCATTGTAATTACAATCATTATCATTTTTATCATGCTTATGACATTAGAAATCCTTACATCATCATTATTTTCATTATATTACAGTCATCATCACCATCATTGTATTACATTAATTTTCATTACATTACAGTCATCATCATCATCATTGTATTACATTAATGTCATTACACTAGACCATATGTGTTGCCAGAAGTGACATGAAATACAAAGTGGAAGTAAGCTTAAAGTACACAAACAGATGTTGTAATATGCGTAATGTATGATATTGGTTGTGTCGTGCTTAGCGCACAAAACTAGATGATAGGAACATGAATGATATTTTATACAGAGTGGTGTTATGCGCCGGAGTGTACTAAATTATTATTTAGTTTATGGGTTATGCCGAACTAGTTTCTGGTGATAGTCATGGCATTCCACATCAAATTTTTCGGCTATCCTGAGATTGACTGTTGGCTTATACTCCCTCTCTCTCAGCCTGTAACTTCACTCACTCAATCTCCTCATGCATCAGTCAACATATCCATCTTTGCATGTGGGTTCAATTCCCTCTCTCATACCTCATTCACATGTTGGGATGATCATTTCACTCAGTCTATAGACACATTCATATTGGTATGGGTGATCATATAGGAATCATTCATCACACATCCTTCATACTGTCATGTAAGGTGGGTGATTTCCCAATGATAACTTACAATGGTTACCATCATTGATATCACAATAAAATATCTCCTTTCACAATCACTCATCATAAACATAATATCTGTAGGAATGACATCAGGCCTAGGTAGGTGCTTTACACAGAATACATTCACAGATTCACCAAGAATGACATTACAAGGGAATCTTATCCTTCAACCTACTGATACTATTTCCTAGATATTTAGTCAGGCATGCTGATGGGTTTTATCAAATGATACATTCACATCTGTTTAACAATGATGAAATCACACATGAATCCTCACAGACATGCTCTCATAAAATACATACAATTTATGTGATATACCCAATCCATATTCAGGCATTATGAATCTTAACCATTCTAACATGCCGGTTGACTAAGTATTCTTATGGTGTGGCCCAAACATTAATTCCATATGTTTACAACATTGAAAATACATTTGACTCACTGCATGGGTGCCTTAACTCAACACACAACATTATGATACCTGTAGAATCTATTTTTTATCCTCCTGTGTTCCTGAATTATCAGAAAACTATTTGTTTGTCCATGTGCTCATGTCAAAAAGTAAATCTACTGACTAATGTGCTCAATCTACTTGACTATACACATTCCACTAAATTCTCTATTAGTGCTGGCACATGTAAACTAGTTTTTAATCTTACCAGTGGGCACATATACATTATGTCCTTACCACTGTACTAAGAATTCTGAGTTTCCTTAAGTCTTAAGTTACTCTAGTTCATTGTAGATACTTAGATTTGAGTTACTTAAGAAATAAAATGTACAACATGTGTCTAATGTTTTTCATTACTAAGTTGCTTAGCTGGGAGAAAATAAACACTGTAGTTTTCTCCTATTGTACAGTTTATCTTATGACTATGATAACTGAGTATAATATTATTTAGTTTGTACTAGATTAAATTCTTTAAGAACTCACCATTCCAATCATTGTAGATTGAGTTGCTTAAGAAATAAATGTACAACTTGGATTAATGCTTATACATTAAATCAATTGTTTACTTTGGGAGAAAATAAAATTCACTATGGGTATTCTTAATGAATAGTTTATCTATAAACTATAAAATTTAATTATAATTACCTTCTTAAGAATTCATCACGAGTTCAATCAGTTGACTTACCAACTCTTCTTCTCGGAACAAGGACTCACAACTTATCTAAGATTTAAAATAAATTATATTCACCTCATCCAAACAGGACGACTTCTAACACTTCAGCGACAGGTTTCAGATGTTTCCAATGCGATGTCGTGGGCTGATGTTTGTCTTTATCTATCTAACTTATACTAAATTATCTTTGCTAAGTTGATTTTGAAGAGACTATCACTCCCTTGCTCATTGAATCTCTCCTGCCTCGTGTGTGTGGGTTGGTGAAAAACAGCCTGTGTTCCGGTCGTTCACTGCTATTTATACGTGTCTTTCCTGGTTAATGTTTTTCATTCCCAACGGGTATATTAAATCTTGGATCGTACAATTGTGGAACAAAAATTTTGGTTGCTGTGAACGCTAATTTTTGTCGTCCTGGAAATATTTAATCGTGATGTTACATTTTGTGAAAATCTAATATATCACAAGAAGACCTTTTTGAAGCAGGTGACTCGAGATATTCCAGCATGCCACGTGTTACCTGGTGATTTTCTTCGATGGAATCAGTGGCTACATGCCAAAGGATTTACTCTGAGCACTTATGGACTAATAGTTCAATGTGCAAGGATGATCTATTCACTTACAAACGAACGAACAAACGAACGAACGAACGAACGGACTTTATCTTCAAAGGGTAACAAACTGGGCACGCAGGCCCGTATACTAGCCACTTTTCTTGGATGGAGTGAAACAACAGCTATAGTGTGTTAATTTTTTTTTTTTTGCCCCAATATAAAATTCAATATCTCAGTAACCAACTGAGGGAAAATGATTAGATTTAGCATATAACCTTATCATTATGTCCACCCAACAAAAAAAAATTTGTTCTGGAGATTGTACGGCAGATTTCAATGTTTGTTTATATGCGGTATATAATTTACGGCTCAGGGATTAATACCATCATTTTAAAAGTATTACAGCTTCAGCAAGACACATCCGCGCTTTTTTGAAATTGTCTCGCGGTTTTCGTTTTGGCACAAACAGCGCGGAGTTAAATGGTATTGTTCAGAGGTGTCTCCAATAGGGGTTCTTTCATGAAACGTGATTATATAAATAAACTAGCTGACTCGGCCCGGCTTCGCCCAGCTCCTGGCGGGGATCTATCTATCTATCTATCTATCTATCTATCTATCTATCTGTCTGTCTGTCTGTCTGTCTGTCTGTCTGTCTGTCTGTCTGTCCGTCCGTCCGTCCGTCCGTCCGTCCGTCCAGCTAGCTAGCTAGCTATCTACCTACCTACCTACCTATCTATCTATCTATCTATCTATCTATCTATCTATCTATCTATCTATCTATCTATCTATCTATCTATCTATCTATCTATCTATCTATCTATCTATCTATTTCACATGCTCTCTCGAGTTTCGAATATTTCAACAAGTTTTACTTAATTCAATCGCGATGCTGTGTATATCAATGTGTTCGTTCTAAAAGTGGATTTACATACTACTCAACACTTCAAGTTTATGTGACCGTTTATTTAGTGAAATGAGGGATTCTTTGTGATATGTGATGGTAAGAACACCCAATTTTGAATGTTACCAATTATCGATTCACGTCAACGTGAGAATTAGCCATGCGGGGCTAACAAGTGATAATCACCACGCACGCCCTACAGAAGGGCCGGTGCTTTTATTTACTCCATTATTGTGCTCGTTTTAAAACTGAATTTACACACTCTCAACTGTCAAGTTTATGTGACTGTTTATGAAGTGAAATTAAGATTTCATTGTGACACGTGAGGGTAAGAGCATCTATTTTTGAACTTTCACCAATTATCGATTCACGACAACGTGAGACTTAACTATGTGTGACTAGCAAGAGATAAGCGCCACACACGATCTACAGAAATGCCTAAGTTTTATTTACTCCTTGCCTTGTCGAGCTGCCTATATTGCCAACATGTCCTCCAACTTACGATCATCAACTGTGTCAAAGCGATGTGAAAATGTAAACAAAATCAAGACGGGACAAAAGTTAGTTTTAGCACGCCAGCTCAGCGACTGAATCGATCATCTTCATCGCCAACATCCATCACGTTGTCTAGTGAACAATCAGACACTGATTTCCAGCTGAACAAACAACACAATTCACCAGCTCAATCTTATAAATCTAGCACATCACCTTCAAAGACGCTTTCTTCGGTCGAAACACAGAGCCACAATGATTGTCGTAAACTTATTCAGGCTTTGGAAACGAGGTTAAATGATTTTATTACCAGCAACACCACTAATATTATTGCGGAGTTTAAAAAAGAAAACATTCTTCTTCGAGAGGAAATCCGAATCCTTAAAGAAGAGAAGGAGACTTTTAAAACATCCATACATTCCTTGAAACTAAAGCGTGCACAGTCATTCCATAAAAGTGCACAAACAGAAAGTATCCATGGTGTTGTAGATGCGTGTGTTACCAGTGAATGTTCGTCGCATAGTGACATACAGACAGTTTCTACAGCAACAAAACCACCACTAAACCTGTAGAACGCACACCATCTATCTACCCCATCGATGTGCATATCAGCAACAAGTTCCAGGCCTTAAGTGTAGACTCTCCAGCAGCAGACTTGGAATCACAGAGCTCAGTCGTTACCACTACTGGATATCAACAACCAACTCAAGCAGGCTATAATAAACAAGAAAAAAAGAAAGACGACAGTGACCAGTGGCAACAACAGTCCAAGCAGACACGCCAGCAGCGTGAAATAACCATAGATCACAGTGCAACACATGTCGTGATTGGAGACTCCATGGTGAAGGGAATCTATAGTGATCGCATGTCATCTACTGACAGCGAATCAACTTCAGTCTACCCTGTATCAGGCGCTGACATTGACAGGCTGACAGGTACACTGCGAAGATTCCAAGTGAACGACCGAATTAGGAGAGCAACAGTCCATATTGGTGTTAATGACATAATGGATAATAAAATCATCAGCACCTCACAACTAGCTACATTGGAGGTGCTGTTGCGAAATAGATTTCCAAAATCATCTTTGTTTATTTCATCTATCATTCCACCATGTTACGGGTTCCAGCGTCGTACTGCCGATGCTGCTAATCTAACGCTATACAAATTTTGTAACAATAATAACATGAATTTCATAAATAACACCCCTTACTTTACGTCACCGTCCGGAGCTCCTAAGAAAAAACTATACAGGGATCAAATACATTGTTCCAAGCTAGGAAGTAGCTTCCTAGCGAAGAACATAAAATATCACGAACGTGCACAACAACCAGCACCAGTTACAGGAGTAAACCGAACTTCACCTCCAGCAACAGCCATCTCACTGTGTTCAGAAAACACTCCTTCTCTTCCCACACCACCCTTGCCTGTACCCCAGGATCACAATGTCGTGAATAGCAACCCAAGCCTAGACCAGATGACGTCCAAGAACTGGTCTGTCCTACAATGATATTTAGTCTTTAGGTTTGGCAAATAAGCAGTAGAAATGTGATTTTTGAGGAACATGTAAGGAATACCAGGGCGACAACTGGTAAATTTTTTATAGAAATAGAGTAAGAGAAAGACAAAGAGATAAATGCATGGTAGGCTTGGTCGAATGCATAACTGGAACAAGAAAACAGATCTGATCCGAAACTCTGGAGACCGTGTGAGATTGACAACAAATGCAGTGAGTATATGAAGTGTTAGGACCATACTAATTTGTAGCTCTGAGTCCACGGAGGAATGTATGGCCAGTCTTTCCCTCCCGAATGACGATAGCTGACATTAATCGACCGGGTTCATGCCAGTTCCGACGTAACGCCATAACCGTCACATCTACGTGCCCGCTACCGTTTGAGATGGCGATCCATAGTCGTCGACGCTGATCGTCTTGGTAAATTATGATGATAATACACATCTGGATTATAGTTAACAGCCACTGAAACCCGTTTTCCCAACAATGAACGCTTACGCTGATCAATATGAACCCCAGGTAGTAGCGAGGCGTGGTCCTCTAAGAGTTGAAACAGACGATACATCGTTATCTCTTCAACGCATGGAAGCATGAGCAGTGAGAAAACGAAGGCTTTCTTGACGATCTTTCATGACATTACATTGTCTTTAAAACATCCAAGTAAATTATCTTTTCTGAGTACAGTGACGGCGTCTTTAAAACATCACATTAAATTATCTTGTCTGTGCTTTGTACTTCAACACTAGCTGAAGTCGATAATCGTCTCAAATTGTACATATCAAACACTGTTTGGCGCACTTAATCTTAACCAGTCAGGGTGCATTACGCACAATTTTTCAAGGGATGTTTATGCAATCGATGCCCGTAAGGGCAAAATTCGCTGATTTTACCAAGTAATTGTATTATATGATATCTAATATATTACACATATATTTTATGACTGTAAGGATGAAATTCGTTGATTTTTACAATGAAATAGTGTTATATGTTAGATACGAGATATCACAGTTATGTATTCTCACAACTGTAAACTAAAACCGATAGTTAAGTCAACACATTTTGCGGATTCAACTTGTTATTAACAACTCCACTCGTTTCAGTCATACTGGTTCTGTTTTAGATTAAATAATGATTATATGGTCTAATAATGTTCACATTACGAGTTCAGTTATGCAATAAAATGAGGCAAATACCACAGATTTGGTTCCAAGGTTTCTTAAAAGGTATCTGCAATCAGAAATTGTCTGAGTATTGTAAAGAAGTTAAAACTGTTAATTCTATTCTGATTATGACATATTAAGCATTAGTATCAGTACAACAGATGCATTAGAAAGTCGACATTTTTATGGGAAGAAGATTAAGGAGCAAATATATTCGTTAAAATAGGAAAAATGTTAAGTACAAAATAACATTCCAAAGCATCCCAAGAGATAAGGCTGATCATCTGTACTTAAAAAAATGCTTTATACAATTCCAGATAAACTGAAGTTATTCATTTACATGAGAGGGCTTAAAATGAAAACTTTCAATTTTTTTGGGGTGAATATATTCTGAAAAAGTAAAGAACAAATATATAATATTCCGATGTAGTCACCACTGCATTCAATGTGTCCTCCAGCGCCGATAAAGTGTTTGGATTCCTGTAGGGGAACAAATAATCTTTGTCGCATGTGTAACCACTCATGTACTACCGCTGTACCTCTTCATCAAACCGAAAAAGTCTTGCCTCCCAATGACTCTATGAGTTTTCCTGGGCGATATGATACACATTGAAAGTGGAGGTCACTGATAAAAAAAAACGGATAACAGAACGCTGCTCCTCTTAAACTGTCCTTATGATGCCACCTGTATTCGAACGCACCGTTATATCACTGCTTAACACTCTTGAAATCCTTATAACAGTATTGACAGGTTACAAGACAATGATTTGGTTATTGTAATTTATATCGCACTTTTAAGGTTTTCATGTGAAACCCTATCTTATATTGAGCAAAAACTACATAAACATTAATTTTATTAGAATATAAACAACCATGCCGCTATGCTGAGATTACTTTCGAAGAGTCTTACTCTTACGGGTGCCAAAAAGAAAAGTAGTTAGGCTTTACATATGAATACAAGTACAAACCAAATGTTCAATATGAGATTAGTTATTGAAAAACATCTCCAACATGAATACAACTGACACAATATCTCCTTTGACTTCACGGCCAAAATTAATGGAGATTGTAAATTTATACCAAAATTTAAAAAAAGTTCAAAAACCCTTCTAAGATACCAGACTAAGTTCTGTGAAAAATGAAAACAACTGACTTCATGTGTATTTTAATTGTTCTACTCAATAATGTCCAGTTATGTAACTATACCGAAACGAGTTACTTAACACTCAAGGACAGGGTTTCTGCTACCATGCCACCATTTTATACACAACATATTGTCCTGGGCCCATACTGTTCCGACCAAACGACACATCAATGGCCACTCGGTCAGCGACACGCCGCCCAGCTGAACATTTTCTGGTACAATTTAATGAGAGCGTGTAGACCCCGACGGGTGTCCTTGATCATGAATGAACACATCTGGCTTAGTGCTGTTTGAATTCAGGATCACGCAGACGATAGGAAAATGTAATAGTCACTAAGCCGTTGCTGCTTCTAACTTAAGGGGCATGTTGAAGTATTATAAAACTCCCTCCCGCTTGAACATTCAACAATAGAATACACATAGAACTGTTAGAATTTCTGAACTCCATTTTGATAGAAGCCAGAAACCCCCAAACCGGTCAGTTTGACTAAAATTTTAACTTCTCGTCCTTGACTTGGGGACGTTACAAGTACCCCTGAAGTCGGAGTGAATTCGCCTGCTGGAGAGAGACACTAGTAATAGGGAAAGGTAATTCACGCGCAAAAATCTTTCCGGTGCACTAGAAACAATAGCACGTGTGTTGACTACGTTTGAGTTCAAAATGAGCGAAAGCAAACAACGAAACAATTGCGGATTAATTAAGCATGTAAATGAATGTATACGGCTATTTACACAACAGTATGAAAAAACAAATAATTATAAATAACCTACAGCAACGAATAACAGACTTAAGGATCAAAACACCGAAGAAGTGAATGGTTTTAAAATATCTTGAGTCAACATTACATGAATACTCAAGTTGGGTAAAGCAAATAAAAATGAATCTTAACATGCCTGTTTGTCACGACGAAACTCATCATCATCATTTATCATTTTTATATCATCCCATCCCACAACCCAAAGCATGGGTCGTGGGGTTTTCACAATGGTAGAGTCAGCAGAGTCATCCCACTGTTCTCTGTCATCAACGATTGAATGACATTTTCAAAAACAACTGGCATCTGTTGGGGTGTCATCGTTGCAACACAGGACACGCCCATAGATGCTCAGATCCTTCCCCCAACATATGCATCAGCGTCCGGCGTATGATAGTGCCAATTATGAATTTCCTTGTGAATTTCAAATTACACATCCGTGGTGCTAGCAAATTTCTTCAATGATAATGAAAGTTGGAGACAAGGAAAGAGTGATTCACGAACACAGTTGTTCCATAGTTTTTGTATGATGTCGTATATACAAGGAGAAAAGAAACCTTATCTCTTTGGCAATGAACGAATAAATACCAATGAAGACATCAAAGAACCATTCTTGTCAAAAGTGACATGAGGAATGGTTGCACGCCTTTACAACCCAACTCACCATGATTCTTTGCTGATAAAATCCAACAAGCAAAATCTGAAGACAGTCTGCCACGGGACAGACAAAAGCAATCCTGAACTTAAAACATTCACAAATGTATAATCTATTCCATAACTTGTATAGGCGAAGATGGGAGATCTTTACTAGCATTTCCAACATAATGTGAACGCCTTTCCTTGACTTCCACATCGACACGTGAGTATTTTACCTTTGCGTCTGGCAACAATTTCCGACTCTCAGAAAAATTGAGTGCTCTACTCTGCTCAGCTGCAACGTTGTCCAGACAGCATGGAGGAATATCACCAGCAGAGTTAATCCAGGACACCAAGGACCGAGATCTGTGGAGAATCATAAACGCCTATACCAGTTGAAAGGGCACATGATAATGATGATGATATCCAACATTACACAGACAATTGCTGACTGCTCATATATGGGGGTTGACGAAGAGAAGAACGAACGAACGAACAAACTTTATTTTCAAAGGGTTAAGAATTGGGCACGCAGGCCCGTCTAACATTCTGCCCTTCTATCACTCTCTTTCATACATTATTTCATTCACACATCATTCAAGGCTAACAGAGAACAGCAACAATATAAAAGATATGCATTATAAAGGCATGGGCAAAATGCGAACATCAAAACTACACGACACAGTAAAATTAGATAATGGTCTGACACTTGTTATTAGCCATGTGGAATATACTGGCCTACCAAAAGGGGACTGGCTGTTATACTAGGGTTTTGATATTATTATTATTATCTCTATTATTAAGGGGGAAGATAATCCGTACTGAGATAGTGTTCGAGTAATTTGCGATTATATGAATAGGGATTGGTGATGTCTTTGATTTCTTGTGGAAGATTGTTCCACAGCTGAGCTGCAGAGTACGTTAAGCTTGTTTTGTATAAGTCAATCCTAGGCTTCGGAATGTGTAATATATTTAAACGTTTACTGTGTCTAGCATTATATTTAAACAATGGCCAAAGGTAATTTGGGGCATTCCGATGCAGGATTTTGTGAATTAGTTTAGCTTTATTGAAAAGCAGGCGTTTGCGGAGTGGTAGTAACTGAAGGCGTTTATACAGGCTAGGATTGTCAGATAAATGTTTGTTATAAATTAGACTCATGGCCCGTTTCTGGAGTGAGTAAAGTCGCTTGGTGTTTGAATTAGAACAACCGTCCCAGATTGTAGAGCAGTAGTCAAAGTGTGTCTGTATATGAGAAGTATAGAATAGTTTCCTTGTGTCCTCATCAAGGAAGTTTTTAATTTTGGCGAGTTGGTAGACCTTTTTCGCTGTTTGTTTAATAAGCGCTTGAACGTGGGAATTAAAGGTTAGGTTTCTATCAATGATTATGCCTAATGTTTTGTGCTCAATTACACTTTCTACTGGCATGTTATCGATGTGAAGTTGAAGTGATGTTTGTGAGCTTAGAGTTTGAAGTCTTTGTCTGGTTGTTAGTAACATTGATTTTGTTTTAGTGATGTTAATTTGCATACGGTTTGAATAGCTCCACCTAACTACATTATTTAATTCTTGTTGTAAAGACGACTCCAATAAAATACAGTTTTCAGCATTTGTGTACACTGTACAGTCGTCTGCAAATAGAGAATCTAGACATAAATAACTGTAAAATAAATAGAAGAGGCGGCGTGTCTTCAAGACGTCATATGTAAAGCAATTGTACAACTTACTTTTGGGCTGGAGATGATAACAGGTGACAAGGCAGACAACTTAATCCACATCGTCATACCCTGACCTAGGATTTGTGATTTTCTCTTGCCATTTCACAATTAATGTGCCCTATGCTTACATTGCCTAGTAAATCACATACAGCAAATAAATGCTGGTGTTGATTGCAATGTCCTGTAAAGAAAACCCAACTAACTTTACCTGTTTCATTGTCTGTAAGATAATCGTTACCTGTTTTATTGTCTGTGGGATCGTCTTTACATGTTGTATTGTCTGTGTGATAATCTTTACATGTTTTATTGTCTGTAGGATAATCTTTATATGTTTTATTGTCTTTAGGATAATCGTTACGTGTTTTATTGTCTGTAGAATAATCTTTATATGTTTCATTTTCTTTAGGATAATCGTTACCTGTTTTTTGTCTGTGGGATAATCTTTATATGTTGTATTGTCTTTAGGATAATCGTTACGTGTTTTATTGTCTGTAGGATAATCTTTATATGTTTTATTGCCTTTAGGATAATCGTTACCTATGTTATTGTCTGTGGGATAATCTTTACCTGTTTCATTGTCTATGGGATAATCTTTACCTGTTTTATTGTCTGTGGGATAATCATTCCCTGTTTTATTGTCGGTGGGACCATCTTTATCTGTTGCATTGTCCGTGGGGTAATCTGTATCTGTTGTATTGTCTGTGGGGGTAATCTTTACCTGTTTCATTTTCTTTTGGATAATCTTTACCTGTTTCATTGTCTGTGGGGTAATCTTTACCTGTTGTATTGTTTGTGGGATAAACTTTACCCGTTTTATTGTCTGTGGAATAATCGTTACCTGTTTTATTATCTGTGGGACAATCTTTCCCTATTTTATTGTCTATGGGATAATAATTACCTATTTTATTGTCTGTGCGATATTCTTTACTTGTTTTCTTGTCTGTGAGATAATATTTACCTGCTTTTTGGTCTGTGGGACCATTTATACCTGTTTTATTGTATGTGAACTAATCTTTACCTGTTTATTATTTGTGGGAAAATCTTCACCTGTTTTATTGTCTACGGGATAATCTTTACCTGTTTTATTGTCTGTGGGATAATCTTTACCTGTTGTATTGTTTGTAGGAAAATATTTACCTGTTTCATTGTCTGTGGGATAATCTTTACCTGTTTTATTGCCTGTGGGATAATCATTCCCTGTTTTATTGTCGGTGGGACCATCTTTACCCGTTTTAATGTCTGTGGGATAATCTTTACCTGTTTTATTGTCTGTGCGGTAATATTTACCGCTTTCATTTTCTGTTCGATAATCTTTACTGTTTCATTGTCTGTGGGATAATCTTTACCTGTTTTATTGTCTGTGGGATTATCTTTACCTGCTTTATTGTCTGTGGAATAATCTTTACCTGTTTTATTGTCTGTGGGATAATTTTTACCTGTTTTAGTATCTGTGGAGTAATATTTACCGCTTTCATTTTCTGTTCGATAATATTTACTGTTTAATTGTCTGTGGGATAATCTTTACCTGTTTTATTGTCTGTGGAATAATCGTTACCTGTTTTATTGTCTGTGGGGTAATCTTTACCTCTTTTATTGTCTGTGGGATAATCTTTACCTGTTGTATTGTTTGTAGGATAATCTTTACCTGTTTTATTGTTTGTGGGATCATCTTTACCTGTTGTATTGTCTGTGGGAGAATCTTTACCTGCTTTATCTGCAAGGGTGCAGTCATATGCGAGGCAACCAGGACTGCAAGAGCTGTGAAGAAAAGGCAGGACAGAAAAACTACTGCAGGAAATCCTCCTCCAGAAACGTCAAGCATTCCTTGCCCACATTGTCAAAGAACATTTCGAGCCAAAATAGGCTTTATCAGCCATCTTAGAACCCATGGCACCATACCTTCAACCCCACTGGATGAAATGAATGGTCATCATCATTCTTGATGGACAAACAACAACAACAAAAAAAACAACAACAACACCTGCTTTATTGTCTGTGGGATAATCTTTACCTGTTTTTTTTTTGGTCTGTGGGATAATATTTACCTGTTTTATTATCTGTAGGATAATCTTTACGTGTCTTATTGTCTGTGGGATAATTCTTACCTGTGTTATTGTCTGTGGGATAAAATTTACTCTTTGCACTGTCCATGGGATCATCTATTCTTCTGTTGGTTTTGTTGTGAACTATAGAGTAACTTCTTGCGTGTTTTATGGTCTTGTGATCCTTTTTCCATGTTTTATTGCCCATAGTACAATATTAACCTGTTTTATTGCCTATAAAAAAGTTACCTGTTTTATTGTCTGTATGATAATATTTACTTGTTTTACTGTCTATAGGATAATCTTTACACGTTTTATTGTCTGTAAGATAATTTTTATCTGTTTTATTGTCTGTATAATACGTTCACATGTTTTACTTCCATGGGATCATCTTCACCCTTTATTTTAACGGGGTGGGTATTTTACTGTGTATGAAAAAAATGTAACTGTTTTAAAGTGTGTGGGGTACTCTTTACCCCGTTTTGCCCTCGATAGGATAATAAGTATCTATTTTATTGTCTGTGGGATAATCATTACCTCTTTTATTGCCTATGATAATCTTTAGATATTTCATTGTCTATGGGTTGAACTTAACATATTTTATTGTTTATCGAAATTAGTCACTAAATACAACTCAAATAAACTGCTTAGAAATAGAAACTGTGAATTGTCACAACTGTACTCACGAAATCAACACCTTATATCTGGACGCCGTGGTGACTAACAGAGTGAGGGAAATTGTTATTAACATACTATTCATAGGCGCAGGATCTTTCATATCGTTGTTTGGTATAATCGCTAATACGATCAACATCGTCGTGTATGTGAAACATGGAATCAAAGATAGCGCTACTGTTCAGTTCCTGAGTTTATCTGCATCAGACTACGTATTTTCAGTTCTAGCTTTCATGATGACAGTGAGCGTTTTCATCGGCAGCGTCAGACCCTACCTCACCTTGCTGGATCCAGTTTCTTTCTCTTACTGTTTGGCTATAACAAGAGAGAAAGCTTACACAATATCAGTCATTATAACCTTTATGATGTCCATTGAGAGATGCTACTGTGTAGCGTTTCCTTTCAGTGTTAAGCGCATTTTCTTAAAGTCGCGGACCGTTAAAGCCATTATCTGTATTACTGTTATTTTTGTGGTGTTTTTGATACCAGAGTACTTAACAGTTGGTTTGGTTTGGACCTTTGATAGAGCTGTGAACGCATCTAGGCTGATATTCTGGTCTTCCAGTGAAAAGTACTTCACAGACGTGTGGAAGAATATCATTATATCTGGCGTGTTGCCAGTCGTGTCCAGCATTACAGCCACAATGTGTATCGTGTATATGGGAACATCAGTACAAACATCCAATATACTTCGCAAACGCGGCGTGACTGGACAGCGCAGAAACAGTTCTGTGATGAAAGAAGATGTGACCAATGGAATAAAATCATCTGCAGAAAAAACTAGCAACCTGAAAAAGGACGCACGGCTAACCAGGACGGTTATTGCTGTGGCCACTTTGTTTATCGTATGTAACATTCCTAAATTAATTGTGATCGCATCCTCTATCGTGGTGCTGTTTATTCCAGACTTCAGCCTCCTGGTTCATGGGAGGTACAATAACTTAATCTCAATAATTCTCACTATAACGTTCGACTTTGAAGCAATTAACAGCGCATCTACTTTCTTAATTTATTATGCTTCTAGCACAAAGTTTAAAACAACTGTCAATCGTATAGTTAGCATATGTTCTATGCACAGATAATGTAGTTTCTCCAGTAATGTGTCTTCAATGTAAGCTCGTCGTTTAGCAAAGGTTATATGGACAGATATAGTTTATCTAGTATAAATGTATCTTTAATATACGCTTGTCAAATAGCAAATGTTCCATGGACAGATAATTATTTCTCTAGTATAAATGCATCTTCAATATCAGATTGTCATGTAAAAAATGTTCTAGGGACAGATAGTAGTTTCTCTAGTATAAATATGTCTTCAATGTAAGCTGGTCTTATAGCAACGATTCTATGGACATATAATAGTTTCTCTAGTATAAATGTGTCTTCAATATAAGCTAGTCATATAGCAACGATTCTATGGACAGATAATAGTTTCTCTAGCATAAATGTGTCTTCAATATAAGCTAGTCATATAGCAACTATTCTATGGACAGATAATCGTTTCTCAAGTAATAATGTGTCTTTAATAAAAGCTTGTTATATAGCAATGTCCTATGAAGAGATAATATAGTTTCTCAAGTATAAATGTATTTTCAATGTAAGCTAGTCAAATATAAATAGTACTATGTGCAGATTATAAAGTTTTCGAGTATAACTGTGTCTTCAGTGTAAGCTTGCCATAAAGCAAATGTTCTATGAACAGATAATAAAGTTTCTCAGCTCTCAGTATGTCTTAAATGTAAGTTTGTCGTATAGCACACGCTCTATGAACAAAAACTAAAGATTCTCAATTATCAATATGTGTTCAATGTAAATTTGTCATACAGCATCTGTTCTGTGAAAATGTAATAACGTTTCTCAATTATCAGTATGTCTTCGGTGTAAACTTGTCATTAAATCAGGTGTCCTATATACCGATTACACAGTTCTCGGGGATTAATGTGTTCACTGTGAAAGCTTGTTCGGCCATGTCATGACAGTCCAAAGACTAGTGGTACCTCGGTTACGAACGCATCAGGTCACGAACAATTCAGGTTAGGAACAACAACTTCAAAACTGTTTTTTTTCGCGTAAAGAACAGTACCTCGGGTTGGGAACGAAGGAGAGAGAGAGAGAGAGAGAGAGAGAGAGAGAGAGAGAGAGAGAGAGAGAGAGAGAGGGAGAGAGAGAGAGGGAGAGAGAGAGAAAGAGAAAGAGAGAGGGAGAGAGAGAAAGAGAAAGAGAGAGAGAGAGAGAGAGAGAGAGAGAGCTTTAACGTTGGAGACAAACGATCGCGTAGAGTGCAAACGAAGGCCATGCAGTACTAACATCGCTTAGCGCTAGCCTAGCAGCCTAGTTTTGCACGCATGCGCAGCCTCTCTTTCACTGGCCTTAATACACAGCAGTAAAAGATTTCTTAGCAGTTGCCCTGTGTTCAGTTTATCTCTTTCATTATTTTCCTTGTTAACCCCATCAATTATGAGTTCGAAAAATGATGGTGGTGCTCCCAGGCAGCAGAAACGTATAACAGTGGAGGGAATGAAGGAAATAATTATGAAACATAAAAATGGCGTTCGTGTGTGTGACATCACTAATGAGTACAGCATGGCGAAACCAACTATCTTCAACATCATAAAGAACAAAGAGTTACTCCTATCAGTCGATGTGGCTAAAGGCGTAACTAAGCTGCAGAAGCAAAGACCTCAAATCTTAGAGAAAGTTGAAAATCTTCTCTTGATCTGGATCAGTGAAAAGCAACTTGCAGGAGACAATATTAGTGAGGCAATACTATGTGAAAAGGCGAAGCTGTTGCACAGTGATATATTGTCGAAATTACGTGGTACAAGTGAGGTGTGAAAAGTTAAAAGAAAAAAAAAAAGAAAAAATAAACAAACAGAAGATGTGGCATTCATAGTGTAATTAGGCACGGAGAGGCTGCAAGTTCCAACGAGAAAGAAGCAGAAGTGTTCAAAGTGGAATTTGATAAGATCATCAAAGAGGAAGACTACGTTACACAGCAAGTCCTTAATTGCGACGAAACGGGCCTATTCAGGAAGAAAATACCAAAGAGGACATTTATCACACAGGAAGAGAAAGCACTTCAGGGGCACAAACCAATGAAGGACAGGCTAACTCTGCTGTTCTGTGCCAATGTAGTGGATGAGATTGTGTTCTTGGGCAAAAATATGGGCCTGGAAGTCGATGGCAACGACTTGGAGGAGTTGATTGAGGACCATAGTTGAGAGTTCACTACAGATGAGCTTGTGGATCTTCAGAATGAACAGCTAAAGACATTAAAAGAGGAGAAGTCGTCCGATGATGAGGAGCCAGTGACCATTTCAACTGCCAGGATTAAAGAAATTTGCAGCAAGTGGGAAGACGTTGAAGACTTCATTGTGAACCATCATGCAAACAAACTTGTTGCTAATAGGGTAGTAAACCTGATGAATGATAACGCGATGACCCACTTCAGAAAGATTCTCCAGCAAATGAAGCGACAAATGTCCTTTGATGGTTTCTTGGTGCAGAAAGATTACCAGTCGGCTGCCAAGAAACAGCGATAAGAAACTCCCGAAACTAATGATTCAGAATGGCAAAGGAAGTGACAAATTTCCCATGATCGTTTTCTTGGTAATAAAGATAGACTAAATCTTCTTTTATTTTACATTTCATTTATTTGGTTGTTTTCTTTCTCTTTATTTAATACGTAAAATACATGAATTCTTTGCGTTTTGTCGGGTAAACGACCTGAAGTTAATAAAAAAAAAATAAAAAATAAAAATAAAGAACGATTCTTTCATTTTGAAACGGATAGTCTCTATTTAATTGATTTCAATGCTTCGGGTTACGAACGTTTCGGGTTACGAACCGAGTTCTGGAACGAATTAAGTTCGTAACCCGAGGTACCATTGTATGAAGTTTCTGAACAAGTCATCGTTGTGACCTCTTCATAAAAATACTCCTGGGACGACCATGGGGAGAGCTGCTCCCAGACTTGGCCAACGTGAATCCTGACCCTGGTCTTGGGATCCCAGCCACCCGTAAATGAGATAGCCCAAGAGTGTGGGCAGATAATCACTTGAATGTGTGGAGATGCTAGTCATGTGGTTGGGTGGAGATTGTCACTTTGATGTGTTAAGATAGTCACTTGAATATGTAGAGAATACTAAGAAAGTCACTGGAATGTGCGAAGATAGTCACTTGAATGTGATGTTATTTATAGTTTAAAAAAATATAGTTGTAAAGTCTTCATTTTTGGGGCCACATCAAGACAAAAACTGAAACATGTTGTGACAACTGGAAAGATTTGTGGACAGAGAGATAGACGACGTCAGCGAAGGAAAAGTCGTGATAGTCTTGAGTCATGGCACGGAAGGAAAACAAAACACTAATTAATGTTGAAGATCGCAAAACATGATCGCCTCTTCAGTAAGGAAAGCACTTGATGATGATTGCCAAAATGCACCCTTTCAAAGGAATTCGAGATGCATTCGACATTATTCACTGATTTATCCTCTATTGTTGCCTCTAGTGAATATATTTATAACATGCTTCTCACCAAAAAACCAAGAATTATCCGTCTCATTGTTCCTCTTTTGGGAATGTTGTGTTGCTTCCATTGATGTTTTTTGGAATATTACAAGGTGAGGTCCCAATCTCTTGCATACTGGCCAACCTTGTTTCGTTTCGTGTACTGAAAATATACCTCAAGTGTGCCACACGCTCTGCTGTTTCGCTTTAAAAGAGATGGTCGGTGTAAATTTGTCTACCTTGTTTACCAACCTAGTCTTCTTTTAGTTTGAAATTTGTCTATAACTGCAATGTTGTCTTTTATATAAACTGCACTGTCCTTTTTTCTCTAGGATAGAAAGGTTTGCCTAGTATTTGGATAGCCTAGGCATATGTGAACTGCTGAATACGTCGCCAATCCGTGGTATGCACATGGCTGATTCGCCAATCTTGAATTTTGTCTACATGTGGTTGCGTAATATATTGTGTCCTGTTCTGATGCGCAGATTAATTATTTGTTCTCGTCTGTCTATAAGGTAACAATCGTTTTGAGCTGGAGTTGATGGCTTTCTGACCAATTTGATCATTCTTTTCTTTTGGTGGTATGTAGTAGGTACATTAGGTTGTTCTTCTATTGCTCCTTCCTTAGCTAGTCGATTGGCTCTCGCGTTTCCGGGTACTCTACAGTGAGATTGTATCCACTGTATGGTGACCTTACGCTGGCTGCCTAGTTTGGAAAGCAGTGCCCGTAGTACTGGTAATTTCCTAGAAAGGAACGCCTTAAGCACTGATTATGCATCTGTGATTTGCACCACAGACTGTGTACCATGGTTCGTATTCTGTAATTTATCTGTTGCTGTCTTGATTGCCTGGATTTCTGTATCATAGATTTGGCAATATTTCCCTGATGGTACTCTGGCCGCGTCCCTGATATTATTCGCGTAGTCTATCTGCACTTCCGCTCCTCCATTTCGAACAGCTGACTCATATGTTTAGACATGGATCCAGGGGTCCTCTGGGTATTCGTTATCAAGGGAATTTAGGGTGGCTGTTCTGCGTTGTACACTGCTCTGTCTTTTTCTTGTAGAATGTTCCGTTCACTTATGTCTGGATTTGCAGTGCTAGTATATGTTCCTCTTTCCATGGAGTTCATTCTGGGATAGTTTTCAGGGATACCATTTATGGGCAGATCAGTGATTTCTCTGCAAAATAGTTTGGCCTGGTGGATAAAACTGCTTCATTTCAATCGCTCGATAGCTAGGTTTTCCTCTGTTCTTCATAGTGTGACTTGGCATACTGAGGTACTTTTCTGAAAGTGTTAGCGTTTTCGTATTTTGTATTTCCACCCCGAGCGGGTTGGGTTTTCACTTTCAACTCATTTTCCACAATCAGAAAGATTGACCGATGGTCACTGCTACCAAGTTGTTTCCCAACAATTCGTGTGATGATCCACTCCAGATCTGGTGAATACAAAGATAGGTCAGTTGTAGCTGTGGCGTGCCATGATCTCGAGTAGAAGGTATCTGAATCAGACAGCTTGTTAGTCAAGATAATTATATTCTCATCGTTCCAGTCTTCCAGTTTCTCTTCTCTCTAGTCTACCTGATCATAGCGCCAACTCTGCGAGTGGCTGTTAAAATTGCCATACACAATCTTGTTTTCTTTTAATAGGAATGTTTCTAGTGTTTTGTCACTCGGGCAGTAGTACTTGATAAGTCGTAGAACTTTATTGTCTATCTTAAGGTTAAGAATCCGACAATCGGTCCCTCCCATGCATACTTCAATTAAGGAAGCAGTGATGCCTGTCTTTTCGGTCAGATCGGTAGTACTGGTAGCCTCTGATTTTGAAGGGTATGCTTTTATTAAGGTGGGTTTCTTGCAAGCAACACACATTTTCGTGTTTTTCATTCAAGATGATTTCTAGCTATATTTTGTGTTGTGTGGCTGACACTCTGATTCTAGTGTATTATTTCCAGTCGTTGTTTGGTATGGGCATACACTCTATTCTCATGTCCCCTGGCGCATAAAGATACATGAGAAGGACATCCTGTCATTTTGAAGTAGTCAACATATTTCGTGGCATGATTGCGTGGCATTCTGATTTCTGTGGTGAACTTCTTGGCTGATACCCTCCGTCTTCAGCACCTTTCCTTTGTTAAAGTAGACCGTGGTCTAACTGGAGTTTACATATGTATGTGTGTACACACGTGTCTGCGTATATATATACGCACATAAATATATATATATAGAGCAGTCTAGTTTTCTGGCGCCAGAGACTCGCCTTCGCCCTTTCTCCTGCTAGTTAAAACATTTCCGCCACGTGAATATCAGGAGTTGGATTTTTGCACAAGCCATGTGAGTATTTTGCAAGGTTGACCCCAACTCTGAACCCCCAGCTATAACAGCAATATGGAACTACCATCCTAGTCTTTTGTGTAATATCTCCCTCTCGTTACCCTACTCGAACAACTAAAAATGTCAGTCAACTATTGTGCAGCCTCCCCTTGGCCTAATAACAAGATTGGTTGGTGAATCCCCTGAAAGACCGAATGTTAACTTTTAAAATTGATGCTTTGGAGCTCAAGTCGTTTGAGCCCTGACTTTGGCTGAATCTATCGGATTGAGGTTGGTGTAGCTACTTTCATAATGACCCAGCACCAAACTACAACCTCCACATGTGCTGTGTGACAGGGTGTTCGTCAATCCTCCAAGCTCAGAAACCAACGAGGTGTTCAAGACTGGTGCCGGAACTTTGTAGTCGCGGAGAGATATATTAAGGTTGTGGGTAACCAGGCCATGATTCAGCACAACTCTTACTGACTGGCTGAGATTAGGCATAGGTTGATATGGTTTTCTTCATATGTTTTAGGTATCTCATTGTCAGTTTCAAGCAACTTCCCAGAGGTAATCAGTAACATTCAGTCAACAAATAAGTGCAGCCAGTAGCTATTATCTATACTCTGTCTATGAGTGACAAATTACAGGTAACAGATAATCTTTCACCTTTGATCGGTGTCATCGTCTTGCTCATGTCTAGGGTATCTGAGCTCGGGTTCACACAGGCAACAATAACTCCGTTAAATATAATATCTAACATTTATTGTAGTTCACTATACAGTGCGTTGGCGCAGTGGGTTAACAAGCCGCGCTGAGTGACATATCACAGAGATTTAACATCATCACACATAGTTATCACAAACATTCTAAGCAACTATCTAGCATATGTCTATGAACCCCAAATATACATGGGTTTAATCTATTAATCTATTGAGTCCCTCTAAGGCAGGCCCTGTTGCCTCTCTGATGGTCCGTCTGTCCTCTGACGGTCCACACGTGTCCCAATCCGACACGGGTGGTAACTCTGTCCGAGTTCCTCGTGGACCCCGCAATAGGCGGGCCACATCAGTGTCCACGGGACAGTGGACTCAATGACCAGTCCTTCGAGAAGGCTCTAGATTACTCTGGCCTTCGAGTGACTGACTTCTTTCCCTTGGGCGGGAGTTGTAGCCCTTTGACTCATGTCTATAAATGTGAGTCTGTGACAGGATTCCCCCCTCTCCCCCGATCTGATGGGTTGTTATAAGGTAATTAGATCTGCTCTAATTCTGTCACAGAATCATATAAAGTCGGTGTTTGTAGTTTGGTGGACAGTAACCTGGTAACCTACATACTGGCATCAAAACTCATGTATTCTTCCATACACCACTTCTCTGATTTGGTGAAGAGATCACTCTCTCTCCTGTGTCCTTAAAAATGCTTATCTGACCGAAGTTACGTGACGTTTACTAGTTGTGTTTACAACCCGTCCTTCTCATAGTACCCCACTGATACCAAGACAATTAACCTCTATATTAAAGAGGATTAACAAGACCGAAGTCCTGGCTAATTAAGTCCACCTTCAAATCTTGACCTGTGTGTGCATTTCAATACACTTTTACTCTCGTATGTTGTATAATGCCAAATATGTAGTTACGTTGTTATTTTATCCCCTTAGACTACATGTGTCCTTGTTGGCTTGTTAGTGTGTTGACTAATAAGTTGGTGGTTCTAATAAAGTGACTGCATTTTAAATTGATAGTGTTCAGTTTTAAGTTTTGTGTAAAATGTGTGCTGAATGTGTGGCTTATTTCCAAGCGTCACGAGTTGGGATAACCTTAATCATGAATTACTCCAATGTGTGCAATACATGATCAGGCATTCCAAGCAGTGGTGCTTAGATGTAGTATCCTAACTACTAAACTAAGATTATTAAGCTACCTACTAAACATGTATCAACAATTTAGACAAGTCATACAATTTACATGAAAGACGCAGACAAATTAAAATAAATACGTTTTGCGTACAATTTGTCCGCTCAGTATATCGTTCTCTCATTTAATCCATCCACTCTATCATTCACTCATCTTTCATTCCAAATAGTATTTGGTTAAAATATATAATTAAAGTTGAGGTAAGTGTTATTGCCCTTAGAAAAAAATGGAATAGGTGATCTTTTCCCTTTAAGAAAATACGTACTTTTTGTACGATGACTCAAAAATGGGTTATAATTTACACAGAGACAATTGCATAGGAAGGTTATTTATCCTATTAATGGAACTACCTGTAATATTCTGGTAGAATATGTACAGATTACAGGTTAACACATTTTATATACAAAATTCAATGCAAATATAATACATATTTAATATTAAATTAATTAATTAATTAAGTAATTAAATCCAACGATGATGTGCGCGTTGTCCTCCTGTTGTTAGCGTGTTGTGCCATGAATGTTAAAGTTAGTGTAATAGTCTGGCGCGATACATGATGATGTTGATGATGTTACCCATACCAGCATCCCTTGCAGTGCCCTGGGGTATGATGGGAAGCCGCTCTGGAAGCATGAATAAATAGAGGCGCGTGTCAGTTTCCCGGTCTCTCAAAACCAGACAACCGTGGCCGAAGGAGCGATTAGGTAGATCGCTGTAGAGATGTAGATACCATCAAATAGGGAGGCTTTAACCAGCCCTCCCCAGTCACTGGACTCTTGGTAGTGAACCCAGGCTATGGTTGTGGTTGTAGAGTAAACTTGAGCCCCGGCTCTGGTTAATGTCGTAGGCCACTCACATTAGATAGCTTAATTAAAGATAGGATAGTGGTGCCTTTGCTAGTTTCCAACTGGAAGCTCCAAACTTAACATCCACAGGTTTGAGGTACAATTCGGTGTAGTTCGGTTTATAGTGTTACCTAGAATGAGGAAATCTTCTGTTCCTGAGTGAATAAAAATTGAGTATTTATTTTCACAAGTAAAATGACGATGATCGGCAGAATGACAACAACATGGGTTCGCCTCAATTAGTAACTGTAAGTTTTAACTGATTAAGTTTAAAATGTTTAATTTAATAAATATTTGTTAAATCGCAGCACACGCCATGTTACAGGCTTGAAAAGCGTTCACGTGGGAAAACCGATGTGTGGGAACAAAGCTGTTAGGCAGAGTGGTAGGAACAAAGAAATATAAATAGATAATGTAGATGGGTATTACTAAAGTGAGCTGTTCTACAGATCAATGTAACGTCCCTTGAGGTTTTAGGAATATAACATTTAATTCATAGAGATGTCAGCAATCAGACAATGGTGATGTGAAATATGTAGAATAGGTCATTGATGGTGGTGAAGTACCATAGAGACTGATGTCATGTCATGCCAGCCATGCTGGCACAAGATTATTTTGTTGGGAATTATTTTACATGGTTATCCTATGGCATTAATGTGTTACTGTCTAAATAGATATGTGGGAGATTCACCAAAATATACAATGTGTGGGGTCATAAATTAGTTTATGGTAAAGACTGAAATAATGCCACATGGTGCCATGCAGGCCATGTTGGCATGGAAGGGAGTAAGTGCTTGTGAGGTTGCTAGAAATGAAGGTTACTTAACAACAGAGTGGTGATAATCATATGTGTATGTGTATACAGCAGCAATATATGTCTACAGGATTATTCTGTGACAATGGTGAGCATCACATTGGATGTTTGGTCAAGTGTTGGGTATGAACACTCCAAAGCAACATGAGTAGGGGAAAATAACCATAATATATGTGTAATATTTATAACATGTGTAAAGCAGGGAAAAGTACTTACATGTTATATGTGGCAATGATGGGTTAATGGTTAAGCTAAGCAGTTAGAACATGTAGGTAATAAATAGAAGTGTAGGAAATAGTGTGTTGAATTGTAGGGACGCCATGCAGATTGATAGCCACTAGGCATAGGAAATAATGCATCTTAATACGCGGGGTGCGTATCAGCAATCATAATGTAATCATGACAACTGCGAATGAAGTGTGGCTTTACTGAGGAGAAGAATGTGATTTAGTGCTGCGTACCACCCTTCGCAGAGATATTAATATGTAGTTGTCATGGGGCATGAAGCGTAAGATAGCAAAGTTTATAACCGGGGTATCATAGGAAGAATGATGGGGAAAAGAGGACACAAGTGTACATCTTTTGCCTAGTAACACAGAATAATACACTGAGGTGGCTTGCATTAGACAGCACTGGTTGACATTGGTGTTATAATATCAGATATGGAGCACTGTTGCATAAAATATTAGGTTATGATTAATTCTAGTTGGGTGGTATTCCTGTATGAAGGTGGTCAGATTAGGTGTGCAGGATATATATAATATAATGCCATTATTATAGTAGCATGGTGAGGTTGAAAATAACAGTAGATTGAATGGCCTGGGGTAACTAGGGCTGTTCCAGGTGGACTGTACAGTCAGCAAGAGGGAGGCAAAGTACATCATTGGGTGGTTATACCAGTCTGGTCTATAATGAGGAACATGAAGTTGAGCTGGAAACTTGGTACAGATGTGTTTATGATTTAACTTCCCACAAGAAAGGGGAAGGCCGGTGTCTTTATATTATAATGTACTGAGGTATTGAGATATCTCACATGTAATGGAAAGTAAAGGGTGCCAGGGCATGAGAGACGCCTCCATTATGTTATATTGTTTGAAGCCTGATGACTTATCATGACTCAAGAACGCCAAAATATAGTGATTGCTGGCGTACGAAGGTGTAGAGCGGCACGGTGAAAGTAATAGATATATGGTGCTTGATGACAATGTATGTTATGTTCTTCTAGATAAATGGAGCTATGGTAATAATTATTCATGACTGGGTGTAGTGATGAAGGTGCCAGGTTGAACACTACACATGATAGGGTGGTTTATGATTATAATAGTGTTCATGGGGATAATGATCTGTGTTGCTCAGGTTGGACACATGTGAACTTAGGAAGAATAGTCTTGAGAATAGTCTTGCAAGAGTTGCTGAATAGGGCACCCATAATGAATCTGGGGTATTATTGAGAGGCTTTGTCATGGTGAGGGTGACCATGTAGTGATGTCAGCTAATATGACTTGGGATTGTGATTGTGGTGGTGGCTATGGTGAGAGCGATCATTTGGTGATTGTGATGATTTTATGTGGCGTTATATGTCTGAGTTGTTGGCGGTGACTTATGTTATAGCCTGTGTCCTGATTGTTGCTGGTGTTATGTGTAGAACTGTACTTCTGGTATAGTGATGTTGTCTAGTTGTCATCAGTACAATGACACATCTAGTTGGTGATGTCATGTTGAATTGCATATCCTATGTCTGCTTGATTGCTGTTGGTGCATTGGGCTGTATTTATGTCCTGTATGTACATGTTCAAATGGTGTTGTCCTGTTAGAGTCGTGGTACACCGGTGTAACTGAGTTGTGTTCGGTGTTGATTTTGACTAGTTGATGAGTGTTGCTGTGTAACATTGGCATTTATGAGTGGTATTCTCAGCCTGTGGTGTTGGTGATGAGAAGTTGTGTTGTGTCAGAGATCTGTAGGTAATGACCCCCCTGAACTGAGTGTTCAAGAAGTAAATATTGAGTTAGATGAGAGGCCAGGAAAGGCTGCGAGCATTGTGACGAGGGATGATCCGCCCTCACATTAAGATTGTCCCATGATATGGTGGTGGCTGTTGCATTAATTGTGGGCCCAATCACTCCGAAGGATGCTGTAGAGCGTGTGTGCTCTGTTTATATTTTATGTGGAGTATATCCTATAACCTATCCATGTCATTGTTGTCCAGTTGAAGTATCATGTGGTTGGTGTGAACTTACACAGTCCTATGTCTATGTTTGTGCCACAAGGACACTGTTTGCATACACCGTTGCTGTAGTTGTTGTCCTGTGAAGTCCATGTGTTGATGCAAATAATGATGCTTTGATGATTATTAATTAGTTGTTGTACCTCGTCATGCATTGCAGGTAGTGAACCCAGGCCATGGTTGTGGTTGTAGAGCAAACTTGAGCCCCGGCTCTGGTTAATGTCGTAGGCCACTCACATCCCCTTTTTGTATACCCTTTTGTATACCCCTTCGTGTACCTGTTTATGCGTGTTTATGCCACTATATCTCTGCTGTTAGGGTTATAGTTTTGTTACTCGTTATGTTATGGTTTTTCGCTGTATCTGGTCCCAGTCGACTTATGTGATGCGGTTGTCTTGTGTGGGTATTGAGGGTGCCCTTCGACTCAACTGAACATGATTGAGGTCTCGCTGTCATTTAGAGACCGCCCCTGTAGTCAGTGCTAGGCAGCAGTTATCTCTAACTGTGGGATTTCAGATTCCCATTTCTGTATGTACCAACTGTCCATGAGTCCTGAGATGATTACAATAGAGAGTCCATACCTGCGGTTACCATTGTTGTTTACGTTAAGGCTCTGTTGTTGCCATGTCCTTGTTGG
Source organism: Cepaea nemoralis (assembly GCA_014155875.1). Lineage (NCBI taxonomy): Eukaryota > Metazoa > Mollusca > Gastropoda > Stylommatophora > Helicidae > Cepaea > Cepaea nemoralis. The sequence goes on along the minus strand of JACEFZ010007177.1, from coordinate 568,403 downwards.
GTTGTGGAGATAGGTACCTAGTCATGTGCATAGCGACGTTAGACAGCAGTGATTACTGTGGGAACATAGGTTCCCATTTCTGTATATGTCAGTTATGTGACATGCCAGGATGCCTGTTTGTCACTAAACCATGCAGTTCTGTCAATAAAAACCTAATTTTGTTGTTCTTAATTTGTTTTGTTTAGTCTGTAGTTTGTTGTGTAAACTCATTGATCCTGTTACAGTCCAGCAGTGTAATCTTCTGTCTGGGGTGTACAACAGTACATCCCCCGCCCTAAGAACTCCTGGAATCTTCTGTCTAAATTCTACCCCTTTTCTTGTTAACAGAGGAGGATATACACAGTGCTCTTTCTCTATTTCTCCTTATTGTCCTTTTCTTCTCTGGCCCATTAAAAGTCAGTGTTGCGCTTCTTTGTCTTTGAGCACTTAAGTATAGGAAATTACATCTTCCTGTCCTTGATATTTTACCCTCCTATGACAAGTGGCGAGCCTGCCAGGATTGTTTGGCGGCCTTTAGATTATCTTGTTGGTGTCTGTTCCAGTCTTCAATGATTCTTTTAGGTGGTAGTTCCATGTTGTTGTTTTTTTTGCCTTTTTGGGGGTGTGAGAGGTCCCTGGCCAAAGACATTAACTGGGTTCAGGTTTGTTCCCCAAGTCTCCAAGAAGCACAGCATTGAGAGAAGAGCCTCCAGACCTACACCACATCTCAAGTCGTCGAAATTAAAGGTGACCTTATTCCATGTTTAGGGAACCGAAGTTTCCCACCCAGCCGGCGCTCAGTCTGAGTCCGCTGGTATAAATTAAGAATGAGAAAACAACGAAGGTCACCAAACTTTAGCTATAAAGTCTTTTGGAATATGCATGTATATTCCTACTGTGCACTTTTTGTTATTTACAAACCCTGTTGAGAAAACTAGCTTGCCTGTAGATGACAAGGCAGCGTTGGCTGTTTCATTCGAAATAGGGATAGTGTGACCACATAATAATGTTGTGTCAAGTTGGAACTTCGTACAGGTGTTACATTTACTGTCTGTAATGATGTCAATAATTTGTACAGCATTTCCAAGCTCACTCAACTTTTCGTTTTGGTTGTCGCAATCAATCAGCGATTCAATATCTTCGTCTGATGACGTTTCAACTAATGCAGCATTGGCCTGTTTTAATATCTTTCGGCCTTCACAAAAGCGACTATAGTGCCCAAAGCTACTGCAAAAAAAAACATTTGACCGCTCTCTGGTAAGCATTTCGTTTATTCTTCTGCTTCTCCACGATCATTTTGAGGTGGTGTGGATAGTTCGGCGATTTATCGCACATCGCGTATTGTTCGTGAGTCAAACTACAATATTGGCATTTAACTGGCTTACTGACATTTGAGCGTGGTTTAAACTTACTTTCTGTTGGTTTCGAGTATCTAGTGTTTACTACTGCTGCTGTTGTATCGTTTTGACTTAAGTTTAAATGAAAAATGTCTCTGTTTGCTGTAAAAAATGCATTCCCCTTGGACTCGATTTCCTGAATACTTTTACAGTCCATTTGTTTCAAGAACTTAGCAAAAGGTGTAGGGATGGTACTCACTATCTTGTCAATAATAATAAGTTCTTTAAGTTTGTCATGGCTGTTGTTAGTTTTAGCCGAGTTAATCCACTTTGTACACACATCTTGTACTGTAGAGACGTAGTCTATAAAGGTTTGGTTTGGTTGTGGGGATAATTTGGCGAACTGTTGTTGGTAACCTGCAGTATCTAATGAGAAATGTTGGAGAATGCGCTGCTTTAAATAGTCATAATCTTTTCGCATTTCCTGTGGCACTGTCTCTATTACTTTTAAAGGTTCCAGAGCTAAGTTTCTCATTAAAATAAATGCCCAATCTGATTTTATGATCTTATGGTAGGACATTTGACACTCAAAATTTTCCAGGTATGCACTGATGGAATCTCCTGAGCAGAATGCCTTCACGAGGCCTTTATACTTGTTATATTTTTGTTCCTCCTCTTTGCTTCTTAGTTTATTCACCGATATTTCTACAGTGGACTCAATCTCCATCTGCTTTAGTTTTATTTGTGTATCGGCATTCAATTGGGCTAGTTTGGCCGCCGCCTCAAGCTCCATTTGTTTCTCTTGAGACTGCAACTGCATCTTCCTCTCTTCTGCCTCAATTTACCTTTTCTTTTCTTCTGCATCAATTTGCCTCTTCTTTTCTTCTGCATCAATTTGCCTCTTCTTTTCTTCTGCATCAATTTGCATTTGCATCTTCTTTTCTTCTGCCTGCATTTGCCTTTGTTTTTCTTCTCGTTCTATCGCTCTTTCTTCACGGGCAATGTTTTCTGCGTGCGTCTTCTGTGCCCATTCTGACAGTTTCTCTTCTTTATAACCTAATTTGATACCTTGCTCAATACATTTATCTAAAGTAGACATCTTGTCTTTTACTTGTTGGTACTTTTAATGAAGTTAAATCCCTTAGAAAAATGTTGGGGAGTAGAAAATTTAGTTATCTCCCTTAATTATTACATGTGCAAATACAAATGCAAGGTTATGTTGGTTATAGGTCATGCATATACATACATAATAATGGAAAGAAAAAATGTTACATAGATGGATGGTGAGAAGTACCGCTTAGAGTTGCAATGGGCACGATATGAAACTTATCTTATATTCCCAGAACCTGCGGATGTTGTCTTGTACTCTCGCCACTGTTGGAAAGGTTACATAGGTTGCACGTACCACTATTCGCAGAACAATCTGCTCGTAGAGTGAGAAAACATTAGTAACAGTCAAAAATGTCACAGTCATATCAAAATAGTTTATAGTATTCACATCAATGAGAGACTCACTGCAGAGGGACTCATATTAATACTACTTTATCGCTAGATAGATGCAAATATTTTAAACTTGTACAGTTATCAATTTGTTATACAAAATCAAATACTTTACTGTTTTACTTGGCAGTAAATAGCCGTGTAAATTTGAAGCTTATGCCAAAACCGGAGACCTGGCCCCCAAAAAGCCTGTCATCGTCTTGCTCATGTCTAGGGTATCTGAGCTCGGGTTCACACAGGCAACAATAACTCCGTTAAATATAATATCTAACATTTATTGTAGTTCACTATACAGTGCGTTGGCGCAGTGGGTTAACAAGCCCGCGCTGAGTGACATATCACAGAGATTTAACATCATCACACATAGTTATCACAAACATTCTAAGCAACTATCTAGCATATGTCTATGAACCCCAAATATACATGGGTTTAATCTATTAATCTATTGAGTCCCTCTAAGGCAGGCCCTGTTGCCTCTCTGATGGTCCGTCTGTCCTCTGACGGTCCACACGTGTCCCAATCCGACACGGGTGGTAACTCTGTCCGAGTTCCTCGTGGACCCCGCAATAGGCGGGCCACATCAGTGTCCACAGGACAGTGGACTCAATGACCAGTCCTTCGAGAAGGCTCTAGATTACTCTGGCCTTCGAGTGACTGACTTCTTTCCCTTGGGCGGGAGTTGTAGCCCTTTGACTCATGTCTATAAATGTGAGTCTGTGACAATCGGTTGAAAATGAAAATTGTCTTCTTGTGCGTTCACTTTCATGTCTAACATTTGCTGGAAGCAATCTGCTGCGTGAAACTTCGAAATTAAACGAACGATTCTTAACAACCCTGTTCGATTTTTTTACCACACAGCAACTGTTCCAGGGATGTACGAGTAAAATTACTGCAGTTATTCATGTTGAATTTATTATCCGTTCGCTTCATGGAAATGGTGCAATAATTTAAATCTTCGTTTCGATTAAGAAACGCATGTACAAAGTAAATGCCTTTAAAATTATTATAAATGGACATTTCACTATCCAGATAAGGTAACATACATTTAACTGAAGAGAAACTCTTCCAGTATATTGATCTATGAGCAAATTAAAAATATATAACATATTAAAATAGTCAGTTATCTAAGATCTTTATGTATTTATACCTGTTATCTATGTCCGTGATATGGCATTGGAAGAAGATTCACACATACATTATGTTCAAAGCTTTGCCTCTAAGTGCCTAGTTCTTCAAGTGCTAAGTTCTAGAAAAGTATACTAAGCATTCAGCACGCTGGTTTAACCTGATCAATATAGTCCTGTTTGCTTTACAATTCGGTAACTGAAATTCACACAACGTGAACGAGAAGACTGAACCTGTTAGGCGGAACAACGTTAATTCATTCAAACGTATCACCATGAGTAACTTCACACATTACAGTGAGCTAGCGGAACACAGTGATATAATTAGCGACGAAATCACTTCCCAAATCATGTTTTCTTTGGTTGTTTTGACCAGCTCGTTTGTATCTTTAGTTGGAACAGTGACCAATTTTATCAACATGGTCGTTTACTTCAAGCAAGGTTTAAGAGACAGTGTCATCATTCAGTTCTTCTCCCTGTCAATCGCAGACTGCATATTCTGCATATTTGTTGTAGCAACATCAATTAGCGTGTTGTTCAGTCAAGTTTACCCTACTGCCACTGTTCTGGACCCCTTTTCCTTTTCATACTTCATATCACAACTCAGGGAGAAAGTGTATTCTCAATCAGTAATCACAACAATGTTTTTGTCTGTTGAGAGATGCCTTTGTGTTGTTCTTCCTTTTGCCGTGAAACACATGTTTACCAAGTCTCGGTCAGCTGCTGCTGTTGTGTGTACGTCCGTTTTCCTAGGTGTACTACTGATTCCAGATTATTTAACAGAAGGGCTCGCATGGATGCACGGCATAAGGTTTAACTCCACGCGCCTTTTATTCTGGCATGCAGAAGACAGGATTAAATTCGAAATGGTTAAAACATCATGTTGACTGGAGTGTTGCCAGTCTTTGCTTGTGTGACTATCATCATTTGCTCTCTAGTTATGATTGTCCGAATCAAATTGTCCACAGAGTTTCGGCACTCAAAAACCTCAACCACCGCATTTTCACCCAACTCAAAACAAACACACAAAAACAACACAGAGCAAGCAAACACTTTTAATACAATTGTAATGCGCAATACTATTTTAATAAACAGAGACGCTAAGATAACAAGGACGATAATCGTTGTTGATGTGATATTCATCATATGTAATATTCCAAGGTGTATGATTCTTGTAACAACAGTCCTAGATGTATACACGTCAGAGTTCAGTCTTTACGAAGCTGGCGAGTATCAGAAAGTCTCTACTGTAATTAACGCAGTTTGTTACGTTATGGAAACTTTCAATGCTTCGGTTAACTTTTTCATTTACCTCGTTTCTAGTTCAAAATTTAGATCAGTGTGCAGAAACTTGTTCTGAAATTTCATATATTTCACAAAAGATTGTTAGTCATGGAGCCTGTTATGTCGTATATAAAGTTAGTTGCAAATCCTTTACAGGAGGTCGAAGTCAACCCCATCATTTTTGTCTGTTTGCGATGTCTTGGCAAGTTTACGTTCAGTAGTTTGCCTTTGCTTTTTGAACCACCAGCACTCATACTATTGTATGAAAACCAACGGAAAGCGGTTTCCTGCCAAATCCCCCTCAGCCTGTGTTTCGAACGCGGTACGCCTAATTGTGTCCGTAACGCCTTCGCAATAGAGCGGGCATGTTGCATATAGGAATGTATAACCAGTGATGGTGTTAATTCCTGGTGGTGATCTTGAATTTAACTTTCTCGTTTACCTCGTTTCTAGTTCCAAATGTAAATCAGTTTGTAGATCATTTTCTGAAACTTCAAATACTTCACTAAAGATGTTAGTGTTGGAGCCCGTTATGTTGTACATAGAAATGTAAAATCAGTTATCGTGTTAATTCCTGATCGTAACCTTACCTTTGCCTGTTTTCTGCCTGTATGTTATTCATTCGAGTGAGCGTAAGACAAGGGTCGCATTCTCTCTCTATATCTATTCAACATATATGCAAAGATGTAATGAGAAATATCAGATTGATGAGACCAGGGACAAGAGTGATCCATTTGTAATTGATGGAAATACAGTTCAAAACCTTGGGTATGCAGATGACACTGTCCTCCTGCCAAACAGCGTTAATGGATTAGAAGAGCTGATTTCTGTCTGTCCAGAGATACATAATATATAAAAATCTTCTCTAAACTTAAGAAAATCAACACCAATGTTCGCGGACAAAATTACATACTAACTAAAGATCATAATCAAGAGGGAAGAAATTGAACATGTCGCAAACTTTGAGTATCTTGACGCCATAATACATCGGTTGTGTGGTACTCCCTGGATAACCCACGTATTATATTGAATTGGTGTCCTCTTAATAGAGAGAGTAAATTGAAGTACTTGGGAATCAACTTTGACAAGTGTATTCTTTTAAGAAACACGTGGGGGATTTGGTGGTGAAGGCTAGTATAGGACTTAATGCACAGAGGGCAATTGCAGTCACGGGGTGAAGCAGATAATGCTTTACAGACTCCTTCGGCAGTTAATAATTTCTGTCATTGAGTATGGTTTGGGGCTGCTGACAGTATCAAAGAGCCAGCTTGAAAGGCTGGAGCGCATACAGAATGCTGACATGAGGGTGATCCTGGGGTGCATAAAGGACACACCAATTATATGCATGAGGCATATCCTGGCGCTACCAACAATGACGGATAGGCATTGGGTCCCTCAAGCCAAATTGTACCTGAGAGTTGCTGCAGAGAGGGATCACCCCCCGCATGAAGCCATGGATATGATCAAGGATAATAGACTACGACGAGGCAGGTCCTGGATGGCACAGGCAGACATATATATATACGTCAGGTGTGTGATCTAGAGACCATCAATCGTGAAAAAGAGTTGGCTGAAGTACCGGAAGACATGACGGACTGGCACAATGTAATGGTGACACTGGGTCGTTAGTGCAGAGAATGGGCAGCGGGCATCGAGTTTCAAGTGCAACAACTGATCCAGAGTAACACACATCAAGGTGACATTGTGATCTATTCTGATCGGTCAATGGTGAGAAACAGACGGAGTGGTTGGGGTTTCATTGCGAAGGCTGATGAACGATTCTTTAAAAAAAAGGAGAGGCTGGCATATGAGGCTACGACCTCCAGCATGAGAATGGAGGTGGAAGCAATAACAGTGGCATTATGTTGGTCAGAGGAGACCACTGCAACACACGTGTTCATCATGGACTCAAGGAGTATGCTTAGAATGGTTGAGAAAGGAATGTTTCATGTGGAATGGCTCACCTCGCATCAGAGGTCACAGATTGTGAGAATTGTATGCATTTCTGGCCCTAACTATGAGGGAATGCGAGGGAATGAACAGCGTGATAGGCTGGCATGGAATGCACCTCTTGATGGTAGATTACTTATGGACAGGGGGGGGGGGTGTCGTGCACCTGTGCGACCAGATGGAGAAGGAGGAACAGATTGAGTACCTGTACGTGAAAAGGACGAGATTGCGGGGGATTGGCAGGGGTTCTGGTAGAATCTCAAAACTGAGAGGGAAGGCCAGGAGTACTTTCAATCAGATAGCGGTGGGGCCGATTAGTTGTGTGACTCTTCGCTGGCTGTTGAACAAAGGGACGGAGCACGTGTGGGAATGTCCGGAGTGCAGTGATGTCGGTTCTTAGCTCAGCTCAACTCAACTCAATCAACAACAAAGAGGACTGTCCAAAAAAAGTTAGACGCGGCTGGCAATAGCAATGCAGAGGTTAAACAGTCTTACGATCATCACATGTCTTCACATCAGTAAACAGGTTTAGGTTAAGTTTGTAAAAACATGCGTCTTTCCTGGGTTTGCATTTGAATACGACTGATTGGCCATTTCGCAATTACCACAGAAGAAAACTGGGGGTTTCAAGCTCAACTATTACGTAACAATTCTTAGAATATCGTGGACCAATGCCAAGTCTTTGCTAGGGGTTGATTGATTATTGGGCTCGTTGCATTATGGCAGTTCTCTTCACCCTGGGGCACTCGTTCACTTGCTGACAGATGCTAAAAATATACTTAACAGAACGCTCAGTTGTAGCCCATTGTATGTTTATTCGCATATTCACCACATCAGGCCCCTGCAGTCGACCATGCAGTTACTACACTTTCTGTGCTTATGCAGATACGTCATTCGGCGGCAGGCCGTCTGACCCTTGGCTATTGGTCTTCAATGTCTATGCTGTTTACGCTGGTTGTGTCTTTACTGCTCGCCACAGAACTGAGTGAAGCTACGGATAACTTAAACTACTGATAAGTGTCAATGAACAACTTACGGTTTAGCTCTACTGTTGGGTTGATCAATCAGTTCTAAAAAAAAGTCGCTTAAACGTCGACAGGGTCGATTTCATTGCACCGGGTTTTATCCCATATGGCTCGGTCTCTTTCCGCAGCACGGAAAGCGTCGCACAAAGCACGAACTCCGTAGCTTTTAGCGACTACCCGCAGGAGTCTCCGAAAAATTTAGCTCGTAAACCGAAGGGTGCGGCCCGGAATCGAACCCACAACCTTCGGAGCACGAGTCAAACGGCTTGACCACTTCGCCACAGAGACTCCCTCAATCAGTTCTAGTCTCACTGTAGTTACTAGTTCGCTGACGATATAATTGATTGGTGTATCGTTCTCTGTCTGTACTTCTTGATGTTACAGGTTGAAGTCGTCTGTAACTCGTAACTGGAGATATAGGCGAGTTGTTGTTAGGTATGTAGCACCTAACGATCTCTGGTTGCTACGTTCACATAGTTTTCTGGCTAAAAATCTTATCTTCAAGTCGGGAATTTCTTCGACGTGTTAACCAATGAATTTTATGAAGTCGGAAGGTCACATCTCTTCATTCCCTTTTTCTCTGCGGTAACGTGCGAGTATCCAACCTTTGATAGAAGCCAGACTTTGCTTTATGTGTGTTGGCGCGCACTTTGGTAAAAGCTCAGTCACGTTATGACGTTTTATTTTTATATCGTTTCATTCCGTATGGGTGTTTATTCCTTTGTTATGTACTGAGCGATACATTCTGATGCTGCCGAAGCGCTTCGTCACAGGGACATATATTTGAATGACATTTATGACGAAAGGTCTGCCAATAAACTTTACCAACTGTCTGATACTGTCCAATATCCTTTAACAGACTTTGATGTTTCCTGATACAAGATAATTGCTACACCTATTTGCCTTTCCTCTCCCTCGGAATATATAATCTTAAAATCTTTCCCTGTCCTAATCCTTGACCCTTTTCATCTCGTCTCACACATCCCTAAGATATTAATATTCTCTCTTCCCATTTCCTGTTTGATGTTATCCAATCCTCCATCTGCGCTTACAGTACTAACATTCCATGTTGCCAAATTCAATATTGCTGTCACATTGTGACTTTCTGTGATTTGACGAATCGTGATGAATTAGGCATCTTTAAAGAAGCTAGTTTGCCACAGTGAGATTGTATCCACTGTATGGTGACCTTACGCTGGCTGCCTAGTTTAGAAAATAGTGCCTGTAGTACTGGCAATTTCCTAGACAGGAACACCTTAAGTATGTCAATTGCACTACAGAATGTGTACCATGGTTGGTATTCAGTGATGTCTCTGTTGCTGTCTTGATTGCCTGGATTTCTATCATAGTTTTGGCAATACTTCCCGGTTGGTATTCTGATCGTGTCCCTAATATTATTTGGGTAGTCTGTGTGCACTCCCGGTACTCCATTTCGAACCCATATGTGTGGACACGGATCCTGAGGTCCTCTGGGTATTCGTTATCAAGGAAATTGAAAGTAGCTGTTCTGCGTTGCACACTGTTCTGTCTTTTTCTTGTCGAATAATACATTCACTTTTGTCTGGATTTGTAGTATAGTCTATGTTCCTCTTTCCATGGAGTTCATACTGGGATAGTTTTCAGTGGATACCAACTGTGGGCAGATCAGTGGTTTCTTTGCAAAATCTTTTGGCCTTGTGGATAAAATTGCTTCTTTTTATCCACCCAATACCTAGATTTTCAAATCTGTTCTTTATATGATGGTCTGGCATACTGAGGAAGTTTTGTGATTGTATTAGCGTTTTCGTATCTCAGCGCTCTATCAGTGCTTATCTCCTCTCCATCTTTTCTATCTCCACAATAGGGGTTGATCTCATCCCTCCCGTGATGACTTTAAGTGCTTGATTTTGCACCTTGTCCAGCTCTTTCTTGCTTGCTTGCTTGTGTTCGCTGGCTGTGAACTCCAGCGCGAAGTCTTGTATGCCGGATGAAAACATCCTGTTGTCCAACATCAGTGTGATGTCATACAGGACCTGAGGTTTGCGTGAGTATCTGTTGTCTCATGTCTGGCTTATTGGTATGCAGACTGGTGGTTCCTCGCCGTGCAGGCAGACACTCTCCGACTTCGGAGGAATCAACGATCCTACTGACTTTAGCCAGGACCCCAAAGGGACCTGTTGCCCAGGACGCTCGGCGAGGACACGTCAATAGGTTTAGTCGATGGATCAACATCACGGCATACAGGTGTAACCCATAAGTGCTCCGTTCTCCTCCTAACTCAAACCTGAGTCTGGAGAAACTCAGCTCAGTGCACGAACTCCGTAGCACCGGCGAGGATCCTGAAATACTTTGGGTAGATTTTTAACTTGAAATTTTGCCCGGGTAGCGCCGTTAGGCAACTCTTTTTCGATTTCCAACTGCCAAGGAATTTTTTACGTGCGCAACAATACAAACGGGCGTCCCATCTCACTACCCAGAGACCAGGGGAAACTTTATTACTAGAAGTCCACGTGAAAAAAATCCCGGTCCTCTCCGGTACTTGAACCCGCCGAGACTTCCAGCACTCGAGGCGGACACCATACCTCGAGACCGCGCAGCCCCCTTGACGCCCCATTTACGCACCATTGACGCAGCGTCAATAGGTCTTGGCGAATATATAACCCAGCCCTGGTGCCTTGGAAACACCTCTGCATCCCGTCCAGCTCTTGTAGTGTAGTGTTTTATGCCGAACACCACGCAGTTTACCCGTATTCCAGGTGTGGTCGTATGCTTTGATGACAAACTAGGCTAAGTATTTTTTCCGCTGGCTCCCCATGTGGTTCCACTGATTTTTCTAAGGATGGTTATGTTGCTACTGCTTTCTTGATGTGCTTTCTCCATGTCAGCCTGTCATAAAATGTTACTACAAGGTATGTTGGTTCTTTAGGGGTATTCCATTTATTTGACTGACCTCTGCCTTTTATTTCGGAGAGGGGGAAAATAGAGTGGTGCTGCACTTATCAGTGTTTATGCTGACACACCATCTATTTGCCCATGCAACTAATGCATCTACAGCTCTTTGTAACGATCTCTTGGCCACTGATGCATGCTCATTTGTGCTCCTTAGGACCAGGTTATCAGCGTACATTACCACTTTAATTTTAATGTAGATTAAGAAAATATGTGGGGAAAGGACTTCACCCTAGGCAAAACCGTGACGCAGTAGCGCGTTCTTACTCTGGAGTCCGTCTTTCTGTACTCGGGCTTGTCTGTTGTGCAAGTATGTTTTCGCCCATTTGTACATTCTTCCATTGACTTTATAGTTTCTCAGTTTCTTCATCAGACTTTCTTTCCAGACTTTGTCGAAAGCTGTCTTGAGATCTATCTTTTCTTGGAATGCATCCTCGTTTTCTTGATAGAGGCAGGTTGTCTGATCTTCTGTAGGGTCATCATTATCATCATCATCTTCTACTTTAAGCGTCGTGGGGAGGAATAATTTACGCTCCAGCGCCCGATGGGCGGCAGTGGATAGTGTCATTCCGTGTGATTGTACAATGTCGTTGGTGTCGTCAATCCATTTTCTTCTTGGGCGTCCTCATGGTCTCGTCGCAGACGATCTTTGATGTAAGGCCAGTGATAGTAGTTGATGGTGTTACGCTTCTAACGACATGGCCAAACCACTTGATCTTCTGTCATTCAATAGATGTGGCACAGGATGTTGATCCTACTGTCTGTCTAATAACAGCATTCCTTACTCGGTCTCGGATTGTTAAGTTGGCAGCTCTCCTCAGGCATCTCATCTCATAGGTGTTGATTTTGCGAACGTATGATTTGGATGAAGTCCAAGTTTGAGATTGGTAGCATATGGTTGGTGTGAATATGCCGTTTATTATCTGTCGTTTTGCGGACATGGGTATATTTGGATGTTTCAATATGGGTTGTAGTTGATTTGTAAGTGCACTAGCTTTTTGACATATGATTTCGATTTCTCTGTCCAATCTGCCATCTTCTGTGATCATACTTCCAAGATATTTTAATTCTGTAACTTGTTTCAGAGTCGTGCTATTTATCTGTATACTTAGTGGACCAGGCGATCTGCTAACTTGCATTATTTCTGTGTTGGCTGTATTTATACTCATGTTGTATCTGCTGCATGTTGAACTCAAATTATTAATATGATTTTTCAATCTGACCTCGGCGCTATAAAACAAGGACTGATCGTCTGCAAATAAAAGTTCATTTATTTCCCGTGGATCACTTGTTTCATCTGAAGTAAAAAGTTCTAAATGTTCTGAATCTCTTCTGTCAAGGCTTGCTCCTTTGAATATTCTGTACATGTAGACATTACGTAGCAGTGGAGAGAGCACACATCCCTGTCTCACTCCTGCATTGACTGTGAACATATTTGATACACCTTCTTGTGTTCTAACTGCACTTCGGCTCGAGTGGTACATGGCTATGATGTTTTCTAGCAATTGTCCTTGTATCCCGTAGTCTTCAAGGATGGTCCATAATTTGTATCTGTCTACTATATCGAAAGCCTGTTCATGATCAACAAACACAATATTCTGCTGGTCACTACATTCGATGGTTTTTTCACATATTTATCTAATTGTAAATAATGCATCAGTGCATGTTTCCGAAAACCGAATTGTACTTTGCTTAATTGTTTTTTCACCTATGGATCTAGCTCTTCTTTCCAATAGTTTTGCGTACATTTTCTCTATATGGCTCAGGAGTGATATACCTCTGTATGTTCCGCACTCTCTTATATTGCTTTTCTTTTTCCATATTGGCACTATTATTGCTTGTTGCCGATCGTCTGGGACATTTCTTCCTTCCCATGCTATATTAAAAAGTCTTGTCATTTAACTCCTGTTTCCCACAGGCCTGAATAGTTTCTGTGGTTATTTCATCTGGACCCGGTGATTTGTTTTTAGGACTTTTCTGTATAACTGCTTTGACTTCTGCAGATATGAAGTTTGGTTCTTGCTGTCCCTGGTTTTTAGACAAGAAAAAGTGAGGTTTTCTATGTTATGTGTGGCGTTAAGAAGTTCTTGAAAGTATTCTGCCCACCTTGCTAGTCTTTGTTGTGGATTAAATAATGGTGTACCTCTTTTGCTGTTGATGATGGTTGGGTTGTAGCATGCATCTCTGTTTCTCATTTTATTGACAAGTTTATAAAATTCTCTTGGTTCAGTCTGTGACTGATGATGCGCTCCATTGTTTTGGAGAGACATTTATAAAGGTTAACTGGTCTGTAGCTGGAGGCACTGGAACTGCCTTTCCCTGATATTAGGAGAAGTATCATGATTGCTTCTCTCCAGGCTTGTGGATCTCTGCCTAAGGTTAAGCAGTTATTGAAGATCTGCAGCAGCTTTATTTTGGCCATTGTTCCTGGGTTCTTGATCATTTGATTTTAAATACCATCGGCCCCTGGTGACCTTTTTTTTCCTCCCAGTTCGCGGAGTGTGATAGGTGCATCTAGCGCTTCATGTATTATTTCATCATGTCCTGTATGTTGCCACTTGTCTCGAATTGCTTGTCGTTTCTCATGATTACCTTCAATGTTGTTACCTTCTACAAATGAGTCCGCAAAATGGTCAGCTGCTAGCTTTCCTGTTAAGATGTTTCCGTCTTTATGTAGTGCAATCTTTGAGTTTCTCACTGTGCCTTCGTCGTTAAGTTGTTTTATTAGCTTCCACAACTTCCTTGTGTCTTTTTAAAAGTTCAGTGACTGTTTTTCCTGCCAGCTTTTCCGTCTAGCCTACAACTTGGCCCTTTGAAATTTGGCTTATGCGTACTGAGTATTTATTGTGTAGCTCTTTGCTGGGTTTGACTTTTGCTTGCTTTTTACATACTTCCACATCATTATGCAACTGCTCTAGTTTACTAATCCAGTACGGTTTATATTGTTTACGCGTTGCTGTTGGTATTGGTTCTCGTGATGCTTGTAGAACGTATTTGCCAAACTCTTCAACTAATTTATTTATGTCTTTATCCGTGTTCACATTTCTAACCGGTATGCTGGTGCTATGTTTAAATATTCTCCAGTCTGCTTTCTTGTAATTCCACCTTGAGAGAGTGCTGCTTTCACTTACAAGCACATTTTCTACAGTTAGAAAGACTGGCCGATGGTCGCTGCCACCTAGTTGTTTCCCAACAATTCGTGTGATATTCCACTCTAGGTCTGGTGAATGAAAAGTCAGGTCAGGTGTAGCCGTGATGTGCCATGATCTCGAGTAGAAGGTATGTGGTTCAGACGGCTTGTTAATCAAGATAAACCTTTTCTCATCCTTTCCAGTTTCTCTTCTCTCTAGTCTACGTGATCACAGCTCCAATTCTGCGAGTCACTATTAACATCGCCACACACAATCTTGATTTCTTTTAATAGGCATGTGTCTAGTATCTAGTCACTTGGGCAGTAGTAATTGATCAGACGTAGAACTGTATTGTCTATCTTAAGTTTAAGAATCCGATAATCGGCCCCTAACGTATACTTCAATTTGGGAAGCAGTGATCTTATTCTTCACAAAGGTCGGTATCCCACCCTTTCGCCTGTCTTTTCGGTCAGATCGGTAGCACTGGTAGCCTCTGATTTTGAAGGGTATATTTTCATTAAGGTGGGTTCCTTGCAAGCAACATACATTTACTTGTTCTTAAATCAAGATATTTTATAGCTCTTTGTTGTTGTTGCGGAATCCCTCCGAATTCCAGTGTATTATTTTCAATTTTTGCTTGGTATGGCCATACGCTCTATTGCCATGTCCCCTGGCGCCAAAGGACACCTGGGATTGACCTCCAATCGTTTTGCAGTAATCGACATATTTCGTTACCCTACACCAACATCTCAAATTTTCATCAAATATTATCCAGCCTTCTCTTATCCTCATAGGCTTTCTGATCATGATTTTCAAATTGATCATTTACTATTGGGAGAACCACAGATAGATAGGCCTTGAAAAACCAAATCTAACGGTACCTCAATGAATGAGTTGTGTATCTCAATTCTAAGCTGAGTTATGTACATTTGAGTGTCGTGACCTTTGGACTAAAATTTTCACAAAAGAGTGCTCACTGAAGGATTTTTTTGCGTCCTGGTCAAAATCTGGCCCAGATTATCAAAATTTTGGTGTTTTTTGAGACTACCTGTTTTATTTATAAACGAACATCTTAGCAACCATACATCACTGCGATCGGGGTTGCAAGGCCTAACTGGTCATGTTATTTATTTTTTGATATGATGTCTGGTGACCTAATTAGGAAGTAAAAATGGCCGCTAATTATTTTGCTAATTAATTACTATTTCACAAATTAGCGTACATTTTCTTAATTTTAGATTTAAAAATTACAAGATGAATTTGGTAATATGCGGAATGATGCTACAGACCTTATGGTCTCTTTGCTGTGTCAGTATGATGTGTGATGACCTAATTAGCAATTAAAAATGGCCGCTAATTAATTACTATTTCACAAATTAGCGTACGTTTTCTTAATTATTAAGATTAGTTTTTGAATCCTCCGAAAGACCGAAATTTAACTCTTAAAGTCGATGCTTTGGCATTCAGGTCTTTTGAGCCCTGACGTGGGCTTGTATCTATCGGACTGAGTTTGGTGTAGTTACTTTCATGCCGACCCGACAGCAAAGAACCATCTCCACAGGAGCTGTGTGACAGAGTGTTCCGTCAACTCTCCAAGCTCAGAAACCAGCGAGGTGTGCAAGACTGGTGCCGGAACTTCGTATCCGCGGAGAGATATATTAAGGTTGTGGGTAAACAGGCCATGATTCAGCACATCCCTTACTGACTGGCTGAGATTAGGCATAGGTTGATACGGTTTTCTTCATATGTTTTAGGTATTTCATTGTCAGTTTCAAGCAACTTCCCTGAGGGAATCAGTAACATTCAGTTCACAAATAAGTGCAGCCAGTAGCTATAAATTATATCCTGTCTATTAATGATAAATTACCGGTAACAAACAGTCTTTCACCTTTGATCGGTTGAAAATGAAAATTGTCTTCTTGCGCGTTCACTTTCATGTCTAACATTCGCTGGAAATAATCTGCTGCGTTAAATGTCTATATTAAACGAAACATTATGTAAAACACTGTTCGATTTTTTTTTCTCCACACAGCAACTGTTCCACGGTTGTACGAGTAAAATTACCTCATTTAGTCATGTTGACTTTTTTATGCGTGGCAAAGGACATGCCTTTAAAATAATTATAAATGGACATTTCACTATTCAGATACGGTGACATAAATTTAACTGAAGAGAAACTGTTCCTGTATATTGTTCTAAGAGAAAATTAAAAATTTATAACATATTAAAATAGTCACTTATCTCGGATCTTTCGGTATTTACATCGAAGATTTACACATACATTATGTTCACAGCTTTGCCTCTAAGTGCCTAGTTCTTCAAATGCAAGTTCTAGAAAAGTATACCCAGCGTTCAGTACGCTGGTTTAACGTGATCAACATAGTCCTATTTGCTTCACAATTCGGTAATTTGAAATTCACACAATGTGAACGAAAAGTTTGAACTTAATAGAGTGAACAACATTAAACCATTCAAATATTATCATCATGAGTAACTTTACACATTACAGTGAGCTAGCGGAACACATTGATATAATTAGCGACGAAATTACCTCCCACATCGTGTTTTCTTTGGTTATTTTGACCAGCTCGTTTGTATCTTTAGTTGGAACAGTAACCAATTCCATCAACATAGGTCGTGTACTTCAAGCAAGGTTTGAAAGAGAGTGTCACCGTTCAGTTCTTCTCGCTGTCAATCGCAGACTGCATATTCTGCATATTTGTTGTAGCATCATCAGTCAGCATGTTGTTCAGTGAAGTGTACCCTACTGCCACTGTTCTGGATCCCTTATCATTTTCCTACTGCATATTGCAACTCAGGGAGAAAGTGTATTCTCAATCAGTAATCATAACAATGTTTTTGTCTGTTGAGAGATGCCTTTGTGTTGTTCTTCCTTTTGCCGTGAAACAAATGTTTACCAAGTCTCGATCAGCTGCTGCTATTGTGTGTACGTCCGTTTTCCTAGGAGCACTACTGATTCCAGATTATTTAACGGAAAGGCTCGCATGGATGCACGACATAAGGTTTAACTCCACGCGCCTTTTATCTTGGCATGCGGAAGACAGGATTAAATTCGAAATAGTTAACGACAGCATGTTAGACTGGAGTGTTGCCATGTCTTTGCTTGTGTGACTAGCATCATTTGCTCTCTAGTTATGATTGTCCGAATCAAATTGTCCACAGAGTTTCGGCACTTAAAAACCGCAACCATCGCATTTTCACACGACTCAAAGCAAACACACGAAAACAACACAGGGCAATCAAACACTCCTAATACATTTGTAAAAAGCAATACGATTTTAGCAAACAGAGACGTTAAGATAACAAGGACGATAATCGTTGTTGATATGATATTCATCATAGGTAATATTCCAAGGTGTACGATTCTTGTTACTAAGTCCTTGAAATATTTACACCAGAATTCAGCTTTCACGAAGCTGGCGAGTATCAGAATGTGTCTACTGTAATTTACATAGTTTGTTACTGTTATGGAAACTTTCAATGCCTCGGTTAACTTTTTCGTTTACCTCGTTTCTAGTTCCAAATTTAGATCAATGTGTAGTAACATGTTCTGAAATTTCAAATATTTCACAAAAAATTAATTGCTAGTCATGGAGCCTGTTATGTTGCATATAAAGTTAGTTGCATATCCTCTACAGGACATCGAAGTCAACCCCAAAATTTTTGCCTGTTTGGGATTTATTTGCAAGTTTACAATCGGTAGTTTGCCTTTGCTTTCTGAACGACCAGCACTCAAACTCTTACCATTGTTTGATCATCAGCACAAGGCAGTCTGCTGCCAAATCGCCCTCAGCTGTATTTCGAACGCGGTATACCGAATTGCGTCCGTAACACCTTCGCCACAGAGCGAGCATGTTGCATATAGAAATGTACAATCAATGATCGTCTTAATTCTTGATGGTGATCTTGAATTTAACTTATTCGTTTACTTCGTTTGTAGTTCTAAATTTAGATAACTGTGTAGTGACAACTTATGACATTCAAATATTTCACCAACAATGTTAGTGATGGAGCCCGTTATGTTGTATATAGAAATATAAAATAATTTATCGTGTCAATTCCTTATCATGACCTTGACATTTTCTTTGTGTTTTTCTGCTAATATGTTAATCATCTTAACGAGAGTAAGACATGGTGGCGTTCTCTCTCCAAATCTACTCAACATATATGCAACAATTGAATGAAAAATATCAGAATGATGAGACCGGGGACAATTTTGATCCTTTCCTAATAGATGGAAATACAGTTCAAAATCTTATATATGCCGATAAGACCGCCCTCCTGTCAAACAGTGCTAATGGATTAGAAAAGGTGATTTCTGTCTGTCAAGAGATAAGTAATAAATAAAAATCTTCTCTGAACTTAAGAAAATCAACACTAATGTTGACGGACAAAATTATATACTAACTAAAGATCATAATCAAGAAAGGAGAAACTGAACATGTTACTAACTTTGAATATCTTGGCGCCGTAGTCGACAACAATGGAGACTGTTCCCAAGAAGTTAGACCATAGCAAGGCAGATGTTAAATGGTGTTAAGATCCTATTTCTTCACATCAGTAAACAAGTTTAGGTAAAATTGTGGTTGCGTATGAATATGAGTTATGGGCCATTTTGCAGAATGTGTTGTTTTTGCATATCCTTTACAGGACATCGCTGTCAACATCAGCATCTTTCAGCTGATTGTTGATTTCTTGGCAAGATTACGCTCTGTAGTTTGCTATTGCTTTCTGAGCGATCGGCTCAATACTCTCGTAAGTCACTGGCGCGACTCGAACCGCTTCAAATTCTCGTGCGCTCGACGTCAACCACGAGAGTGTTCGGGGTTACGGAGAAAGCTGCTAACCTCTTGGCCAGGGAGACGGCATTTTGCAGAATACTAAAGAAGAAAACTAGGACTTTCGAGCTCAAGAGTTACGTAACAATTCTTAGAATATCGTGGACCAAATAAGGAGAAGAATACTGATATTCCACAAGACCTAATCATTGAAGAAAACTGTTTCACAACCAGTGTCATGTTTTGGAAACTAAAATACTGTAGCCATATTAAATGACACAGTACATGATACATGATGATGATGTTAATAATACAGATCAAATGTAACAACTAAATGACAGGTAGTCATTCTTTTGGGTCAGTATTTTGAATTGTTTGTGCCGAAATGTCATTCATTGAATTGAAAGGGGGAAAAAATATTTTGGGTGGGGCCATAGGGGGGGGGGGGAGCCGTGAAAAAAACGGGGGGGGGGGGCATTTGTTACCCTTTGGTGTTAATTCTCACGTATTGGCGTTATAACATACACAACTGTCTCCCTTTTAGACAAGTTTATGTCTTCATCAGTTTTTGTAAGTGAATGTCTTCGTCACTCGTGTAAGTTCGTGCCTTTATCATTTGTCAAAAGCATTTAATTACCTATCCTAGTGCGAGGAAATGCAACCTAAAGCCTAAATGTCATGGCAGGGCAGACCAGGCCCTAAGCCTTGGTCGGCAACTGGTCTGGGATTGAAGCTCCGAATGGCGGACAGAGTATTGCTTTGCTGATCCGGCAACTTCTGCAGCTTGTCTTGTTCCAGACGTATTGCTGTTACCTTTCCTATGGAGTAAATTAGACAAGCCAAGAGAGGGATCATGCTGCATGGGCAATACATATCTTTTAAAATCAGCTCAGGCTTTGCGTTAAGGAGAGGGATAACTCCAGTTTACAAACTATTGTCTGTCAAGACGGCAAGGTGCCAATCATTTCTTCACCAGTTTTGTAGGTTCATGTCTTCATCAGTTTTTGTATATTCATGTATTCATAAGTTTTAGTAAGTTCATGTCTTCATCAGTTTTTGTATATTCATGTATTCATAAGTTTTTAGTAAGTTCATGTCTTCATCAGTTTTTGTATATTCATGTATTCATAAGTTTTAGTAAGTTCATGTCTTCATCAGTTTTTGTATATTCATGTATTCATAAGTTTTAGTAAGTTCATGTCTTCATCAGTTTTTGTATATTCATGTATTCATAAGTTTTAGTAAGTTCATGTCTTCATCAGTTTTTGTATATTCATGTATTCATAAGTTTTAGTAAGTTCATGTCTTCATCAGTTTTTGTATATTCATGTATTCATAAGTTTTAGTAAGTTCATGTCTTCATCAGTTTTTGTATATTCATGTATTCATAAGTTTTAGTAAGTTCATGTCTTCTTCAGTTTTTTTTGTAAGTTCATGTCTTGGTTAGTTTTTTTTTTATAAGTTCATATCTTCATCAGTTTTTGTAAGTTCATGTCTTCCTCACATTTTGTAAGTTCATGTATTCGTCAGTTTCCATACATCCTTGTCTTCATAAATTGTTTGTAAGTTCATATCTTCATCGATTTTTGTACGTTCATGTCTTCGTCAGATTTTGTAAGTTCATGTATTCGTCGGTTTAATACGTTCTTGTCTTCATCAATTGTTTGTAAGTTCTTGTCTTCGTCGGTTATTTGTAAATTCATGTTTTCGTCAGTGGTATGTTCATCATCAATTCTGCGTCAGTTTGGGTAAGTTTGTATCTTCATCGGTTTTTGTAAGTTCATGTCCTTGATATCTTTTGCTGTTGTAAATTTATGTCTTCATCGGTTTGTTTTGTAAATTTATGTCTACGTCAGTTTTGGGAAGTTCATGTCTTCGTCAGTTTTAGTAAGTTCATTTCTTCTTCACTTTTTGTAAGTGCATGTGTTCGTCAGTTTTTGGTAAGTTCATCTGTTATTGCTTCTTTTTGAGTGTGTTTTGTTGGTTGCGTCCATAACATATTTTATTCCTAGTTTTCTCTATATTTTATAGTTTAAGTACGTTTTCCCCACTGACACATGCCTGGGGTCATTGACATTAAGATCAGTGTCCTGGATAGCAAGGATACACATAAACTAGTTCACAAGATAAAATAGGGCGGGTAGTAAGACCCCCAGAGGGGGAAAATGACAGGACAGTGATTGGAGGGTGAGCTGAGAAGAGGTCAGCTGACTAGAATAATTGTGAGGCAGACAGTTGGAGCAGTAAGATGGGGTTTGTGTGGAGCATTGTGAGGGATAGAATGGTTTAAAAGACAGTGACAAACATTGACGAGGGAGAGTTGAGTTAAGACCGGACTAGGAGGAGGTCGTGGTCGGAGAAAGTGGAGAATTGTGACGGAGTTAGGAAGAGACTCCGCACTGTGGGTCCAGGGATAGTGAGTAGAATTCGAGACCCAGGGTGGGTTACATTGAGTCAGGCCTAGAGAGAGGCTAGTATACCTGTCGGGTGGGATGAGATGTAGTAGGCCTTGAGAGCCAGTGTTATTCGAAGTGTTCCATTGGTATGGAGATATATTCTGAGAGAATTATTGTTCCTGGATTTATGTGTTACGCGTGTCCGTGTTAATTCAGAATTAAAGGAATATTATGTGTGCAAAATTAACGCTTGTTCACTGACTGGTGTTTGGTTGTGATGCATCGTGGTTGATCGGTTGTTCAACATATCATATACACTGACATTCCCCTAGACACAACCATAGCCACTCTATTTGTCACTCTGTCATCATTTACTTTGTGACAGACGAGGAAGTGCGGGCTCGTCAATCAAAAAATCCGGTACATGGATTTACATCAGTACGAATCAGTTCCTTAAGCGCAACAACATGGTTTTCCAAGTTCAATCCGGTGAAAGCGAGTAGACGAAGACAGTATTCCAAACCAAAGCCACCACAGGTAAAAATACAATTGCCCACCCGGAGAGGAAGAGTGGACAGTAGGGGTTACTAACAGTACACAGACAAGGCTTGCGCTGCTGAGAGAGTTGTCTGACGGACAGCGGGCAAAAAGTCAGGTTGACAATAAGTCGGCGCTGTTTAGGACAGGTTGTTGACGAAAAATAGACAGGCGCCAAAGGTGAAGGACAGGTGAAACACAGACAGCCGTTTACAGGGCGGATTATTTTGTACACGATACTTTTGTGAGTTCAGGTGAACTTGAGGACAGCGAGTGTGTGTGTATGGCGTTTTCAGAGTTCGGCGCAGATATTAGGACGGGAGGTTGCGCCAGAGGAGTTACTAGTGTAATTCAAGGTACAAAACTCGCCTGGGAGATGGGAGTTATAGGAGAAAAGTGTGGAGAACACACAGAAGTGATAATTCTTGCTCCACAGAAAAGGAAAAGTTTCTGCACGTATTATTGTGATAAAGGGAAACTGAGGACCTGCGGGGTCAAGGCCGTGGACAACGGAAAGTTACTCAAAAAGTGTCCATAGTAGAACGAGATAAACAAGTTGTTTTTGCACTGAAACTAAGATTTACGTTTTGTGTCTTTGTGTGTGTGTCATCATTGGGTCGTTGGGAAACAATCAACAACAGACAATCAGAGGTCGTCATCGCAAGTATGGTCGCATTTCTTTACAAAAAAAAGGACTTACTAAACAGTTTTAAAGCGCGGGATCATTTACTGCCATTCTTTGGTTTAACCTTGTCAGCAACAGTGAAGCCATAACATCACTTCAAGGAGTTGGGATAATTACTATCATCTTCAACTTTTACGACAGTCGAAAATCGTTAAAAAAATAGTGACAACGCATCAGAACAGTAATTCATTGTTGGAATCTAACGTCGTAATCTTTTCAAAACAGTAACCGGCAGACATTTCCAGGCGATTTTCGGAGACTATTGGAAACAAACTAAGGACTTTTGTGAGATTCTACCATCGCATTGTTGTCGGCTACCATTTTTGTTTCTGTTGCTCTCATCGTCCTAAGTATTGTTGTTGTGTGTTACGCAATTATTTGTATGTGGTCCAGTGTTCGTAATAAGTAGGATATGTTTGCATTGTTTCGCGGAGTGCGTGAGAAAAGGTAATTTTTCTGGGTGCACATTGTATGTTGTTGAGAGGCAGCTGACGAGTCAGCTTGTTTTGCGTTGTTGAGCATTGGGTCGTCTCGACATTATACACGGTGTCCAATTGTCTATCGTCAGATCTAAGTACATTATTCATTTTATATTTCTTCCTTTTACTGTTTTCTCTTTACTGTTACATATGATATTTGATTTCTTTGGATATATAGTATTGTTGTAATTCTTATGTTAAAACAGCTTCTATCTAGATGGTATCTGTCAGTTTATATTATGCGCACGGTATGGTCTTTCATGGGCAAGTTTATGTCAGTGGCTTTTATTTCTATGTAATCATCCGTCTGCGTGTCACCGGCCTATGCGTCTAGCGTTTAATAGTTGGCACTTAGTGTGTATCATTCATGTGTGTATGTATATGTATGTTTAACACTATTTCCAGGAATTTTTATACAGCTATTTTATATATATATATATATATATATATATATATATATATATATATATATATATATATATATATATATATATATATATATATATAAGGGAGTATAGGTAAATACACCCTCACTACCTAGTGCTTACAGAGGAACTGTGTGAGGACAGAGTGATATTATTAGTTGGAGTGGTGGTGTACTTAGGGAGGGCACACAAAGACTAGCAGCAGAGTCTTTACATTTATAATTGGCTGACAGACAGTAACGTGTCCACAAGTACAAGATGCCTACTTTAATGGAATATATTGAAGCAGGTGAACAGTTAGGCCTGAAGGGTAAAGAGTTACAGGAGTTTGCAGAAGCAAAATTGAAAGAAGTTCAGCACTGGGAAAGAGAGGAGAGGCATAATGAACGCGAGGCAAAACGCCTACAGGAAGAAAAGGTAGCTGAAGCCAAGCGTCTACAGGAAGAGAGAGAGACACAAGTAAAGTTAGCTGAAATGGAACAAAAGCGCTTACACGAAGAGACACAAATGAAAATAGAAATTGAGAAAGAAAAGCTCAAGAGGGAAACTGAAATTGAGTTGAAAAAATTAGAACTATCTTCGAAGGGTCAAAGTGAGGAAAGCAGAAGACCTTCCCATCCCTCACAGAGACTAAAACTGCCATATTTTACGGACCGAGACAACCTTGAATCTTATCTTAACAGATTTCAAGCATCTGCGAAAACTCTAGGCATCCCAGAAGAACAGTATGCTATTAGACTAGGTGAGTTTCTAACGGGAAAGGCCCTAGATACTATGTTTAATTTACGTGTAGAAGAAAGAAATAATTATACGATTCTGCGTCAACGCTTCCTTACAAAGTTCCAACTAACTGAGCATGGATACAGAACAAAGTTTAGACACTTAGGACCAGAGACATATCAAGATTTCACAGATTTTGTTAATACAGTAAAGAACACATTTAACAAATGGATGGAGCTTGCAGAAGTAGGGACAGATTTTAATAAATTAGTGGATTTAATGTTAAGAGACAAGGTAGTATCTGCATGCAATACAAACTTAGTATCAACCAGCTCTTGACAAAATTAGACAGCCTAATTTTTAAGATAACCAAATTGCGTCACACCCATAACCTAAAGTTGGTGACGCAATACAAAGGGGAGGAGAGTATGTCAAGAAGCTGAGGACAGAAGTAACATAAGGATATAAGTTAGGGATAAGACGAAGATAGGATAGAGATAACATCCCTGAACAGGGAATAGAGATTTAAGGGACAGAAGTAGAAGATAGAACTCTTAAGCAGTTATCCAACAGGACACGCACGTGTCATAAGTAGGACACTGCAGGACATGACAGGGATTTACTCCCAGGTTAGAGTAGGAGACTATAAACACGGGAAGTACCCGTAAACAGCGTTAACTAGAGTACAGTAACTAGTGACAGGTTACTTAACTACGTGCGAGGTAACCGAGCACGCAATAGTGCTGGCGCACGAAGATTCACAAGTCCGCAGCTGGACAACGCTGCTAATTTTAGCCAGACGGGTCTGGACAGCTCAAGAGACAAGTCGATGTAGTCGCCCTGACCAATGTGTAGTTTTCAGGGCACAGTAGTAGTATCGTGACTTACGCTAGGACAGATAGAGATTGTGCTTAGCAGTATTATAACTGTATTGAATGTGATGCTGTGTTTATGATATATGTATGTTCATGTGAGCTCGTGGAGCCAATTGTAATCAGTGCGCAATAAAGCGACTTTACCCTTTGTACACCTACGAGTTTATATTTGTGCGGTACAAATGAAGAATCCCTGTATGCCTGTCTAAACTAAGTTGTTGACACCTTCACCACATTCCCGTTGCTGTGAAGTTGGAACCGTGACTAACGACTAACGACTTCACCACATTCCCGTTGCTGTGAAGTTGGAACCACGACTAACGACTAACGACTTCACCACATTCCCGTTGCTGTGAAGTTTGAACCACGACTAACGACTTCACCACATTCCCGTTGCTGTGAAGTTGGAACCGTGACTAACGACTTCACCACATTCCCGTTGCTGTGAAGTTTGAACCACTACTAACGACTTCACCACATTCCCGTTGCTGTGAAGTTGGAACCACGACTAACGACTTCACCACATTCCCGTTGCTGTGAAGTTGGAACCACGACTAACGACTAACGACTTCACCACATTCCCGTTGCTGTGAAGTTGGAACCGTGACTAACGACTTCACCACATTCCCGTTGCTGTGAAGTTGGAACCGTGACTAACGACTTCACCACATTCCCGTTGCTGTGAAGTTGGTACCACGACTAACAACTAACGACTTCACCACATTCCCGTTGCTGTGAAGTTGGAACCGTGACTAACGACTTCACCACATCCCCGTTGCTGTGAAGTTGGAACCGTGACTAACGACTTCACCACATTCCCGTTGCTGTGAAGTTGGAACCGTGACTAACGACTTCACCACATCCCCGTTGCTGTGAAGTTGGAACCGTGACTAACGGCTAACGATTTCACCACATCCCCGTTGCTGTGAAGTTGGAACCGTGACTAACGACTTCACCACAGAGCCGCCTTAAACAATGAGAATAGTGAAAATACAATGTTTGATAATCATACGTTTATTCTGCGTTAAACAAGTTTAGAGGACCTCCTTTCCAAGCGGTGTTGGCAAACAAGTAAAAAATATTTACAACAATAACAGTAAAGGACCCCTTCTCACACCTTGATACATATTGGTTTTATAGAGGTAGCCCCATTTGTATACACCAGTCGATACTCAATAGTTGATATTATAAGTATCACACTGGTCCTTTTTTACTTCCCGGAACATTTCCCGCTAATCATTTTAGGATGGATCTATCTGAGGGGACAGTTTCAATTTGACAAAAATCCCCGTCTAGACAGCGATTCGAATGCTTGACCACCGCGCCGGAAGGCAAGAATGCCCAGTCACTTACCGCGACTCACCAAGTCTGCATTTTGAGGATATAATGTTGGGGACATTTTCCTGACTAAACACCTTTTGTGTAATGTGCTTTACAGCTGCCGCTGAGTATTTCCGCGATAATCCTCTAGTACCATTTTGTGATAGACAGTTGTACATAATATTGAAGTACGCGAATTAATGCAGTTTTATAGAACACACTTATAGAAAACAAGGGAGATTGCGGCGACTATACTTTACCAGCAAACAAATACAATAAAATACAACAGAATGAAGTCAGTGTCTTCTTCGTCTTTAAATGTTGTGTTTTCTTTTATTTGTTTGCTGATGAAGGTTAGACGCCGCAACTTCTTTTGTTTTCGGTAATTGTGTTGTGTAAAGCTGCATTACTTCGTGTTTATCGCAGTTCCAGTAGTAGTATTCATTCCTCAATGTCTGTAAACAGAAATGTTGCATAAGAATATTAAAATTCATTGGACGGAAAGAAGAACAAACAGATCTTTCCAACAGAAACTTGGCATTGAACACGAATGGTAATTAAAACAAGCTAAAGTGAGGAAATTGCTATATTGCCGACATGTATAAAAAACAAAATAAAAAATACAATGGTGATCGAGTGAAACCGCGAACCATGACCATAGAGGCGTATAGGCATGACACAGGGTTTTGATGCAAAAGACACAAATCTAGAAAACATAATTATGGAGGGAAGCGTACCGGGGATGCGGATAAGAGGAAGACCTCGACGTAGATGTATTCAAACTGTGATTGATTATTTACACACGACAGCATCAGAGGCAAGGCCTCTGGCGTATGACCATAAATAAATAATAATTTGTCCTTCTATGCGTTTGTCATGTAGGAGGGCCATCACATTATGTAGTCCCAAATGCCTGAAGGAATAAACAGTCAGTCTATGCCTCACTTAGCGAGACGACAAGCGCAGTCATCAAACTCTCACCCGACCACAATCGTGCCTATGACTGCGGCTCTATCTGGCTTATAACAGAGATACATTTCAACACTGTTACAGGGAGCGCAGCTCTGCACGCGACAGGCTACTAGAAGATGATGATTTATTTAATTAAGCTGGAGGAGTCGACACTGGAGCAGTGTAAACGTATAGCACAGGCCTTTTTTCTACACGTTGAGTTGTGTTGGGTATATGGCGCTAGGCCACATTCTAATAGATCAATAGAAACTGATATGGCGGCACGGAGGAATATCAACAGCGGAGTTGATCCAGAAAACCAAAGACCGAGATCTGTGGATAGTCATGAACGCCTACGCCAGATGGCCGGACACTTGATGATGATGATGATGATGGTAATATCTCACCGGTCGCCTTTTCTTTCCTGCACATTTCCTGGTACAACTTTAGGCTGGCTCGACCTGGAAGCCCAGATAAAACTTAAAAATATATATTTTCGCCGTCGTGTGTGTGTGCGTGTATCTGCATGCAAGGGAGTACCATGGATATCGCTTAGGATACAATAGGGTGGAATTTTGGAAAAGTTTGTGAACGACAGAACTATAGAAGAGTACTCTGTATAGTTTAAGTCCGCCCAATAGCAGCCACACACTTACTGCTGTCCTGCCCAACATATAGCCACGGACAGTACCGGAAGTGACAGCAGACAGTGGTGGAGAGGTCATGGTGTCAGACTGTCCGTTGGCAAGTGGAGCCTGTGGGCCCTGGTGAAATGGGTTGCCTTAAACATTAGACAGTATGTTAAAAATGTTCAAGTCATTTTGGTAGCCGTGTCTCATAGCAATTAATATTTTAAGACCCAGTCCACCATTGGCGCCGGCTCCATGGCGAAGGGGGTTTCGGACGTGCTTCGTGATCCCGCATACTCGTGTTTGAAACAGACCGCGTTGCGGTTTTTTTTAACGAATTGGTATGGGTGCCGATCGTTCAGAAAGCAATGGCAAACTACTGAACGTAAACTTGCCAAGAGATCTCAACAGCATCAAATGCTATTGTTGACTGCAACGTTCTGTAAAGGATATGCAACTAACCACCACTGACAGCTACTAGTTTCTTTTTGTGCGAAAATTAACGTATGGTAATGGGAATCCTAAGCGGACGAGCCAGCGATGTTGTTAGCTTGGCCATCTATTTCTCCTGGCTCTCAGGCCTACAACATGTGACAGCGCTATCATACCACAGCCCCATAGGAGGAAACTGCTGAGGGTCACATTACAAATGAGAATCTGTAACATGCTGTGAAAGAAGAATATATTCCATGTTCCTTTATCAGCGTCTCTTATGTGCAATCAAATATGTCCCCGTCATTTCCTGATCCAACATTAAGATTGACTGGTTGGTTGGTAAATCCTTTGCAATAATGCATTTAAATTTTAATTTTACACCCAAAACTTTAACGATCAGGCCGTTTGAGCCATAAACAACGCTTACATGTATCCGAGCCAATATTCTTAGGCCCAGCCCACTAGATCAACTAATTTCTTTTCGCGAAAATAAACAAATGTATGGCAATGGTAATCTTGAACTGCCTGTAGCCTCTTAAACAAGTGAATAGGTACAATTATCTCGGAACAATCATAACATCTGATGGAAGATGCCATGAAGAGATTAGAACAAGAATCGCCATGGCGTAGGTAGCCTTTTGCGAGATGAAAGACATACTGACCAATAAAAAGATGTCATTTGCAACGAGAAAAAACGTGTTGAGGTGCTACAAAGAACCTATACTTTTGTATGGCTGTGAAGCTGAAAAACATCTGATGGCTGTGGAAATGTGGTTTCTAGGGGAAAATGCAAAGAATACCATGAATAGACAGAAAAAACCCAATGACCAGGTCCTACAAGAAACAAACGTAAATCGTAAACTGATTAGAGACATTAGACGTAGACAGTCACAATTTTTGGTCACGTTATGAGAAGAAATAAATTGGAGAATTTGGCTGACAATTGGCAAGATGGAGGGGAAGAGAACAAGGGGAAGGCAGAGAATGAACGTGGATGGCTTAGCCACGTGGTATGATAGAGACAAGAGCACTGGGCTGATCCACGACCCTGGTGATCGTGTGAGATGGCAAAACATGGCCACCCATGATTATCGGCACGGCACATGATAAATGAATGTAGCCTCAGGCAGAGTTACTTACTCATATCATTTTGTAAAAGCCATACAAGAAGACAATACTTCATATATTTCTCAACATCCCCTAATTTCAACAAAATATTTCCCGGGTTTCTCCTGACCTAAGAGTGAAATTGATTGGTTGGTGATTCCTCTGAAAAACAGTGTTTGAACTCTTGTCCAATGCTGTGATGTTCAGGTCGTGTGAGCCCCTTAAGAGCTGACATGGATCAAGGTGAGCTAGGTGTAAAGACCTCCATCCCGACACGACACCAATGTATCCTCTCCGCAAGTGCTGTGTTACAGCTCTTTCTTTCCTCTCTCAAGGCTCAGATACTTGTTCTATGTGCAAAAACGGTACCGGAATTTCGTCTCATCTCATCTCATCTCATCATGTTCCTCTTGTACCTTGCGGTGTCGAGGTGAAGTATAAACTTCGTGAGAGTGCCCGATTATGGGCTTCATATATCGATATTCCCATGGACTCTGCTATTCCCTCCGTCCAGCGTTTACGTGGTCGGCCTCTTCCTCTGTTTCCGTCTGGTCTGTACATCATTGCTTGTTGTGGTATGCTATTGACTGGTAACCTACTTGCATGGCCAAATCATTTGACTTTCTGCTTTCTGATAAAATCTAGTGCTGCTTTAACCCCCACTTCAGTCCTGATTTCTTCATTTCTGATCTTATCTCTTCTTGATACGATGAGTATTCTTCTCAGGAACCTCATTTCTGTTGTTGTGATTTTTCTTTTCTCTTTTTCTATCATTGTCCAGGTTTGGCATTGGTAGCATAGAGTTGGCAGGAAGATTGTGTTGTAAAGTGCTTTCTTAGTAGTTACTGATACATGTTTGTTCTTTAGTATTGGTGCCATTTGTCCAATGAGTTGATTTGCCTTATTGCACCTATTTTCGATCTCGTCTTCTGATCTGCGATTTGATGATATTATACTTCCTAGGTACTTGAAACTCTTTACTTGTTTCAAGGGATGTTCATTTAGGTCGGAATTTCGTCATTGTCTTGATTCAACACAGAGCATACGAACTGCCTGGGAATAGGACTATGTTGGTCGCGTTTCCTACACAGGTGTTAGTCAAATTATTGTCAACGTACTCCGGTCAGATTACCGGAGGCATACAATAAGAAACAGTCCACAATAATCGCAGCTATTATCTACAGTCTTGTCTACAAATGACGAATTATCAACAAAAGCTAGTGTTTCATCTTTCATCCATTGAGAATATAAATTGTCCTATTGCAAGTTCATATTTGTTTAACACTCTCTGGAAGCAATCTGTCGCATGAAACCTCGAAATTACTCGAAAAATTCTCTAAGAACCTTGTTCGATTCTTTCACGCAGCAACTGTTTCAACAGTTCTACATGTGAAATTACTGCAGTTAGTCATATTGATTTAATATTCACGAGTTCACGTGGCATTTGTTCATTGCATTGGTGCAAATCATTTAAATGCTCATTTTGATGATTAAGAACCGCATTTACAAAGAGAATGTTTTTAAATAGCTGCAAATGAGCGTTTGACTATGTACAGCCATTATATAATTAATTATAACAGAAATTGTAAAACTGTATGAATCTTTAAAAAACGCTGAAATATGTAACTTAAAAAAAAATATTTCTTTGAGATAGTAAGTTATGTAAGATTTTTCTCAGTATTTAGGCCAGGCATATACTTCACTTTTATCTCATAAGAAGAAGAAGATGTACATACACATTCCCCTCTCAGTTTCGTCTTCGTCTTCAAATGTCCCATTCTTCAAATACTAAGTTCCAGCACCATATGCCCTGGCGTTCAGTACACTGTTTTAATGTGACCAAAATACTCCTGTTTGCTTCACTATCCTGTAACTTTGAAATTCATCCTATGTGAACTAAAAACTTAATCTTGACAGACGAAACAACGTTAAACCACTCAAATATTATCATAATGACAAACGTCACACGTTACAGCGAGCCAACGGAACACAGTGACATAATTAGCGACCAAATTACTTCACACATCCAGTTTGCTTTGGTTATTTTGACAAACTCGTTTGTATCTTTAGTTGGAACAGTAGCAAATTCCATCAGCACAGTCGTGTACTTCAAGCAAGGTTTGAAAGAGAGTGTCACCATTCAGTTCTTCTCGCTGTCAGTCGCAGACTGCATATTCTGCATATTTGTTGTAGCTTCATCGGTCAGCATGTTGTTCAGTGAAGTGTACCCTACTGCCACTGCTCTGGACCCCCTATCGTTATCATTTTGCCTATCACTGCCCAGGGAGAAGTTTATTCTCTGTCAATAATCATAACAATGTTTTTGTCTGTTGAGAGATGCCTTTGTGTTGTTCTTCCTTTTACTGTGAAACAAATGTTTACCAAGTCTCGGTCAGCTGCTGCTGTTGTGTGTACGTCGGTTTTCCTAGGAGCATTACTAATCCCTGATTATTTAACAGAAGGGCTTGCGTGGATCCACGACATCAGGTTTAACTCAACGCGCCTTTTATTCTGGCATGCGGAAAACAGGATTAAATTCGACCTTGCTAAAAACATCATTTTCACAGGAATATTGCCAGTTTTCTCTTGCGTGACCAGCACGATATGCGCTCTAGTTATGGTTGTCAGGATCAAAATGTCCATAGAATTTCGAAAATCAAACACCTCAACTACATCATTTTTACACGACTCAAAGCAAACACGCAAAAACATCACAGATCAATCAAACACTTCTAACATATTTAAACAGAGCAATACTGTTTTAATAACCAACAGAGACGCCAAGATGACAAGGACGATAATTGTTGTTGATGTGATATTCATTATATGCAATATTCCCAGGTGTATGGTTCTTGTTATTACAATTCTAGAATTATACACACAGGGTTCAGCTTTCACGAAGCTGGCGAGTATCAGAATGTGTCTACTGTAATTTACACAGTTTGTTACGTTATGGAAACTTTCAATGCCTCTGTTAACTTTTTCATTTACCTCGTTTCTAGTTCCAAATTTAGATCAGTGTGTAGTAACATGTTCTGAAATAATTGCGTCTTATTTTTCTTCTGTCTGTCATCTTTCAATGCAGATTAGACCCTCAGCCAACTCACACCTAAGCCCCGTGTAGACGTGTTAATGAATGGTTAAATTTTGCAGCTAGTCTTCTACAAGATGCTATGTCATAAATGCAGACTTCTTTGGCATGTAGCCCTTTACTGAACTCCTTTATGAAGACCAATTTTCTAATGTTTCGATGTTTATCCATTATCATTATAGTCACAAACGCGCAATACACTATCATAGAGTAAAACATTGCAAAGTTCTTCGACTGCTTACAGAACATCGGTATAGAAAAATTAACAAATTAACAAATATAAACCAGATCTTAACTAAGCACACGCGAAATATGTCGATCCGTAAAAGCGTGACTGTTTTCCTGCTTTCACCAGCACAATTAAATTATGTTTTATTTAATTTATTTAGATATCTGCTTCCTCATGTGGACGTTGGATACACTTCGTATACATGTTTATCATTTACTAATCTGAATAACTAATTAGGTAGAACTTATCTACACTTTACACGTTTACGAGGCTTATGTTGTTCCTTTCCGGCCTACTGTAACTTCGCACTTTTTACATCACTGACCTTTTACTTCCGATTTTGTTTCCATATTGTTATACATATAGGGCGAGAAACGTGAAAATACAATGGTCTATTGTTGCTCCAGGCAAATAAAACAGAAAACGTGATGAAGAAGGTCGTGTGTTTCCAATGAAGCGGGCGTTGTTGTATTTTTTCACAACAGTTAACTTCAAGACCCGCCGTTTTATAGACAATAATTGCATTGTTTTTGCTAAGGGATGCAATATCTGAATATCAAAAAACATGATTAGCAAACGAATTAAGCATCATGCACAAAATAGAAAGTGTCGATGCCAGTATAAGAACTCAAAAAATTGATACATAACCTCAGCCATCAATAGATTTACCTTGTTAAATTACAGAAAGGAAATATTGCTTTTGTCTCTGCCAGTTATGTGTTAAGTCAAATGATTGCAATCGGTGCAAAATAATACAAGGATAGCGAGTTAATTAAAATATGCCTTGTTAAAGCTGCAGATACTACGCGCCCTGATAAACTGAAAACATTCCAAGACATATCTCTTACCCAATAACCACTACAATAGGAAGGATTCATGGATTGCAAATAAGTAGGTATATTTAGCTCCTGCGAAAAGGAGAGGCATACTAAACACAGACACAGCGTACATACCTTACAAAGCACTCCATACAGGAGGTGAAAACAAAGTTAAAATTATCCCAAATCAGAAACAATCAATAAATATATAAAAATGAGGTAATACAATTTTTTTTTAAACTAAGTATTATAGGACACAAACGGACAATCCGACGTTTCGATTCTAAGAATCTTTGTCAAGGACAGGACAACACAAACATATAAAAAAACGGAAAAAAAACACAACTCCTTTGTTGTCTGGAGGGAACAGAAATGGGGTTAAAACAGGTTTAGAAAGGGGCTCTTTTGCTACAAAGTTTAAGAACAGTTCGGCTGCCAAAGTGCCAGATAGGATGTGTGTGGCCAAAGGTGTGTAAACAGTTCCACATGAAAATATAGAGGTATGTAAACAGTTCGATATGAATATATAGAGGGAAGACAGCATAGTTATACAGAGGCGTCCACAGCAGTATTGATTCCAGCTGAGTGGATGCATCCCAGAGAGATTTAGTAAGTGGTAAAGACTAATGGAGTTGTTAGTTAGTCGAAAGTTCATCCTCATTGCACATCGAACCATTCAGTCCATAAGTGCTCGGATCCCCTCCTCAGCAAATCCCGCAGCGTGTAGCGGCTAACGACACTAGTTCTGTGTTGGTTTATCAATCTTCTTTGGCTTCCTGCGTAGTGTTCTTGTTTGGCCACCCCTCTTTTAATTTGCTGTTCTCGCAGTCTGGCCATAGTTGTAGATTCACAGTCATCACTTGGTTCACGCAAAAGTCTTACTTCTCGTAGAGCATTCAGAATGTCAGCCTGGTCCATGGCGCGTCCGCCCTCCACAGTAGCCTCACCTGCGAGCTTGTCAGCCCGCTCATTTCATTGTACTCCCGCATGCCCTGGCACGAAGATGAAACTAATCTTTGCCAGCCTAGACCGCTCCAGAGGCAGCAACCATTCTCTTCGGATCGACCCCTCCTCTATCCTCTTGATCATGTTCATTGAGTCGCTAAGGAAACATGCCCTAGTGAATGTCTGTGTCTCGAGCCATGTTATTGCTTTACTTACTGCCATGACTTCCATAGTCAGGCTTCTTGTGGTTTCAGTGAAAGCACCAGAGTCCTCCTTCACAATTCTCCCTCCGGCCCGAGCCGTAAAGGCCCATGAGCTTCTCACATGTCGGACGACCGACCCATCTGTGTATATGACAGCATCACCGTCTAGCGAATTCTCGAAAATCAACGCTTGTACATCAGCCTCCACAGCAGCCGGATTTTCTTGTCTGCATTTTCTATCTAGTTGGATGCAAACTGAAAAGGATGTGCAGAAATCTGTTGGCACTTGTACCCACTCCTCGCCAGGTTCTAAGTCCTCAAGTGAACACACCTGTTGAAGAATGTCTTCGGCTTGACCCATCCACGACCGTCCTCTTTTTAACCTGCTGCCCTTCACCTTCATAATTTCACTATGCAGTGGATGTTGTGTGTTTGCGTTAACTCTGAGGTAGGCGCGTGCTCTGCAAACTTGTATTCTCTCTTCAATGGTTGGAAAATCAAGAAGGTAGCGCATCGCCCTGCATGCTGTATCTCTTGTACATCCAAGAATAATGCGCATAGCTTCATTCTGTATCCTTTCCATCCTTTCTATCTGCTTACGGCTGAGAGTCAGGATTGCCATTGCATACTCAAAAACAGACATGACCAGCCCCTCGTACAGAAGACATAGATGGCGCTGCTCACAGTTTGCTGCCGCCATCACCCGCATTGCAGCCAAACCCCGCTTGGCCTTTGTTATCACCTGGTCTATGTGCTCATTATAAGCAAGGCTTCGATCAAACCGTATCCCCAGGTAATTCATTGCCTGCGTTCTTTCCACCGTCTCTGAACACAGCTTTACAGTTGGTGTTGGAGTGTTGACAATATGATTATTCAACGAGAACCAAGTCACTGTTGCCTTTGTTGGGTTGACCATTGCCCCAGCTTCATCACACCAAGTACTTATGCGATTGAGTTCTGTTTGTAGTTCCACAGCAACCTGCTCTCTATCCTAACCCTGACGATACACTAAAACATTATCGGCATATGACAATGTCCTGCCAGGTCCAGTGATCTGCTCCCTGGTGATTGGAGTTGTTAGAGAAGCAAGACTTCAGTGCAGTGACACATACATCATAGAATCTATTGTAGTTAAAAGAATTAAAATGGTTGGGACAGGTATGTTAGCGTTTTGATTAATATTTCTAAGGTGTTTCCTAAAGCGGTTGGCAAGGCGTCTGCCAATTTGACCAATGTATTTCATGTTACATCGTTTGCAGATGAGAAAATATATTAGATTGTGGGATATGCAAGTGAAAGAATATTTCAAGAAGAAGGAGTTTAGGGGGAATGTAATCGCCCTGTGTCTGAATACGTGTGGAATTCATGACAAGGCAGACCACCTGAAAACACAGATGAGAACTGTTTCAACCAATTTTGAATACTATTCAAGTGTAAAGTTAGTTGCTTATACTTTACAGGACGTAGCAGTCAACCCCGGTATTTATTTTTGGCTGTTTTGAATCCTGGACAAGTTTACATTCAGTAGTTTGCCATTGCTTTCTGAAAGACCGGCAATCATACCATTGTATGCAAACTAACACAAAGAGGTCTGCTTCCAAATCACCCGCAGCTGTTTTTAAAATGCAGTATACGGAATTACGAATTGCATTCGTATACCCTTCGTCACAGAGCCGGTTTCAACTGAAAACACAGATGCAATCTATTTCAGCCAAATGTGAATAATGTTCAACTGAAAACACAGAAGCCGTCAGATTAACCCCATTGAACAAATCACCAGGATAAGATGAAATACCAAATGAAATAATTAAAGCAGCAATAGAAGTAGAAACAGCATGACTACATAGACTATTCAACCATGTTTGGGTAGAACAACAGACACTACTAGACTGGGGAAAGACCATAATTATACCAGTTTGGAAAAACAAAGGCAGCAAAAGATATTGCACACAATACAGAGGCATTTCACTGTTGAGTCATACTGAGATAATATTTTGCAAAATTCTTGAGAAAAGATTACGAACTATTATAGAACCCCAGCTAAGCGAAACACAACTTTGATTTAGGAAAAACAAAGGATGCACAGATGCCATTTTTGCTCTTAGACAACTTATAGAAAAATCAATCGAATTCAATTAAACACTCTACTTAGCCTTTGTCGACCAAGAACAGGCATTTGATAGAGTAGATAGAAACAAGCTGTGGGAAATCCTTATACAATATGGATTGAGTACTCATCTATCAAACCTATGTAGAAGCTTATACAACAACAGTGAATGTATAGTGAGAGCAATAGGAGGACACTCAGAACCATTCACCATAAGATCCGGAGTACGACAAGGTTGTGTCCTGTCCCCTCTCTTGTTTATAACATATATATGTCAAGAAACCAGCCAAACAGAGACCGCAAGAAGACCGCATGACGAGAACAGAGAAGAAGAACCATCTGCAAATCTAACCATTACACAACTCCTGTTTGCGGACGACCAAGCACTAATGGCAAAATCAGAAGCTGAATTACAAGACCACATGAATAATCTAAACGAAATGTGTAGGGAACTTGGAAGTATAATATTATCAAATGACAAATCAGAAGACGAGATCGAAAATAGATGCAATAAAGCAAACCAACTCATTGGGCAAATGACACCAATACTAAAGAACAAACATGTATCAATAACTACTAAGAAAGTACTTTACAACACAATCTTCCTACCAACTCTCTGTTACGAATGCCAATCCTGGACAATGACAGAAAAAAAGAAATGAAAAATCACAACAACAGAAATGAGATTCCTTAGAAGAATACATAACGTATCAAGAAGTAATAAGATCAGAAATGAAGAAATCAGGGCTAAAGTGGGAGTTACAGCTGCATTCGATTTTATTAGAAGGCAGAAGGTTTTTTCAGCAAGTCAAATTGTTTGGCCATGCAAACAAGTTACCAACTAACAGTATACTATAACAAGCAATGTTGGAAATGGAAGCAGAGGAAGAGGCCGACCACTAAACAGTGGACGCAGGGAATAACAGAGTACATGGGAATATCAATACATGAATCCCATAAACGGGCATTCTCCCGCTGTTTAAACTTCACAGCGACACCGCAAAGTACAAGAGTAACCTGATGAGATGAGATAATGAGATAATATGAAAACAGAGATGACCTCTA
Organism: Cepaea nemoralis; assembly: GCA_014155875.1. Lineage (NCBI taxonomy): Eukaryota > Metazoa > Mollusca > Gastropoda > Stylommatophora > Helicidae > Cepaea > Cepaea nemoralis. The sequence continues at coordinate 530,329 of JACEFZ010007177.1, read as the reverse complement.
TTTCAACAATATGTGAATGTTCAACTTAAAACGCAGATGAGAGCTATTTCAACTTATTGCAAATAATATTCCATGGAAAATACACATGACGACTATTTCAATCAAATGTGGATACCATTCATCTGCATTGATGCCTCTTGTACAGCACAATTTGCTTTTTTCCTTAGAGCTTGCGGTGTAGACTTTGGTCTTATGAAGAGCTACTTGTGCATGTACCAACGCACGAAACAACAAGCGAGAATATTTTTGAAAAGATTTAAAATATTCTGGAGGAATATGATTTCCCACAGGATACGATTGTATTTTTCTCCAAAAGGGCTGTCAGAGTGAAATTACTAAATAAAGTGCATGAAATACACACAGATTTATCAATACCAATGCTCAGACATTAACATTGAACCATGCCATCTAATCGTAGTATTAAGCCAGCCGTGAACGGGCATTGCAACATCACCAGTTTAGCCAGTTGTTGGATGACATAGTGAATTTGGAGGTGCACATTTTGAAACTGAAATATATTAGTTGAGATGTCACAAAGTGGTACATCATCATCATCATCATCATCATCATCATCATCATCATCATCACATCATCACATCAATCATAATCATCATCACATCATCAATCATCATCATCATTCATCTTCATCATCATCATCATCATCCTCAAGTGCACACCAAGCTGGCGTATGCGTCGTATGTCCTCTCCACAGATCCGCGGTCTTTTGTGTTCTGGGATCAACTGCTGCTTGATTGATATTGCCTCCAGTTACCACCGTCTCCACTCCTATCCAGCATCATTTCTCTTGGTCGGCCTCTGCTTCTCTCCCTCTTCATCTTTCAAGTCGTCACGATGTTCTCGACGGGCGTCAGATATATAAATACTTAGTGGAATAACACTCCCGCGGATATAATAACGCTGTTTTGTTGTTTATGACACTAATCTGCACTTACCTTTTTCAAATGCACCCCCATATATTAAAAACTAAATCAATAACGGTCATCGAAGATTTATCTTCCCTTCTCAAGTATAGATTTTGATGAGGATTCTAGAGTTGCGGTACTTCAGGTTCCAATTTGTGACGCCATCCGGACTATTTTACTAAGGATGTATACGACAAAGCATACGATACTTCTGAGGAGTGGTTCCTGAAATAATATTCGAAATGAACCTTGATACACTACTCATGAATCATCATACCGGACTTTCATTCGCCGTTGAATTTCTATAGGTTTCATCCTTGACTGATCGAAAAATCGGATAACAGAACACTGCTTTCCTCTTTGGTGCATGTGTGATGTTAATGCGTAATACTTATGACTTTCTTAACAACGATATTGACAGGTTACAAGACAATGACATAGTTATTGTAATGTGTATCACACTTTTACGGTGTTAATTTGAAGCCCCTCGTATACTGATGGCAGAGCAATCATATGTTGTATGCACACAATGGGCATGTTCCATGTGCAGCCCAAAATAACTGACATGGCCTCTTTTTGTATGCGTTCCCGCTTCTCCAGACCGCTTTGCGACATTGTCAGCAACCCCAGACCATACTCAGAAACTGAAGTAACTAATTGTTGATAGGTAGTTTAAACCAGCCAACCAAGCGTACAGGAAGCACTTCTAGGAGAGATTTGACGCGCTGCGGAGAAAACCGAAAGAAATCTTGAGCGATGATTAAATTGATTGATTGATTGATTTAGGAACCGGCATCACAGCATTCGGGGCATTCCCATAAGCGCTCCGTCCCCATCCTCAGCAGCCAGCGAAGAGTTCCAACACTAATAGTACCAGTAGCAATCTGATTATATGTCTGTCTCGCCTTTCCTCTGAGCGTCGAGCGTCGGTCAGATCCCCTCGTCACACCTCGCTGCCTCATTCTTACTAGACTATGGAGATCCATTTGCTCCTCCGAGGTGTACACGTGCTCCCACAAGGCCGCAACCACGTATGCCTTGTCATGCATCAATACTCCACCAAGTTTCGCAGAGCCAGCCAATCTGTCCGCCTGTTCATTCCCCAGCACACCGGCATGCCCCTGAGAAAAGATCCAGGTGATGCTTGTCACCGGTGATTTCCGAAGCGAAGCAAGTCACTCTGCACGAAGCTTGCCTGTTCTCACCCTACTCAGCATGCTTTCTGAGTCAGTTACAATCACTATGTGTGTGTGTATCGTATTCTCCATCCAGCGGAAAGCTGCACTGACCGCCTCCACCTCCATTCTTAAGCTAGATATTGTGGCATCATACGCCAGGCTCTCCTGCACCAAACGGCGACCATTAGCTTTTGCTAAGAACCCCCAGGCACTCCTCCTGCCTCTCAACACTTAACCATCTGTGTATATAATTACATCACCCGGGCGAGCATTATCCTCAATTAGTTGCTGGATTTCCACTTCCGTGGCCCCTGCTGGTTACTCCTTGCACTCCCGGCTCAGTGTGATTATAACTTTGCACAAGTCTGACTGCTCCGCTGGTACTCTGACCCACTCCTCTCCTCGCCTAATGTTCTCCAAGATGCACACGTGCCTGATCGTATCCTCCGACTGAGCCATCCATGATTTCCCTCTTATCAGTCGCTGACCCTTAACTACGTCCAGCGCCTCATGCAACGGGTGATCTGTGTCAGCAACTACCCTGAGGTATGCCTTCGCCTGCAGCACCTTGAGCCTGCGAGCAACAGTCGGCAAACCAAGGATGTAACGCATACACACGACTGGGATGTCTCTGGTACAAAACAGAATGACCCGCATAGCTTCGTTCTGTATATGCTCTAATTTCACCTATTGGCACTTTGAGACAGTGAGCAGTCCTAGTCAATAATCAATCACTGAGAAAATCAAATGCTGGTATAGTGTGAAAAGCATTCTCTGCTCTGTGTCCATTGCAGCCATAGTTTTAAGTGCATTGAGTCCCTTTTGAGATCTTGTCACAACCGACTCCACATGGTCCTTGAAGGACAGGCTCCTGTCCTTCAAGGACCATGTGGAGTCGGTTGTGATTAAATTCCTTTCGCCTAGCGTTAATTAATATTATTACAATGCCTTGTGAGACTGTAACAGTGATCATGTACCACTGTGTGGATAAATAAAAATAAGCTTGAAGAGAGGGAGAAATGGTTAAGAATATGAGACTTAATAAAGATTTTCTGGAAGCAGATAAAGAAATGCAAGAAAAATACAGAGTGACAGTGAAAAATATTTACAATGCAATAGTTAAAATACAGCGTATAAATGAACAATGGGAAATGTTAAGGTACTCCATTCATCAAACAAGCAAAGAATATTATCGGAGAGAAACTAAAAGGCTAAGAAGAAATAAAATGGATTACTGAAAACCTCTTAAATTTGATGGACTAAAGAAAACAGAATGAAAATGACAAATAAGAGTATGATAAGATAAATGAAATTTTAAAAAAATATAAGAGAAAAAGGTGTGAAGGCAAAAGAAAGTTGGTTAAACGAGCAGTGCAAGAAAATTTAAATTCTATTAAAGATGTAAAAAAAAATATGCACAGAGAAATCAGTGAGCTCAAGGGAAGAAATCAAAAAGAGTATATACAGGGTGTTTGAAATAAAAAAACAGGACAAATATTATTAGAGAATCGTGCTATAATGAAGAGTTGGAAGGAGTATATATGAAAATTATATGATGGAGAACGGGAAGAATTAACAGAAGAAAGTAACTTAGAAGGTCCATCTATTCTAAATGAAGAAGTCGCTGACGCTGTCAATCATATGAAGAAAGGAAAAACACATGGGCCAGATGGAATCACAATAGAAGAATTAGAAGTATTGGTAGAATTTGGAGTAGATACATGAATGTTATTTACAGCAGTGGATATTCACCGAGTGAAATATTGCAATCTATAATTATAGCTATACTAAAAAACCAGGAGCAATTGAATGCAAAGACTTTTGTACAATTAACCTCATAAACCATGTCACTAAGCTTCTACTCAGAATTAATAATGAGGAGAACAAGAAAGAAAATAAAAATGGAAATTGGTGAAGAGCAGAATGGGTTTGTAGAATGAAAGGGTCCAGATAATGCAATATATACATTACAAACACTAATAAAAAGACCAATAGAGACACAGAAAGCCATATATTTGTACTTCATAGATTATACCAAGGAATTTGATAAAGTAACGCATGATGAACATGAACTAATTAACATTTTGGAAGATGTCAACATTGATGGGAAGGATTTCAGAATATGAACAAATATTTACTGGAACCAAGTAGCAGCAAATTAAAATGGGAAATAAAGAGGGCAATTATGAACAAATATAAATAAAATAGCAGTACGACAGGGATGTGTTTTGTCACCGGATCTCTTCTCCCTCTATAGCGAAATAATAACGAGAGAGATTGAAGAGAATACTAATCAGAGGTTATAATATAAACAATATACGCTATGAAGATGACACAGTAAGGTGGCGGATAATGCAAGAGATCTGCAACAATTGCTAGACAGAATTGTAATGACAGAGAGTGCAAAGAAAGGACACCCCTTGATTATAAAGAGGACAGTTACAATGATGATATCATGGAACAAGATGATACCAAAATTTGAAATGGAAATAGAACGGAAAATTCTTAACCAAGTGGATAATTTTAAATACCTAGGGGACATTTATGCCGGTCTCTCTGGCTGTGGGGTTACAACACTTTCTCTCTGTAATCCCGTTTATCATCGCAGAGTCTCGTAGCGGAGCGAGAGCTGAGGCGGTTCGACCCCCGCTCGTGACTTGCGGGATACTGAGCCGGCCGCTCAGAAAGCAATGGCAAACTACTGAGCGTAATCTTGCCAAGAGATCAACATACAGCTGAAAGATGCTGGTTTTGACAGCTAAGTCCTGTAAAGGATATGCTAAAAAAAAAAAAGGGGGGACATTTATAACGTTAGATGGACAGTGTACAACTGAGATAAAGAACAGAATAAGGCAGACAAAAGATGCATTTCAGAAAAGAAAAGATTCTTGTGTAATAAGTCACTATCATGGAATGTAATAGAGTGCTTAAGTCCGGAAATCGTGGGCGGTCATGACTCACCGTTTTACTCGATCACCAGAGTCGTGGATCAGCTCAGTGTTGCTGTTTCGACCAAGCGATGTGGCCAAGACATCCAGATATTTACTTCTCAGTCTTCCCCTTTGTCTGTTCCTTTCGATCTTGCCAGTTGTCACCAAGTTCTCCAATTCATTTCTTCTCATAACATGTCCAAAAAATGTTGACTGTCTGCGTCTAATTTCTCTAATCAATTTAATATTTTCATTTATTTCCTGTAGTGCTTGGTCATTAGTTTTTCTGTCTGTCCATGGTATTCTTTGCATTCTTCTCAGAAACCACATTTCTACAGCCATCAGATGTTTTTCAGCTTGACTGCTCATTGTCCATGTTTCACATCCATACAAGAGTACAGGCTCTATGTAGCACCTCAATACTCCTTTTCTCGTTTCAGTTGACATCTTTTTATTGGTCAGTATGTTTTTTTTTTATCTTGCTAAAGTCTACTTTCGCCATGGCGATTCTTGTTCTAATCTCAAGGCATCTCCCATCAGATGTTACGACTGTTCCGAGATAATTGAACCGATTTACTTGTTGAAGAACATTCCCCTTTACTTGTATATAACATTGTGGCACTTCTTTCTTCCTAGTGACGACCATAATCTGTGTCTTTTTACGATTTAATTCTAACTCCAGTTGTTCACTGTGCAACAACCGCATCTACTAATTGTTGCAGATCCTGTTCATTGTCTGCAGTCAGTACTGTATCATCTGCATATCTAGTGTTATTGATGTTTTGTCCTAAAATGATAATTCCATTTATATCTTTTATATTTTCACTGTATAGGGAAAAAGGTCTGGAGACATTACACATCCCTGCCTAACACCTCTCTTAATAGGCTGATATTGTCCCACTTCATTATCAATCCTTATGGCAGCTTGTTGTTTCCAATATATGTTTTTTATAAGTCTAATGTCTTTCCCATCAATTTGTAGGTCTGCAAGCATATCTACCATGTTGACATGTCTTACTCTATCGAAAGCCTTTGTGTAGTCAATAAAGCAAAGATGTATATCTTTGTTTACTTCTATAGAACGTTCAATAACTGATCGCAGCATATACACAGCATTTACTGTACCCTTTCCTTCTACAAACCCACATTGTTCTTCCCCTATTTCAGGTTGTATTTTCTTCCTCACTCTTTGCATGATAATTCGTAGCAAAATCTTCGTGATGTGACTCATTATACTAATTGTTCTATGTTGATCACATTCCAAGGCTCCTGATTTATTTGGGATTGCAATAAATACATAATTACATAATTCAGAAGGTATATCTCCGGTATCGTATAATGTGTTCAGCAGTCTGGTGACTTGATCTATTCTATATTCTGCTAAAGCTGTAATCATTTCTGTTGTGATGTTATCTGAATCGGGGTCTTGCCAGCTTTCATACCGTTTAAGACCATTCTGAACCTCCATCTTCAAAATTGGCGGTCCTTCATTTTTAAATCGAATATCATACGGTTCATCTCTGTTATCATTATAAAGGTTTTTCACATAATCTGACCAATCATGTCGAATCTGATCATTTTTCTATTATGATTTTGCTATCTTTAGTATTTAGACAGCCTGCTGATGTTCTTGTTCTTTTATTAGTAAGTTCCTGAATTCTTTTGTGCATTAATTTGGTATTTTGACTGTTGTGTTGTTTATCAATTTCTACACAATTTTTCTCAAGCCATGCTTCTTTTGCCTCCTTACATAATATTCTGACTTGTCTGTGAATTTCTTCATATTTGGCACGATTATTTTTGTTGAATCTTCTTGTTTCCATTAGTTGTAAAATTTCTTCAGTCATCCATTTCTTACTACCCACCTTCATTAAATTTGGAATAGTTGTTTGTGCAGCCAAACCGATAGAATTCTTCAACATTTCCATTGATCATCCACATCTTTGAAATAGATCTCTAGATCAGACAATATATAAAATCTGTTCTGTTTGTTTATGTTGAATTTATTTTGTATATTCTTGTCACTTCTCAATGTACACAGATCGTATTTAGTGTTTCCTGTTATATACTTGACTTTCTTTAACGTTACCCTCAATGTACCTGTAAGTAATCTGTGGTCGCTACAACAATCAGCACTGGGAACTGTTTTGCACTTGTTAACGCATTTCGAAACCTTCTGCTAATCAAAATGTAATCAATCTAGTTTCTAATCCTGCTATCAGGACTCCTCCATGTCCATAATCTTCTAGGGTGTTGTTTAAACCAGGTGTTTCCTACAATCATTTCCTGCTATTTTGCCCACTCTATGAGTCTGTATCCTCTTTCGTTTCTCTCTCCCAAACCATGGTTTCCTACTGTGGATCCATCACCTTGATTTCCTATTTTTGCATTGAAGTCCCCTATTATGATGTTTATTTCTGAATTTTTACATTTCTTTAAAGCAGACTCTATGTCATTATAAAATTCCTCTACACTATCTTCACTGGATTCTCCTGTTGGGGCATATACTTGAATAACGTTTATGCTAAAAGGTCTGCCGTTTAATTTAACTAGTAGAACTCTGTCTGACACAGGGAACTGTCAAAAACTACGGAGAGCACGCCCAAAAAAAAATTGCTTGTCGAAGCGGGATGTACTGAGCCACAGGCTTGACAAAACAATGCACCTAACACAGTTAATCCACGATGCACAAATTAAACCAAATCACAATGGTTCTAATCCCGTAAAGTCCAGCCAGGCGACGATAGTGCCGGGCTCCCTGCCTCGAGGAAGTCCACCCAATGCTACTGCTGGATCTCCTTCCCATGTGCTGTGGAGTCAAGGCACGGAAGGATAGAGAAAACAAACTATTGACCAAATACCCCGAACACTCAACATACTTCAGTGGAATGCCGAAGGAATTTTCAAACAGAAAGTCCCCCTAATAAATAGTCTTCATACAGATATAATAAATGTGGCATGCATACAAGAGACACACTTCAACGCCCATCACAGATTTTCAACCAGAGGATGTCAGGCCACGTGTTTCCACCGCGAAGGACACCAATACGTAAACGAAATACAATATCTTGTAGTGAGGTATCTGTCATCTTTGACAACCAAGCGGAAATTACAGGCGTTGAGACGAATTAAACTTGTACTTATAAACTACAAGCATTCACTAATTCTGTACAACAGTGGGAGTATAATAGTATGAGGGAATCGTCAATGTAGAGTTTGCCATATAGCTAGTGCCCGAGAATAACGTCACAGAAAGTAGGTAGAAATCCTAGAAGCCGAAAACCACTCAGAGAAACTAGGAGACAAGTTGTCAACAGAAAAACGTCATACTGACGTCAATTAACAACAAACAGACTTTGTGGAGTTTTCGAATGGAAGGCAGTGCATGGAATTATCAGGACATTCAAACTGGCGAATAAACAGTTCTACATTGGAAAAGTGGCTTGAATATGAGTTCCAGGCAGAGAAGATATTAGAATGAACTCATGTGGGATGACGCTAAAGACGAATGAACCGACTGACGAGGAAATTAGTCATAATTTCAGATCGTCGAGAAAATGTACCTAGAAGATAGAAAGAAGAAGTTTGAAGGACGAATAAAGTAAGCCAGAAACAGTCAGTTATGAGACGGTTTGTAAGTGCTATTATTAAATATGAAATTCAATAGTATAAGTACCGCCGGCCCTGGTATTACAGGCACGGTACATGTTGAATAGTATTTGTTGCTATACAAACCCGATGAGCTGTAGACAAAATAAACAGCGATTGTTTTCCGATTACTCACGTCCAGAATCGACCTTTTTTTATTCTTCTGCTCAGGTTCACTCGCAACACCAAAAGCGCTGTTGAATTAGTTGAAAGCGAGCCGCTTCAGTTTATAGTATTTCCAGTTGCAGTTCAAATTATTAATAACAGATGTTTTGGCAAGTGCATATTAGTGGCTAATGGCTGATAGTAGCTGACATTCCCGGAAAGGAGCATCCCACTTGCCAAAACATCAAAAACATTGCTTTCTGTACTACCGATACCCATACCATTTCGTAAAAAAACCTACGTAAGGCGGTTTTCTGCCAAATCTCCCACAGCTGTATTTAGAATGGGGGTATGCGAGATTGCGAACTGCGTCCGTAACCGCTTAGCCATGGATTCGAGGCTTGTGTAATAGCACCGGCGAAATGACACACCCCTGTGGTAGCACTGGCGTAATACTGCAGAGTTCTGAGCTCCAAGAGCCCATCCGCAGGGCTACCTTACAATCGTTATGGTATCCAATTGACGATCCATGGACAGATCTTCATACCCGTCATCATCATCAAGTGCCCTGCCAGCTAGCGTGAGCGTTCATGACTTTCCACTGACCTCGGTCTTTGATGTTTTGGGTCAACTCTGTTGTTGATATTTTTCCATGCCACTGTCTCAGTCCATCCAGCATTATTTCTCTTGGTTGACTTCTCCCTCTATTTCCCTCGATCTTTCAGTCGTCAAGATGTTGTCCAATGCCTCTCTTCTAATCACATGACAAAAGATAGCTGTTTGTCTCTTTCTTATTGTTGCATATAATATTGTAGTTTCATTAGCCTCTTTCAGGCAATCGTCGTTACTTGCTCTGGCAGTTCAAGGAATTCCCGACATTCGTCTTAGGAACCACATCTCTATTGCTTCCAGGTTCTTCCTAATTTGTTCACTTACATTCTAAGATTCCTTACCATACAGCAAAAGCAGGTTCTATATAACACTTCAGCACTCTCTTTCTTGCATTAACTGATAGTAACTTATTGCATAAGATACTTTTCATTTTCTGAAATACGGCTTCTGCTTGCCCTGCTCTGCTCTTAATTTCTGTTGTGCACCTTCCGTCTGATGTTATAAAAGCCCCCCCCCCCCCCTAACCCTTTTAAAGGTGGGGGGGGGGGGGTGGAAGCAGGAGTAGCAGTTAGCTGCAGTTGCAGTAGCAGCAGCAGAAAAGAAGAAGAAGAAGAAGAAGAAGAAGAAGAAGAAGAAGAAGAAGAAGAAGAAGAAGAAGAAGAAGAAGAAGAAGAAGAAGAAGAAGAAGAAGAAGAAGAAGAAGAAGAAGAAGAAGAGAAGAAGAAGAAGAAGACGAAAAGAAGAAGAAGAAGAAGACGAAGAAGAAGAGAAGAAGAAGAAGAAGAAGAAGAAGAAGAAGAAGAAGAAGAAGAAGAAGAAGAAGAAGAAGAAGAAGAAGAAGCTTTTGTTTTCTAATTGTTGTTTATCTGTTTGTTGTGTCAATAAGGAACTTTTCGTAAAGGGTAACGCTAGTTATTTTTTTTGTTAGCTTGTTGATTCTGTACAACTATTTCTATACCATACACTGCTACTTTTACCTTCCCTTCTTTCTTGAAAACTTTCTTCCTAGGCAACGGCCAATGGTGCGTATATGTAAACAAATGAATGCCTGTATCGTGTAATTACCATACAAGCTGGATTACCTTGTGCAAATACCATGCCTGGGTTAGAAAAATATGTTAAGTTGTAGCCACTGAACATATCGGGGCGTTATCAGGCCACTGGATACTTCAAATAAACAGCTTGTAGCTACACTATCACAGTGCCATTTTCAGCGGAAATAAACGAGCTATTAATAATAATTACTCCGACACTGTTACAAACTTATCAACAAGGGGAGTAAGGAGCCGATTTCAGTGCATAACGACTCGGTGATGTCCCCTTTCTTATCTGGAGGAAATTTGTCTGCAAGAATTAATTCATCTGTTAACTATATATATATGTTACCGAGATGGGTCTCGGTAGGGTAGTGGTTAGGCGCTCGCCTGCTATCCCGGTTGTCATGTGTTCAAATATGCATTGAGGTCGTTCTTTAAAAAAAAAATTATCTCGGCTCCATGGTCGACCCATCTAACATTTATTCTTTCAGTAGTATGTCCTTTGCAGAACTTCGCTCCCATAACTGTCCGGAAAACTTCTCAGTCATAAGCAAGATGTCCAGCGTCATATACACCTATCTGGAGATCATCTGCAACATCCCGCGTCCATCTTCTCTTTGGCCTTCCTCTTCTTCTCTTTCCGGGCATATAACCCTCCATAATTGTTCTCTCCAAACTTTCAAGACGTTTCAAAAGACCAAAATATTTCAATTTTCTTTGTTTTATCTTCTTTAATTGCCAACCTTCTTCAATATTCAGCTCTTGCCGCATGGATGCATTTTTTCTTTTCTGTATCCAAATTGTTCTATAACACGTCTATAACATTTATATTCAAAGGTATTTATGCGCTGTTCAGCTTGTTTAGTTAGTGTCCAGGTCTCACAGGCGTATGTTACATGAGGGCTCTTAAAATATCTAATTTTTGTCGTTCTATTTGTCCCCCTCCAAAATTTATTCAGTTGTTTTAGTTTTTGAAGAGCAATAGATATTCGTCTTTTAATTTCCTCCACTGTCACCATTGTTGGTAATTAATGACCCAAGATATGAGAAATCTTCCACCACCTCCAAATTGCCCTCATTAACATATATTTTCTTCTCCACATTAGTTTTATATGTATGCATTATCTTTGTTTTTGTTATTTTAAGATATAAGTTGTGATTTTCACTGTTCTTTTAGGATGAGGTTATTAGTTTTTCTATACCATTCTTTGAGGGGTACCAGGAAATAATGTCTTGTAAAATAAAAGGTGTCCGGAGGTATATTGACCATATTACTCCTGGAATGTAGATTAGTCTATAAAACTTAACACTTAATACTCAATTTAATAATTGTTATCACTGCACTCTTCTAGTGTTGTTTGTGGAAAGTGACAAACATTACAGGAATATTCGCGGCCTCTATTGAGCCTTCTGGTATGATTTATGCGGGGAGACGAACATTATAGAATATAAGGGTGTCCGTCTCGAGAGTTCAGAGGACTGTGTTGAGTCTGTGTGATCTGTGGGAGGTGACGAATATTATAATAGTATCGGAGTATAGGGTTCTGTAGTCTGTTGATTGAGTCTTCTAATGTGATCTATGTGGGGGAGACGAACATTATAGGTGTATCCATGTCGAGCGTTCAGAGGACTGTGTTGAGTTTTCTAATGTGATCTATTGGAGGTGACGAATACTATAATAATATCCGAGTATAAGGGTTCTGTAGACTTGTTGACTCTTCTAATGGGATTTATGGGAGATGACCAATATTATAATAGTATCCAGTGACCATCAGAGTAACGCGGACTTCTAGTGTGGTCTATGTGAGGAGATGAAGGTTATAGAGGTAGACGGGTGCAGTGACAGTAACCATTTACAACAAATTAATATAATTAATATAGAATAGCTGGATATTAAACAAACAGACGTTAACTCATTCGACATATCGTCGCTTGGCCTCTTTACGTCCCCAAAATTAGTAATGCAACGTTTATTAAACGTGCTTTATTATGTAAAGTAATAAATATATAGGGCTTTTAATAGCCCTGTGCGGTTATATCTGACTAGAGGATGATGTATGAGCAGAAAATCGCCAGCAGTACAACCTGACGTTCGTTTCAGTGGGTTCTTGTATCCATTACCTGTTGATGTAGTCTCCTTTCACCGAGTTCAGAATGATTTCTTACAGTATCCCCCAAGCTTGCTGTTAGAGGCCTTTCCTCCCAGATTGTGGTGTCTATCCAAAGCATTCTCATATCTCGGTTGCGTGTATATTTGAATAGTAACTTTGGACGTCCAGTTTTTCCGTTACCATCTGCCAGCTTTCCGTAGAGAATATCCGTTGGATGCCTCCAGATGACATGCAGCACACATGACCAAGCCATCTCATTTTATGCTGTACAAGAAGCGTGTGCATAGCCATTTAACCAGTGTGTGAGAGCACTTCAGTTAATCTGCCCTTCTAAGTAATTTCATGAATTAACACACATGTATTGTTTGGCGGCTGCGTTAGTTTGTTATGAAATGGTATGGGTGCCGGTAGTTCAGAAATCAATGGCAAACTACTGAACGTAAACTTGCCCAGGAATAACGAACAGCCAAAATAATGCTGGGGTTGACTGCTACATCTGAAAAAAGATAGCTACTAACATAAATATTTTTGGCGCTCTTAGAAGTAAAAGAAAGACTTAGAGGCTCCAGGACGCACTAGACAACGTGTCGAAATGTCATTTGGAAGTGACCAGATCGAATCCCGGTCAATAACCATAGCTTTAAATTTTTATATTTTCTGGTGCGTCCTAAAGCCTCTACTTCATTCTTCTACTATGAATGCCAGAAAATTCAATGTGTTTTTACTTATAAACTGTCTTAATGACCTCAAAGGGTTCCCTAGCTGATCTTTATGTGAAATTATGTTATGTGCGGTTAATCCTGGGGTGCACAAAGGACACACCAATTATCTGCATGAGGCATATCCTGGCGCTACCAACAATGACGGATAGGCATAGGGTCCTTCAGGCCAAATGGTACCTGAGAGTTGCCGCAGACAGGGATCGCCCGCTGGATGCAGCAATGGATATGGTAAAGGGTCATAGACTAAGACGAGGCAGGTCCTGGATGGCACAGGCAGAACTTTCTATAAGTCAGGTGTGTGATCTAGAGACCATCAATCGTGAAAGAGAGTGGGTTGAAGTTCTGGATTACATAACGGACTAGCACAATGTAATAATAACACTGGGTCGTGAGTGCAGAGAATGGGCAGCGGGCCGCACTGAGTTTGAATGCAACAGCTGATCCAGAGCAACACACATCAAGGTGACATAGTCATCTACACCGATGGGTCAGTGGTGAGAAACAGACGTAGTGGCTGGGGCTTTATTGAAAGGCTAACGGGCGAGTCTTGAAAAAGGAGAGCCTGGCATATGAGACTACGACCTCCAGCATGAGAATGGAGGTGGAGGCAGTAACAGCGGCATTCTGGTGGCTAGAGGAGAATATTGCAACACACGTTGTGTTCATTACGGATTAAAATAATATGCTTAGCAAGGTGGAGAAAGGAATGTTTCGTGTGGAATGGCTCTTGTCGCTTCAGAGGTTACAGATTGTGAGAATTGTATGGATATTTTGCCCTGGCCATGTTGGTGTACGGGGTAATGAACAGGCTTATAGGCTTGCAGGGAATGCACCTCTTGGTGGTATCTTGCCTATGGACAAGGGGGAGGTGGTCGTGCGCTTGTGGGACCAGGTGGAGAAGGCGGAGGAAAAGATTGAGAACCCATATGTGGAAAGAATGAGATTGCGGGGGATCGGCAGGGGTTCTGGAAGAATCTCAAAACTGAGAGTGAAGAACAGGAGAACATTTAATCAGATAGAGGTGGGAACGATTAGCAGTATGACTCTTCGCTGGCTGTTGAACGAGGGAACTGAGCACGTATGGGAATGTCCTGAGTGCAGTGATGTCGGTTCTTGACTCAACAACTCAACTCTTTATGTGAAATACCTTCCAAGAGATGCCGACGATAAAATACAAACATGGTAAATGGAAAGTGCAAAGTGTTTACTCTTGCAAAACTTAAGTTGCCCAGGAAACAAGTGAAAACAGTAAACTGATTACAGAAATTAGACGTAGACTGTCACACTTTTACGGGCACGTTATGAGAAGAAATAAATTGGAGAACTTGGTGACAGCTGGCAAGAATAAGAGGAGAAGAAGAAAGGGAAGGCAGAGAAGTAAATGCCTGGATTGCTTGGTCCCATGGTATGGTCGGGACTCTAAGACAGAACTGATCCACGACTCCGGTGATCGTGTGCGATGGTAAAACACGACTAACCTCGGTTATCTGCGTGGTACATGATGATGATGATGTTCTAATGAACATACTGGATATAACATTTGCATACAACAAGTGGTTCCATGTCAGATACTGCTTGCTGTGTTGTCAAGTTTTAGTGTAGTTTAGTTTAGTCGACGGATCAACATCACGGCAGGGACGCAGAGGTGTTTCCAAGGCACAAGAGCTGGGTTCTATACTGGCCAAGACCTACTGACGAGTCCTCGCCGAGCGTCCGGGGCAGATCCCTTTGGGGTCTAGGCTAAAGTCATTAGAATCGTTGATTCCTCCGAAGTCGGAGAGTGCCTGCCTGCACGGCGAGGAACTACCAGTCTGCACACCAATAAGCCAGACATGGGACAACGGATACTCACGCAAACACCTCATGTCCTGTATAACATCACACTGATGTTGGACAACAGGATGCCTTCATCCGACATACAGGACTTCGCGTTCGAGCTCAAGCCAACTGTAGCATGATGGAACAGAATCCCCATTCCCAGTCCGACACATTTCATAAAGATACTTTAAGTCTTAACGGGGACCATCCCAAATAGAAGGGCTATTATTAGATCGTATGTTCTAGAACGAGTTGGGGGAGGGCAGGGGTATGCGCTTGGTTTTCATTGGCTAATCAGTAATGAGCCCACGCTATTCCTGGGCCATATTTTAAAATCTAATTAGTTGAGCGGGGATTTCACCGGGAGCGGTCGCTAGTGTGATGTGATGACCCAACAATGCCCTTAAAGATCTGATAATATATTGTTCTCTGGACAACAGGTACCACTTTAAAACATACTTTAATGTTGTAGTTGTGCCTAGTGAACGAAAGAGAAGAATTTAAGAGTATTTTATGAATAAAATGTGAAAGTGAAAAACAGAACTTCTGTGCGCCAGAATTCTGAACACTGCTTCTTCAACCTTGACACGTCTTTCACGCTGTATACTCCAAGTGCATATCAATCCCTTGTTGTGACTGGTTGCGTATGCTTGAGGAATGTAGTACACTCATGCAGATTCGCAAACCCAAACCCCTTGTGCATTCTTCATGCCTAGGATGACTTATTCTTAAACCAACTGTACCTTTGCTCTCGCGAGTTAACAAATGGCAGTCTGGATTGGAATGAGTGATGTAAACATGTACAAGTTCCTTGGTAAAACGCTGAGAAGGTTGGAGTGAGTGAGTTGGTGATTTGATAAATAGCCTCTCACATCTAGTGGAAGGAAAGATGCTTCAATATCCATCTGTAAACAGGTTGTATGTGGCACGCCAGAATTGCTAAGTCTATGTGATGCCTGGTAGATACATTACGCTCAGGAGAATTAATACAATTTCTCCCTGAAGTATTACACTATTACCTCTACTGTTGGATGGTTCATATAAACTAGTTCCTAAGAGAACCATAGGTGTGTGAACCTGTGTCTTAGTTGGCTGAATATAATGTATGGCTCATGCAAATTTACAAGGACTAAACATGTTTTCCACATATGTGCTTGGTGCATATGTGAACAATTGTGTATGCAATTGAGCTTCTGTTACCTACTGTAGTAGACATGAAAATTACTCAGTGGGGAAAGAGCACATGATGATAAAGATGATGTACCTGTGAGACAAGTCTGGTGAAAAAGGGATGAGGTCTGGCATTGCTGTGTGAATATGGAATAGGACATTCATGCACCAACATCACAGCCATTGGAATGGATGTCTGGTCTGCTAATTTGGTAAATGCCATTAGTTGATACATAATGCATATTGCAGTTGTAAATGCCTATTTTCCATTTCCCTTCACAATGCCTGTCCCATGTTGCTATGTCACAATGATTGCTGTACTGTGTCTGGTCCTCCTTGTGCCCAGGTCTACTGTGGTTCAAACATGGTGGAACTTAGACCACATAAATGCTTGTAATTGTGTTAAGCTACCCCTGTCTCAACATATGGTCTTGTGATTACCACAGTGCATCACAGTGAAATACACTGCATCATCAAAACTAGGAGAGGTGTGTTGGGACCACACCCATCCTTTTCCTCCCCATCCCCAATCTGTGTCTGTTGATGTATAATAACATTATCTTTTAACATATGTAAAGAGATGTTGTGCCATTTTATATATCGACAGAGAACAGTATGGTGGAGAGGCCATCCATATATCATCTGGGACAACTAAACAGAAGTCCTAGATCCAGAAGTGACTCCCTATCAAAAGGCAGGAAAATCTAAAAAGAATTTTCTCTCAGCTCTTTAACAGCTGAATGCATAAATGGGAGAATAACACAATCTGAAGCACTACCAATGTGGTGAACTGGACAGTGATCTTGAGTCAGTCAGGGATCAACTGAGAGTAACATCAAATCTTGTTCTATGAACTACATTCATGGAGAACTGTGGGGTAACTTGGAGTGTTTGTTTATCTAAGACTAAACTTAGAAAATATCCAGCCGGATGCTCACACAGTGATTCTTGAAGAATGTGATTGAACAGTAGGGAAGTTGATCTGGCTAAGTGAGTAGCTGCAATGTATGGGACATTAAGTGTGTCATTATTGAAGTACCCAGTGACAGCCTTCACTAACAGCCTGATCAACCGTGAGATGCAGTACCATATCATCATACCAAATCTTGTCTTCAAGAGGAATGAATCTGCCATGAAGCTTATTCTGGGGAAGCTGCTAACTGGAGCTAGTCCAACATCCATGCTGATGATAAAAGGATTCAACAGACCCAGAACAGTAGTTTCTTCCTTGAGTGCCCATGGATAGGATTTCCTAAATTCCCAAGAGACAGGAAATGATGATAGATACCGATACTGTAACGGAATGGTGTAGTGGTAATTAGAGAGGAGAGGTGGAGGAAAGTTTATTATTGGGTGGTGGAGTAATGGGGAGGTGTTGTATCTTGTTTATCAACCTGCATGTGTGACATATTTTATGCATTTTCTATGCAATAATTGAAGTGTTGACATGACAGGAGATGAGACAATGGTCATCACTCGACTCACCATCAACTCAATAAATTGTGTATTCCATGAACCAGTGTTTTAAGTACATGTCCCCAGTGAATTTCTTGTACAGTTGCTGTCAAGTATTGTATCTGTGACTGTCTTAAGTGCTGTGGTTGGTTATACATATTGTGAAAAGTCTTGTATAGATGTTGTCAAGTATCTCTTATGATGTAAGTCTTGTACAATGGCTGGTGTACACAATTCCTTGTGAATGTACGTCCCACTTTTGTCAAGAAACTGTCATGTAGATGTCTTGTCCAACAGATGTAATGTACAGTTATTGTTGAAGTTTGTTTGCCTACATATAATTGAGTCCTACAATCCCAAAGAAATGGGACAAACTGATATAGGTCATACTGACAAAATATATAGAAGATCTATGTGACGGACGAACAGCACACTGGCAACAGTATAATGAGTGAGATGGATCCTCAGTTGTGCAGGGGCTAATAGTTCAGATCTTCTCTGGCCTTGGGTGAACTAGTTACTTCTTTTATAAATTTCTGTGTAGATACATAGTGGTCTCACAGTGGGGGTTTGAGCCAAAGAAAAATGTTCTCCAAAAAGGCTATTGCGGGAATGATTAGCTCATTTGAGTGACCTCTAGACAAAACGTGCTAAATCATATCCTTTATCTTGTTATTTATTATTCAAGATATATCTCCAGAGAACACTACTAACTAGGTCCTCTGGCAACTCAATCAAACATGTCACACCAACGAACACAAGCAAGCAATGCCTCTCTTCTCATCACATGACCAAAGAAAGCTGTTTGTCTCTTTCTTATTGTTGTACAGGGGCGTCACTAGGGGGGGGGGGGGGGGGCGGGGAGTGCGGGCCGCACCGGGTGACACCACCAAGGGGTGACACCAAAATAAAAAAATTGCGAATTTGACAAAGCAGACATAGCTCTGTCTAGTCGGGTTTCATAACCGTTCATTGTTAAATACATGAGCAGGCACAGGGTGCCACCATGCAGAGCGTCTGGTGCTTAAATGAATAAGACTCAGAGCTCAGAGCTGCTCGGAGCCTCGGAGTCGGAGTAGAATCGTGGGTCATTTGCAAACGCGCCAATTAATGACGTGTGGAGTCACGTGATTATTATATGCGATTATATATGGTACAGGAACACTCCGAAGAAGACCATGGTGAAAGTCTAGAGGGGTGACACCAAGAGTTTACCGCACTGGGTGACACCAACCCCAGTGACGCCACTGTATACAATGTTCTAGTATCATTAACCTCTTTTAGGCTGGAACAAAATATAGAATACATTTTTAGACTAAAAAAAGACAAATAAGGTCTTTTAAATGTCAATGTTGACAACGAACTGTTGAACAAATAAAAACTGAAAAATATAAAACCTGGATAGAGAATAAAGTCATAACAGTCTACTGCAAATAACAGTGGTTGATTAAAGAAACAGAGTTACAGGGAATCAAAGGTATCAATGGTTGTAATAACATAAAGAAAAATATGCCCAGAGACAAAACACTGGCAGAATATTCAGGCTGAAGGCAAGGATTTTTTAGATCGATTGGTGAAACCTTCACAGTGCAGTCGGATGATAGTTCTACAAGTTAAGCCCCTTCACAATGCCGACATCTATGGACAAGACATAACAAATGATTCACTAAAGAATGATTTCACCCTGTCACTGACACACAGACAGATGTACTGACTAGCAAAGTCATACACGATCTCAAAGATTGAGGGGGGGGGGGGGGGGGGGGGGAATGAGTGAGGGAGAGAGAGAGAGTAACAAGTACATAACCTGTTCCCATGTCTGGAGGCGTATTAAATACGAGCTGGCTCTATACGCATATTTTAATGGACATATTATCACACCTGCTGTTTTTACTTCCCAGAACATTTCCTGGAACCCGTTTTAGGTGGGGTCGACCTGGGGGACCGGGGGGGGGGGGGGGGGGTCCAAGTGAACTGACAGAAAAAATCCTAACCCGATATGGATTCGAACATACGACCACCGAGCCGGCAGACAAACGTGCTAACCACTGCAGCTTCCGCAGAAATAGAGATAGAGTGAGCGAGGGGAGGAAGAGAGTAATAAAGATAGAGGAGGAACAAGAGAGAAAGATAGAGAGAAATAGAGAGAGGGGGAATAGAGAGCTAGAGTAGGAAAAGAGAAATAGAAATAGAGAGAAAAAAGATAGAAAGAGAGAGAGGAGGGGAGAGAGAAATAGAGAGAGAGAGAGAGAGAGAGAGAGAGAGAGAGAGAGAGAGAGAGAGAGAGAGAGAGAGAGAGAGAGAGAGAGAAAATCAATCACATTCCTAAGCGTATCTGCAAGCCTTGGCCGAACCTAATAGCAAAACTATCGACAAGAAGTTGACTACTGGAATCCGCGACCATTGGTGCATTGACGATCTGACACTGTGTCAGGAATATGTCGTTATCTGCTGGCTGGTTGCATACTTCCACGTTTCTGGAACTAATTAAGTCACAAGTTATGTCCTGCGCTGTATGACAGACAGATCGCTTTAGAAACTAGCTGGCTGCATTGTCTCTATTTCGCTGTTCGTGATTGTGCACGGATCGGTTGGGGTAAATATGAAGCGTTGTGTTTTCTGTATTCTGTCAGTTAATTGTTAGTATCAATCGTTAGAAACCGCTTTGCTTTGATTTCGATGGTATGATGTTGTTCAGAATGCACTGGCAAATTATTAAACTAACATTGCTTAGTAAATAACAAACAGCCAATAAATGTTGGGGTTGATTGCAGTGTCTTGTAAAAGGCATGCCACTAACTTGACAGAACACAGGCGGCCATTGAAGTTACTTGAGGCAACCTACATGTTTTGCTTGGCCCTCTTAGAAGGTACAGTTGGCCCCGCTATACGTCGCCTCGGTATACGTCGTTTCGCTATAACGTCGTTGTCACATAGGGGACTAACTTCAATTTACGTCGCTACGTTTCGCTTTAACGTCTTTTTGGGGCTGGTGATCGGGCTGTTGATATCGGTAAAGTCCATGGTTTACCTCCAACGACGGTAAGGACAATTCATGCAGGTGCTGACAAAATCAGAGCGGGTGCTAAAAACGTAACCCCTTTGAGTGCTTCCAAGATCACTTGTACCAGAAGTATTCTTATGGAGAACATGGAAGCACAATTGGCCGTCTGGATTGAAGACCAGAACCAACGGAATATGCCTGTGAGCAAGATGGTTATCCAAGAGAAAGCAAAGTCTCTCTATGAAGATCTAGCTAAGAAAGCGGGTGAGAGCAGTACTAGTTGTGCTGATGATAGTTTTAGAGCGAGTCGTGGTTGGTTTGAGCGCTCTAAGAAGCGTTCACACCTGCACAACATTCAGACAACAGGTGAAGCGGCGAGTGCTGATACTGAGGAGGGTGGTTACTGTGCAGCATATATTGGACACATTATTTGTTCAAGCAGTGAAGATCAGGAAAAGAGACAGGAAGAGGTTACAGTTTCATCCTCAGATGAAGAGGCCGAATTTAATGCTTCTACGTCACAATAACTCTACTACTCGCCCTCCAACCCACCTCTATTTAGCCAATAAACATCAACAACCATCAAAATAAACATTACTGTGGTACACAATACACTGTATTTCATTTAATTCTATGGGAAATAGTGTTTCGCTATACGTCGTTTCACTTAACGTCGCTTTGTTCCAAGAATGTAACCCCGAGGTTAACCGGGGTCTACCTGTATAAGAAGGAAGACATATAGGCCTATATAAATATTTGAGTCTAGCATCATATGCCCAATGCAAATTAATGAGTGTAGAAGGCTCCAGTACTTTTAAAAAAAAATTAGACAACATACACACACAGGCTGTGGCCTAAGAGAACTTCACTGTACCACAAAGAAGATAGCAGGAAAATATAATCAACCAAATGGACTGATCAAAAATACGTAGCATTGGGAAAGGTCTAACTAATATTAAAGATCAATTAAACAGATAGTCTGGAAACTTTTAAGAAATCCTGAATAGGTCAGTCCCAGAAGACTCTATCCAGCCTGGAAAATTTGAAATGGATATAAACTGAGAGAAATCATCTTCAGAAGAAATTGGCAAACTTCTGTAGGTAGGTCAGCATGGCCGAATTATTAAGGACGCGTGTTCTTAAACATCCGGTATGCTGATGCCGAGGTATGGGGGTTCAACCCCTACACCAGACAGTTGGACTAAAATTTTAACCTATCCTCTTTGAGTTAGGGCCGTAAAGTACAAGTACCTCTGAAGTCGGAATAGGTTCATCTAATGGCGAGGGACACCGTTAATAGGGAAAGTTAGTCGACACACAACATTCAGTCCAGCACTACTAGAAGTAGTGTGTGTAGACTAAGTTTGAGTTCAAAGCGAGGCGAGGGGGGGGGGGGGGGGACTTCTGTACGATGGGAAAGCTGCTGGTCTAGATAGCATACCAACAGAGGCAGTTAAAACTAACATACATTTTTTTTAAAATGTTGCATACCCCTTGCAGGACGTTGCAGTCAACTCCAGCATTTTTCAGCCGCTGTTGATGTAATATGCAAAATTTTACGTTCAGTAGTTTTGCCATTGCTTTCTGAACGACAGGCTCCTATACCAACACGTTATAACACAACGCGACACGGTCTGTTGCACAAATCGGTCGAGGCTGTGTTTCGAACGCCCGGTAAGCGGCTCACGAACCGCGTTGGCAAGCCTTTATGAGCTGAATTATTTTACTGATTATTTAGCAGAATCTGGGAAACTGAAGAAGTATTACCAGACTGAAGAGAATGGTATCTGATGAATATTCCAATGAAAAGGGGGAGGGGGGCAATAGGAGTGTGATATTTATAGAAAAATAATATTACCTAAGGGTTCTGAGAAAATAATAAGACAGGCGTGGTTGGGGTTCTTGGTAATCTTGTGTATAATGCAGAAGAAGAGATATATTCTCACGGCCTGGAGAGAATGGTGCTGCAGGGAGTGACCAGAGGATCTGGCTGATATTCAAAGATCTGAGAAAAGGCCAGACGGACACAATCCAGTTTTTGTCTTCTCATAACGTGGCCACACAAAAAAAACGAGGACTGCCTCTTTCTGATGTTTGTGATATGTTGTCTTTGCGACTCAGCTTCCTTTAAAATATCCTGATTGCTCTTTTTGGCTATCCAGCTAATTTTCGGCATTTTCTATAAAATAATGGAAATAGAGAGATCAAAATCATCCAAAGGATATTGGACTGTATCCGACATAATGTTACTGATGAAATTGAGAGGAAGGTCGTTTGATGTCAACGTCATACAAGTTTATGCACCAACAGCAGACAGCAGTGATGACAGCATCGATGAATTTTATAATGATTTGGAGAATGACTTCAAGAAATGCAAGAATTCAACCGTAACAATTATAATTGGTGACTTGAATGCTAAAGGTGGAAATCAACAGGACGGATGCATAGTAGGCAAGTATGGACTAGGTGACTAGGGGAACAGAATGAAAGAGGTTGCATACATGTACAGTGGACAAAAGAGCATGATGGGATTATTGGAAACATCGGGTATCAACAACACCCAAGGAGATTATGGACATGGAGGAGTCCTGATCATAAAATCAGAAATCAGATTGATTACATTCTCGTTACCAGAAAATTTCGAAATGCCTTAAAAGTCGCAAATACTATACCAAGCGCAGACTGCTACAGCGACCATAGATTAATAATACGCAATTTACATATACAATTAAGTCAAATATACACCAAGAAACACACAATTTGATCTACGGGCACTGAAGAGTGAGGAGATAAAGATAAAGTCATCGGAGAGATAAAGAACAGATTTGATGCATTGTCTGATATGGAAATATTATTTCACGATGGGAAATATTAAAGAAATAAACCAAGCAAGCTGCAGAAAACCAATGACAGCAGAGACAGAACCTGAACCCTCATTAGATGAAATTACATGGGCAGTAAAGAACCTGAAGAATGGTAAATAACCTAGATGTGATAACATACGAGCTGAACTAATTAAAGCGGGAGGAGATGAAAGCATAACAAATATATCACGCATTATGTAAAAAGATATAGAAATATGGTATATGGCCAAAAGATTGGAAGAGAAGTATCTTTATTCAAATACAAAAAAGGGCAACCTGAAATTATGCACCAACTATAGAACTGTTGCGCTTATCAGTCACTACAAGTAAAATTCTACTAAAAATCATAATGGGAAGACTTACTAAGAAAATGGAAGAAGAAATTAACGTTGATCAAGCTGGATTTAGACAAGGAAGAGGAACAAGAGATCACATACTCCAGGATTGCCCAAACTACAACATATCCAGGCGAACCTTCTGGCCTAGAGAGACAACAGTGGAAGATAAACTCTATGGACCGCTGAGTGAATTAAAAAGGACTGTTAGATTCATACAAGAGACAACATTGCAGTTATAAACATATTTCAGGCGAACGAAAGAAGAAGAAGATCACATACTCAACATGCGTTTATAATAGAGAAGTGTAGAGAATTTAATATAAACATATTCTGATGTTTTTATGGATTATTCAAAGGCAGTTGACTAAGTAAAACTATCAGAAACTTTGGGAAATCATGAGGAATATGGGCTTTCCGTTACATGTAATACAACTCATAACAATGCTCTATATATATACCAACAAGCGGCGGTTAGAATAGATGGCGAGACATCAGATTGGTTTGACATCCAAGCTAAGGAGTCCGCCAGGACTGTGTGCTGTCCCCCTATTTGTTTAACCTGTAAACTTGAAAATATGATTAGAAATGTCAGAGATGATATAAACTGGGAGCAATATGATGCCCTAAATATTTGTGGTCATGAAATACCAGAGATTCGGTATGCTGATGATACAGTATTGCTATCCACAACACAGAATGGCATAGAAAACTTAATAATATCAACCCAATTGAATAGTGAAAATCACAACTTATATCTTAACATAGCAGAAACAAAGATAATGCATACTATGCATAACTACTATGGAGAAAGAAACATATGTTAATGAGGAAACATTGGTGGTGGTGAAAAATTTCGAATATCTTGGATAATTGATTACCAACAATGGTGACACAATGAAATAAGTTAAAAGACGAATATCTATAGCCCTTCAAAGACTAATATAACTGAATACATTGTGGAGACGGACAGATAAAACTACAAATATTAGATTTTTAAGAGCATGCATGTTGTCCATTGCAACATACGCCTGTGAGACCTGGATACTTACTAAACAAGCTGAACAGCGCATACATGCCATTGATTATAAATGTTATAGACAAGTTCTAAGAATAAATTGGATAAAGAAAAGAACAAATGCATTCATACTTCAAGAGCTGAGTATTAAAGAAGGTTGGCTATTAAAGACGATTTTTAAAAAATTGAAACATTTTGGTCACTTGAAACGTCACGAAAGTTTGGAGAGAACAATAATGGAGGGGTATATGCCTGAGAGCCGGTCTCTCTGGCTGTGGGGTTACAACACTTTCTCTCTGTAATCCCGTTTATCACGCAGAGTCTCGTAGCGGAGCGAGAGCTGAGGCGGTTCGACCTCCGCTCGTGACTTGCGGGACACTGAGCCGGCCGCTCAGAAAGCAATGGCAAACTACTGAGTGTAATCTTGCCAAGAGATCAACATACAGCTGAAAGATGCTGGTGTTGACAGCTAAGTCCTGTAAAGGATATGCTAAAAAAAAAAAAAATATGCCTGAGAAGAGAGGAAGAGGAAGGCCAAAGAGAAGATGGGTGCAGGATGTGGCGAATGTTCTACAAATGGGTGTATCGGACGCGAGATATCTTGCTTATGATCGAGAGATTTTCCGGAAGGTTTTTACGGGAGCTCAACGCTCAGAGGAAAGGCGAGACGGACATATAGTCAGATTGCTACTGGTACTATTAGTGTTGGAACTCTTCGCTGGCTGCTGAGGATGGGGACGGAGCGCTTATGGGAATGCTCCGAATGCTGTGATGTCGATTCCTAAATCAATCAATCAATCAATCAGTTCTGCAAAGGACATGCTACTGAATGAATGAATGAAGCTGCAGAAACTCATCTCATTTCATCATGTTCCTCTTGTACTTTGCGGTGTCGAGGTGAAGTATAAACAGCGGGAGAGTGCCCGTTTATGGGCTTCATGTATCGATATTCCCATTGACTCTGTTATTCCCTGCGCCCATCGTTTACGTGGTCGGCCTCTTCCTCTGCTTCCCTCTGGTCTGTACATCATTGCTTGTTGTGGTATACTGTTAGTTAGTAACCTACTTGCATGGCCAAACCATTTGACTTGCTGCCTTCTATTAAAATCTAGGGCAGCTATAACCCCCACTTTAGTCCTGATTTCTTCAATTCTGATCTTATCTTGTGCCTATTTTTTTGAATCGCTGATCTATCTCGTAGTCCATTAACATTGCCGGGTCTATATCCATTTGGGTACTGTCCGTTTATACTTATTAGTTTTTCTACGAGCATTATGAAGATCCCCTGCCGGCTTGCTAGGCCAGTCGCAGGTTTAAGACAAACATCTGACCATAGGGAGTCCATCCCCTATGGCGAACTATGGCACCGTTAGCCCATGACCTCGCGATCATGGTTTCCCAGTCTACACCATGTGGAGGTGGGGTTGACTTGTGTAGTCTGCGGGTCATCGGCAGGCTACTAATTTCCACTTTTCACCCCTCCTGGGAGAGGCTAGCTGATCCTAACCCTGCTGGCTGCAGGGCCAGATGCAGTCCAGAAATTTTTTTTGCTTTTTGTTTTTGTTCGCATATCCTTTACAGGACATCGTTGTCAACATCAGCATCTTTCAGCTGATTGTTGATTTCGTGGCAAGATTAGCTCAGTAGTTTGCCATTGCTTTCTGAGCAACCGGCTCACATACCCCTAAGTTACCGACGCGGTGAGAACCGTTACCAATTCTCGCGCACATCACGTTACTCACGAGAGTACACGGGATTACGGAGAAAGTCGTGTAATCCCTAGACCACGGAAACCGGCGTCCAGAAACTACAATCCAAAAAAATGAAGATGATGGGACGTAAGAAATGGATGACTGGGGACATTTTAAAACTCATGGAAATCAGAAGAAATAACAAACTTAACTATGACAAATAAAAAGAGATTCACGGGAAAATTAGGAAACTGTGCAGAGACGCAAAAGAAGCATGGCTTGAGAAAAAATTGAAAACCACCACAACACCCAGAATACTAAATTAATGCACAAAAGAATTAATTACATCACTAACAAAAGAACACACATATCAACAGGTTGCCTAAAATCCAAAGAAGGCAAAATCATAATACAAAAAGATCAAATTTTACATTTGTGGTCAGATTATGTGAACAACCTTTATGATGATACAAGAGAAGAACAGTATGATATTCGGAATAATAATGAAGGATTATCAATTTTGAAGATGGAAGTTCAGAATGCTCTTAACCATGTGCAAAGTGGCAAGGCTCCCGGGTCCAGATAGTATAACAACAGAAATGATCCATGCCTTAGAAGAATATGGAATAGACCAAGTCACTTGACTGCTGACTGCAATATATGATACTGTAGATATACCTCCTGAATTATGTAATTCTATATTTATTGCATGAGCCTTGGAATGTGATCAACATCGAACAATTAGTATAATGAGCCACATCACAAAGGTTTTGCTAAGAATTATCATGCAAAGAGTTAGGAAGAAAATATAACTCGAAATAAGAGAAGAACAATGTGGGTTTATAGAAGGCATGGGCACAGTAAATGTTGTGTATATAGTGAGAACATTAATTGCACGTTCTGAAGAAGTAAACAAATACCTACACATTTCCTTTATTGACTACAGGTAAGCTTTCGATAAAGTGAGACATGTCAACGTGGTAAATATGCTTAAAGATCTACAAATTAACGGAAAAGACCTTAAACTTTAAAAAAAAAATATATATATTGCAAACAACAAACTGCCATATCAACAAGATTGATAATGAAGTAGGCCAATATCAGCCTATTAAGAGAGGTGTGAGACAGGGATGTGTAATGTCTCCAGATCTTTTTTCCCTGTACACTGAAAACATTTTCAGAAATGTAGAGGATATGAAAGGAATCATCATTGGAGGACGAAACATCAGTAACATTAGATATGCGGATGATACAGTATTGATTGCAGACAATGAGCAAGATCTGCAACATTTAGTAGATGCGATTACTATGCACAATGAACAACTAGGGTTAGAGTCAAATTGTGAGAAGACACAGATTATGGTCGTTACAAGGAAAGAGGAAATGTCACAATGTAATATACAAGTAAATCAGAATATTCTTAAACAAGTGAATTGGTATAGTTATCTCGGATCAGACATAACATCTGATGGGAGATGCCCTGAAGAGATTAGAACCATAATCGCCATGGCGAAGGTAGCCTTTAGCAAGATAGAAAACATACTGACCAATAAAAATATGTCATTTGCAACGAGAAAAAAAGTGTTGAGGTATTACATAGAACCTGTGCTTTTGTATGGATGTGAAGTGTCGACAATGAGCAAGCAGGCTGAAAAACATATGATGGCTGTGGAAATGTCGTTTCAGAGGAAATTGCAAAGAATACCATGGACAGACAGAAAAACCAATGACCAAGTCCTACAAGAAACAAATGAAGATCGTAAACTGATTAGAGAAATTAGACGTAGATAGTCAACACTTTGTGGTCACTTTATGAAGAGAAATAAATTGGTGAACTTGGGGACAACTGGCAAGATCGTGGGGAAGAGAACAAGGAGAGGAGGACAGAGAAGTAAATACCTGGATGACATGGCCACGTGGTATGGTTGAAACAGGGACACTGAGCTGATCCACAACTCTGGTCATCGTGTGAGATGGCGAAACTTGAACCGTTCGCGCTTATCGGCATGGCACATGATGATGATGATGATGATGATGATGATGATGATGATGATGATGATGATGATGATGATGATGATGATGATGATGATCTGCTCACAAATCTGCTCTAGTGGACTTCGAACCCGATATGTCGCTATTGTGAAACTGTGTTCACTGTCCCTAAGTCACAGGCGCCAACGGTCTAATTTATACGAAGAGATTAAACATTCAATCAGCAGAAGTGTATTACAATAAACCTATCAGGTGTAAACACGGTTCCCCGCACTGGAAATCCAGCAATAGATTATTTCAGAATTAACGCCAAGCCTCGACGCACCCCCATTGTCATGCAAATTCCGACACAAATGTCGCGAGTCCGCATAATAAAGACACGCTGTAAAGGTTGATATTGATTATCGTTGCTATTAATCCTTGACATCGGCGATTTTGCCAAGCAACTTATTTGTCGTAGGTGGGCAACACATTACTGAATTCTAATGACAGACTGGAATTAAAAGAAAATAAAACTGATTACAAATGCTTTGACTGAGGAGAATTCTGGTCTATTAAGAAGCAATAAAGTATTAATTATTATAATATTAGCTATTTAGACATATTTCTTATTCTCCTCTTCAAAATAGCTTTCCGGATGTGATTGAATAATCATCATTAAGTGCCTAGCTGACTGTCTTGGGCGATCACGCTTCTCCACAATTGCAATATCCATTTTGGTTCATATGTTGACTCCGTTCCGTGCCATATCACAAGATTGTCAGGCATTTCTCTCGCCGTTATACTACATCTCTTTTCCCCACACATCTTTAGGGTTACTTTAGTTATCTTCTGTTGTTCCTGTTATTGTCTCTCAAGATGTGACCACAAAATGATGACTGCCTTTTCCTGACGTTTGTGATATGTTGTCATTGCGACTTAGTCTCCCTGTAACGTCCAGATGATTCATTTTGGCTGTCCAAGGAATTTTCATGATTCTTCTATAAAACTACATCTCCAAGCCTTCTTCTAGGTTAGGGGTCACCAAACTTTTTTCACGGCGGGCCGGACAACTGACAAAATGATGACCGCGGGCCGGATACTCATTCTGTACAATACTTGCACTGGCTCCGTGGCGAAGGCCTTACGGACGCGGTTCGTAATCCCGTATACCCACGTTCGAAATACAGCTGCGAGCGATTTGGCAGCAGACAACGTTGCGCTGGTTTTTACGCTATGTTATGGGTGCCGGTTGTTCGAAAAGCAATGGTAAACTACTGAACATAAACTTGCCAAGACATCAACAACAGCAAACAATGCTGATGTTAACTGAAAACGTCCTGTAAAGGATATGCAACTAACTTTAACAATAATTTTAAGCTAGAACGAAAGCTCTGGGAAAAAAGACGATAAACTAAGTTAATCATGGAAAGGGCGTGCAATGCACACAAACAAAACAAACAAACAAACAAAGACAACCAACATATTTATATTTATTTACTAAACAAAGTTATCAAAGAAGGCGACGTTAGCAAAAAGATAGTTACATCAGACCTATTGTGCACATATCCGAATCTCACAAACTAAGCAGCAAAAGAGGATAGTGAGTTTTGTGAAACTGACGTGTGGCTTTCAAAATACCATCAATGTTTGGTTTGGAATTGCTGCATCCAATCAAGAGAATTGCTTTCAAATGTTCATCAGTCAATCTCATTCGATGTGGTGACTTCACAGACTTCCTTTTTGAAAATGTTAGCTCACAGACATATGTTGTTCCAAACAATGATGTCATACCAGCGGCAAATTTCTTAAGTTTCGGAAACTCAACATCAGGTAAGCAGCGGTACTTCCTTCTCACTGAGCTCCAACTGTAATTCAACTGGCACACCATTAAGGTTACAATCAAACGGATTCTGGAACAGAAGGATGTCACTCTCAAATCTGTCAAGATCTGAAAATCTCTCCAAACTCTTTGAAACAGTGAAAATGAGAAAGGTTTTCTCCTTCCAGTTGTGCTTCCAACAATGACAGCTTTCTTCGAAATCATTTAATGGTTCTGTAGAGATCACAGACGAGGTAATTCTTTCCCTGAAGTTTCAAGTTCAGTTCATTCATATCGACCACAATTAACAACTTTGTCAGCCAGGTAGGATCTGACAGCTGTGAATCAGCTTTATCTTTTTCAGTGAGGAAAACATCTATTTCGTTTCGGAGCTTGTAAAAACGAAGCAGGACTTTACCGCAGCTGAGCCACCTGACTGATATGTGATAAGGCAAGTCACAGAATTCAGAATCAATTTCTTCAAGAAAAGCCTAGAACTGACGGTGAATGAGTGCATGTTCCCGAATGAAGTTCACAGCAGAAACTACTGGTTTCAGTACACAAGCAATATCTAAATCTTTCCCACAGAGTACTTGCTGATGTACGATGCAGTGTATGAACAGAGCGCCCGGAATTTGCAAATCTTCCAAATGAGTCCTGATCTGCCCCAACAGACCCTTCCTCACTCCAGTCATGTTTTTTTCCCTCATCAACTGTAACACCTCGAAGCTGATTCCACCGAAGGAAAATTGTTTGCACTTCCACGAAAATGACTTTGTAATATGTTGATAGATGTTTTGTTTCGTAGTGACGCTGAAGATTGTACTCTTTCAAAACGGCAACACTTTCGCTGCATATTACGCAGCTGGTTTTCTGGTCCTTTGTTTCCACAAAGAAGTACTTTACTCCTCACTCGGCGTCCACTTTTCTTTTCCTACTAGCCATAATTAAGGGTGAAGTACACGGGATCTGAAAATGAAAAAGACATTACATTAGAAACATAATTAAAATCCTATTGAAACACAAGAAAAGCAGAGGACTAGGGGTCACTGGTGAAGCTACGGCTCATCAAAGGTACATATACAGTTTATAGGTACCTTTGTGTAACCGCACAGAGATGATAGAGATAATAGCACAACGCCGACTGTTCATGGGCCGTAGAAGAAGAGAGGAATAAGAAGACAAAGAGAATCTCATTCTATCTCTACGGCTAACAAGAAAAAACAACGATTTAGAGACCTCAAAAGAAATTCAGGTCAGTGTACAGGGAATCAGAATAATGTAATTATAAAGATACAACAACATCTGATTAATAATGTCAATGCCCTAATATATAAAATTCATGATTAGATGCAATGACAAAATAGGCATCCCCATGAATAAACATACACATGATCATCCTTCACAGTACCATTGATATTCCTTCACAGTACCATTTGTATTCCATCATAGCTTGGGTAGTCATCCAACACAGTACCAGTGATCTTCCATCACAGCATGGGTAGTCATCCAACACTGTAAATGTAGTTTGATACACAACACCAGCAATTATCAGACAACAAGATGGGACAAAGGTCATTCATTCAGTAGCATGTCCTTTACAGAACCTCTCTTCCATAACAACCTTCCGGAAACCTCTCGATCATAAGCAAGATTTCCCGCTTCAGGATACATCCATCTGGAGATCATCCGCCACATCCTGCACCCATCTTCTCTTTGGCCTTCCTCTTCCTCTCTTCCCAGGCATATATCCCTCCATTATTGTTCTCAGGCACAGACATAGCTATTATATTCCTATATTCCTATTTAAACTATGAAGGTTCGTTCAAAACTCACCCCACAGCAGATAATCGTCAATCCACAATCAAGATCCTCTTGGATCTTTTGGATCTTCACAGGGCCTGTCTACCCTCTCAACTGCGGTCTGGAAAAACAGTGGCTACGCTCGGCCGTGCCTGAGGCATGTTCGCCCATCTACTTGGTAGTGGCTCAGGGGTTTAAGTTCAAACCCTCTGCTGAAAATTAGACATCAGCATCTCTTCGGCCTAAGTTGTTCCCAAGGCCAAAGAGGCGGGAACATGGCTTTACTGGGTTGTTATAGGCACGCTAACACAACTTCCCAGCATCCTATACATTTTTTTACCAGGGTATCAAGGATATGCTACTCCATACTCTTGTAGAGTCGCGGCAGGCGGCTTCATTTGGTAATAGAATATATCCCATAATAAGGTTCGCAAAATTTATAAATAGGGCCACCTAAGTAAACAACCTAGTGCAGCCAGGAGGTCTCCTCACGTGTGAAGATCTCCTATTATTCTAAACATAATATTTACATTTAAATTGTATCACAACTGTCGCGAAATAAACTTGGAGTTGCGATCGATGACAAACAAGACCCGACATTAGTCTGCAAAAACAACTAACCCTTTGATGTCGTACAGACGGAGAAAACTACGTCGTTAAAACTGTCTGCACACGGTCGGCATTTTTAACTGAGAAACAAAATACGTCGCGTCAGAATGTCTACACAGTCGGCGATTTTGTTATGATGTGGGTTGTTCGAGAAAACGAATAACAACGCCAAACGTCTTCCACGGCGGTAGTAGCCTTTGAAGTGGAGACGAAATGTCTGAATGCAAGTCGGGATGGATTCTGTGATGTGGGGGAATTCTCAGGTTAAACTATTGATGTACGGGACAAAGAATTTCCCCAAATGAAAGCAAATTTGGCCGCAGATTGACTCCAGTTAGTCTAGAATAGGAGGACAAAACCAGACTCTGGACTGATTGGCGTCTAGACTTTTTGGTGACGTCACTCAAGCACCGATATAAAACCCAGTTGCGGTAAACAAGTGGAGTGAGTCGGCCAAAAATTCTGAAGTGTTAAGATCGGTGCATTATTCCGAGTTGTGTTACATGAGAGAGACTATAATGTCTAAGTGGTGATAGTTATCCGCGGACATAGATCCAGTCTGTGATTGCATAGTTTCGATTAGCAACTGGAATAGGCATATGGTAGGCTACTAATCATATCTAACCTAGAGTATGATTAGGAATAGAGTACAGTACTGTGCGGTGATATACTGTATTATAGGTGCGGTGATATAATGTATTATAGGTGCGGTGATATAATGTATTATAGGTGCGGTGATATAATGTATTATGATTAATGATAGAATGATCTATAAGTGCGGTGCTAGAAAGTATCATAGGAGCGTCGGCACTAGTATTCTATTGTGTGGCTTCAACTAGCTTGTGTGATATATCATTTTACTCAGGGAGTTGAGGACAATGTAGTGGAATAATAATTAGAGAGATTAAGGATGGTTGAGAGGGAGGAGAGGAATGTGAAATGGTAGGATCTTCCAGTAGGGCATCTGCTGGGTTTCCACCCGTTCCTTTATTCTTTCCTGGTGTTGCCATGTCTCAGATCATATGATGAGTTATTTGGCCGTATGACAGAGATCGGATCTCTGTTATAGATCTGAGTGCTGCTATTGGCCTACACTCACCTAATTCCGGCCAGGATTGAGTTGCCCTCACCATGGTATTCTCTATTCTACAGGTTCCATTTACAGGTCCACGTATGTGTGCTATGATTTTCAACAGTGAAGCTAACACATTTTAGAAGATGATGGCTCAGAATTTGACGTCAGAAGTTGCTGAGAGGCCGCTACATTGGGCTTATACCCAAGTTGGTTTGCAGGAACCTGGCTTCTGCTGAGCAGGACATGCGGAGGAGATTTATGTTTAGCAAGTGATAGGTGTATCACTGAACAGTCAGAACATTGTAGATATACACTACTGATACCAGGAACATTCATACAAATTTATACTGATACCCAGAACATTCAGAGTGTGTTGTTAATATGGGGAATCTTTTAAACCAGTGACACTAGATCCATTAAGATTTCCCCAGTAACAGTGAGAATAGTGTTATCATTTTCTGATTAACAATCAGTTAAATAACAGAGTAAATTCATAGTGTGAATCAGATTGAAGACTCTCATTAGACAGTGTTTGTCATGGAGGTCCAAGCATCCTAGTGGTTCAAGAGACAACGGAGGAAGTCCTCACGTGACCGGAGGAGGATCACCTTGGTGAGGTTGCTTGTCTGGAATACATGGTGCTAGTGTGTTCTCAGCACAGTGATGAGAATGACTATACTTCTGAACACTGATCTGAGTCTATAGACACTTTAGAGTACACGTCACACATTCTACACCTTATACACACACACACTTCTCCTACATATACTCTTTGCTTTAATAAATTTCTTGGTTTTATTTGTTGAAGCTAGAGTTGTCACGTATGTTATGTTGAGGAAGAATGAGAGGGGGCATGATCCAGGAGTGAGTAAGAGTGAGAAGAAGGTGTCTTCAGATTGAGGGAGTGTTGTGGACGGAGTCTGCTGGATATCTCCAGGATAGAGATATTGAATTAAAACAAATGTGGGTGTTGATTCCCCTCACTCCAGGGACGACACTAAAGTGGTAAAGAAGAACAAATAACTACTACGACATTCATTCTTTACACACACGACAACAACGTCTCGTGTTTCATAGTTATATCAAGCAAGTTCGAGTACCGACGGCGGGCCGGATGAAATGACGTCGCGGGCCGGATCCCTGGTCTAGGTGATAGGAATGAGAGAGATGTCGATTAATAGGCGAAGTGAGTAGGACAAAAACTGGTCTGGCACAATCAAGGCCTGCATGCGCTTATTTTCGCACTGGCGAAAGGCCGTGCAAGATTATGGGGCTTATGTTGACAAATATTACAAATAGTTCCCCCCCCCCCACTCTTCCTCCCACCTCTCTCTCTCTCTCTCTCTCTCCTCTCTCTCTCTCTCTCTCTCTCTCTCTCTCTCTCTCTCTCTCTCTCTCTCTCTCTCTCTCTCTCTTTCTCTCTCTCTGCTAAATGCTGGTGCAATTACGTTTGCTTAGAGAATATTTCAAATATCATAATAACATGATAGTAATGCCTTGATTGATCACTACACTTATGTTCAAGCAATCTGCGGTAGTATTTTTTTTTTTCGCATATCCTATTTACATCGCTGTCAACAACAGCAATTTACCGCTGTTGTTGATGTCTTTGCAAGATTACGCACAGTATTTTGCATTGCTTACTGAGCGACAATCTCAGATACCCCTGTAAGTAACCAACGCGACCCGATTCCCTACCCAGAATCTCTCGCAGCTGTTTCCCCACACGTGGATATACGGGATTACGGAGAAAATCGTTAACACCTTCGCCAGTGAGGAATTGCTAGATATATAAAAGAAAAACACCCCGACAAACAAAATTGATGGTCCTTCATTATTATTCTGATGATCATATTGTTCTTGTCTTGTATCATCATAAAGGTCTTCACATAATCTGACCACGCATGTAAAATCTGATCTTTTTCAATTATGATTTTGCCATCTTTGGTATTTAGGCAACCTGTTGATGTTCCTCAAGCCATCTTTCTTTTGCCTCTTTGCATAGCAGTAGCTTCCTAATTTTCCTGTGAATCTCTTCATTTATTTCTTTGTTATTTTTGTTATTTCTTCTTACTTCCATGAGTTTTAACTGATTCAGTGCCAAACAAAAAGTAGGTTTGGGATGATCGACTGCTTTAACCAGAGCATTAGGACAGCATCAGTACTGCAGGATTGGGTGCACAGCTATCTCATCCCTCTCCCAAAACCATTCAAGGATCAGTCAAAGCTTAGCGGCTTTAGAGTAATCACCCTTCAAAATAAATTTGGGAAGGTTTTAGAGAAGATAGTCGCTTTTAAGCTGCAGGATTTTTTGGAGAGGGGGAAGCTTCTTCCAAGAGGCCTGGGGAGCTACAGGCCGGGAAAAGATACCTGGTCAAACGCAGCCACTTTTGCCTTTGATGTTTATGAGGGGTTCCAGAGTAGACAGGAAACGATGGCGGTGGCGTTTGATCTCGAGGATGCGTACAATAGAGTTCGATATGATATTTTGATGACCGCACTGATGAAGAAGGGGGTCAATCCCTGGTTGGTGAACTGGATAGCAGCCGTCCTGCACTCTCGTCGGGTTGCTCTCCGTCTGGGCGCATGGACCTCAGAGCCACATATGTTAACCCCGGGACTGCCACAGGGATCTGCAGTCTCACCGGTGCTCTTTAATGTGTATACGAGCAAGATTGCAAACCTAGAAGCACCAGGGGTTGGAAGAATACTAACATTTGCAGATGATATTCTTACATATAGGCAGGGAAGAGATAAAGAGCAAACAGCCCAGGAGTTACAGGCGACAGTAGATAAAGTGATTGACTGGTGCACAGAAATGAGTGCTGTCATCCACCCGGAAAAGGCGGCTGTTTTGTGGTGCTCTCTGGACAACAGGATTGTAAGAGCTGATGTCCCAAGCCTCGCGATGGATGGTAGAAATGTCAGCAGAGAGAACAAACTGAAGTATCTGGGGATCACATTTGACAGGAGCCTATCCTTCAAGGACCATGTGGAGACGGTCGTGACAAGATCTAAAAAGGGATTCAATGCACTTAGAACTATGGCTACAATGGACACACGCCAGATAATGCTTTTCACACTATACCAGTACTTGATCCTCTCAGTAATTGATTATGGATTAGGTCTGCTCACTGTCGCAGAGAGTCAGCTGGTGAAGTTAGAGCGCATACAGAACGAAGCTATGCGGGTCATTCTGGGATGCACTAGAGACACCCCAGTAGTGTGTATGCGTTACATCCTTGGTCTGCCGACTGTTGCTGGTAGGCTCAAGGTGATGCAGGCGAAGGCATACCTCAGAGTAGCTGCAGACACAGACCACCCACTGCATGAGGCACTGGACGCAGTTAAGGGTCAGCGACTGATAAGAGGGAAATCATGGATGGCTCAGGCGGAGGATACGATCAGACAGGTGTGCCCCTTGGAGAACATTAGGCGTGGAGAGGAGTGGGTCAGAGTGCCAGCGGAGCAGTCAGACTTGTGCAGAGTTATAATCACATTAAGCCGGGAGTGCAGGGAGTGGCCAGCAGAGGCCACGGAAGTGGAAATCCAGCAACTAATTCAGGACAATGCTCACTCGTGTGATGTGATTATCTACACAGATGGTTCGGTGTCAAGAGGTGAGAGAAGTGGCTGGGGGTTCATAGCCAAAGCTAATGGTCGATGTTTGGGGCAGGAGAGCCTGGCATATGATACCACAACATCCAGCTTAAGAATGGAAGTGGAGGCAGTCACTGCGGCTCTCTGCTGGATGGAGAATACGACACACACACACACACACACACACACACATCGTGATTGTAACTGACTCAGAAAGCATGCTGACGAGGGTGAGGACGGGCAGACTTCGTGCGGAGTGGCTTGCTTCGCTTCGGAGGTCACGGGTGACAAGCATCGCCTGGATCTTTTCTCCGGGGCATGCCGGTGTGCTGGGAAATGAACAGGCGGATTGGCTGGCTCTGCAGAACTTGGTGGAGTATTGATACATGACAAGGCAGACGTGGTTGCGGCCTTGTGGGAGCACGTGCACACCTCGGAGGAGCAATGGATTACCATGGTCTGGCAAGAATGAGACAACGAGGAGTGACGAAGGGATCTGGCCGACGCTCAACGCTCAGGGGAAAGGCGAGACGGACTTATAATCAGATTGCTACTGGTACTATTAGTGTTGGAACTCTTCGCTGGCTGCTGAGGATGGGGACGGAGCACTTATGGGAATGCCCCGAATGCTGTGATGTCGATTCCTAAATCAATCAATCAATCAATCAAATGAAGAAGTATTGTAACGCAAATGTTCGTTCATAGAGCATTGACATTGCGGAAGATAAACGAAATGGAACAACTAACACCATGAGCCTAGTATGTCTATATATTGTCCTTCTATCCAAATGGGAGGTCATATGTGGATATATATTATCCTTTGGCACTGAATCAGTTAAGATGTCTTCCGTCATCCATTTCTTGCGTCCTATTATCTTTATTTTTGGGATGGATTTTTCTGCAGCTTGGTTGACTGATTTCTTTAACATTTCCCATTGGTCACTGACGTCTGGAAATAATATTTCCATATCGGACAATGCATCGAATCTGTTTTTACCTCTACGTTGAATTTATCTTTTATTTCCTCACTCTTCAGTGCTTGTAGATCAAATTTTGTGTTTCTTGGTGAATATTTGACTTTCTTTAATTTTATATGTAAATTGCTTAAGATTAATCTATGGTCGCTGTAGCAGTTTGCGCTTGGTATAGTTTTTGCGACTTTTAAGACATTTCGAAATCTTCTGTTGATGAGGATGTAATCAATCTGATTTCTAATCTTATGATCAGGACTCCTCCATGTCCATAATCTCCTTGGGTGCTGTTGAAACCAGGTGTTTCCAATAATTAAATCTTACTCTTTTGCCCACTGTACTAGTCTGCAACCTCTTTCATTCTGTTCCCCT
Source organism: Cepaea nemoralis (assembly GCA_014155875.1). Taxonomy (NCBI): domain Eukaryota; kingdom Metazoa; phylum Mollusca; class Gastropoda; order Stylommatophora; family Helicidae; genus Cepaea; species Cepaea nemoralis. Next base: position 491,485 of record JACEFZ010007177.1, on the reverse strand, counting down.
AGTCCATGCCCTCTATGCATCCGTCCTGTTGATTTCCAACTTTGGCATTCAAGTCACCCATTATGATAGTTACTTCAGAATTCTTGCATTTCTTGAAGGCTTTCTCTAAATCACTATAAAATTCATCGATGCTGTCATCACTACTGTCTGGTGCATAAACTTGTATGACGTTGACATCAAAAGATCTTCCACTCAACTTCACCAGTAACACTCTGTCTGATACAGTCCAATATCCTTTGATCGATTTTTCTCTCTCTGTATCCATTATAATTGCTACTCCTCGCTGTTGTTTCTCTCCATCAGAATAGATTATTCTATATTCCTCAGATGTCATAATGCCCATTCCTGTCCATCTGGTATCACGTACACCTGACAGGTTAATATTTAATCTTCTCATTTCATTCTTAATGTTATCAAATTTCCCATCCCCACTCATAATTCTTACATTTAAGGTTCCTACTTTCAATGTTGATATTCTTTTGCACTCAGTCTCCTGATGACGTTCTGGAGTCACCTGGTTCACATGACTACCCCTACCGGGCGAGGCTGCTCCTATGGAGCACCCATTTACGCCGTTTCTCTGATTATTGATAAGACTGCAGTACATGATATTCTTGGCATCTGTAAAGAAGGTAGTTTGCCATTGCTTTCCTTCCTAGCAGTAACCATAATGGTCGATGACCGTAGCCAATGTCTCCCAAAAAAGAGATCCTCTGCCTTCTGTCGTGAAGCTGGAAACCATAACCTACAACTATCTATCGACTGCTCTTCAACTTCATCCACCACCTGCAGCCTTGGCTTCACGTAACCCTGATCGGGAGGCTAAACGGGTACTCCACCTTGCCCAAGGGTGTCCCATAGGCTAGCGGAGGGAAGGAGGCACCCCCATTAAGGCATTACTATCATGTTATGATAATATAAATATTCTCTAAGCAAACGTAATTGCACCAGCATTTGGGGAGAGAGAGACAGAGAGAGAGAGAGAGAGAGAGAGAGAGAGAGAGAGAGAGAGAGAGAGAGGGGGGAGAGAGAGAGAGAGAGAGAGAGGAGAGGGGTGGGGGGGAGAGAGAGAGAGAGAGAGAGAGAGAGAGAGAGAGAGAGAGAGAGAGAGAGAGAGAGCTATTTGTTCAAATTGAATAAAATTTTCAAACATAAATGACATTTCCTCTAAACATATTTATCAACATAAACCCCATAGACTTCCAAGGTCTTTCGCCGTTAATGTAAGTAAATTGTCTTTAAATTGTGGGTGGCCTTAAGAGGCCAGTAAAAAAATGTTGTTTCCCCACAGAGGGGAAACAGAAGTATGCCAGTATGCCGTTATCATTAAAAGTACAGTTTTAAAAATTAAACATAAAAGTAGAATTGAAAAAGTTGATAATAAAATGTAAATAAAGGAAGATTAAACAAATGTTGTATAAAGAATTTAATAGCTTTTTTCTCATGATTGCAAAAGTTCACTGCGGTATTAAGTTTTTAATTTCTCAAATAAACATAAAAGATTTTGATGTTAGTTAATGGTATTGTAGCTATGTTTACCATTTTCTTTTTCAAGTTGTAGTGACCTACCTTGTAACAATATTAGATGATTATGTCCCCCTACCAAGCGCAGACTGCTACTGCAACCATAGATTAATCTTACGCAATTTACAAATAAACTTAAAGAAAGTCATATATACAAATAGAAACGCAAAACTCGTGGAAGTAAGAAGAAATAACAAAAATAAACAGGGAAACATATGAAGAGATTCATATGAAAATTAGGAAGCTATGCAAAGAGGCAAAAGAAACATGACTTGAGGAAAATTGCAAGGAAATTGAACACCAACACAACACCCAGAATGCCAAATTAATGCACAAAAGAATTAATGACATTACTAACAATTAGCAGCTTTCTCCGTAACCCCGAATACTCTCGTGGTTGACGTGAGCGCACGAGAACTTGAAGGGGTTCGAGTCGCGCCAGTGACTTACGAGAGTATGGAGCCGGTCGCTCAGAAAGTCGTGGCGTGCTGATGAGCTTAATCTAGCCTAGGAATCAACATGCAGCTGAAAGATGCTGGTGTTGACCGCAATATCCTGAAACAGGATGGAAACGCGGGAAAATAAAACAAAAAACTAACAAAAGAACACACACATCAACGGGTTGCCTAAAAACCAAAGATGGCAAAATCATAATAGAAAACGATCAGATTGTACATGCGTGGTCAGATTATGTGAAAGACCTTTATGATGATACAAGAGAAGAACAATATGATCATCGGAATAATAATGAATGACCATCAATTTTGAAGATGGAAGTTCAGAATGCTCTTAACCATATGAAAACTGGCAAGACCCCGGCTACAGATAACATCACAATAGACATGATCAATGCCTTAGAACAGGGGTCACCAAACTTTTTTCACGGCGGGCCGGACAACTGACAAAATGATGAGCGCGGGCCGGATACTCATTCTGTACAATACTTGCGCCGGTCTCCGTGGCGAAGGCCTTACGGACGCGGTTCGTAATCCCGTATACCCACGTTCGAAATACAGCTGCGAGCGATTTGGCAGCAGACAACGTTGCGCTGGTTTTTACGCTATGTTATGGGTGCCGGTCGTTCGAAAAGCAATGGTAAACTACTGAACATAAACTTGCCAAGACATCAACAACAGCAAACAATGCTGGTGTTGACTGAAAACGTCCTGTAAAGGATATGCAACTAACTTTAACAATAATTTTAAGCTAGAACGAAAGCCCTGGGAAAAAAGACGAAAAACTATGTTAATCATGGAAAGGGAGTGCAATGCACACAAACAAAACAAACAAACAAACAAAGACAACCAACATATTTATATTTATTTACTAAACAAAGTTATCAAAGAAGGCGACGTTAGCAAAAAGATAGTTACATCAGACATATTGTGCACATATCCGAATCTCACAAACTAAGCAGCAAAAGAGGATAGTGAGTTTTGTGAAACTGACGTGTGGCTTTCAAAATACCATCAATGTTTGGTTTGGAATTGCTGCATCCAATCAAGAGAATTGCTTTCAAATGTTCATCAGTCAATCTCATTCGATGTGGTGACTTCACAGACTTCCTTTTTGAAAATGTTAGCTCACAGAGATATGTTGTTCCAAACAATGATGTCATACCAGCGGCATAATTTCTTAAGTTTCGGAAACTCAACATCAGGTAAGCAGCGGTACTTCCTTCTCAATAAGCTCCAACTGTAATTCAACTGGCACACCATTAAGGTTACAATCAAACGGATTCTGGAACAGAAGGATGTCACTCTCAAATCTGTCAAGATCTGAAAATCTCTCCAAACTCTTTGAAACAGTGAAAATGAGAAAGGTTTTCTCCTTCCAGTTGTGCTTCCAACAATGACAGCTTTCTTCGAAATCCTTTGATGGTTCTGTAGAGATCGCAGACAAGGAAATTCTTTCCCTGAAGTTTCAAGTTCAGTTCATTCATATCGACCACAATTGACAACTTTGACAGCCAGGTAGGATCTGACAGCTGTGAATCAGCTTTATCTTTTTCAGTGAGGAAAACATCTATTTCGTTTCGGAGCTTGTAGAAACGAAGCAGGACTTTACCGCAGCTGAGCCACCTCACTGATGTGTGATAAGGCAAGTCACAGAATTCAGAATCAATTTCTTCAAGAAAAGCCTGGAACTGACGGTGAATGAGTGCATGTTCCCGAATGAAGTTTTCAGCAGAAACTACTGGTTTCAGCACACAAGCAATATCTAAATCTTTCCCACAGAGTACTTGCTGATGTACGATGCAGTGTATGAACAGAGCGCCCGGAATTTGCAAATCTTCCAAATGAGTCCTGATCTGCCCCAACAGTCCCTTCCTCACTCCAGTCATGTTTTTTTTTTTTTCCCTCATCAACTGTAACACCTCGAAACTGATTCCACCGAAGGTTATAGTCTTGGAAAATTGTTTGCATTTCCACGAAAATGACTTTCCCATTTGTTGTTCCATGCATGCTGCAAACGGACGCCAACTCTTCCGTTAATTTGTATGATTTACAAACTTTATAGACTAGTGTCTAGTTGGTCGTGCGTCGATGTACACTTGTTCCTGCAGCGAGGCGCTGTCGTCATTTGGAGGTGACAGGTTCGATCCTGGTCGGTAACTACTATAGCTTTCAAATTTTATGTTGTCTAGTGCGTCTTCTAATCTCTATTTCCTTCTCTTCTTCTGTGAGCGCCAAATAATACTATGTGTGTTTATTTGTTTAATCGTCTTAGTGGCCTCAACGGTTCTCCCCATTTATTTATTTCAAAACGGCAACACTTTCGCTGCATATTACGCAGCTGGTTTTCTGGTCCTTTGTTTCCACAAAGAAGTACTTTACTCCTCACTCGGCGCCCACTTTTATTTTCATACTAGCCATAATTAAGGGTGAAGTACACGGGATCTGAAAATGAAAAAGACCTTACATTAGAAACATAATTAAAATCCTATTGAAACACAAGAAAAGCAGAGGACTAGGGGTCACTGGTGAAGCTACAGCTCATCAAAGGTATATATACAGTTTATAGGTACCTTTGTGTAACCGCACAGAGATGATAGAGATAATAGCACAACGCCAACTGCTCATGGGCCGTAGAAGAAGAGAGGAATAAGAAGACAAAGAGAATCTCATTCTATCTCTACTTCTAACAAGAAAAAACAACGATTTAGAGATATCAGAAGAAATTCAGGTCAGTGTACAGGGAATCAGAATAATGTAATTATAAAGATACAACAACATCTGATTAATAATGCCAATGTCCTAATATATAAAATTCATGATTAGCATGATTATATGCAATGACAAAATAGGCATCCCCATGAATAAACATACACATGATCATCCTTCACAGTACCATTGATAGTCCATCACAGCATGGGTAGTCATCCAACACAGTACCAGTGATCCTCATCACAGCATGGATAATCATCCAACACTGTAACTGTAGTCTGATACACAACACCAGCAATTATCAGACAACAAGATGGAACAAAGGTCATTCATTCAGTAGCATGTCCTTTGCAGAACCTCGCTCCCATAACAACCTTCCGGAAAACCTCATAAGAAAGATTTCCCTCTTCAGATACATCCATCTGGAGATCATCCGCCACATCCTGCACCCATCTTCTCTTTGGCCTTCCTCTTCCTCTCTTTCCAGGCATATATCCCTCCATTATTGTTCTCAGGCACAGACATTGCTATTATATTCCTATATTCTTATTTAAACTATGAAGGTTCGTTCAAAACTCACCCCACGGCAGATAATCGTCCATCCACAATCAAGATCCTCTTGGATCTTTTGGATCTTCACAGGGCCTGTCTACCCTCTCAACTGCGGTCTGGAAAAACAGTATCTACGCTCGGCCGTGCCTGAGGCATGTTCGCCCATCTACTTGGTAGTGGCTCAGGGATTTAAGTTCAAACCCTCTGCTGAAAATTAGACATCAGCATCTCTTCGGCCTATGTTGTTCCCAAGGCCAAAGAGGCGGGATAATGGCTTTACTGGGCTGTTATAGGCACGCCAACACAACATCCCAGCATCCTATACATTTTTTACCAGGGTATCAAGGGATATGCTACTCCATACTCTTGTAGAGTCGCGGCAGGCGGCTTCATTTGGTAATAGAATATATCTCATAATAAGGTTCGCAAAATTTATAAATAGGGCCACCTAAATAAACAACCTAGTGCAGCCAGTAGGTCTCCGCACGTGTGAAGATCTCCTATTATTCTAAACATAATATTTACATTTAAATTGTATCACAACGTCTCGTGTTTCATAGTTATATCAAGCAAGTTCGAGTACCGACGGCGGGCCGGATGAAATGACGTCACGGGCCGGATCCGGTCCGCGGGCCGTAGTTTGGTGACCCCTGTTCTAGGTGATTATCGCTTGTTTACGAATTGTCCACCAATCTTATATTACCAATGTCAAACTTGGACATTATCAAAATCACACTTATGCGAAATCAACACCTGTGAGATGAGATGCATGTCGAGACTAAATAAGAAATGATGTTATCACACAGACAGTGGGATCAACACCTTGTACCACATATATTTAAAAAAAACAAAAAAACAACAACAACAACAGAAGATCAAATGTTTTGGCCATCTCGTAAAGAATGCAATACCATCAACTACCAACATTGGCCCTACATTAAAGATCTGCAACGAGAGCAAAGAGGGCGCCCGAGAAGACATTGGATTAACAACATCAAAGACATTGTACATTGACATGAAATAACAATATCCAGTGCCATCCATCGGTGCTGGTGCGCCAATGATTACTCCCCACGACGGCTGACGACAAAAGTGGTATATAATGATGATGATGACTAATTGTCCATGATTCACAGCCGAATGTTAAAACTGGATCTGTGTAACATGCAAGAATCCTTTTTTCTAACTTCTAATTACAAGGACTTATTGCAAGAAATATTCTTTACTGTAATACTAATACAATATATTAATTAAATGTTTGCATATCCTTTACAGGACATCGCTATCAACATCAGCATCTTTCAGCTGATTGTTGATTTCTTTGGCAAGATTACGCTCAGTAGTTTGCCATTGCTTTCTGAGCGGCCGGCTCGTATATCCCGTAAATTACCGACGCGATTCGCACCACTGCTGATTCTCACCGTCGTCACGTTACTTACTAGAGTATACGAGATTACGGAGAAAAGTTGCTAACCTCTAGGCCAGGAAGCCGGCAATATATATATATATATATATATATATATATATATATATATATATATATATATATATATATATATATATATATATATATATATATATATATATATATATATATATCATTGGCACCTTGCCGTCTTGACAGACGATAGTTTGTGCTCTAAAAAGGCATAATAACTTTTAACTATGGCGGTAGCGAGTGTGACTGATAAGGCCAATTTGCGCTGTAAATGTCCGTTCACAGTGGGTGCATGTGAACACGTGGTCATTTCCACCATCATGCACCATCTTACGTCTCAAACGCTTGGTGTGTGACTTTTCTGCAATAATTTTCTCCTTTGACTTTATTCCATTTCTGATATTTGCCCTCCACGCAACACGTTCAGCGGCGACTTGCTCCCAATGTGCATTATCAATGCCTGTATCAATCATGTCCCGCTTACACACATCTTTGTATCGTAGTAGAGGCCGACCCTGAGATCTCTTACCCATCTGTAATTCACCAAAAAAGATATCCTTTGGTATTCTACCATCATCCATCCTCCTAAGATGTCCTATCCATCTAAGTCTACGAAGACTGAGCATGGAATAAACTGTCACACAACCTGATCTTTCCAATACTTCAGTATTTGTGATTTTGTCTTGCCACTTAATACCAAGAATTCTTCGCAGACACCGCATATGAAAGCTGTTTAAATTGTTCTCTTGGTGTGAGTAAGTTGTCCAGGTTTCACTGCCATAGAGAAGAGTACTAAGGACACAGGCTTGATAGACAAGGACTTTTGTTTTGGCAGTAAGCTTCCTGTTCTCCCAGACTCTTTTTCTTAACCTGTTCATTGTTGTTGCTGCCTTACCAATCCGGATGTTGATTTCCTGATCTAGGGATAATTTGCTATTTACCACTGATCCTAGATATGTAAAATGGTCTACTATCTCTAGTTCGGCGTCGTCAATAAAGATTGATGGTACCCCATGTGCACCTTGTGACATAATCTGTGTCTTCTTTTTGCTAATTGTTAAACCAAATTCAGAACAAGCATTGGAGAATGCAGATAGTAGACATTGCAATTCTTCCTCAGAGTGGGTCGTAACTGCAGCATCATCTGCAAAAAGCACAAAGCCTGGGCTAAAATATAGAGATCATGTGTTGCCCATGCAGCATGATCCCTCTCTCGGCCTGCCTAGTTCACTCCAGAGGAAAGGTAACACCCCTACATCTGGAACAAGACAAGCTGCAGAAGCTGCCGGATCAGCAAAGCATTGCTCTAACTGTCCGCCTGTCAGAGCTTCGATCCTAGACCAGTCGCCAACCAAGGCTTAGGGCCTGGTCAGCCCTGCCATGACAATTTTGTCTTTAGCTTGCATTTCCTCGCACCAGGGTAAGGCTTGTACCCTCCCAATTGTGCTCTTCCGCCCGAAGCCGTTGGCACAAGATAAATGTATATATATATATATATATATATATATATATATATATATATATATATATATACACACACACACAAATAGCCTTCCCCGTGGCGAAGGGATACGGACGCAGTTCGTAATCCCGGATACCCGCGTTCGAAACACAGCTGCGGGTGATTTGGCAGCAGAACATCTTGCTTTAGCTTTTTAGGAAATATTATGGGTGCAGGTCGTTCAGAAAGCAATGTCAAACTAATGAACGTAAACATGTCTAAAGATCACAACAGCAAAAATAATATAATATAATATAATATAATATAATATAATATAATATAATATAATATAATATAATATAATATAATATAATATAACTTAATATAATATAATATAATATAATATAATATAATATAATATAATATAATATAATATAATATAATATAATATAATATAATATATCTTCCTACCAAGTCTGTACTATCAATGCCAAACCTGGACAATGACAGAAAAAGAGAAAAGAAAAATCACAACAACAGAAATGAGGCTACTGAGAAGAATACTCAACGTATCAAGAAGAGATCAGATCAGAAATGAAGAAATCAGGACTTAAGTGGGGGTTAAAGCAGCACTAGATTTTATTAGAAAGCAGCAAGTCAAATGGTTTGGCCAGTCAACAGCATACCACAACAAGCAATGATGTACAGACCAGATGGAAACAGAGGAAGAGGCCGACCACGTAAACGTTGGACCGAGGCAATAGCGGAGTCCATGGGAATATCGATACATGAAGCCCATAATCGGGCACTCTCACGATGTGTATATTTCACCTCCACACCGCAAGGTACAAGAGGAACATGATGAGATGATATATATATATATATACCGGTGAGTATGTGTATATATACTGGCATTTCACCCATGAACAAAGTAAGGGTTGTCGTGCGCCTGTGAGACTATGTGGAGAAGGCGGGGGTACAGATTGTGGAAAGAATGAGATTGCGGGGGATCGGCGTGGGTTCTGGAAGAATCTCAAAACTGTGATTGAAGACCGGGAGAACTTTCAGTCAGATAGCGGTGGGAATGATTACTAGTGTGACTCTTCGCTGGCTGTTGAACGAGGGCACGGGGCGCGTATGGGAATGTCTGGAGTGCAGTGACGTCGGTTTTTAGTTCTACTCAACTCAGCTCAGCGGTGTCCCGCCCTTTAAGAGGCATACCTTCTAGTTACATGTTAATGTTAACGTTACCTTCTTATGATTGGTCATATTTTGTTTATAAACTTAATCTTGCATGACAGCTGAATTCACTCTAAATAAAATAAACAGAATGAAGCGTGAAAGCCGGAAATCCATCAGTGACGACACATTTGCACTGTCCAGTGTTGCCACACGACGGACCTCAGTTCACGGGCGTCGACTCTCAGTTGTTGATCAACATACCAATTTAAGTAAGGCTGGAAGGTCCACCAGTCCCACACCGCCAACAGCTTCTGGTAAACGCGATTCTCTTATGTGAGTAAGATTGTATTTTATTTTGCATGTGCTGGGTTGCATGCTAACTGTTGTGAACGTACAATTTAAACCAGTATATACAAGTTTCATACTTGGATACAAGACCACTGGCCAAAAGATGTTGTCCACCAGGAACCTCGTCTTCCACTAATTTCCTTTCTAAACCATTGTGACGTTTGATAAAGTCAAGTATTTTAATTGTCATGTTGTGACATTGTTTTTTGAGCCAATTTTCTTCGACATTCAGATCTTTTAGGGCGTCTGCGTTTTTCTTTTCTTGATCCACAGTATTGTAAAGATATGTCTGTCGCATTACGTTTACAAGCCTCGAATTTATTCTTTTATACAGACCCCAGAGAGCCGAATTGTTATTTCAATAAATTCTGCCTAAGCATGTCTTATATTAATAAACTCTTTCAATGTTATTCTTTAAATTATTCCATAAAATGCAGGTGCCATGTTATCATATTCTGTCCGAGTTATCATTTAACTCTTAGTAGTAATCCATATTGTTATTAATGTGTTACTTTAAAATGCCAACTATGCGGAACAAGAAGTGTTAAGAAAAGTGCCATGATTTTATTTTTATAGAGTCAGTTTAGGAAGACACTTTTGTGAGCAGATTAGTTGATCTGGTCTAGAGTGCAATATACCGTGGTGTCTTGCATCAGCAATAAAGGTATACAAGTTACTTAATTTCTATACAAAAATTACAGTTTACTTATGATTACATTGTACTTTTTATGATGTGTCAATTATAAAATATAGCACACACTATTAACTATGTTTGATGCTTTTGCTGCTCCTGTTCTATCCAAATCTCGGTAATTTGATTTATCAACAACATAAGGGACGCAACTACGTTTAGATACCACACATCAACGGCTTACAACCCGTGTCAGTCTATGGCTATGGCAACCCCCCGACCAGACATGCCTCCTCCTGTGTCTTCTTTGTAAAATGATTGGTGAAGAATCTAGCGACCGAAATTTAGGTCATTACATGGGCCAGGGAATTTGTTACATGTAGTTTTCGATATTATTTGTTAAAATGTACTCAGATAACGCGAGGCATATGTAAAGCTAACATCCAATGATTCGTGAACTGGAACGAGTCTATTGTTTAGCATTAGTATCTCTTTTCCCAATCCACACTTGTCATTACGCGTGAAGGTGGGCAGAGAGGGGGAGTCCCTAAGATTGAGTGCGAAAGCCCGAGGCGTTGTCTTGATTGCGTCGTAGTCGTGTTTTAATATGCCATTACAACGGACCTCGAACAATTCAGACTTCTTCTCCAACTTGCATCCTACTTTCAAACTCACTTCCCGGATTTCTTCGTCTTCCGTCAACTTCTTAGACCAGTGGTTCTCAACCGGTGGGGAGAGGGGTGGGGTGGGGGTTTAGAGTTTACAAGGGAGGGGGGGGGGGGGGGGAATTAAGATTATTTCAAGAGATCGCGATAATACAAGAACCGATTACTTTATATAGTTTTTCCCTCCATACTTTACACTTCTGTACTTCTCGCCCTACTGAAATTCGCTTTATAACGTAATTAGACTCGCAAATCACGTTTTATGTAGACGTCTAGACTTGTTCTTGTACGTATTATTAAATGTAGCTTCAATTTTTACGTATACTGTGTAGAGGTTTCTTTTCTTCTTTTTTTTTGGGGGGGGGGGGGGTTATAGGGAGGAAATACGAAAGTGGGGGGAATGACATTCTGAACATATGGTGAAGGGGTGCATGAGCCAAAAAAGGTTGAGAACCACAGTGTTAGACTGTGTTGGTGTTTATTGTTCTGAAACTCCTGTATTGTAGGCACAGCGTAAGCCAAAGGCTAACTCCATTTACGACGATGCCGAGACACCCATCAATTCTGCCACGTTAAATACAATAAAGTTATATTGTCTGTGTGTAAACTTTGTGAGTTTTCTACAAATGTAATCTGTCTGTCTGTCTGTCTGTCTGTCTGTCTGTTACTCTACTACAAATACTCTCTCACTCCCCTTGCTCCATGTCTCTGTCTGTCTGTCTGTCTGTCTTACTCTTTCTTACAGTCTCTCTCTCTCTCTCTCTCTCTCTCTCTCTCTCTCTCTCTCTCTCTCTCTCTCTCTCTCTCTTACTCTCTATTCTCTTACTATCTCTCACTCTCACACAATCTCCCTTACCTTGCTGCAAGCCCCTGTGTCTGCTTTTCTGTCTCTTTGTCCCTGTCTGTCGGTGTTTAACTGTATCGTGTTTGTATGTGTCTATGTCTGTATCAGTCAAGCAACGAATCAATCAATCAATCAAGTGTCAAAATGTCCGTTTTACAGAAAACACACACCCTCCTCCCTACCTACCTACCTACTACCTACCTACCTACCTACTACCTACCTACCTCCCTACCTTGCTATTCAGTACTGTCCTGTAACAAACATACCTGTTAAAATGTTAGATTTAATCACAGTCCTCAATGAATCAACTTCTTCACTCTTTGCTAAGTAGAAAGGACTTTTGCTCCCCTTTTGGGATATATAATTGTTTATTTCTGGATGTGAAAACCATTATTTCTCGCTGCTGAATGTATCTTGGCAATTCCTATTCATTTGTTCACTTCTCTTTCACCATCGTTTGGGCGTCAGCCCTTTGAAAAGCAATGGCAAACTACTGACCGTAAAATTTCATAGAAAATCACAAACAACCAATAAATGCTGCAGTTGTTTGCGACGTCATATATAATTAAATTAAAAAAACCACGCAACTAGCATCATCATCCGGTGCCTTGTCGGCTGGCGTGGACGATCATGCCTCTCCACAAATTACGAGCTCCGACGTCATGGATCACTTTATGTGTTGACTCGCTTCCGTGCTATGACAAGACTGTCAATAATCTTTTCGCGCTGTCTTCCTGTGTCTCTCTTTCCGCAAATCTTTCCGGTTGTCACAAAATGTTCCAGTTTTTGTCTTCTCATAACGTGGCCAAAAACGGTGACTGCCTCTTTCTGATGTTTGTGATAAGTTGTCTTTGCGACTCACCTTCCCTTAAAACGTTCTAATTGCTCATTTTTGGCTGTCCAATTAATTTTCAGCAATTCTTCTATAAAACCAGATCTGCAGGGCGTCCAGGGAGTTTTTCACAAGTTTACTAATTGTCCAGGATTTGCAGCTGTATGTTAAAACTGGTTCTATCTAACATGCAAGAACTCTTTTTCTGACTTTCAAGTGCAGTGACTTATTGCACAAAACGTTCTTAATTTTATAGAATGCAGTATTTGCTTGTCCTATTCTGCTCTTTATCTCAGTGACACATTTTCCATCTGATGCTATCCATGTGCCTAGATATCTGAATTTCTGCGCTTGCCCCAAAATAACGTCCTGTACTTTAATTGCACATTTAGACACAATCTTTTACTTTGATATCACCATTACTTCTTTTCTGTAAGCAACATTTAAAGAAAATAATGCCATAATCTTTTAAATCTTTACATATGGCTGTGAATTCTGAACAATTAGTTAACCACCCCCCCCCCCTCTTCCCCAAAAAAAAAACAAAAAATCCTTGGAAGCTTTACAAATGTAGTTTTATAAAAGAGTATTTGGGCAGCCAAACGAGTAATGTAAACGATTTAAAAAAAAAAAAAAAAAAAAAACAGCACACAAAGGCAGTCATCATTGTTAGATGGCATTCTGAGAAAACATAAACTAAAACATATTGTGGATTATTTAAAGGCATTTGACTGCATACAACATCAGAAACTTTGGGAAATCACGAGGAATAAGGGCTTTCCATCACATATAATACAACTCATAAGAATGCTCTATCTAGACCAACAATCAGCAGTTTGAATAGATGCCAGACTATCAGATTGGTTTGATGTCATCAATCAAGGACTCCGTCAGGACTGTGTGCTGTTCCCCTATTTGTTTAACCTGTACGCCGAAAATATAATGAGAAATGTAAGAGACGATATAAACAGGGAGCACTATGATGCCCTAAATATCGGTAGTCATGACATACCAGAGATTTGATATGCTGATGATACAGTATTGCTACCCACAACACAGAATGGTACAGAAAACCTAATAATCTTCAACCCAATTGAATAGTGAAAATTACAACTTATATCTTAACATAGCAAAATCCAAAGTTAGTACATACAGATAAAACTACTATGGAGAAAGAAATATTTGTTAATGAGGAAAAATTGGAGGTGGTGGAAGATTTCGAATATGTTGGGTCATTGATTACCAAAAATGGTGATACAATGAAATAAATTAAAAGACGAATACCTATTGATCTTCAAAGACTAGAACGACTGAATATATTGTGTTGTGGGACAGATAGAACTACACAAATTAGATTTTTAAGAGCATGCATCTTTCCCATTGCAACATACGCCTGTGAGACCTGGACACTTACTAAACAAGCTGAACAGCGCATAAATGTCTTTTAATATATATGTTATAGACGCGTTCTAAGAATATCTTGGATAAAGATCCTTCAGGCCAAATGGTATACCCGAGAGTTGCTGCAGATAGGGATCACCCGCTGCATGCAGCCAAAAATATAATCAAGGGTCACAGACTAAGACGAGGCAGGTGCTGGATGGCACAGGCAGAACTTTCTATACGTCAGGTGTGTGATCTAGAGACCACCAATCGTGAAAGAGAGTGGGTTGATGTTCCGGAAGACATGACGGACTGGCACAATGTAATAATAACACTGGGTTGTGAGTGCAGAGAATGGGCAGTGGATCGCACTGAGTTTGAATGCAACGGCTGATCCAGAGTAACATACATCAAGGAGACAGTCATCTACACCGATAGGTCAGTGGTGAGAAACAGACCTAGTGGTTGGGCTTTATTACAAAGGTTAATGGATGAGTATTGAAAAAGGAGAGTCTGGCATATGAAACTACAACCTCCAGCATGAGAATGGAGATGGAGGCAGTAACAGCGGCATTCCGTTGGTTAGAGGAGACTACTGCAACACACGTTGTATTCATTATGGATTCAAAGAATATATTTAGTAAGGTGGAGAAAGGAATGTTTCATGTGGAATGGCTATCGTCGCTTCAGAGGTCACAGATTGTGAGAATTGTATGGATATTTTGCCCTGGTCATGCGGGGGTGCGGGGGAATGAACAGACTGATAGGCTAGCAGGGAATGCACATCTTGGTGGTAGATTGCCTATGGACAAGGGGTAGGTGGTCGTGCGCTTGTGGGACCAGGTGGAGAAGGCAGAGGAACAGATTGAGAACCCATATGTGGAAAGAATGAGATTGCGGGGGATCGGCAGGGGTTCTAGGAAGAATCTCAAACTGAGAGGGAAGACCAGGAGAACTTTTAATCAGATAGCGGTGGGAACGATAAGTAGTATGACTCTTCGCTGGCTGTTGAACGAGGGGACGGAGTACGTATGGGAATGTCCTGAGTGCAGTGATGTCGGTTCTTAACTCAACTCAACACTTGGATAAAGAACAGAATAAATGCATCCATATTCCAAAAGCTGAATATTGAAAAGGCTGGCTATTATATTAAAGACGATAAAACAAAGAAAATTGAAATATTTTGGTCGCTTAAAATGTTATGAACTTTTTGGAGAGAACATTAGTAGTATGACTCTTCGCTGGCTGTTGAACGAGGGGACGGAGCACGTATGGGAATGTCCTGAGTGCAGTGATGTCGGTTCTTAACTCAGCTCAACTCTTGGATAAAGAACAGAACAAATGCATCCATACCACAAGAGCTGAATATTGAAGAAGGCTGGCTATTATATTTTAAGTAAAGACGTTAAAACAAAGAAAATTGAAATATTTTCGTCATTTAAAATGTCATGCCAGTTCCCTGGCCGAGGTGTTAGGAGCTTTCTCCGTTAAGCCCGAATACTCTCGTGGTTGACGTGAGCGCACGAGAATTAGAAGTGATTCGAGTCGCGCCAGTGACTTATGAGAATATGATGGAGCCGGTCGCTCAGAAAGTCGTGGCGTGCTGATGAGCGTAATCTAGCCTAGGAATCAACATACAGCTGAAAGATGCTGGTGTTGGCCTCAATATCCTGAAACAGGATGGAAACGCGGGAAAAAAAATGTCATGAACTTTTGGGGAGAACAACCATAGAGGGGTATTTGCCCAGGTAGAGAGGAAGAAGAACGCCAAAGAGAAGATGGGTGCAGGATGTGGCGGATGATCTCCAAATGGGTGTATCGGATGCAGGACATCTTCTTGCTTATGATCGAGAGGTTTTTTCCGGACGATTGTTATGGGAGCGTGGTTCTGCAAATTACAGGCTACTGAATGAATTAATGAGAAAGAAAGAGAGAGAGAGAGAGAGAGAGAGAGAGAGAGAGAGAGAGAGAGAGAGAGAGAGAGAGAGAGAGAGAGAGAGCATCCGTGTCATAGCACAGGAATGATGTCAGCGCACGAACTGATACTTGTCATTTGAGACCGTAAGACGTGCGGAGAAGCTGATCGCCCTGGCCAGTAAACAAACAAAGCACTTGATGATGATGAATCAGTTATGAGACTTATGACTGAGGTTGTCACTGGATAAACCGCGATATTCTAAAGCGCATGCGCCGATAGCAAACTTAGTTACAAGACAGAACCGACAGAGCTTGTGTTGAAATGTTTCTTTAACTGTATTACCCTCACTATTTTATGCATTCGCAAAGAAAGTAACTTTCTAACTTGTTAAACATGACTACGAAGCCAGGGAAAAGAATTGCCGGGGCAGGTCGATCAGCTTCAGCGTCTCAAAGAGAGTAAGTTTGTAAACATCCATTTCCACGCACGGCGTCCTGGTTACAAAATGGACGCCCGCCGTGAACATCTGGGGTGATTTTCTTCTTTTAATATGAGTTTGCCTGATGAGTTCTTAATAAAAGTTTGTTTCAAGAGTTTTCCAAGACTGTAAACTGTTTGCTCCCATCACTATCGTCTGCTTTTCCTGCTGTGACTTAAGAGCGTATACGTTTTACTACAAAAATTACTCCCATGTCTGAACCTGGTAGCTCAAAAGTTGAACACAGATTGGAGATTGTTATTTAACGGATGATTTGATTTCACGCCATACTAATTACTATGTGGCATTTCATAAAATATTTTCTTTTTCTTCTTTCCTATCCAAATATTTCATTAACACACTCGATAGTATTTGCTGCTTTAAACCCCCACACGACATAGTCTTATTTAAATTTAGTAATTTACAGACTTTAAAACCCACACCACCCCATACTTCATACCTCATACAACATGATCAGATACAGTCTTATTTATTTTAATTATTTTAACCCATTTCATTTAATGAATATCTAAGATTTTGGGCACCATCCTCTGCTTGTTCAGTCCTCTTTCCAAGAAAGTGCATCACTCCTAGTTAATCCGACCTCAATGATCATCATCTACCACCAAGATGTGCATTCCATGCTAGCCTATCAGTCTGTTCATTCTCCCCAGGGCAAAATATCCATACAATTCTCACAATCTGTGACCTCTGAAGCGATGATAGCCATTCCACACTGAAACATTCCTTTCTTCGCCTTACTAAATATACTCTTTGAATCCATAATGAATACAATGTGTAATGCAGTAGTCTCCTCTAACCAACGGAATGCCGCTGTTACTGCCTCCACCTCCTATTCTCATGCTGGAGGTTGTAGTCTCATATGCCAGATTCTCCTTTTTCAAGACTCATCCATTAGCCTTTGCAATAAAGCCCCAACCACTACGTCTGTTTCTCACCACTGACCCATCGGCGTAGATGACTATGTCACCTAGATGTGTGTTACTCTGGATCAGCTGTTGCATTCAAACTCAGTGCGGTCCGCTGCCCATTCTCTGCACTCACAACCCAGTGTTATTATTATATTGTGCCAGCCCATCATGTCTTTGGCATGCATTGTGTAAGGTTTGCTTCCTCTAGACAGATTCCATTCAATATCACGGGCTTCATCTGCCATTGTGGATGTTTTCGTTCTTAACAATTTTCCCAGGATAGTGGACTTAGAGCCTACTGTTTGCCATTTCCGAATGTCATGAGATGTTTTAACAAGCACAACATGCACATAGGACCTCCTGTTTTTCTGTCTTTGTTCAAGAATATCATTAGATATCCACCATTCTTGAAAAAATTTCTAGTCCTTTTTCTGATATCAAACACTAACTTCTAACCCTGAGGCAGACACTGTAACCTCTCAGCCAGTTTCCCCTGTTTGGCATCTAACTAGATACTTTAGTCATCATCATGTGCCTTGCCAAATGGTATACGCATTCATGTGTCTATATATATATATTGGTTCTTTTGGGGGGCTGAGTGGTCTCGAGGTATGATGTCGGCTTGAGTGCTGGAGGTCCTGTGTTAAAGCCCCAGTGAGGGCTGGGATTTTTTCATGTGGACTTCTAGTAACAAAGTTTCCCCTGGTCTCTGGCATGTAAAATATCCCTTGGTAGCTGGAAATCGAAAAAGAGTAGGCTAACGGCCCTGCCGGGCAAAATTTTGAGGTAAAAATCTACCCAAAGTATTTCAGGATCCTCACCGGTGCTACAGACTTTGTGCACTGAGCTGAGTTTCTGCGTACTCAGGCTTGAGTTTGGAGAGAACAGAGCACTTACGGGTTACAACCGTGTGCCGTGATGTTGATCCATCGACTAAACTAAACTAAACATATCTCGATTCTTGATGTTCTGGATCTATTCTAGAATAAGGGGAACTGTAGTAAAGCTTAAAAAGCAATGAATGAATCACAGAAAAACAAGAAGTAGATTGTGAGTTATATTGGAAAACCGTCTCATCTTCCAGTTGGGTTCACTCTCCCCTCACGGCCTCAATGTCCAACACTGTTTTATTTAAGTCTCTAATGCCCCTACCCCCTTCCATCCCCACAGTCATATAGTCCACTAAAAAGTTAGTTGCATGTCCTTCACAGGACGTCGTAGTTAACGCTAGCATTATCTTTGCCTTCTGTGACCTCTTGGGTAGTTTGCGTTCGGTTGCTTCTCATTGCTTTCTGAAAGCTATTTTATGAGGGCCAAAGCAGGGCGGTCTGCTTCAAATCGCCCGCAACAGTGTTTCGAGCTTGGCATGCGGAAATGCGAACTGCATCCGCGACATCGGCACAGAGTCGGCTGTAGTGCTCTACTTATCCATATTTTTTCTTTCGCTCTCATGGGCATACCTCCATCTCACTAGCGCGTGTTCCCTCGCCAGTTGGCTTAGCCAGTCCATGAGCTTCTGGCTTTATTGACCTTTAGTCAGTTGACCCTGTTAACCAAACATCCAGTTAATTCCATCCACGGATAGCCGCTCAAGCAAGGATACAGATAAGTAACCCTACTATTTCCATGTAGTGTCTTTCGTGTATTTGTTTGTCTGTTTTTGATTGTCTGTTCTGTGCTGATGAAGGCTTTGGCCATAACGTCCATTTTGTTTCTTGTAATTGTGCTCTTGAAAAGCTCACAATCTACTTTTCGTTTTTCAGTGATTCATTCATTGGATCTATTCTAGTGATGATAATCCTGCATGCTATCATCTTAGACCATCCAGAAACATTTATTTTTCTCTTCTACTGCTGATTGTGCCAGTCATTAAGATATTTTTCAATGCTTCACTTCTCGTTTACAGATTCAGTGCCAAATAAAACGTAGGCTTGGACCAAACAAAAATGAATGACGGAAAATGGGAATGAAGGGTGGTTTTATAGTTACAACTTAAAAGTTGTTAATATAGTAGCAGAAATGTATTATATATCAAGTTAAAGGGAATTGCATAGGGAAAACTACTGTATATAAGCCCATGGTAGATACGGAAATCGCTTAAAACAATAAATCATCCTACGGCACTTAATCAGTTATATAATCCTAAAATATTGTTGGTCTCTTTCATAAAGTTGTATATAATGTTCTGCCTCCACTAGCCTCTTCCAGGTACACAATTTTAGTTACTCTGGCAGTCCAGTGTTCATAAAATTTGCCTCGGAACACACATATCTGTTGCCTCTAAGCTCTTCCTAATTTGTTAATTCACATTCCATGATTGACTGCCATTCAGCGAATCATATTCTATGTAACATTTCACTGTCCTCTTTCTGACATTTAATGAGAGTGACGTATTAATAAGATAGTTTTCATTTACTGAAGTGCAGCTTTCGCTTGATGACCTATTCTGCTCTTAATATGTCACTAATCGTCTGTCTGATGTTATGACTGACTCTTACATATTGAATTTCTTAATTTGGTCGAGCATTTTCCCTTCTATTGACAAATGATATTTTGGTGTTATCTTTATCTTGGTCAGCTTTGCTTCACTGACCCTGATACAACCAGTCAAGTTGTGTGTTGTTGACTGAATTCATCTCTTCTTCTGCTGTCTGTTATCCCCTGTTGGAGCATAAGCCTTCTACCTTCGCACAGTAAGCTATCTTATGTTTTATTAACTTTTGCCGCTCACACCATGCCCTTCCTCACTTTTTCCTTTATTTAATTTGCTCTGTGTGTTCCAGTGAAAGGACTTTCTAGTTATGCTATGATCAGGTCTACCCAGCGTGTGTCCTATTCAATGCCAGCATCTTTTCCTCACCTCTTGATTCACTAGAATCCACCTAGTTCTCTCCATAAGGTGCACATTAGTGATTCTGTCATTTATTTTAATCTTTCCATTCCATGCAAGCATCAATAAATATTTGAAGTTGTTTTATGTCATTGTTTTATAAAGACTACAATAACTACTCCCAGAAATAGGTTTACATTCGCACTGAGACAGATTTTGTATATTGACCTGGGCTTCCACTTTGACCCAGCTTAAAATGGGTACCAAGCAATTTTCTGGAAAGTAAAGGTGACTGGCATGATATTGATCACATCACCCCTTGAATGCAGATTGGTCTATATAAATATGATACAATTTTATGTTGATTGGAAGTTTATAAGCTCTGATGGTCAGTTTCTGCCTTTCTTACCCTGGCATTATGATAGAGATATAGTTCTGTTTTGCAGCAGTTCTGATGTTTCATTTACCACTGAACTTACTGTAACAGATGTTTGCAGGAACAGATTGGTCTAATCATCTACCTCTGGCCTCACTGTAACAGATGTTTGCAGGAACAGATTGGTCTAATCATCTACATCTGGCCTCACTGTAACAGATGTTTGCAGGAACAAATTGGTCTAATCATCTACCTCTGGCCTCACTGTAACAGATGTTTGCAGGAACAGATTGGTCTAATTGTCTGCCTCTGGCCTCGCTGTAACAGATGTTTGAAGGAACAGATTGGTATAATTGTCTACCTTTGAACTTACTGTAACAGATGTTTCCAGACTATCTTAGCCCTTCACTCTGGGACTGATGTATGACTACCAATCCTCTCTTTTAGTGATGGACACACAACAATTATTCAGAATATGTAAACTGAAAAATACATATAATTATGTGTGTAAGTAAAGCGAAGGACCCATTTACACACCTTAGGGTGTGTTGTGCATATGAGGCTAGACCCTTTTTTAAAATAAGCCAATCAGCACTCGGTGGGAAAAGTGGCCAGTATCACCCAGTCTATCTTTACCCCCCCCCCCCCCCCTCCCCCAAGACATTTCCTGGTACTCATTTTAGACCGGGCTATCCTGGGTGCTCATGTCAACAACAAAATCCACCCATGCGGATTTTAACCCATGACCACCTGGTAAGCGTCTGCTTTTCATTTCATTTTAGTATTTTTTTCTATTTCATTCTCCCTTTCTTTCTGCTTTCTGCACACCTTTGTTTCCTTTTTCAGCTTCTGGCTTTGTCAATCAGACTAATCTATATATATAAAAGACAATGTATGTAGGGATGTATTTGATGCATTCGATAACGTTTCATCCGATTGAGATGAAATTTTCTACATGTTTTCTTTTCATTCCCGTGCAGCGAACTGTCATAGTTTGTTAGTGTACAATCAGCTATTTACTTACTAAAATTTAATATTTTAATTTACATTATCATTTATATATAGCGAGGGGATTTAACTTAAGAAAAGTTATTTCAAGGGGCATAACTTTTAATAGCATTGCTATATATTTTTATATATAGATTGTATCATTGTTTTCAAAGGTTTATAAACTCTTTGTCTACATTTATTTACAGGCATATGCGTTATAATAAATAATGATATAATCTTTAAGGCATTTTCAAAGTTTTCATAAAAATAATGCATCTATTTAAATAATGAAAATTTTCTAACTCATCTTTTTATGTTTAAAGAAGTTATCTACACTCATGTAGGTGATTAAAAACAGTTTTCATTAAAAATAATGGATGGTGTGTGGAAGGACATTCTTAAGTTAATTTTTTTTTGTTATATGAATTCTGGGCGAAGCCGCACCGGGTCAGATAGATAGACAGACAGACAGACAGATAGTCGGGAACAGGAGCTTATATGACTACTTATATGAATTAAATGAGATGCTCCCCACCAGAGGCTGGGCGAAGCTGAGCCTTGTCAGACAGACAGACAGATAGTCGGGAACGGAAGCTTATATGACTACTTATACAAATTAAATGAGATGCTCCCCACCAGGGCCTGGGCGAAGTCGGGCCGGGTTGGATAGACAGATAGACAGATAGATAGTCAGGAACAGGAGCTTATATGACTACTTATGTGAATTAAATGAGATGCTCCCCGCCAGGGACTGGGTGAAGCCGGGCTAGGTCATACAGACAGACAGACAGATAGACAGACAGATAGTCGGGAACGGGAGCTTATATGACTACCTATATGAATTAAATGAGATGTTCCCCACCAGGAGCTGGGCGAAGCCGGGCCGGGACAGACAGACAGACAGACAGACAGCCAGACAGACAGACAGACAGATAGATCCCCGCCAGGGGCTGGGCGAAGCCGGGCCGGGTCAGCTAGTTATGTATAGATAAGACTGTTATCTGAATGTTATTGTTTTGTTTTTGTTGTCCCATTCATAAAGACTTCTGTCAAAATATTCGTCTGTATCTTTGAGTTTTTCCACCGCCGAGCTTCTTAGTAAAATTTGTTGTTTTTATTTAAGTGTCAAGCTACTACACTATCCCTTAATGATGCATGAGTTTACTGTCATTTTGTAGCTCTATATTTGTTATGTGCTGCTATAAAGGTAACATTTATACCTCTCAATGAAACAAAATACAAAAGTTATTTACTTTTGTTATCAATTTTGCTATTTTTCGGTCATGTGCATACTATTGTCTCTGCAGCGTAGCAGGAGCTGGCAGTGGAGCAGAAATCAGGCGAGCCAAGTTTACCATCTGGCCTGAGTGGAATGATGCTGACATCAATGCTGAGAAATGGGTATGCATGTCTGTTGTATTGTCTGCTAACCAGGGCTATCAAACCATTGCTCATGTGGTCATGTTTCTGCCTTTCTTACCCTGGCATTATGATAGAGATATATTTCTGTTTTGCAGGCTGTTCTGATGTACACAAACCTGATGAGATGTTTTGTTCTTGTTGCTTTTGCTTGTATTGAATTAAAGTGTAGTCTGTACATGTGCTACTACTCTTAATGCACTGGACTGATTTTATCATATGGATTAACTTTTCCTATTACCAGTGTCCTCACCATCAGGCAAACACTCTGACTTCTGAGTTACTTGTAATTTAGTCTCCAAGTTAAGGATGGGAAGTCAACATTTTAGTCCAACTGACCTGTTGAACCCACTACCCCAGCATCAGTACTCTGGAAGTTCAAAAGTGATCAGTCTTAATTCAGCCATGCTGACCTCCACCTGCTGAGATAACATTGTTGGTGCCAGTGTCAAGGAGTGACATGTGTGTCTTTCCACTCCGCTAGGTGTTGACAGTTTTTCTCGTGTTACATGGTACATCCTGTGGATAAGGTTTCTTATTGCAACATTTTCTATTTGTGTAAGTTGCTAACTCTGGGCTCATTGACTTTCTCACACGTACACTCAGTTCCTCAGCCCAATCATGTTGTTGATTGGGGGGCTGAGTGGTCTCGAGGTATGGTGTCCGCCTCGAGTGCTGGAGGTCCCGGGTTCAGGCCCCGGTGAAGACCGGGATTTATTTAAAAATCCACCTGGACTTCCAGTAATAAAATTTCCCCTGGTCTCTGGGTAGTGAGATCGGACGCCCATGTGTATTGTTGCGCACATAAAAAATCCCTTGGCAGTTGGAAATTGAAAAAGAGTAGCCTAACGGCACTGCCCGGGCAAAATTTAGAGTTAAAAATCTACCCAAAGTATATCAGGATCCTCGCCGATGCAATGGAGTTCGTGCATTCAGCTGAGTTTCTCCAGACTCAGGTTTGAGTTAGGAGGAAAACGGAGCACTTATGGGTTAAACCGTGTTCCGTGATGTTGATCCAACGACTAAACTAAACTAAACTAATCATGTTGTTGATGATGTTATCTTCTACCTGTGATCTCTACTTATTAATTTTTCCCACTTGGGTCCATGGGTCCCACATACTTCATGTCCATGTCATCCATGTTTCAGCCTACTCATGTTGATGTGATTATTCTTTATCTATGACCCAAAGGGATCATACAAGCCAGTCTTATCCTGAGGTTCATATGTTCCATTCACTTTTGTTGAACGGCTTTTGAGAACTGGAAATAAAGAACAAATCCAGATCTTACCTTCAAATTTCAAAATGAATAAGGGTCTGCAACAGTTGCTTTCAGGATCTGTTTAGGATAGTCACTACTTGGTGGGTTAGTACAAGAGTGGAACAAGCCAGGACAAAGAAAATCTGTAACTCTGCTTGCCCCAAACATATAGACTGTCTTTCCTTTGAAACTAAATAGCAGTGTTGATAGGTGCTAGTGCAACATGTGCAATGCACTTCCTCCAAATCAATTGTCCAAAGGAAGCAAGGAAATTTAACATGGAAGGTCACTCCATCTTTGTCTTCAGAGTTGATACAGCATGGTCTGATCTGCTGCTACAGTTGCTGCTTATAAAGTCTCACAAAGTGGTGCAAGAGAGCCCACCATTGGTTGCATTTCTACAGGAGTGTGTTTTATATAAATGATTGATTGATTGATTTAGGAACTGACATCACAGCAATTGGGGCATTCCCGTAAGCACTCCGTCCCCATCCTCAGCAGCCAGCGAAGTGTTCCCACACCAATAGTACCAGTAGCAATCTGATTATATGTCCGTCTTGCCTTTCCTCTGAGCGTCAAGAAATTGATTAGCCTCATTACAACATTCATACATACATGCACACAAGCAGTAGACATTAAAGGCAAACAAATGAACAGTGTTAATAATAAATGGGGAGCAAAAGTGTTCATAGTAAAGGGGAAGGGGAGAGCGAAAAGGGAGTAATTAAGTGGAAATATAGTTAGAAGATAAAGCATACAATCAAAATTCTGGAACTAATTAAACAGCAACAGACATTAATGCAAATATTTATTTATCAGTGTCTGCACAGAATAGAAGGACTAAACTGGTATGGCAGAATCACCAGTGTGGAGCTCATGTAGAGAACTAAACAAATGTCAAGGAATCAAGAAGTAAGGGAAAGATGCTGACATTGGATAGAAAACATTGAGAAAACCTGATAATAGTAACAGTGATAGTATAATAATTGTAATAGTAAGATAATAATAGTCTAGAAAGTCATTGGTCTGTAACCCACAGGGATAATGAAATAGAGTGAAACCTAAAAACACATGGACAAGGGCATTAGAGACAGAGATGAATTATGTGGGGTGGACATGGATGGAGCTGCATGAGATAGCAACAGTTAGGCTGGCTTAGGGCGAGTTGGTTAGGTCTATGCTCCAATCAGATATAAAGAACAAAAGAGATGAATGCTTTCAGCAAAACATAGCTTGACTGCTTTCATTAGCATTAGAGTAAGCAAAGCAAAAGTAACCAAGGCCCTACTTTACGTTCAAGTGGTCATCATTGAAACAGGTTACAACACTGCAGTCCAAGTTGAGAGAGCAGGATTTAACACAGAGGGAAAATCTAGACCTAACAAATTGTTTTGCTAGAATTGTTTCATATGTTAGGTGCCAATATCACATCCTTGTTTTTAAGGAACACAACAGCTCACATACTTTTGAGATTGAAATCAGAATAAGAAGAAAATTCTAATTATGTTTAAAGTTAGTCTCAATAAGAATACAGATAGTTTATGTCTCTGATACATGATGAGGTGATTAAAAGGTGAAATACAAGTGTATTAAGAGTACAAATATAACAGGTTGGGGTTCTAGTTGTGTATTTTCTTAATAATATGTGACCATTTTAATTCTAAAACATTTAATTATATAGTGTACTTGTTGATTTTATCTACTTAATAACTTACTTAACTTTTCACACAAATCTTCAGGTTCCATGGGTAAGTCGTTTGTTTAATATTTTGCACATATGAATAATAATGTGTTTATTGAAGTTCATTGGTAAATATGTGTAATTCATGGTTCATGAGTTCAAAAAAGAATGCATGCCCCTTGTTAATGTTTTTCATATTTGTCTTTTTGCTGTTTTTCAGCATATGTTATTGTTCAGTTTTCTTATTTTAAGTATTGATTTTCTTCTTTGCATGCTAAACAGACATGACACTGTATGTGTACGTAAGTGTAATGTGTACGTAAGGTATCCCTCATCAAGCCTTGAGACATATAGGGTATATGTGCTGGCCCTATACTTTTAGACTGATAGGCATTTGATGGGTTATGTGGTCATCATTTGATGGGTTATGTGGTCATCATTTGATGGGTTATGTGGTCATCATTTGATGGGTTATGTGGTCATTGACTTGCTGGCCACCTTTACTTCGCAGGAAATGTCCAGGTGTCCATTTTAGGCTGGTTTGACCTGGAGCCCAGGTCTCTGTGTAATCAGTTAAAATAGTCCCCCGCCTCATAGGGGATTTGATCACATAACCACCAGGCTGTCACATAAATGTACTAGCCACTGCTTAATCTTGGCTGCCATAACACCCCAGGTGGTTTGCAGAATACTGAAACTGTTAGCCAAATATTTCTTTCTACTTGTCGTATTTATCTGGCATATATTGCACCATTTATGTCTGTATTCTTATGGCTGTTTGAATATATGTTCTGAACAATTTTTAAAAAGTGAGGAAATATTTGTATTGTTATTTTGTTTGCTGTTGTGATAAAACATTTTATTATTTTAATCGAGGGGTTGTGTTTACTTGAAACTTATTTGCTCATCAAATGTATATTTCGATGTGACATTCTTTGATTCAATAAATTAGAAAGAATGCACAGAAGAGTTCATTATTTCATTGTGGTACAAGTATCCTTCTTAAAATCCGTGAAATAATTTTATAATGATTATTAATTTTAAAATAATAACCACGTCTTATGTCTTTGAAAATATAAAAATTTTAATAAATGGGCTAAAGACTGATAATAATGCAAAACTTATCTCTTTTAATGGCTAATTGAAAACTGAGTAGGTAAATCAAGGATGGAAACAAAACATAGTATAATATTAGATATTACTACTGTTGCCTATTTGGGAAAAAATATTATTAAAATAATTAGACCAGTATTAATTTCTGCACAAGTATTTAATTTAGCAACCTCTTTGTCAATAGATTTTGTTAGAAATAACATGAAAAGAATATGCTATAGAGAAAACGATTTATATTCCAATTTATCTTTTCTGTTTCCTTTTGGAGTTCCAATATTTGAAAGAATTTCTATGGGTATAAAGTTGCTGTTGTGCTGCTGAACATTCATGTTTTTTACTCTGTGTACTGAACATTCAGTCATATGTCATTTTCACAGGAGACTACTAGCAAGAAAGAGGACAAGAAAAATTTGAAGTCACCAACACTCGTAAGTTATGTAATTATCTGTGTGTTTGGATAGAGATATTATCGTTGTTCACAGTTCTCACCAGTATCATTTATTTTTAACATAACCCTAAGTAATATGTGACATTAGTAGAACAGAATGCAGCAAAAAATATTAACTCATTCACTGCCCCCAAAAAATTGGGTTTGGACCAAACAAAAATTGATGGCAGAAAATGGGAAGTAGGGTAGTATAACAATAGTGATGTAAAAATTATTAAAATGGTAGCAGATATATTGTATTATATATCAAATTAAAAAGGATTACACAAGGAACACACCAGTATTGCTCATTTTAGAAGAGGTTACAAATATAATAATAATAATGTTAGATATTGTAAGAAAAATTTAGAAGCAAGAGGTGATCACTTATTTATAATTTCCACTTACCAATTAAATTTACTGAATAATGATAAACACACCACTTTTCTTCACCAGTATCACAAGAACTGCTCCATAACACCATCAAAACACAATTCATAAGCATAATTCAAAATGTGCCATCATATGATGATGAACTTTCACTGTTAGTTTTGTTTTTCATATGACCACCTGTAACTAAATAATTTAACTGAATAATCACATTACTGCACATGCTAATCAGTTTCAGAATCTTTCACAAAGACCTTTAAATCAGAATAACTATAATCAAAAATTGTTGAAAACAATAATGTTGTGTAAATCGATGAGATTGAGAATCTGCTGGGCATTGTCATTTCTAAAATCAAAAAAATTTACCACCACAATTTCACAATTCACAAGCAATTGTTTTAAAACCATGCTTTACTGCACACTGCTTTTTCAATATTTCGGAAAGGCATATCCTTTTCCAGGTGTAAATTTCTATTTACCAGGCACTAAAAGTGCGGAAGATGCAGGCAATAAAACACATAATAAAGGAACACATAATGAGCCGATAAACGGGCTCATGGCAATTAAGTGTAGTTCAATTCAGGCAGTAAAATGGCTGATGGCAGTGAATCAGTTAAAATAATAAATATGCTTTCCTTGTGTATTATGTGCATGTCGTAAGAGGTGACTAAGGATGGTTGGTATGGGACTTGGCTTCCCATCCATAACTGCAAATTCCATTGGATAATGAACAAGTCTAAAGATAAGGAAAGAAGAATAACTCGGCAAATAAAGTTTAAAGAAGGCTCTTCTAGAAAAAGTATGACATGATGTGGAGAAAATTACAAGGAATCAGGATCGCTGACTTTCAGTGTGGAAAATCTCTAGACTAGAACCTGGAATGTTAGAAGTAATGTATGTTATGGGAAGGATTGCACACTTGGTAGGGGAAATGAAATACTATACATTTAGTATTTTGGGATTATGTGCAGAACAAGATAGAATGGAGAAGGCAAAAAGATTCTAAACACAGGTGAAACAGTGCTGTTTGCAATCTATACAGAGGAAAATACCTTTCACAGTGGAGGAGTGCCTCTAATGCTGTCTGTAGGGGAAGAGGAAGCACTAATAGAGTAGGATGCAGTGAGTTATAGAATAGCAACAGCAACATTTAGAACCACAAAAAAGAAACTAAATAGGAATGTTATTCTGTGCTATGCACAAACAAATTAAGGGTGAATCAGTTAGGGAGGAACTTTACATAAACTTCAAAGTTCTATAGGTAATACAAGACAATGCAACAGCACAATTTTTATGGTTAACCTGAAAGCCAAAATAAGATTGGATAACACAGGTTATGAAGAACTTGGGTAGTGAACAAAAATGGAGATTTATTCACTAACTTTTGGGCAGTGAATAAAAATACCATACACAGAAGTGTTTGCTCAAGTAAAATAATACATAAAGTAACATGGGAATTACCAGATCACAATACAGAAAATCAAACTGAACTTCTCTGTACAGGTAGGCCCCGGTTAATGTCGGTGTTACAGTTCTTGGAAAACGCGACGTTAAGTGAAACGACGTATAGCAAAACACTATTTCCCATAGAATTAAATTAAATACAGTGTATTGTGTACCACAGTAATGTTTATTTTGATGGTTGTTGATATTTATTGGCTAAATAGAGGTGGGTTGGAGGGCGAGTGGTAGAGTTATTCGAACGTGGAGGCATTAAATTCTGCCTCTTCACCTGAGGATGAAACTGTAACCTCTTCCTGCCTCTTTTCCTGGCTCTTCTTTGTTTGAACAAAAAATGTGTCCAATGTCAGCTGCACAGTAACCACCCTCTTCAATCATGGCCTTTAACTCTGCAGGGAAACGCTCTGCTGCAGCAGTATCAGCACTCGCCACTTCACCTGTTGTCTGAATGTTGTGCAGGTGTGAACGCTTCTTAATGGGTCAAGCCAACCACGACTGGCTCCAAAACAATCATCAGCACTACTAGTACTGCACTCACCCACTATCTTAGCTATATCTTCATAGAGAGACTTTGCTTTCTCTTGGATAACCATCTTGCTCACAGGTATATTTCTTTGATTCTGGTCTTCAATCCAGACGGCCAATTGTGCTTCCATGTTCTCCATAAGAGTACTTCTGGTATGAGTGATCTTGGAAGCACTCAAAGGGGTTACAGTTTTTAGCACCCTCTTTGATTTTGTCAGCACCTGCATGAATTGTCCCAGCCTCAAAACGACATTACGGCGAAACGTAGCGATGTAAAGCGAAGTTAGTCCCCTATGTACTTGCTTGCATGTGTTCGCTGGCTATGAACTCCAGCGTGAAGTCCTGTATGTTGGATGAAGACATCCTGTTGTACAATCATTAGTGTGATGTCATACAGGACCTGCGGTTTGCGTGAGTATCCGTTGTCCCATGTCTGGCTTATTGGTGTGCAGACTGGTAGTTCCTCGCCGGCAGACACTCTCCGATTTAGGAGGAATCCACAATCCTGCTGACTTTAGCCAGGACCCCAAAAGGACCTGTTGCCCAGGACGCTCGGCGAGGACGCGTCAATAGGTCTTGGCCAGTATAGAACCCAGCCCTGGTGCCTTGGAAACACCTCTGCGTCCCAGTCCTCTATGTGACAACGATGTTATAGCGAAACGACGTATACCGAAGCGACATATAGTGGGACCTACCTGTATTAACAAGAAATTTAGATAAGCTTTCTAGTTACACTATTCTCAGGTTTTCTCAAAGTATGTGCTATACAGTGTCAACATCCTTTTATTTTATTAACCTTCTAGGTTCACTGGTACTTTGTCTAGTTCTCTTCTTGAACTCCACATTAGTGATTCTCTCATACCATTTTATTCCTTCTATTTTACACAGGCAACAATTAATGAATGTTTGCAGTTTATTTGTAGTCATTTTAACCATACTGCATGTTTATGATCTGTACAGTTGTACTGATTTAAACATTTGTACATAGGCTGTATGAAAATGTTTATTTAAATAGTGTACTTTCATCTTCCATGAAAGAATTGAACTTTGTTTTCTATTCTCCTGGCATCTCAGCTACAAACACATAACTACTTTGATGACCCTGAAGGAAAAATTGAGCTGCCATCCTCCTTGAAAGTAGACACATGGAGAAGACCAGGAGAATTTATTAGGGTCAGTATGTATGGTTAATAATGACCTTCATGTGTTTATAAGTTGCATTTGCATTCTTGTTTTGTCTATCCATGGTCAATAGCAGTAGAAGAACTCTTGTTGTTTGTGCTGGTTCATTCCTTGTTATCAGGTGATTGTGGCAAGCTGCAAGTTTGTATCAGTAGAGCCATGTGTGTAGTGCTGGCTAATGTGGGCTTGTGTTATTTTAAAGTACTGTTGATGTTGTTGATCTATCTGCTCATTGGGCTTCCTCGTGCTCTGTAACCTTTCTTCTGCAGTTGTAGGCATACAAGTATAGTTTGCAGGTTCCACTCTCATTAGATAGGCAGACTACCCTATTGTCTGTCTCTCTATGTAATCATTGCAAAATGTTGCTCCCGCTGCTTCTTTGATGTCATCATTTCCTTGTCTCTTCTGGTTACATTGATAGCTCTTTTCAGGCATTTCGTCTCACACATTATCATCTTCCTTCTCTTGTGCCTTGGTTAGTATAGTTGAAAATGGAAGATCACCAAGTGAGGATGCTTGATGAAGACTGCATGCTATGAGATTACAAGAAAGATACAGCATTTCCCATGATGATTCTAGAAGACCAACACCCACATTGTGCATACCGAGTATGGAGAGCTCGTGAATATGCTTGGAATCAGCATATAATTCTGATATTATATCAAGCCTAGATATACTATAGGCTGACATATATAGCCTATATAGATTTTAAAATCTGATGTTGCTTAATTCATATAGTATTCAGTCTTGTTGTGGCAGATGAGGCCAACTCGATTCTTGTTTTCATCTGTTTACTTGAACTACCATCACTGCATATAGTGAGCCTTAGATATATAAAGGTGTTTACTTCTTCTAGTGTTTGTCGATATATTGAGATATTGGTTGGCCCATGTCCATTTCAACTATTCACAAGTATCTCAATTTTTTTTCTATGCTAATTTCAATTTGATCTTGAAATTGTCTCTGATCTTGTAGAGAGGTCTTGTATTTGTTATTACGTATTTTTTCCTGTTCACTGAAGTTAAGTAATCTGTTTCCTCATCTATTTATAGTATCTAGGCTTGCATCACTTCCCAACAAATGCATTCACTATTATAATACATTGTCTGATGCCCACCTTTGATATGTGTAGAATTTCTTCTAAAATAATGAATGTCTTCTGTTTCTTAATTTCTGTGTGCTGTTGTTGGTATATATAGGGGGCGTTCATTTGAAATCCGTTTGTGCTGCACCGCGCGTAATTGCATACGTTGAACATGATCATGTCATAGTCATGTGATAAGTACTGTCCAAAGAATAAAAGAGCACGTGCTTATCGTCCCATGATGCATAGGTTCTGTTTCTGACTGTTGAGAAAATGGCCCAGTTGATCCAAAATCCGTCTAAAGAAGCTCAAAGAGCGGTGATTCAATTCTTTCATTTGAAGGATGTCAACCAGTGGACATTCATCGAAGAATGCAGGCAGCATACGGTAAAAAATGTGTGTCGAAGACAACAGTGACAGACTGGGCACGAATGTTTCGGAAAGGACATCAGTTCACGACAGATCTTCGACGGCCGGGTCAAGCGCATATTGTTGCAACAGAAAAAACCATCACCAGAATTGATGCAGCAGTACAGATGAACCGTTGTCGAAGCATACGTTCACTATCAAAAGAATTTGATGTGTCAATTGGGACAATTAAAAAGGTCATTTGTAAGAAACTGCAATATCGGAAGGTGTATTCACAGTGGATACCACAGATGTTGACCGACCACCAAAAAGAGGAACGCATGGGATGGTGTTTGAACCACTTGCTGCATTACAGAGTGGAGGGTGATGCATTTTTCTTCTGTATAGTGGCAGGCGATGAATCATGGTGTCACCACTTTGAGCTGAGCAACAAAAGAGAGAGCATGCAATGGAAGCATGCTGGATCACCAAAAGCCAAAAAATTCAAGTTACAGGTTTCCACTGGTAAGGTTATGCTGAGCACATTTTTTGACCATGAAGGGCTATTGTTGGCCGACTTTAAAGAACCTGGTGTCAACATCAGCTCTACCCCTACTTGCAAACACTAGACAAGCTGCAAAAAGCCATAAAGAATAAACAACCCAGCATGCTTTCTCACGGTGTGATATTTTTGCATGATAATACTCGTTCGCATGTCATAAATATTGTGCAGGAAGCATTAGCAAGGAAGAAGTGAGAAATTCTGCAATATCCAGCCTGTGGTCCTGATTTGTCACCATGTGATTTTTATTTGTTCAGACCTCTAAAGAAAAAACTCTCAAGGGGCAACGATTTCACACAGATGCTGACGTAATGAACGCGGTAAACACTTGGCTCAAGTGAGCAACCACGATCCTTTTTTGCAGACATTTTCCGCCTACCTAAGCAATGGCATGCTTGCCTGAATGCCTACAGCAACTTCTTCTGACTAACCCATGGTGCATAATTCATTCAAAATGAATGCTTTGTTTAATTCTACCACACCTGTTAATGTTTCTTTCATGCTTTTGTAATAAAGCCATTGGAACGAGTTTCAAATGAACGTTCCTAATATATTTGTACAGCACTATACCTATAATTTTGTATGCCAAACATTCTGTTATAGTTCTTTGGTTACACACCATTACATTTATTGGAGAGTTAGTCACTTGTCCAACATCAAGACTATGCCACAGTGTTCATTTTCACTTTTTGAGTAAATAACAGATTACTCATGATCACTCTAATGTTATCCTACCATGTTAATATCCTGTCTTTCATTTCTTTCTTTTTTTTAAATGTTTTCCAATGTTCTCACTTTTGTAGTTGTTCTTACATTCCATATTGCCACATTTAGGCAAGAATTTTATGTGATGAAGACCTCAGAAACCCTGCAATTTTCCATACTGAGTTCATTACCAAGTATATCCCGAGGTCTTCTATTTTTTCAGTTGCAAAATTCTAATTTTCTAATATGTTCAGGAGTTTGTCTTGGGAATAGTAATGCAGTAGTTTCCTTTTACTTTCCAAATTCACATGGCTTTAGATGGTGCAAACTTTGCAGCAAAGTGGCAATAACAGTCACTGGTAGTAGTACAAGACATTGCATGAAGCTTCGCTCCACAGCAGAGACAAAGCAAGAGGAGGGGAGCTTAAACCTGTAGCAAAATAAATTAGCCCTAAGGGAGACCTGCTTTCCCTTGGTGTGTGCAGGAGTGTGATTCTTTCACCTGTGAATAGGGTGCGCAGAAGGCATTATGGCGGCAAGTATGTCCACCATGGTATAGTGAACTGCCGATGTGGGTGTTGTGACAGAGACAAATGGTCAGGGTAAAGAAGCTGGCTTTTTTTATGAGCAAATTAAAGGTAGCATGAATATTCTTGAAGTGATTGCATCACACATTGTATATTGTTTACAGTATTATTAATGATACAAATTTGTTTACTTGAAATGTCTTGTGTGTTGTTCATGCAAATAATTTATGTTTTGAATTAACCTGATTTATTTCAAAATTGTTCATAACATTTGATATAACTATATTTTCATAGAGTCCTGTTGTACTAGATACAGACAGTATTCCAAAAGGATTTGACCTTATCACAACAAATGAACACTTGCATGAAAGTGAGGTAGGGTATAAGCACAGTTTATCTCAGGAAAATTGATTTTGTGTAAAATAGATTTTAACATTGCTGTAACCATAACAAATGTTGTCACAGCCTATATTATAGTAGATTAAGAGTTAACAACAAAAGATGAATATAAGCAGGATAGTAAGGCATTAATAGCAATTTAGAACTGGTATTAGAGGTCAAGTCAGGTGACCGACTTTAAGTAACATATAATATGTCGACCTTCTGTAAGTGTAAGCAGTGAAAACTAGTGTTAACAGTATAACAAGTAGTAAAGATAGATCCTGAGCAGATACTGGCCTTCACATGTTGTAATGAGTTGGGATGTTCAGTTCCCTTCCTTTCCAGAAAATTCTCTGGTACTCATTTTGTGAGTCTGGTGTCAATTCTAGAGCCGTACTGGTCAGAATAAAAATGCTACCAGTATTAGGGCTTGACCCCTGACCACAATGTTGGCCAGTAAATGCACTAACTACTGTATACACTCATTACTACACCATGGAGCCATGCTAATGTTAATGGAAACTAGAATGCATCTGAAAGTTCTATGTAAAATGTTTTGAAAACAAAATACAGGTAGAATGTCTGCCTGCCTGCCTGTCTGTCTGTCTGTCTGTCTGTCTGTCATATGTGTCTCAGTTGTTATACTTGTCTTAGAGTCTGTCTGTCTGTCTGTCATATGTGTCTCAGTTGTTATACTTGTCTTAGAGTCTGTCTGTCTGTCTGTCTGCCATCTGTCATATGTGTCTCAGTTGTTATCCTTGTCTGTCTGTCTGTCTGTCTGTCTGTCTGTCTGTCTGTCTGCCTGCCTGTCTGTCTGATCTATCACATCTGTCTGTTATTATGTTTGTCTTAGTGTCATATCTCCCTGCCTGCCCGTCTCTGTGTTTGTCTGTGTCAGTCACTCTCTGTCTGCCTCTTTTATTGTCTCTGTGTTTGTCTGTGTCAGTCACTCTCTGTCTGCCTCTTTTATTGTCTCTGTGTTTGTCTGTGTCAGTCACTCTCTGTCTGCCTCTTTTATTGTCTCTGTGTTTGTCTGTGTCAGTCACTCTCTGTCTGCCTCTTTTAGTGTCTCTGTGTTTGTCTGTGTCAGTCACTGTGTCTGTGTGTGTATGTGTTCGTTTAGCAGTTTTCACTTCACATTACGTCACTCATTTAGTCACAACACGTACATCATTTATATAGAAATCACTGAGATATTTTAAAACACTTCTTTCTGGTTTCAGTTTATTCGCCACTGCATCAGCCAGATAATCACCCTGTGGGAACTATGTGCCGTAAACAGCCCAACAGAAAGCATGGCAGATTTATCTGCGCAAGGTGGCGATGCCAGCCACAGTTGGTACCCTTGGGAACACATTTACTCTCTCTGTAAAGCTGTGAAAGGACCTCATTTGCCTTTGTATAATGTGTATGGGAAATATGTAATCAGGCTTTATTGGATGGTATGTCGCGGGCTTTATTATTTTACAATAATGTAATTTCTTCATCATGCTTCATTTATCTCTCTTGAGACACTAAAATAGCAGAAAGAAGAATATAATGATACTACATCAGATGACAAGCCATTGGTTTATATGCCACTTGATAAGAACTGTTATCTGAAGTGGTTACTGCACTCATCTATCAATACAGGAGTCTTGGGTTCGATTATTAATTGAAGTATGAAACCGCCAGTTTTGAAGATGGAGGTTCGAAATGTTCTTAAACATATGAAAGCTGGCATGGCCCCCTGTTCAGATAACATCACAACAGAAATGATTAAAGCTTTAGAAGAATATGGAATAGATCAAGTCACCAGACTGCTGAACACATTATATGATACAGGAGATATACCTTCTGAATTATGTAATTCTGAATTTATTGCAATCCCAAAGAAGTCAGGAGCCTTAGAATGTGATCAACATCAAACAGTTAGTATAATGAGTCACATCACAAAGATATATCATGCAAAGAGTGAGGAAGAAAATACAACCTGAAATAGGGGAAGAACAATGTGGGTTTGTAGAAGGAAAGGGTACAGTAAATGCTGTGTATATGCTGCGAACAGTTATTGAACGTGCTATAGAAGTAAACAAGGATATACATCTTTGCTTTATTGACTACACAAAGTCTTTTGATAGAGTTAGACATGTCAACATTGTGGATATGCTTGCAGATCTACAAATTCATGGGAAAGATATTAGACTTATAAAAAAAAATATATTGGAAACAACAAGCTGCCATAAGGTTTGATAATGAAGTGGTACAATATCAGCCTATTAAGAAAGGTGTTAGGCAGGGATGTGTAATGTCTCCAGATCTTTTTTCCCTATACAGTGAAAATATTTTTAGAAATGTAGAAGATATAAATGGAATCAGCATTGGAGGACGAAACATCAATAACATTAGATATGCAGATGATACAGTATTGATTGCAGACAATGAGCAGGATCTGCAACAATTAGTAGATGCGGTTGTTGCACACAATGAACAACTGGGATTAGAATTAAATTGTAAAAATACACAGATTATGGTCGTCACTAGGAAGAACGAAATACCACAATGTAATATACAAGTAAATGGGAATATTCTTCAACAAGTGAATCGGTACAATTATCTCGGAACAGTCATAACATCTGATGGGAGATGCCTTGAAGAGATTAGAACAAGAATCGCCATGGCGAAAGTAGCCATTAGCAAGATAAAAAACATATTGACCAATAAAAAGATGTCAATTGAAATGAGGAAAAGAGTGTTGAGGTGCTACATAGAGCCTGTTCTTTTGTATGGATGTGAAACTTGGACAATGAGCAGTCAAGCTGAAAAACATCTGATGTCTGCAGAAATGTGGTTTCTGAGGACATTGCAAAGAATACCATGGACAGACAGAAAAACCAATGACCAAGTACTACAGGAGACAAATGAAAATCGTATATTGAATAGATAAATTATACGTAGACAGTCAAAATGTTTTGGACATGTTATGAGAAGAAATGAATTGGAAAACTTGGTAACAACTGGCAAGATCGAAGGGAAAAGATCAAGGGGAATACCGAGAAGTAAATACTTGGATGGCTTGGCCACATGGCATGGTCGATACAGGAACACTGAGCTGATCCACGACTCTGGTGATCTAGTGAAATGGCGAGTCATGACCGCCCACACTTTCCGGCATGGCACATGATTGATTGATTGATTGAAGTTACTCTTTGTACACACCTTGAGGGTATTGGGTATATACGTGCTAGCCTCATATTTGTATAGATCGCTTGGCACTTGATTTGTGATGTGGTGACTGATGGCCATCTTTACTTATGAAAATATTTTAGGGTGGGTCAACATTGGTGGAGCAGGTCAGTTTTTAACCTTTATGCGAATTCAAACCTATGACCACTGGGTCAGTAGGCCAGCATCTAGCCCTATTGCTATCATGGCGCCATCTAATGAAGGCATGGTTGGTATTTTCCAACCACTGTGGGTCATTACTGCCTTGACGTAACTCCATTAATATTGAACATGGAAAATCAACGTCAATTGTTTTCGACTCGTCAATAGAATAAAATTAACTTCTCACCTTAGAACTTCAGGAACGAAATGTGAAAATAGACTGACGCAATCCAGCGAACAACATCACACTTTTAATAATGTGCTTGATAACAATAGTAGGCTATAGCCTCCTAGACTGTAAACTGCCCTTTTAGACAGGGTCGGTGTTTACCTATTGTCTATGACTAAGTGCCCTATTCTATCCTTTCACCTTGAAGCGCAGTCTTCTATTTCGCCGTTCCGAATTCAGGATCGGTCTAGGTTTGGTCCTTCCATTGATTATTGATTCTCGAAAGATTTCCTCCTCCTGTTATTTACTGGCCGAACCTCGCAATCATCGCATCCATCTCTTCACCAAACACGGGCTTCACGAAGACACATCCGCGCCGTAGCAGAATCTCACAACGTCTGTTTACTTGTTGTCCTCTGACGTCCAAGGTTTCCTTGGTTTTCGTGCTGATCGTTCAGTTTGGTGTGTCCTTCTGGGAAAATCCCTTTTCTCCTTTTATGTATCTTCTTCTGGTATGTGCCCGTCATGGCAATTACCTCGTTCACTCCCAAAGGATTTATGGGAGCAAGTAACAAGTAACAACAAAATCCATCCATCCATCATGTGCCATGCCGATAAGCGTGGGCGGTCATGTTCTGCCATCTCACACGATCACCAGAGTCGTGGATCAGCTCCGTGTTCCTGTCTCGACCATGCCATGTGGCCAAGCCATCCAGGTATTTACTACAACAAAATCATAAGTGTATTATTTTCACAGTGGTCAAATATTATATATGCTGTGTGGCTTTGGTTATCATGTCTGTCTATAGCCTTGTGTCTTGTGTGCTGGCAATATTCTTGTATACCAACGTTCTTCACTGCTATAGCTCTAAACTGTCCAGCATCTTCTATCTTGGTCTGCCATTGCCTTTCTTCCCCCTTCCAGCTTTTCCATTGCCATGACATACTCCAGCTTTCTCCTTCTCATGATGTGCTGCCTTCTGATTGAGCAACTTCTTCTTTTTTTATTCATCCCATATTTTGATGGGGATGCAATTGCATTGGGTTTATTTACACCAGAGCTGCAATATTTGGGGTTTTAAATGACATATCTGATTTCTGTTTGTGAGATAACTTCTTTTAAAATATCTTGCAGCTTCCATATAATCTCTCATTAGTTTGATAAATGTCCATGATTCACTTCTGTACATTAGGATATAGCTCTTAAGAACTCTTTTTCTCACATAAATTGACAAAGTTTGATTGATCAGTATTGTATGACATCATACGATTGTGTATTACCAACTCAACCAAAAAAAACAAGTTACAATCTTTATACTATGGACAGGCCATAGCAGGCTGAAATATCACTTGTTTAATAAACTAAAGATAGGAGATACTGATAAATGTAACTGTGGAACTGGTAAAATGACAGCTAAACATTTGATGTAGGAGTGTCCTACATATGCAGAACAGAGAAAAGTTTTTTGGCCTACACTCGCTTCATTTGAGGACAAACTCTATGGGGATATCAACAAGCTTAAGTTAGCCGCTTTCTTTGCATGTATTCATATTGACATCTGAAGATGAACAAATAAGAAGAAAATGATCCTGTTGCATACCATTTATTCATCAGACTAGATGCCAATATGGTATCAGGATACATCTTATGTCATAGATTGATCAGGTTTTGTCACAAAATGATCTGATGACCAGCCACCGATTGACCAGATTAAAGTTAATTTAAAAGTGATTTCTTGAGCGGATTTTTTGTTCATTAGCCTAGGATTATCAGCTCTGTCATATTATGTAACATAATGTGTTTACTTCCAATCCTTAGGGCTGTTGGCGCAAAATAACAATTGACGACACTATTCCCTTTGATAGTCAAGGTCGTATTCTGCTGCCTACAACCGCAGTTCAGTATGAACTATGGCCAATGTTGCTGACCAAAGCATTAATTAAAGTTGCTTCATTAGAGTAAGTAAAAGTGAAATAAATTCAGCATAAAATCTGGCCGATGTTGCAGACAAAAGAATTGATTAAAGTTGCAGTAATCGCAAAATTCACAATGTGTTTCAAGTATTTGAGCCCAAATAGAATTCATATATTCTCAAGGAAGCAGATATAAGCAACTCCATGTACGAAAGAAGAATGATATACAACATAAGGGCTCCAACTACAATAAATTCGATACAGTTGATAGTTAAACGGGGCCATTCATCTCAAGAGCAAGCAAACAAGCATATATTCACTTCATATGATACTTAATTCAGCAGAAAGCACCTGAAGAGATGCAGTGAAATATGCCAGGCAACAAATTGTGCAATCTATTCTTTGTGGCTTTTTTGTTTACATCCTCTAAGGGAGTAAATTGTTTTGAAAAGCTGTGACTGGTCAATATTTTAAGCCATTAGTATAAATGTGATTCTTCCAATGCTGGCTAACGTAGGCTTACAATGTATAGAGAAACAGCCTCTTAGACTGATATATTGAAATGCAGGGCCCAAAGATTTAACCTTTGGTTAAACACATCAGTTATAACCTTCTCAGGCAGTGGAAGTTTAATAAACTAACCAACCAGCAGTTACTGAGTGTTATAAATGTATAATTCAGTTCAGTATAAGTGAGTGGCACCTTACAGTCTTGACAGACCAAAGTATGTGAGTTGGAATTTGGCCAAAGTTCCATCACAATGCCTGGGCAGAGCTTCAGAGAACATGTGGTGCCCAAACAACATGGTCCCTCTCTCTGCCTTGCCTTGTTTGATCCAGAGAAATGGGTAACCAATACGTCTGGAACAAGGTAGGCTGCAGACGCTGGCGGCTCAGCGTCAAACCTCAGAGACTTTGCCTCCACGAGCAGGAGACGAGCGATGACCAGATCCTAAACCCTTGAAATTTGACTTAGAGGTGTTCAGCTGAATCCCACAGGTAAGGGTCGTATTCGCACCCGGACCACTGGGCGCGTACACCTGTCAAACGCAAGTGTCTGGATAGTATAATTACATTTTAGAATTATATATAGTATAATGTTCAGTATCATTTTATGTGCTACTGTTCTCAGTAACAATTTATTTTATGAGTTCATCTTTCCTTTTCTACTTTTTATCCCCGAATAGACCATAGGTCCTCAACCAACCCATGCCAAGGGAGCACTTCTCCCTTCTTTTGCCATTTCCTGCAGCTCACTCAATGTCCCCTCCATATTTGTCTCTAATTCTCATCTGCATGTGTTTAGGTCTGTCACTGTTTTTTTTTTTTTGCCTTGTCTGTTCCAGAGAAAGAACTTTTAGTTAAGACTTTAACATGTTTTCTCAGTGTGTGGTCTGTCCAGCACCAACATCTTTTCCTCAATTCCTGATTACCTGGAATTTGTTTTGTTCTCTCCATGAGTTCTGCATTAGAGATTCATCCAGTTAATGCATGTTTGTAGTTTATTAGTAATTGTTTTAGTCATTCTCCATGTTTCAGATCCATACAGCAGTACTGATTTGACTTTAGAGTTGTATATTGTAAGTTTAATTATAGATTTAATTTCTTTTGGTTACTTAAATTAGTGCTTTGAGAGCTCTTTTGTCTTTTGTCTTTTTGATATTGAGATTGTTCCCCTTCTTTGTCTATATTATTTCTTAAATATGTGTATGAATCCAACTCTTGAAGGTTTCAGAAACAGAGAGTGGGTTATCATTTGCCTGATATTTTCTCATTATCTTTGTGTTTTCCTTAGGCATTTTTATACTTAATTATACCTAATCCATCAGATGTGTTTAATTTATCTTGCATCTGATTTTTGTGTCGGCCAGGAGAGCAATGTCGTTAGTGAAATCCAGACACCAAGCTGTTCTGTCAGAGTCCATTGAATGCCTTGGTGGTATTTGTTGTTTTCTTCATTATCTAGCCTAGAGTCAGTAAGAATAGTAATGGTGACAAAAGGCATGTGTCCCTGTCATACTCCTATTCTTATTTAAAACATATCTGGTAATTATCCCTCATGAATAACTACATTTCATGTCTTTGTTTGTTGCCTTTATTAAGTTGATGATCATTTGTCAAATCCCATAATGCCTCATCAGTTTCCAAAGAGATTCCTTATCTGTACTGTGAAAGGCTTTTGATAGTCCACAAATCCAGATTAAAGTGGTGGTGAGGACAGTACTTTGCTCTATTATTATGCATAATACCGTAGATTGTACTACCTGCTTTCTGTTAACATCGAATGTTGGATGGCACTCATCAAACCCCACACCCCACATTGTGCCAATGACTTCGGATGTAGAAGTGCAATTGGGAGGGTACAAGCCTTATCCTGGTGCGAGCAAATGCAACCTAAAGACTAAATATGCAATGGCAGACCAGGCCCTAAGCTTTGGTCAGCAACTGGTCTAGGATTGAAGCTCCGATAGGCAGACAGAGCATTGCTTTGCTGATCTGATAGCTTCTGCAGCTTGTCATGTTCCAGATGTATTAGTGTTACCTTTCATGTGTAGTAAAGTAGGCAGGCCAAGAGATAGATCATGCTGCATGGGCAACACATGGTCTCTACAATTAGATCAGGCTTTGTGCTATAGGGAGATATAACTCCATCCCTGGTCACCACCGTGGGTTGTAATTATGCCTTGATTTTCAGCACAGTGTAACAAATTAGGTACCAATTTGCCTAATGTGACTATCTGGTCAGTATAGGATCTGTGCAACTGGAGTGGGTGGGTGCGTGCCAAATCTGTTCAGATGTGATGTTTGTTTAAAATGTTACTGATGAAATATTCCACAGCTACACTGGGGGAAATCCAAACCAGGAATTTGGTGATATGAGTGTGATTCAGTGCTTGACCGGTTGGATTCCAGAAGCCATCCCTCTACAGTAAGATGTTTTCACAATGAAATCTTCATCTTGATCACCATCACCATCATCACCAT
The DNA here is from genome assembly GCA_014155875.1 of Cepaea nemoralis. Taxonomy (NCBI): domain Eukaryota; kingdom Metazoa; phylum Mollusca; class Gastropoda; order Stylommatophora; family Helicidae; genus Cepaea; species Cepaea nemoralis. The sequence goes on along the minus strand of JACEFZ010007177.1, from coordinate 448,454 downwards.
CATGTGCCATGTTAATAGGCATGGGTGGTCATGGTTCACCATCTAACATAATCATCAGAGTATTGGATCAAGTCGCCACAATTACCATTACCTATAAGGCTAATTAGACCCATCTATTTATATTCCTTTATTATAGTTAGTTCCATTTAGGCTCTATTAAAGTTTATGCAAGAGTCACAGTGGCATAATGGGTAGTATGCTTGTCTGCAAAGACAATGGTTCAGGTTCAATTCCCAGCAGTAGTAGAATGATATGAATGTGACTCTTGTCTCATAACAGACTTTTTGGGGGAATTGTTTGGGAAGGGAGGAGTGGCTGACCAAGTGGCTGGAATGCTGGGTTCTACTTCAGGAGACCTGGGTTTGAATCCTTGGTAAGGTGTGGATTTTTTTTTCTGTCGAGGGCACAAAAAAAAAAAAAAAACTGGCGACTGCACTAGCCAGGCAACCTTAATTCCTCAGGCTCAAGACACCCTCCCCCCCCATGCCCTACACTACAAGATACTATAAGCAGTAGATGACAGGACAGTTTGACGGACAATTTGGGAAGGAACAGTGGGGAAGAAGGGAGCTGTCTTCCTGACTTCATTATACCATGGCCTACAGCATGTGAAGGCTTAACTGGCATTGTGACATAAGGGATGGTGACAAAGAGCTTCATACTTCCCAGACCTACTGAATCGAGGGTTTTAAATCTCCTGCAGGTGAGGCATTTACTGTCCAGAAAGCAATGGCAAACTACTAAACTAAAATTGTCTAGTAAATCCCAACAGCCAACATGCTGGGATTGATTGCAGTGTCCTGTACAAACATGCAACTAACACTTTACACTACATTCGTAGTATTGGCTATTGTCCCACATTCTGTTTTTAATAGTTTCTGTGCAGTGTAATTTACTTTTGGAAAGTGAGTACTGATATCTTTTTTTTCCTTTTTGTGTGACTTTTTCTATCCTAGATGGTGTAGAGTTCTTGAAGTAATCTATTAAGTGACATAAACACACACTCAGTAACATGACTTGCAGGATAGATGTCATTGTTAGCTCATGATGGAGAACTTCTGTTTCATTTCAACTACAAATACAGAATACTTAAGTTTAAAGCGTGTCTGCTGTATCAGATATTTCATCTCAAAATATCCTTTTTGACCAAATAAATTTACTCAGGTTTGCTTTTCGTAGCCTTTATCTGTCCCTAGCTTCTGTGTAAAGCAGCAGATTATTTTTAATGAGAGTTTTCCCTTCATAATGAGCTTCAGTTGTCTGTTGCAGACTGATATTACAGTTGAGAGACATTTTTCTCCTGCATTATCACACTCGACAGACGGTGCAGAGAACAGAACCCTGCTGCTGTCAATGCAGAGGTTAACGCGCTCATCTATGAACACTCAGATAGCCCCGATGTGCTCATCTATACAGATGGATCTGTTGTAAAGCAGCAGAGAAGTGCGTGGGCATTTACAGCCCATTCAGCGGGCCGAACCGTTCAAGAATCCAGTGGTGCCCACTCTATGACCACGAGCAGCATGACGATGGAGGTGATGGCAGTTACACAGGCTTTCATATGGCTGGAATCACAGCATTATACCAACGTGTGTGTACTAAGTTATTCAATGAGCATGATTCAGAAGGTCGAAGCTGGATCTGTATGTAGACAGTGGACTGAGTCACTGCGGAAGTCTGTTGTCCGTAGAGTCACCTTCATCTTCGTCCCAGGACATGCGGGAGTCGAGGGAAATGAATGAGCTGATAAACTGGCTGGCTCTGCACCCCCTGTAGATGGCCAGCCCATGGATCGTGCTGATGTTATTAACGTCCTCAAAGATATGGCGAGAACAGAGGATTTTGACGTCAGTGAATCCACATCGCTGTCCAGGATGAAAGACTTGGGAGTAAGAATCGGCACGGCCAGACGCGAGAGGTACATCGGGAAAACAAGGCGCCTCGTCAACCAACACAGAACTGGCACTATTAGCCACCGGACGCTGATGCATATGCTGGGGGGAGGATCTGAGCACCTGAGTGCAATGAAGATACCCCAACTGATAACTGATAACTGATAACTGCATTTACAAATGCCCCTTGTCCTGTTAGTTAGAAGCCATGAGCTGGATTGTTTTTGCATGCCTTAGGAACATTTAACAGAGATTTAGTGGTCATCCCCAACTCCACCCGCAGCTTAACAAGAATTTGGAACTGCACACTCGATATTTTCACTAGCAGACTACTCTTCTACTATGAAAGAACCTCTTTCTGCCTACTCACAATAGCCTTTATTAATATGGAATGACTGATAGAAGAGTGTCGATAATTTCTTTTAATTTCCAAGGAGTGTGGATCCTAGGCATGAATCTAATTTAACTCCTGTCCGCAGCCATGTAAAGTAATCCTTAGGCTCATTGACCTCTGCACTTCAGTGCCATTTAGACTGGTCTCATTTTAAACACCACATAACACATCACTGCTACTAACACATCTACAATAAACACTTAATAAAGTAACAGAATGGCGGACTTTGGTCACAAATCTAATTCTATTTTCTCTACACATGGCAACCTAACTACTGAGTTAACTAAATATTTGACTGGATTCTAAAATGTCATATAACATGTTCTGCTGCTGCCTCGGCACTCCACATTATATGATGATATTAAAATCCATAAGCCCAGACCAAGAATGATCGACTGCTGTTAGCCCATCCAGCTCCACTGTGAGATCGTCACATAATCCATGCATTTCATGTCATTCATTCTTCAGACGCTCTCAGGTTTTCTTGTCTGCTGTAACGAGCCTGATACGGCTTATGACAAAGTGGCTGCTTAATTTAAATAATTCACTACATAGCATCTTTAAAAGACTGACACAATTATTTTTGTATTTAGCATTTAAAATTGGAAATAAAGAGGGCAGTTATGAACAAATAAATCTAAGGGTATGTCAGGGATGTGATTTGTTACCGGATCTCTTCTCCCTCTATAGCGAAGTAATAATGAGAGAGATCAAAGCAAAGCCGGAAATACTAATCAGAGGTTATGATATAAACATTCTACGCTATACAGATGATGCAGTATTGATGGTGGATAATGCAAAAGATCTACAACAATTGTTGGACATTGTAGTAACAGAGAGTGCAAAGAAAGGACACTCCTTGGATATCAAGAAAATATTACCCATTTGTGATATCAAAGAAAAAGTGACACCAAAATGTGAAATGGAAATAGAAGGGACAATTCTTAACCAGTTGGATAATTTTAAATACCTAGGGGCATTTATAACATCAGATGGAAGATGCACAACAGAGATTAAGAACAGAATAGGGCAAGCAAAAGCTGCATTTAAGAAAATGAAAAGTATCTTATGCAATAAGTCACTATCATTGAATGTAATTAAGAGAATGCTGAAATGCTATATAGACCCTGTTTTGCTATATGGCAGTGAATCTTGGAATGTAAATGAACAAATTAGGAAGAACTTGGAAGCAACAGAGATGTAGTTCCTGAGATCAAATGTTGTGAATTCCTTGGACTGCCAGAGTAACTAACAAAGATTGCCTGAATGAGGCTAATGAAACTAGAACTTTATATATAACAATAAGAAAGAGACAAACAACTTTCTTTGGTCATGTGATGAGAAGAGAGACATTGGAGAACAATGTGATGACTGTAAAGATCGAGGGGAAGACAGGCAGAGGCAGACCAAGAGAAATGATGCTGGATGGGTTGAAACGGTGGAATGGAAGAATATATCATTAGCAGAGAGATCCAGAACACAAAAGACCGAGATCTGTGGAGAGCCATGAACGCATGTGCCAGCTGGCAGGGCAATTGATAATGATATTATAGTATTTTATGTTATATTTACCTAAGTTGAAAAAAAAAAAAAACTCAGTCTTAATCTGCATTATAAATCAAAGTAGTGCAAATTATATATCATCATTGTTATTCTATCCTAATATACAAATATTATGTTGTAAATAAGCTAATTGTGTTTTTATATGTATATTTAGGTCTATTGTTCATTCTTTACTGGATTCATTTTTACAATGAAGACAGTTTGTGTTTGTGTGTCTATGTTTATTTGGGGGAAGTGTGGAAAGGTGTTTGATTTTGGCATTTAAAAATTACTTTCTTGTGTACTATGCATATATACGGGTTATTTTGCCTCACAGACAAGGTCTCATGAATGAGGTTTGGGAACTTATGAAATCATCCCTGTCTGAGTGGAAACTTCCATTACAGAAGTGGCAAAAGTCACTTGAGGATACAGAAAACTTTAGCAAAGATCCAACATTTAGTGTAAGTAAATACATACTCTGTGATATGCTGCTTTATGTAACAATTTATGAGCCAAAGTTTTCAGGTTATATTTTAGCTTATTTTTCTTCCTAGCACACATTTAAACCTCCATGTTAATGTCTGTAATAAAAACAATAGTCAGTTTCAGGATATTTTAACTGATTCCTAGGCTTTTGGTTTCCTACCTGCAAGACTACAACTGTTAAAATAGTTTCCCTTTTTACTAGATAGGCTAATGGTGATGTGATTAAGGCTAAGCTGATAATGCTTTTGAGCGTGATCGGACGATGGTTCCATGCATGTGTTCATCATCTGCAGAAGTGAGGAAAAGACTGGCCACTTATTCCTCAGTACATTCAGGCTGAGACCGAAGTAAGAAATGCTGTTATCAGACAGACAGTGGGATCAACACCTTGTGCCACATTTATTGAATGACAAGATCAAGTGGTTTGGCTATGTCAGTTAGAATGCAACACCATCAACTACCATCACTGGCCCTACATCAAAGATACTCTGCGATGAGACCAAGAGGATGCCCAAGAAGAAAATGGATTGACGGCATCAAAGACATTGTACAATCACATGGAATGACACTATCCAGTTCCGCCAATCAGACGCTGGAGCGCAAATTATTCCTCCCCACGACTCTTAATGGCAGAAATGGAAGATGATGATGATGATGATGAGGACATTAAGGACTACAAAATGTGATAACCCTATCATATCATAGGCCCATATGAGGTGCATACTTCTGGACATATTAAAAAAAAATATTATTTAGTTATAGTAAGAAGACACTCTTTTGACTGCTATTTTGTATAATTAGCTGGCAAATAGACAGGCACAATAGTGATTATACTTGTGCTGACTGGGTCATTAATTACCAACAATGGTCGTATTCTCCATCCAGCAGAGAGCCACAGTGACTGCCTCCGACATATATATAGAATACGACACACACACACATCGTGATTGTAACTGACTCAGAAAGCATGCTGACGAGGGTGAGGACTGGGCAGGCTTCGTGTGGAGTGGCTTGCTTTGCACTTCGGAGGTTACAGGTGACAAGCATCGCCTGGATCTTTTGTCCGGGGCATGCTGGTGTGCTGGGAAATGAACAGGCGGACAGATTGGCTGGCTCTGCAGAACTTGGTGGAGTATTGATACATGACAAGGCAGATGTGGTTGCGGCCTTGTGGGAGCACGTGTACACCTCGGAGGAGCAAATGGATTACCATGGTCTGGCAAGAATGAGACAGCGAGGAGTGACGAGGGGATCTGGCCGACACTCAACACTCAGAGAAAAGGCCAGACGTACATATAATCAGATTGCTACTGGTACTATTGGTGTTGGAACTTTTCGCTGGCTGCTGAGGATGGGGACAGAGCGCTTATGGGAATGCCCCGAATGCTGTGATGTTGATTCCTAAATCAATCAATCAATCAATAAGTCACTCAATCAATCAATCATTACCAACAATGTTGACACAATGAAAGAAACTAAAAGATGAATATCTGTTGCTCTTTAAAAACTAAAACAACTGAACAAATTGTGGCGTGGGACAGATAGACCTACAAAAATTATATTTTTAAAGTATGCATCTTTCCCATTGGACCATACGCCTGTGAGACCCGGAACACTTACCAAACAAGCTGAACAGCGCATAAATGCCTTTGAATATAAATGTTATCGACTAAGAATATCTTGGGTACAGAAAAGAACGAATGCATCCATACAACAAGATCTGAATACTGAAAAGGGATGGCTACTAAAGATGATAAAACAAAGAAAATTGAAATATTTTGGTCACTTGAAGTGTCATGAAACTGTGGAGAGAACAATAATGGAGGGGTATATGCCCGGGAAGAGAAAAAGAGGAAAGCCAAAGAGAAGAAGGGTGCAGGATGTGGCAGATGATCTCCAGATGGGTGTATCGGATTCAGGACATCTTGCTCATGACCGAGAAGTTTTCCGGAAGATTGTTATGGGCGCAGGGTTCTGCAAATGACATGCTACTGAATGAATGATTCCCGGGAAGGTTAACCCGGTCAAAAAATGCCCACAGAAGTTGGATGTGTCAGCCTAACAGCGCAAGAACGCAGCTCTGCTGTAAACAGGCACAACGCAGTCACATCCGGGAAAAAAAATCCGGATGAACGCAGAAGAAGAATGAATGAATGAATGCTCATATAATGCAAATGTATACATATTTACTAAAAGTGTAAACTGATATAATTAAATAAAACAAATTAAAATGGCTTTGTTATGCCGAATTAATGAACTCTTACTAGACACATTAAAACGTGATAAACTTTGCAAAATCATGTTTGAAATAAGGGGGATAATTAAAAACATGCAACAAAAATATTTGTATGTGTGTGTATATTTGTATGTGTGTGTATATTTGTATGTGTGTGTATATTTGTATGTGTGTGTATATTTGTATGTGTGTGTATATTTGTATGTGTGTGTATATTTGTATGTGTGTGTATATTTGTATGTGTGTGTATATTTGTATGTGTGTGTATATTTGTATGTGTGTGTGTATTTGTATGTGTGTGTATATTTGTATGTGTGTGTATATTTGTATGTGTGTGTATATTTGTATGTGTGTGTATATTTGTATGTGTGTGTATATTTGTATGTGTGTGTGTATTTGTATGTGTGTGTGTATTTGTATGTGTGTGTATATTTGTATGTGTGTGTATATTTGTATGTGTGTGTATATTTGTATGTGTGTGTATATTTGTATGTGTGTGTATATTTGTATGTGTGTGTATATTTGTATGTGTGTGTATATTTGTATGTGTGTGTATATTTGTATGTGTGTGTATATTTGTATGTGTGTATATACTTGCTTTTAACTCAAGCATAGTCCACACACATACGCTTCTACTTCTAGTGCAATGATTGATTGTTGTTTGTGTGGATTAGCTTTCCCTATTACCAGTGTCCCTCACCATCAGGCTTACCCACTCTGTCTTCAGAAGTACTTGTAATTTATGTCCCTAAGTCAGGGACAAGAAGTCAACATCAACAAAAATATGATATCAAATCTGAATCAAAGATTGGGGTATTCATACTAAGATCATTCAGGATTTGAAAAAAATGGAAACATGTTGTGCATGCAGCAAAGAGCCATCAGTCTCTTGACTGTGAAAAGTATACAAGTTCAGATTACCTTGTCAACAAAATCTAGTCCATTTAAAATGTGAATAAAATTAGTGGTACTGCGGTAAAGCTGAGGGAATGTAAACAATATAAAATAACATAAAGTAACAGCAACTTTACAGAACAGAATCTAGTCAAATGGTTTGGTCATGCAAGTAGATTACCAACTAACAGTATACCATAACAAGCATTGATATACAAACCAGATGGAAGTAGAGGAAGAGGCCGACCACGTAAACAATGGAAGCAGGGAATAACAGAGTCCATGGGAATATGGATACATGAAGCCCATAAGCTAGCACTTCACCGCAACACCGCAAGGTACAAGAGGAATATGATGAGATGAGATTAGATGAGACAGAACGGACTTACAAAAAATGCAGGATGTTGCAGCGACTAGCCTTCATCAGCAAACAAATACATGCACAAAACACAACATACAATCACGGAGAAGGCCCTCCAGTGACTAAATTAAGGCATGAGAACAGGATGAGACGAATGAAACGATGAACAAAATTAGAACAGTGAAGAGAAAATGAAAATTTGAAAACTATTTTGCTACTTATCTCAAAATCCCAGGCTGTGATCTCAGATTAGGCTGTCTGTTACCTAACCTCAGGAATTTTCCCAGTGTGGTCAGTCTCCTTTGTTGGCAATCACAAGTTTTGTCACCGGATCTCTTCTACCTCTATAGCGAAGTAGTAATGAGATAGCCACAACTTTTCCCAAGCACATGGTTGAATAACACCACATTCACTCCTGATGGTGTTGGGTATATTGTTCAAATGGTTAGTCCCATAGCAGATAGCTACCACTGGGTGTAAAGTTCCTGGTCTTCCTGTAGTTTAGGCTATGCCATGAGGTTGGGTGACTGGCTCCCTTCCTCATCACCTTTGCATGCATCGTTAGATGTACATATATGTATAGGAAAATCTATCTAATGCCTCCACAGTGGCATAATTAGAAATAGAAATGGAAAGAAATACATGCAGATATGGTGAACTGGTGAAATGGCTAAACACACCCCACAGAAAATGCGAGGGGTCTTTAGATGAAAACCTTAAAAATGTGATAGAAATTACAATAAGCCATTGTCTTGTAACCTGTCAATATTGTTGTTAAGAATGTCAAAAGTGTTTAGCACGTGACATCACTGTGCAGATGAGCACGGTGACGCCATAAGGACAGTTTAAAGATGGGCACCCCACTTTTGACATGCACCAAAGAGGAGCAGAGGAACTTTTTTTGATCAGTGAAGGAGTGAAACCTATAGAAATTCATCGGCAAATGAAGGTCCGGTATGGTGACGCATACCTGTCAGTCCAGCAAGTGTACGAGTGGAGTATGAAGTTTAAAAACGGCGTGACTTCTGTGACAGACGTTTTGGTCCAATGAAGAGGTACAGCACATTCAACCAAGAGAATTGTTTTCAACATGAATCCAAGCACTTAATCGGCGCTGGAGGACTTCCATTGAACACAGTGGTGACTATATAAAAAAAATGATACATTTGTTCTTTACTTTTTCAGCATATATTCACACACACATCTCCCCCCCCCCCCCCCACCCCCCCTCTTCCGCCCCCAAATGTTAACTTTTCATTTAAAGCCCCCTCGTATGTAAGTCTTATAGACTGTTATAATTTAGTAGGTCAGACAGCCTGTCTACAAGTTAATAGGTGTTTCAGGACTAATTTGTCTGCCCTTACTTTTCCAATTTGGGTAGTCCTGAGAAGATTCAACAGACAGTGAGGAATGTTAATTTCACTTCTAGACTGTCTGTAGTTGCATTTGAGATAATAATGGCAAATGGCTATTTCTTTCAGCTGTTTATGCTTAAGTTTGGAAGAAAAGAGTTTTTCTAACTCAATCACAGTTGGAGCACTCAATTTTGAGATGACTAATATGCTTTGTCACAATTTATCATCTTTTCTTTCCATGATTTCACTCTCCATTTTTCTACATATCCTCATTTAAATTGCATAAATTCTTTTTTCAAACCACATCTTAATTTCTATGTAATACACCACATATTGCAGTAGAATTATATGATGACTCTCATTTTTAATAAATAAGATAATTGTTGTGTTTGTTTAAATACTTTCCATGTTATAGAATACCATTTGTATGCTCTTATTTATCTAATTTCACATATGTGTACATTGTCTATTATTATGTGACCAAGATGTGAGAAACGCTTGACTTGTTTGAGACTTCACCCATGTATTTTCATTTGTACAATTTTTTTCAATGTGCCTTGTCAGTTATCACAGTTTTTGTTTTCATTTTGTTTATATTCAAGCAATATGTGTGACTTAGTTATTTAATTGTTCACAGAATTATTAACTGACCTTTTAGAACTGCAGACTTTGTCTCAAGTTGGTTATAATTGTCGTGAGACAAATCTGAGTCCACTAATGACTGCTACAGCTGTTGTTCACATTTGTGTTTGATTTCAGGAAGTTGCGATTAGAGATGAAAAAATGGATAAGGAACCAGGACATAAGGATGGTAAAGAGAAAGGAAAAGAAAAAAGGGAAGGCAAAGAGAAAGGTGAGAGAGCATAATCCTTTACCTTTGCTGCTCTATGTCTATTTGTCACTCACATAAACAACTAAAGAGACTACAAGTAATTTCTGTATTATACAAAGTTTTGCATACACATTTTTCGTATAATTTGTTAGTATTACTCAATGATGAGTTAATTCATAGAACCAGATCCAATGGACATATGCAAATTATGAAGTTGGATTTTCAAGCCGCAAAGAATTAGAACCATTGATCAAACATGTGAACAAGTAAATTCATACCAAGAGAAAAAGAATAGAGAGATTTAAATTCAGAAAAATATACATAGTATATTTATGAATGATAGAGAAATGTCTTCTTTTTTATTCTGCCTATTATCTCACAATGGTGCAGAGGCTCTCAACCAATTCATGCCAAGCCCTTTGTAGACTTTTTATGATTGGTTGTTTTTACAGCTAAAGTTGTCTTTGAGTTAAGGTAACCAGTCTCACATTAACCCTCCTGAGTCACCTCTTATAACATGCATGCCAGGTTGTGTTACTTTCTTTCCTTCCCTTATAAACCCAGATAACACATGAGTGTAGAGATATGTAATAAAAAGATAACAATGGAACTAGTGTTTCTATTGACAATGAGACTTGTAAAAGAGATGAATACAAAGCAGTTGGCATGTACTTAAATAATCTAATTTCTAATTTAATTGTGAACATATGTCCAGTATAGGCTATAATTTTCTATATGTCTGGGGTGTATTCAAGCACCACTCTTGTACTTTGACAGTGTTAGAATTAACACACTAATTGTTTTAATTATGGCGTGTGATTGTTAATGTTAATGATAACAATGGGTGATAGCTGCCTGATGTGTACTTGTTATTTTTATATAATTCTATCTGTTGTGTAGATATTAATTGTCACAATGAAAACAGGATTTCAAAGACTGAAATATTCTAACAATCTTTTTACTCCTTCTTGCTTATCTAGACAAGGCTGGAAAAGACGAGAAAAAAGACAAAAAGGAAAAAGGAAGTGAGTTTTATTTATAAACACTTATGGAGCATTGTATCTAGCAGTTCCACTTATTAATATAACTGTTAAAGAACTATTGTGTATACCCTTGAATGTGGGTCTCTTGAATTTCATTTCTAATTAATGGCTATATTTTTGGAGTATAGAAACCTACATGGTTGTTTAAACAGTTTTGAATGAAATCAACATTCTTTGGAGATTTATTGCTGAGACAATAAATAGTTTCTTTTAAGAATTGTACCCAATTTTCAGAATAATAGGCATCTTGTAGAATGGCAGTGTATCTTTATTCAACATGTTTCAAATTAGGCAAAACTCAGATTAATGAAAGATGTTAAGTAATGAAACTATTTTAAAAAATATTTTGTTTGACTTGGTTTGTTTTTACCACACATGTCAAGAAAATGGAAGTTTTCCTCACTTTAGTTATTATGCTCTTTGTTGCGATGTGTTGTTTAATGTCTGCCAGTCTCTTGATAATATCCATTCTGAACTAGTTAAAATAAAACCACTCTTTCATCATATATCTGCTGGCCATCCTTTGTTGTTAGTAAATCAACTTATTGTTTTCTCCTCTCAGTTTCATTAATCTGTCTTTTATTCTAGTCTTCTGTTTTAATTATTCCTTTACCAAGCAGTAGCCATTCCTTTATTTGTTACTCTTTTTACATGAAATGTTTTTATTATCTGTTAACTTCCATTTATCCAACAGAACCCAAGCATCTGATCAATTGCCAATCTTAATAATGTTACTGATATAAGTATCAATCCTTAGTCTTATATGTTATGTTATTCAGCATAAAGACTAGTATGGAGTTATTTTTAAACATGTCACTCCATCACAAATCTGTGACTTAAACCTTGTGATTGTAATTAACACTTTAAAAAAATATATTCAGTAGTGGTGTCCCCGTTGCTATCCTGCATCTATTTAAGACATTATATATTATAAATATTCTGGGAGTCTCCGTTGCGAAGTGGTCAAGCTGTCTGCCTCGCACTCCGAAGGTTGTAGGTTCAATTTCTGGCTACGTCTTTCTGTTCACATGTGCATTTTTCTCAGATACTTTTGGGGGTAATTGCTTGAGCTACGCAGTTCGTGCTTTGTGCAACGCTTTCGGCAGGCCACTCTGTGGACAGAGACCGAGCCATATGGGATAAAACCCAGGGCAATGAAGTAGATCCTCTCGACTTTTAAAACTTTTAAAAATAAATATTGGTTGTTTTTCTAATTATGAAATTTAACAGGGCAGAGGCAAATTAGGCCTACTCTTAATGGTTTGCAACTGCTGAGACATCTTTAATGTGTGCATCATGTACATGGGAGATAATATTTTTTTGTCTTTAACTGAGATGACTATGAATCAATCTGTATATTAATTATAATATTTGCTTGCATGTTTTTATTTTTTACTGCTGTAGTATTATAATGTCTTATGTTGTGTTTTCCCTTGTCCTATGGTGCATATTCAAGTATGTTTCTGCGAACAATACCTTGTTGTATGTTTGTTAAATATGGCAATACATTTAAACATTTCTAGGCAAGGGAAAAGACAAGGAAAAAGCTCAAGGTTAGCATGTGTTTACCTGCCCCTGCTTGTAGCATACTTCTTTTTCTGTATGCTGTGTGGCCTGTTTGTCAAAAATTTCTATTTGGTTTTATTTACCTTTATCTTGTTAGATACATTAATGTTTTCTGTTGACTTGTTATGAATTTATCAGGCTTAAGAATGTCTTCACCATTTCTTATCAATTTACAAGAGTATTTTGTACTGAGTTCATTGAGCAAAAATATGCTTTTATTCATGTTCACTTGTGTAATTAGCCTCAATCAGCAAAGCAAGGAATTATGGGAAAGCTGCATAGATGTGATTTTGTATCATAATAATGAAAAAAGCGTAATAAAGATATCTTGAAAGAAGTCAATCCATAAAGAGAACTGGTTACTTGCATCAAAAGAAGACAGTTAGCATTCTTTGGGCAATTCATGAAAACATAGGGCATATTAGAGGAAAAGGGAGGCAGACTGAGACTTGAGAGAGAGAAGATGCTGGAAAGTTTGATGTTATAATATGGAGGAACATCAGTATCAGAAAATATTGGCAGTACACATGACAGAAGTCTGTGGATAGACATGAAAATCTGTTGATAAACATGAAAACCAACACCACATGACATGGACTATAAGAAGAAGAATTAGGGTCTATTCTAAAGTTTTGAACTCTAACAGTACATAGGGTTGCTTGGCTGGATGGTTAGCTAGTTGGTTTGTTAGTTGATAACCCTGTTGTATTGAATTAACACTTGTGCAAATTGACGTAATCTGAGACTTGATGACTTTGTATCAACTTGCTAGGCAAGCAATGCACTAATTCCAAACATATTTATGAGCTGTCCATGCTGGAATCTGAAACTGTTGATGAGTTCATGTCAGGCAACTACTAGTCAAGCAACATACTGATTCTATACTGATTCCAAGCATATTCAGAAGCTCTCCATACTGGGTATGCACAATGTGGGTGCTGGTCTTCTAGAATCATCATGGGAAATGCTGTATCTCTCTTGTAATCTCGTAGCATGTAGTCTTCATCAATCATCCTCACTTGGTGATCTTCCATTGGTTAGCTCCACGATGTCCAATAGAGTGTTGAAGGAAGGTCCTGATCAGCATGGTACTTGACTCTGGTCATCAGTGTCTCTGCATTCCCCAGAGAAATAATCCAGTATACTTATATTGCTGATGACTGCTTCAAGTGTATGTTTGGTCTCCGTGGTGAAGTGATCAAGCTGTATATCTTGCACTCTGAGAGTTGTTTGTTCCTTTTCAGACTGCATCATTCAGACCACAAGAGCAATTTTACTAGAGACCCACCTGGGGATGTGGTACTTGATGCTCTAATGGCCCACTCTTACACAGATATTCTGTGGGGTAATTGTTGTCAGGTTATGCAGCATAACTTGCTACATAATGATGATAAGGAAAACAGGGCAGTTGGCCAGACTTCATTCACATAACCTGACTAGACAACATTTCTGCTGTCTCATTATATATTTTCAATATATTCATGTAATTACTACCGCTGATTAAGCCCATTATTTTTCATAGACGTGGCTGAACAATGATATTGCTTTTACATTCCTTCAAACTGAACAGCCTACACGACTTTTTTTGAGTGTGTGGTTGTGTTCACCTTATATTTTATTTCGTTTCTGAAGTTAATGCTTTCATTGACATTAAATAGCTTCAAATGTTAAAGGCAGCAGCTGGTTGCCTAATTACGATAAATAATTGCAATAGAAATGATTTCTGTGGTAATATTTCAAGTGCATTGGTAAAAGGACTCATTTACATGCCTTGAGGCATATTCTATTTATGGTGCCAGCCCTAAATTTTTATAGACCAATCAAGATGTGTTGGGTGATGTGGTCAACATGCCTTTACATCACTGAGCATGTCCTGGTGCCAGTTTTAGGATGGGAACCTGTCAGCACAGATAAATATTTAAAAACATCCACCTTTTTGTGGTAAATAATTAAAGCAACTTTTATTTTTGCAAATGTGTGATTTTTACTCATATTGAAAGCTGTGAATTATGATAACTGTTTTAACTGATTTAGATATTCTTAGGATGCCAACATCTTGAAATTCTGCTTTTATATTAAATACTAAATGTGTGTGTGTGTGTGGGGGGGGGGGGGGGGGGGGGGATGGGGGGGGGGGGCGAGAGAGATTAAGTAACAGGAATTTTTCAAATGATTTTTTTTTTTTTTGCAGTAGTGCAAACCAGATTTTGTGTGTGTTATTCCTCACCATAGTCCCCCTGGCTGACAACATACTTGATCCAAACATCCACTAGCTTAATGATATCTTCTAAGAAAAAGTTTTTGGGTGTGGCCAACTAATTTAGCACTGCTTCCATTACCTCGTCATCTGCAAACCTCCACAAACCTGTCTCCACACTAATCATCATTTGTCTGTAGATTTCACAAGATTTGCACACTGACCACGAACAATTAATAATGCTTCATTAAACTTCAACAGTGCAAGTCGATAATGGGGCAGCCATTTTATAATCATTATTGCGCATGTACAAACTGTTTGATCCTCATGACCCCTACATGGGATATTGTTTAAGAGCCATTTTGTATCCTGAAATAAGATTTTCTGATATCCATAATCTTCCATGCACTTGATAATAAAATTCCTGTTAATTAATGACTCTCCTTCATATGTGAACATCTATAGCAAGGAGATCATGTATCTCTTACGAGATAAGAGTAGGAAAGTCAGTAATTTTCCCCAAAAGTTTTGTTTCATATTGCGTTGGTTATGATTTTTATTACTATCTTGCAATCATGTACAAGGGTGAGTCAATAAGTAAGTCACACAGATGGCAGGTAAATGTAGTTTGTGTTTTCTACATGTGTCAGTAGGTGACAGCACCATCGAACTTTATATTCCCGCTCATCAGGTGGCACTAGGTGTCTCATGCGCATGTGCAGCGCATAAACAAAATGGCAACTGTACTTACAGAGTCTACAACCAAAGAGCAACATGCTGTTGTGCGTTTTTTTGTGTGGGCAAAAGAACTGCCTGTAAAGGACATTCATAAGGAAATGCTTCCAGTTTATGCTGACAAATGTTTGTCCTGTAAATTGATGCATAGCTGGGTAGAGAAATTTTCTCAAGGACGCTTTAAAATTGTTGATGAAATCCAATCTGGTTGTCCTGTTGAGATTGCAACAGAAACATCTGTGCAGCGGGTGAAGGAGATGATTAGAAGTGATAGGCGAGTAATGATAGACTGTAGCATCTGCAATAAGGTGCTCACTCCAGGACTGCTGACTAGAGGAGTGTTGCTTCTTCATAACAATGCCAGATGACATACGGCTCGATTAACTCAGGAGAAAATTAACCAACTAAGATGGGAAGTTCTGGAACATCCACCTTACAGCCCCGACTTAGCCCCTAGCGATTTTCACCTTTTCGGTCCACTGAAAACCCACCTTGGTGGGAGACATTTCGCGAATGATGTCGAAGTTGAATGTGAGGTGAAAACTTGGTTTAGAAACCAGAGCACGCAGTTCTATGCAGCCGATTTGGGAGGACTGATGCAACGATGGGATAAGTGCATCAATATTGGTGGAAATTATGTTGATAAATAAAGGGACAATGAAAGTATAAAAATAAACTGGTTTCAAATTGTTATGATATTTAGATATTTTTCTACAGCTATTTGTGACGTACTTATTGACTTCCCCTCGTAAACGTAAAGGTAGTCCCATTGCAGATACTGCTGTTTGGGTGTGAAGTGTTAGGTCTTCACATATTCTAGGCAACAACCTATGAGGAGGGGCGGCCACATTACTGACTACTTATTTGTGTGGAAGTTGCTGTAAGAGCAAAGGTTAAGGCACAACAACCCAGCAGAAAATGTAGATAGGCAGAGCCCACAAACCAGGAAAGGCAGTCTATCTATGGGAAGAGGAATCCAGACAAGAAATCTCAACTGTCGAAGTCTGAAGATGTTGGCCTAAGTGGCACAGGACTAGAATGTGGTCATCTACACACTACAATGAGTGTTACACACAATCCTCTGGAGCAGAAACATAGCAAATGTTGATCACAGAAGAAGAAGAAATGAGTCTTTCCTTCCGGGAAGTTAGCAAACATTCTCTAAATTGTCTGGTATTCATTTTTCTGAAATTTGGTTGACTTCAGAGCTGTACTGGTTGGAAAAAAAAATAATCCTGCCTCTGCTGGGTATTAAACCTGGGCCACTGCTTTGGCAGGCACATTAACCTCTATGCCACCACAGCCTCTGCACTTATATATAAGAATATTAAAGTTTATTTCTACATTGTTGCTCAACTTTATTGTTCTTATATATAAGTGCAGAAGCTGTGGTGACAAGTTATTTTTACAATTTTACTAACTTTCCCTTAAGCTTTAATTGTGAATGAAAACTCAGAGAGAAAAATGCTGCACCAGATTTGTGAAAGCACTCTAGTCCTTTAAGAATTTAGCCTGTGTATACCGTAAACTACTTGAAGTATCAGCCATATTGGTACACAAAATATCAGCATCCACCTACTTTGATTCATTCAGAGCATATTTGATTGTAACTGCTCTGGTAATGTCATGAGCTCGGTCGGACACTGGTTCAATGGCTGGGCTTGTCACTTATCACAGTGAGGTAAAGATAGGCCACCTATCTCTCCTGGCTCTCAAGCCTACAAAATGTGGCAGGGCTATCACATCACAGTCCCCTACCAGAAAACTGCATAGTGACACTTTTAAAAAAAATATTTCACTGTAATTTAAACAAAATAATGACTAAATTCCCTAAATTTTATAAAACAATTCCGTGTCTGCACATAATGATCTATAAATATTATCTTAGTGTTATTAATCTGTTCATAGTCAAAATGTCCAGTGGAAGTCACAGACCTAGGTATATAAAAAAAAGTCGCTTAAAAGTCGACAGGGTCGACTTCATTGCACCGGGTTTTATCCCATATGGCTCGGTCTCTTTCCGCAGCACGGAAAGGGTTGCACAAAGCACGAACTCCGTAGCTTTTAGTGACGACCCACAGGAGTCTCCGAAACATTTAACTCGTAAACCGAAGGGTGTGGCCCAGAATCGAACCCACAACCTTCGGAGCACTAGTCAAACGGCTTGACCACTTCGCCACAGAGACTCCCCACAGACCTAGGTATGTCACCTCTACTAATAGTTAAGATCAACATATTAAAGGAATGCTTGAGAGGTGTCATCTTTAAGAGAAGTTGGAACTTAAATAAACAAATGTTGAATTTAATTCCTTTTATGTTATAAATTTCAGAGGACAAATGTACTACTGAGGACTTCAATATTCCAGAGAAACCAGAAGTTGTCATGTTTGCATCATACAGCAGTACCTCCAAATATCCAGTGAAGGTTTCAAATCTTGGGGATATGGTATGGAATTATCTATTATATAAAATGCAACATAAAGATGGTTGGTAGTTCTTTGGAGCACTGTAATTCAACTCATATGTCTTATATGTTGGTGCTTCAGTTGCCACGCCTTGAAAAGGGCTTGCATCTATCGAAGCAAGGTTGGTTTACTTTTCTCCGGACCCAATATCAAAGTACCATCTTCATGGGGGTGGTGTTACAGAGCTCTCCTTCCCCTCTCCAAGCTCAGACACCAGCTAGGGCATGCAGGGTACTTCACGTCTGTGGTGAGGCCTATTAAGATGTAACCAGGTCATAATTCAGCATAGTGCAAATAGGTTGGTTGGAAGTAGGCCCATGTTGGTGATGTTTCTTCCACAAGTTTTAGGCATTTGATTGTCAACAAATGTCAACCCAGTGCTCGGGGGAAAATAACATAAAGATAAATGTTCGTCTATACTTAATGTAATCATGGTTTCATAGTTTTGTTTTGGTTGTCTATTATCTTAAAATATTGTGAACCAAGAAGAAAAAGAATGCAACTATTCTACAAGATCTGAACATCCGTGAAAACTAGTTCATAAACATGATGTCTCGGAAACTGATATAATTTGGCCATTTTAAATGTTAAAGTGGCTTGCAAAGAACAGTAATTGAAAGCCTGTTTCCTGCAAGAAGAGGCAGGGGCTGTCTGGCATGAGACACCTTGGAAACGAGGGTGCATTAGGAGGGAGAATTGACAAGGCATTGAGAAACTTTTCAGCAGGCCATGATGAGAGTGATGTCTGCAAAGGTCCTGCAAGACTATATCTATCTATCATCATCATCATCAAGTGCCATGCCAGCTGGCGTAGGCGTTCATGACTCCACAGATCTCGGTCTTTGGTTTTCTGGATCAACTCTCCTGATGATATTCCTCCATGCCACCATCTCAATCCAGCCAGCATAATTTCTCTTGTTTTGCCTCTGCCTCTCTTCCCATTGATCTTTCTATTTGTCATGATGTTCTCCAGTGCCTGCCTTCTCATCACGTGATGAAAGAAAGCTGTTTGTTTCTTTCTTATTGTTGTATATAATGTTCTAGTTTCATTAGCTTCTTTCAGGCAATCGTTGTTAGTTACATTGGCAGTCCAAGGAATTCACAACATTTGTCTCAGGAACCATATCTCTAATGCTTCCAGTTCTTCCTAATTTGTTAATTTATGTTCCATGATTCACTGCCATACGATCATACAATCATATACAATCATAGAATGGTAGGAAAGTAGATAACATACAGTGACCTAGTTTCAGTCTTCAAAATGGATTGTCCCACTGTTAGGTACCTCCATACTGTGTGCATTTATTATTGCAATGAGTAAACCAACGCAAACAAGAAGAAGAATTGGCAAGCTTTACCAGAACACAACCATTCATTCATTCATTTAGTAGCATGTTCTTTGCAGAACCTCGCTCCCATAGCAATCTTCTGGAAAACTTCTTTATCATAAGCATGATGTCCAGCATCTGATACACTCATCCGGAGATCATCTGCCACATCCTTCATCTTCTCTTTGGCCTTCCTCTTCCTCTTTTCCCAGGCATATACCCCTCCATGATGGTTCTCTCCAAGCTATCACAACGTTTCAAGTGACCAAACTATTTCAATTTTATTTGTTTTATCGTCTTTAGTAGCCAATATCCTTCAATATTCAACTCTTATCGGCTGGATTCATTTGTTCTTTTCTTTATCCAAGAACACATCCACTAGTGATAAAAAGGACTTTCCAGCTACAGCCTTCATCAACACACAAACAATATACAGAGACTGATATAACTACATGAAGGTATACAAAAGCAACTTATTATTATTGTAAGGTCCTTATCCTTTATAGGACATGGCAGTCAACCCCTGTGTTCTTTTGGCTGTTTTGGATTTCTTGGCAAGTTTGGTACGCTGCTGTGCTGTCATGTACCTCCCCAGCGGCACAACTCTATAGTCCTTCAGGACTGAAAGAGGCCTACTACTACTACTACTATGTTCAGTAGTTTGCCATTGCTTTCGGAATGACTGGCACTCATACGTTTGTATGGGAACCAACATGAGGTGGTCTGCTTCCAAATTGCTTGCAGTTGTGTTTTGAATGTGATATGCAGGAATATGAAATACATTCATAATCCCTTCGCTACAGATCTGGTAAAAAGCAAAATGGCTGATCCAAAACCAAAAAAAAAAATCAGATAAAAAGCAACTTAGCTAATGTTAATCCAACATCCATAAAACCACTAACCATTATTAAGCATACAACATGCGTACTGGCAATGACTTGTATAAAATATAATTTTTAACTTGTGCTGAAAACAACAAATGAATAAAAAGCATGGTTGTAATTGAAATCTTGCGTTTAAATGATACTTATAATTTACTGGTGCAATCTGTTGCAGGCTGATGCAAGTGAAAGACTGCGCCAGAATGGATTGTCCCATATATACCCTCACCCTGTGTACATTGCTGAGACCAGGTCTTGCCCTTTGGAACCTCCACCACCTCCTGTTGTCTTACCTGCCTGGAAACTGATCAGGCCACGCACTATAAAGACTACTCCCCATGACGAACCTGACTGTAAGTTGATGAACATGTTTGCACTCGGTGGCTTGACCGCATCATCCACCTACTGTCAATCAGTATCATGTTTGCACTCGGTGGATTGACCGCTTCACCCACCTACTGTCAATCAGTATCATGTTTGCACTCGGTGGCTTGACCGCATCATCCACCTACTGTCAATCAGTATCATGTTTGCACTCGGTGGCTTGACCGCATCATCCACCTACTGTCAATCAGTATCTTGTTTGCACTCAGTGGCTTGACCGCATCACCCACCTACTGTCAGTCAGTATCATGTTTGCACTCGGTGGATTGACCGCTTCACCCACCTACTGTCAATCAGTATCATAAAAAGGCGCTAGCACCATATACCCAGTATGTTCATGGTGTTTTAAGGGGTACTGTGCCTTTACACACCAGGCCAGTGAGAAGATTGGACTTCTCCGTAAACATGATAAAGTATAATCCTGTGATAGATTTGCTAGAAAATTATTTGTTGCCAGTTTGACAGGGCTGGGTCAAACACAGAGTCATTTTACTTGGCAATATTCCTGTCATTAGTGGAGGTTATAATCTCTCTTCTTCCCTTGATCCCCTCTTGGGACACAGGCCCTCAACCATCTCACATCACCTTATCTTATCCATCGCCATCTCCTACAACTTCCTCTATGTCCTTTCCATGTTATTCTTCTCTGTCTCTAATTCTTTTGTGCATTAATGTTTTGGGTCTCCCGCTGTTTCTTTTGCCATGTGAGTTCCAGTGAAGGGATCTTCTAGTTATACTATTCTCTGATTTTCTCAAAGTGTGTCTTATCCATCATCAATGTCTTTTCCTCACCTGTTGATTCCCTGGAAGATGTCTAGTTCATTTCATAAGCTCTGTATTAGGGACGTCACCATACTGTTTGATCACTTCTATTCTGCATAGCACTAGCTAAATATATGTAATTTTTAGTCATTGTTTTAGTTTATTTGAATGATGACTATGATTGACTATTTCAATCCCAGAATATTTTTTAACAGAAATGAGGGGAGATAACCTCTGTGAAAATATCTCAAGTGTATTACTTTTAGAGAGGCTAAATGCACATTGGAAGTGGCCACTTGGGGAAGCCAGAATTCTTTAGTATACAGTAACCAAATGTAATTAGCAAGAGAATATGTTACATGATGGTTGGAATTCCAAGGCAAGAGCCAATTATACCTCACACATTGCTTGGGACTGAAGGAGTTAGGAATCAGTGTCACTAGAAGTCAGATAGTTGTATTTAAAAAAAAAGAACCAGATGTCAGAGTGTGTTATTAAAAAAATGCCTGTAACAGGAACGTGTTGTGTGTATGTGAAGTGTTAGGACCATCACATTTCATAGGCCTGGGTGCATGGAGGGATAGATGGCCAGTCTTTCCATCCTGTAGCGAAACAGCGAGTGCAACCGACTGCGCTCATTCCATTGTCAGTGTAACCTCAGAGAGATTTATGCTGATTGTTAATGCAAAAGCAAACCACTCCTATACTCTCTCCTTAGATATTTTTGGATGGAGGATGGGAGAGTGAAACAAAAGGCATCGTACCAGTTCTCTAGTATGCTGAAGATGTGTTTGCAGGGAATTATTGTGCCCATTAACTAATTTAACTGGAATCACTTATACTAGTAAGCAAGCACACTAACCAGTTTATCACCATGACTTCAGGCTTTCATTTCAATAATCAAGATGTGATAATTGTCTTTTTTCCATTGTCTAGCCCTAGGTGGATGATGCCTCTTCTTTTAATCCACACTTAACTTTAAGTGTAAGTCTCTATGGAGCATAAACTTGCATTCCAATGCCAGATGTGTTGACTTGATTGCATCATATCTGTGTGTGCTTAGAGTACTCTTGATGTTGTCTATCCATCAAGTTTTTGGTCTTCCCCTGGCTCAGTATTCACATCTTATTATGATCTTATCAGTAGGTGATGAGGTTTCATTCTCATAAGATGTAATTAATGTAAAGGTATTATTAATGAAACTAGAAAAAGCAGATTATACAAACTATCTACTGATAACTGTAACAGTACAAAAGTTGGCTAAAGGAACAGAACTAATATCATCAACTTATTGAAATGCATTGAATGAGAAGTATTTTGAAAATATTATTCTGACTTTAAAGCAATGTATTGTTGAAAGAGATATTTTATTTAGTGCAAAACAGAACTATGACATTAGCTTTATTTTGTAATAACAACATTAGTTTCAGCAAAAGCAAAAAGTTTAAATTTCCATAAATGTCTCTGCTTTGCTTTTGGCAATTTATCATTCTAATTATAAAAACTAAACGACCCATGGTTATATGTGTAATGAAGAACTCTGGCTGATTTAGTCACAATTAAATAAACTAAATGTTAGCCAGATTTTTAGGAAATGTTTCCTTGAAACATTGCTAATATTTAGTTTATTTCACTGTAGCAAAAAAGGCCAGAATTCTTCTGTATACACAGATGTTATATTTTTATATTTTGTAAGCAGATGTAATTTGTTTATATTTTAGTTATATCTGAGGAACCAAAACCAGTTCAGTGCCTGAAGATAATGTCACCTTTCCTCAATTACAAGGTCAACCCATTGTCTATACCTACAGACACGTAAGTTTCATATTTTAAGACTGTTAACAAGATTTGCAACCAACCCTTATTTTGTCTTCTATAATCTTTGTCCTGTACTCTTCTAATCCATATACTACCATACACTTGTTCATCATCAAGTATCTTGCTGTCTGGTAGGGGTTATTATGCTTCTCCACACTGTGATTTCCAACAGCATGTATTAGTTCATGTGCTGACTCCCTTCCATGCCATGACACAAGACTGAAAGAATTTTCTCTCGCTGTTTTCTTCCTTTATCTCTCTTTCCATAAATCTCTTCGGTTGTCACAACACACTCCAGTTTTTGTCTTCTCATAATGTGGCTAAAATATGACGTCTGTTCCATTCTGATGTTTATGATAAGTTGTCTTTATTAGTTAGTTAGCTAGTCTTTCCTCTTGAGCCTAAGGCGGTGCATATGGCAGAAGTCATGGCTCTCCATGTCTGGCAGTTCGCTGCTACCTGATGTAGATCCTGGATGTTCACTTGGCCGTTGAATGAACCTTCTCTAATGATGGTTCTACACAGGGTCTCTCTTGGTCTTCCCTGTTTTCTTTTCCCTACTGGTGACCATAAGAGGGCTTGGTTGGGGAGTCTTGTCTTGTCCATTCTGAGTACATGGCCGATGTAGTTCCAACGGCGTTTTTTAAATAAAATTGGATACAATATCTTGCTTAGTCTCTTGTCTTATTTGCGTATTGGTTCTGAAATCTGTCCAGTGGAGGTTTAGAATTCTTCTAAGACATTTGTTCTCAAAATTGTCTAATTTTTATCTAAAGCTACCGTTGATTTCCAACTCTCACATCCATACGTTAGCACTGGAATCACACAAGAGTTGAAGATTTTAAGTTTTGTATGTTTGCTGAGTGTCTTTGACTTCCAGATGTTTGACAGTTTATTGAAGGCACCAGATGCCAGTGTGATTCTAGATAATATTTCTGACGTTGAGTCCCCTGTAGATGTCATTTGCTTCCTAAGTATGTGAAGCTGTTGACTTTTTCAAGAACATGGTTGTTTAATTTGGTGTCGTCTGAACTGTTGGTAAGATCAATAGTTTTTGTTTTTGCTGTGTTA
The DNA here is from genome assembly GCA_014155875.1 of Cepaea nemoralis. Classification (NCBI taxonomy): domain Eukaryota; kingdom Metazoa; phylum Mollusca; class Gastropoda; order Stylommatophora; family Helicidae; genus Cepaea; species Cepaea nemoralis. The sequence continues at coordinate 424,209 of JACEFZ010007177.1, read as the reverse complement.
ATTTGGAGACCAATTTGTCCTGAAACATTTTGGAGATGGTTTATTTTCTCTTGGGCATCAGGGTGTGTTGAACTTAAAAGCACTATGTTGTCGGCAAAGTCCAGGTCTTCTAAAATTTTGTCAACCCAATGGATACCCCTATTTGTGTTGTTTGTGCATGTACGCATGACCCAATCGATAGTTATTCCAAAGAGCATCGGTGACAAGACACACCCCTGTTTCACTCCGGTTTCCACTGAGAACCAGTCAGAGTTGCCTAATTCTGTTCTCACGCAGCAATATGTCTCTTTGTAGAAAGATTTTATGATGTTGATATATTTGGTAGGGAAACCATAGATGTTAAGTAGATTCCAAAGTGAAGGACGGTGGATACTGTCAAAGGCTTTTTGAAAGTCGACAAAGTTAGTGATTAATTTTGACTGGAATTCTACAGTCTTCAATGATTATTCTAAGGATGAAAATGTGGTCTATACATGACTGTTTTGGTCTGAAGACTTTCATCTATAGACTTTTTCAATCTCTTAAGTAACATGCTACAAAAATGTTTTCCTGGTACTGACAGTAGGGTGATACCATGCCAGTTATTACAATCAGACATGTCACCTTTTGGCAGTTTTAAAATTACACCATCCTTCCATTGTTGTGGTGGGGATTCATTTTGCCAGATTTCATTGATCAGCTGTAACAAACGTTGTAAGGTATTCTCATCTGCTGCTTTGAGCATTTCTCCTGAGATGTCATCTTCACCAACAGCTTTGTTGTTCTTCAATGTTTTAATGGCTGCTTTAATCTCTTCCATGGTGAATGACTCACAGGAGGCATCTAGTGGTGGCATGGTCATTTCTCCATCCAGGTTTGGAACAGTGTCAGGCTGCGATCTATTTAATATTTCTTTGAAATGTTCTGCCCATCGTTGCTTTTGGTGGTCATCAGATAACAGTAGTTTACCTTGTTTGTCTTTGATGGGTTTGTTTGGTGTAGTTGTTTCATGATGTGGAATATGGCTTTGATCTATAAGACATTAAAATATCCAGATTACTAATTTTCAAGGAATTGCGGTATATTATCTTTTAGCACTGAATCAGTTAAGTATATGATGCTTGCCTCATATTTTTAAATCAATTGGTACTCATCAAAATCATTTTAGGATAAATCATAGAAGCCAAGGAACACTTAGAAAATGTAAAAAGCTTAGAAATAAATAACTACAGCAGCATCAGCCTCATTAGAATATCTGAGGATAGATAGAGTTGGAGGGTTGTGATTGCCAAAGGTTTGTTTCAGACCGAACATCTGTAGAAGAAGAATATATTTAAAAAAAATTATATTTGAGGAACACACATTCTCGTGTAATGGTTAAGATGTTAAATTTCAATGACATCAGCATTGTCGGACAAGGGTTCGATGTCAGCTTTTGACATTTGCTTTGGGAGGGACAAACTGGCCACCACTTTATCCTCTGTGCACTCAGGCTTAACAAAATATGATGGTTCTAGTACTTCATATTTCCACTGCGGTTTCCTGCTATGAGACATGTTTTTAAAAAGAAATAAACATCCTAACAACAGTGACATTTCTATTCTTTGTCAACCATTATTTTCTATGGCCTTGAATTTAATTAAAAAGTATTTTGTTGTTTTATTTTCATAAATGTAGACATCGCTCAAAGTCTTCTTTGGATAGACATCAGGTACGATCTGATGACAACATGATTGATGAAGGCGACGAAAATGCTCCCACACCACCACTTGTAGTGTCGGAACCCAAAACTTTTGTTCCTCTCTTACTAAGGGATTCTGCAAAGGTGAGAACATCAAAACATTTGAGTTATTGTTGTAGATGAAAAAAGAACTAATTTTCTCAGGAATTAAGCAGTTTTTATGTAGATATTTTTTCTGTGTAAAATTGTCATTCTACCTCAGTTAAATCTTTCTGTCTAATGTGGTCATTCTACATCATTTAACTCTTTCTGTCTAAAGTGGTCATTCAACATCATTTAACCTTTTCTGTCTAAAGTGATCATTCTACCTCATTTAACTCTTTCTGTCTTAATTGGTCATTCTACCTCATTTAACTCTTTCTGTCTAAATTGGTCATTCTACCTCATTTAACCTTTTCTGTCTAAAGTGATCACTCTACCTTATTTAACTCTTTCTGTCTAAATTGGTCATTCTACCTCATTTAACCTTTTCTGTCTAAAGTGATCATTCTACCTCATTTAACTCTTTCTGTCTAAAGTGATCATTCTACCTCATTTAACCTTTTCTGTCTAAAGTGATCATTCTACCTCATGCAACTCTTTCTGTCTAAATTGGTCATTCTACCTCATGATAACCTTTTCTGTCTAAAGTGATCATTCTACCTCATTTAACTCTTTCTGTCTAAATTGGTCATTCTACCTCATTTAACTCTTTCTGTCTAAAGTGATCATTCTACCTCATTTAACTCTTTCTGTCTAAATTGGTCATTCTACCTCATTTAACCTTTTCTGTCTAAAGTGATCGATCTACCTCATTTAACTCTTTCTGTCTAAATTGATCATTCTACCTCATTTAACTCTTTCTGTCTAAAGTGATCATTCTACCTCATTTAACTCTTTCTGTCTAAATTGGTCATTCTACATCATTTAACCTTTTCTGTCTAAAGTGATCATTCTACCTCATTTAACTCTTTCTGTCTAAATTGGTCATTCTATCTCATTTAGCCTTTTCTGTCTAAAGTGATAATTCTACATCATTTAACTCTTTCTGTCTAAATTGGTAATTCTACCTCATTTAACCTTTTCTGTCTAAAGTGATCATTCTACCTCATTTAACCTTTTCTGTCTAAATTGGTCATTCTACCTCATTTAACCTTTTCTGTCTAAATTGGATCATTCTACCTCATTTAACTCTTTGTCTAAAGTGGTCATTCTACCTCATTTAACTCTTTCTGTATAAATTGGTCATTCTACCTCATTTAACTCTTTCTGTCTAAAGTGATCATTCTACCTCATTTAACACTTTCTTCATGAGCATTTATTTTAAAGTAACAGATGTCCAGATCAGGAGTTGAAGTAATAATTGTCTGGGGTAAAAAGAAAAATTTAATGCAACTAGGATAAAGTGGATTAACTCTTTCTGTCCCATATAGTTCTTATTTTTATCTTTTCTGTCACAAGTAGTTGTATTTGAGAGTAATGAATGTTAGGGTATGAAGGAACTGAAACAATAATTGCCAGGGTGTTAATGTTTGTTATGTCACTCAGTTTTCACATGCAAGGAATTCTGGAACACATTCTAAACCAAATTCTTATGTTTATGTAAACTGGCATTCTGGTAGCTAGACATCAATGCTTGTTATGCAGACTAGAATCTCAGACTTTATTCAGTCATTCGGACTTGCTCATTTCTCCTCATTTGGCTAACATAAAGTGTCACCATTGAATGTCAGTCTCAGAGTAAATCTCATGCTAGATCACTAAACTTTAGTATCCACTGGTTTTCCCACATAGTTATTCAAGGGATTTATGCTCTCATGTGAGTCATTCATGCTCTGTCAGTCCAACTCATGGGGTAGTGAGTAGCAAACACTCACAGTGGGTCTAAGCTCAACCATGTATAAACCCCTAACCAAACTGTTATGCAAATGATCATCTATAAGACATAAAAGATTGTGACAATAATACCGTGAGAAAAAGAGAGTTAAAGCTGATAACAAAAAGCACTTTTCCTTTTCTATTGCATGTGTATAGGAGAATTCTGGCCAATTGAGTCACATTGACAAAACTGAAAATGTGGTTTACGTCATTAGGTCAGAATTTTCCTATACACAGAAGGAGTTAACGTTAGCAATTTAGTTGAGTGGGTTAACATGGCAATTGTCTGGAAGAATAAGGGGTAAGAAAAGTGTATCATGTATGGAGTAACATAATGAGTAGCAAGTCTTGGATAGAGTTAAAGTATTAACAAGAACTGAGTCGAGACATGGTTCTTAGGTTTCTTGGCAAGTTTTGCAGAAGCTAGTTTGCCATTGCTTCCCTTCTGGGCAGTGACTGTATTAGTTGGTGGCCATAGCCATTGTCTCTACTGATGAGATCATCTGCCTATTGCCGCAAAGTGCAGACCATAACCAATAACAATCTGTTGGCTGCTCTCATATTTTGGAGAGAACAATCATGGAGGGTTATATGCCCAGGATGAGAAGAAGAGGAAGGCCAAAGAGAAGATGCATGCAGGATGTGGCAGATGATTCCAGATGGGTGTATCAGACGCAGGGCATCTTGCTTATGACCAAGAAGTTTTCCGGATGGTTGTTATGGGAACAAAGTTCTGCAAGGGACATGCTACTGAATGAATGAATTAATGAGTTGAGACAGGGACATAGTACAGAATATTGTCACGGAAGGACTCCTAATATTTGTTAGTTATATTTCTTAACTTTCAGCTTTGTGAAAAAACATTTCTAACACTCCATAGAGCTGGTAACCTCTCTCAGTTGACTATAAGCTCTCAACAAACTCACGCCAAACCCTTTGTAGACTTATTGATAATGGTTGGATTTTGTAGCTAAAATTTTCTGTGGGATGAGTAGCCAGTTTCATGTTAGCCTGCCTTAGTTGCTTCTTACATCATGCACAGTAGGTTATGCTGTTACTATTCTTTGCTTCCCTTATGGGCCCTAGTAAAGCCTGAGTGAGGGATGCCTTTATCTGTTGCCATATTAACACTATTGCTTTAATGGTAAGTAAACAGGGTTAATGTTAGGAACCTCCTGAGGCTTGCTCTACTTCATAGTATAAATGATATGTCAACTGACAGTTTAGTTAGTCAGCAGATCAATCTTTCACTGGACATTGAACCATTCAGTCCTAAGTGTTCATATCTCCTCCTAAGTATCTTCCTCAGTGTGTTGCGGCTGATGACACCAATTCTGTGTTGGTTGACTATTCTGCTTTGGTCCCCTGCATAGTGCTCTTTTCTGGCTTAACTCTTTTTTGACTTGTTCTTGCAGTCTGGTCAAGGTTGCAGATTCGCAGTCATCACGTTATTAATTTAATCACCAACAACATTCAGTAAATCATTCTAGTCCTATTGCTCATCTGCTTTCCTGCAGGCCTATCATCTTGTTCATTTCCTTTTACAGCTGTGTGACCTGGTACAAAGATGAAGATGATTTTAGTCAGCCTTTATCACCTCAGAGACAGCACCCACTGTTTTCAAGGCCAACTTCTTGATCTTCTTGAGTTTCATTGAGTCACAGAAAAAGCATGCCTGGGTGAAAGTCTGTGTCTCGAGCCAAGCCTATTGCTTTAGTTACTGCCATGAACTCCATAGTCAGACTGACAACAGTCACAATAAATATCAAACAGCAATGGGAAAGTACAATCTGATTGAATTAGCATTGAATTCACAAACATCAAGAGTAGTCCACCAACAAGTCTTGCCCTGGCTCCTCTATAGATCACTTCAACATTTTCTCAGACAGGTGACCCAGTCTCTAAACCAGCTCAGACCTTGGTGGTCTTCTGTGCTCCATTGTCATTCTTTTAGCTATCAGTATAAATAGGATCTCCCTCAGGTGTCAGTTTCTTTTTCTGGTTTAATCAACTGTCTTCGTAACAGTAAATGCTGTATAAATAGAAGCACTGTTTCCTAGGATGTGGAGATGGCACGGTGCTTTATTCAAATAAAATAGGAATGTACCATAATAGGGAAACATAATATAGGTGTTGATGAACTTATTAATGAAGAATAAGTGTTGTTGAAGTCTTTTCAAATGTCCTCACACAAACTATACACATTTTACTGAACAATAACTGTCAAGGCTTGCATCCTAATTGCTTTCAATACAGATATTTATATACTGAATAACACTTCACAGCCTGCTCATCTGTTTGCTCGAATGTCAGTCTCAGATCAGCAGTTTCAGAATGTCAGTTTTACCACAGTTCACTTTCACATGTGGAAAATGTTTCTCCACACTTCGCAAGCTGTCATCCTTCGCTGTTAACAAGTCATGGCCATCCATGTTAACCTGTCTCTCTTCTGCTGTTTTTATGTTTGCACAGTTGTAACTTTTTGTAATTAACATCACACTGACACTTTACAACATACATTCACTACTGTCTGTCCTTTTGACATGCACCAGTGTCCATAATGCATTCATACCACTCATACATCATACCATTTGGTTTATGGCAGTCAAGTTTCTGTACCCATTGCACTGACTTTATCATACATAGAATTGATCCTGTCCAAGCTTCTGCTGTGGTAGGTCTTAATTTATGTTTTACATTCCTTACATAGGAGGAGGAAGTACCACCCACTGGTAAACAGAAGGGGTCAGCGAAGGTATTGTTACATTTTCTATAAGAATTTTTTAGGTAAATACCTGACAGAGAATGATAACTTTTAATTTTGCCATAAAGACTGTATCATATTCTGCCTTGTTTTTGTCTCACTGTCTTGTTTAATCTGTATATGTATGTAGTTTCTTAACTTAACAACTACAATAAGTCACTGACAGTGCCAGACTTTTTGCAGTTGGATATTAAATTAAAATTAAGCAGTAACTTATCCAATATTTTAAGGAGGAGATTGGAGCTGTGAAAGGTAGCTTTAATGTGATATGAATATGGCCTTTGAATGTAATCAATCAATCAATCATACATTCTTGCATACAGAACGAAGCTATGATGTCATTCTGGGATGCACCAGAGACACCCCAGTAGTGTGTATGTGTTAAATCCTTGGTCTGCCGACTATTGCTGGTAGGCTCAAGGTGATGCAGGTGAAGGCATTCCTTAGAGTAGCTGCAGACACAGATCACCTGTTGCATGAGGCGCTGGATGCAATTAAGGATCAGCGACTGATAAGAGGGAAATCATGGATGGCTCAGGCGGAGGATACGATCAGACAGGTGTGCATCTTGGAGAACATTAGGCGAGGAGAGGAGTGGGTCAGAGTGCCAGCGGAACAGTCAGACTTGTGCAGAGTTATAATCACATTGAGCCGGGAGTGCAGGGAGTGGCCAGCAGGGGCCACAGAAGTGGAAATCCAGCAACTAATTCAGGATAATGCTCGCTCGGGTGATGTGATTATCTTCACAGATGGGTCGGTGTTGAGAGGTAGGAGAAGTGCCTGGGTGTTCTTAGCTAAAGCTAATCGTTGACATTTGGTGCAGGAGAGTCTGGCATATGATACCACAACATCTGGCTTAAGAATGGAGGTGGAGGCGGTCAGTGCAGCTTTCCGCTTGATGGAGAATACGATACACGCACATCATGATTGTAACTGACTCAGAAAACATGCTGAGTAGGGTGAGGACAGGCAAGCTTTGGGCAGAGTGACTTGCTTCGCTTTGGATGTCACGGGTGGCAAGCATCGTCTGGATCTTTTCTCCGGGGCATGCCGGTGTGCTGGGGAATGAACAGGTAGACAGATTGGCTGGCTGTGCAAAACTTTGTGGAGTATTGATGCATAACAATGCAGACATGGTTGCGGCCTTGTGGGAGCACGTGTACACCTCGGAGGAGCAAATGGATCACCATGGTCTGGCAAGAATGAGACAGCGAGGAGTGACAAGGGGATCTGGCCGACGCTTGATGCTCAGAGGAAAGGCGAGATGGACATATAATCAGATTGCTACTGGTACTATTGGTGTTGGAACTCTTTGCTGGCTTCTGAGGATGGGAACGGAAGTACTTATGGGAATGCCCCGAATGCTGTGATGTCGGTTCCTAAATCAATCAATCAATCAATCAATCAATCAGTCAATCAGTTTTCTTGAACTTCATGTGCAAATGTGAAATAATTTTCTTTTTATGATCTGTCATCTTTGTCTGTCTTAAAAGTACAGATAAATACCTACCAGATACTCCTATGGGGTTTACCATGTTTGGCTTAAACTCTATTAGGTCATTGCTTTAAGGTGATGTGATCGACTTCTTTTCTCACTGCATTGTGTGCATTTTTTCAGTTGTAAATAACAACTATATATATTTTGTGGATGGCTACAATTTAATGTTAACTTAGAATTATTTTTCTAAATGTGGTTCACAATGAACTGCGATTCAGGCAATGATCTGTACAGAACATGGAATGAATTTGAAAAGTTGTTAAGAGTACGGAATGAATTTAAAAAGTTATTAAGAATGGTTATAAACTATTGAAATTATATAATGATATAATGAAACTGAATATTGTTGTATAATAATGATCTTCTTTAGCATTTCCTTGTGTATGTTGTACACATTAAATATCTTTCTGTAGTTGAAAATTCTGAAGTGTTGGCCATATTGGCAGCTGCCCTAGCCAAATATCAGAATTTGATAAATCTGCCAAAACGAAGTTGCTTTGGAGTTCACACACTGAGTTTAATACAGCAATATTTCAGTAACATGAGCCAAAAGTAAAATAAAATAAAGAAAAAGAGACATGAACATCTTAATACAAAAGTAGGGTTAACTAACAGATTCAATAAAATGTTCCAAAGATATACTATGATAATATACATATAAATAATGACAAATAGTGTGAATCATTTCTTAATTAATGTGCTCCTGTAACAAAGGAGTCAGGTAACCCCAAATATCATGTTAGGAGTATTTTTTGATGCTCTTCATTTTTGCTCTGCACAGTTACTCATCCATTTCTCTGTGCATACTTACTCATTTAGTCTGTACACAGTTACACATTCCACACCATACATAGTAACATCCATTCTACTCACAGTTATTCATCCATTCCATACACAACTACTCATCCACTACACACAGTTACTCATCCAGTCTGTACACGGCTATTCATCCATTCCATACGCAAGTACTCATCCACTCCACACATAGTAACTTATGCACTCCATACACAGTTACTCATTCCACTATGTACAGTTACTCAAACACGCTATACTGTTACTGATCCACTCCACACACAAGTTATTCATCCAATCCTTACACAGTTACTCATCCACTCTGTACACCATTAATTATCTACATTGTACGATAAGCCGTATTTACAACCTGATATTTAGCATAACTAGAGAATTCTTCCTATTTAAGATAGAAGAAATATAGGGAGACCTAAACATTTGAGAGGAGACAGAGATAAATACTATGCAAATGATATAGAAGGAAATGCAAGAGCTAGTCAAGGATAGGATAGGAGTGCATTAGTGAGATGGTTTAAGGGCTGTTCTTCATTGAGGGGTTATTGTTGCTCTTGCTTGTGAATCCTGTGGAAGATTGTGTCTTAACTTTTATGTCTGATACTAAAGGCCTGCATCTGTCAGGAGTGAATTTGGTGCAGAGGCTCTCCTCCCAGCCTGGTACCAAGGTACGACCTCTATGGGTAACATGTTGCAGAGTTCCTCTTTCTCTCTTCAAGTTTAGAGACCAGCGAGATGTGCTACAATGGTACTGAAGCTTCACAACTGCATACAGGCATATTAAGATTAACAGGTCGTGATTCAACAGAGCACATAAGACCTGGCTGAGATTAGGCCTAGGGTGGTCATGTTTCTTGCATAAGCTTGAGGTGTTTCATTGTCAGCAGAATCTGACCCAGGGCTCCGAGGGAAGACTTTCATTGAGGAATAAAAGGCAGAAGACACTAAAGCTGTGTTGGTAGCGAAGGGGTGACAAGTGCAATTTGTTATTCCGCACACCGCTTTAATAACAATTTGGAAGCAGACAGCATTGCGTTGGTTTCCATACAAAGGGTATGTGTGATGGTCGTTCAGAAAGCAATGGCAAACTACTGAACGTGAATTTGCCAAGAATTCACAAGCAGCCACAAATGCTGGGGTTATCAGTGACGTCCTGTAAAAGATATGCAGCTGTGTTGGTTTAGCTGTGGGAATATTTAAATATACGTTGTGAGAAAATTATTATTTAAAATATCTCATTCTTTGGCTTTTTCAAATTGTCACTTCCATAAATCCACCTGTTTAAAATACTGATCCAGACATCGAAGGAAGTAAAATCAACGGCAATAAAGATCAAACAATCAATGAAGCTTCCAGAACCAAACGCAGATTCTAAAAAAGGTAAGAATAAACTCAATATGGGTTTCTTGTAAAATGAATAATAAAAGAGCTGTTTTTTTTAGCTTTCGTAGCCATAATAGTGCATTGGCTAGTATGCTTATCTGCTGATCCAGTGGTCATGTGTTCAGATCCTCATTGAACCAGATGTTTTAAACATCTATCTGGGTTTGCAGGTCACCCCAACCAAAACAAATGTGTACCAGACAATGTTGTACGAAATAAAGGCAACTGACATGACATTGACCACATTATCCAATGAGTGCCATTTGGTCTGTACAAATATGGGGCTAGTTCCAAATACTCAAGGTATGTAAATGGTCTGTACAAATATGGGGCTAGTTCCAAATACTCAAGGTATGTAAATGGTCTGTAATAATATGAGGCTAGTTCCAAATACTCAAGGTATGTAAATGGTCTGTAAAAATATGGGGCTAGTTCCAAATACTCAAGGTATGTAAATGGTCTGTAAAAATATGGGGCTAGTTCCAAATACTCAAGGTATGTAAATGGTCTGTACAAATATGAGGCTAGTTCCAAATACTCAAGGTATGTAAATGGTCTGTACAAATATGGGGCTAATTCCAAATACTCAAGGTATGTAAATGGTCTGTACAAATATGGGGCTAGTTCCAAATACTCAAGGTATGTAAATGGTCTGTACAAATATGAGGCTAGTTCCAAATACTCAAGGTATGTAAATGGTCTGTACAAATATGGGGCTAATTCCAAATACTCAAGGTATGTAAATGGTCTGTAAAAATATGGGGCTAGTTCCAAATACTCAAGGTATGTCAATGGTCTGTACAAATATGGGGCTAGTTCCAAATACTCAAGGTATGTAAATGGTCTGTATAAATATGGGGCTAGTTCCAAATACTCAAGGTATGTAAATGGTATGTACAAATATGGGGCTAATTCCAAATACTCAAGGTATCTCAATGGTCTGTACAAATATGGGGCTAGTTCCAAATACTCAAGGTATGTAAATGGTCTGTACAAATATGGGGCTAGTTCCAAATATTCAAGGTATGTAAATGGTCTGTACAAATATGGGGCTAGTTCTAAATACTCAAGGTATGTAAATGATCTGTACAAATATGGGGCTAGTTCCAAATACTCAAGGTATGTAAATGATCTGTACAAATATGGGGCTAGTTCCAAATACTCAAGGTATGTAAATGGTCTGTACAAATATGGGGCTAGTTCAAAATACTCAAGGTATGTAAATGATCTGTACAAATATGGGGCTAGTTCCAAATACTCAAGGTATGTAAATGATCTGTACAAATATGGGACTAGTTCCAAATATTCAAGGTATGTAAATGATCTGTACAAATATGGGGCTAGTTCCAAATACTCAAGGTATGTAAATGGTCTGTACAAATATGGGGCTAGTTCCAAATACTCAAGGTATGTCAATGGTCTGTACAAATATGGAGCTAGTTCCAAATACTCAAAGTATGTCAATGGTCTGTACAAATATGGGGCTAGTTGCAAATACTCAAGGTATGTAAATGGTCTGTACAAATATGAGGTTAGTTATGGTTAATAAAAACAATCAACATTGTTGTAGTCAGGGCGAAACCATTGATACTCTGACTCCCTCATCAAATGTTGTATGATGTAGTGAAAGTCAGATTGTGTACAACTTAGCAGGCACATGAACAAAGTTAATAGCGAACTGCACTGATAATGTCATGAGCATGGCCGGATGCAGGTTTGATGCCAGAAGCTTGTTGCCTTTGAAAGTCAGGGAAAGATTAGCCACCTATTTTTCAGTGCATCCAGGCCTACAAAATATCATGATGCCATCGCATCACAGACCCATAGCAGGAAACTACTTCGAGACAAAAGACAGCATAATGTATTTTGTGTTACATGTGGTTCACAGTTTGTAACACATGTGTTACTGATTTCATTATTTCCACTGGAGTAAATTATCAAAGGATTTGAGTTGAAGATGTTTGTCTGGCCAAGTGGCTAGAATGCCGGACTCTCCTTTGGGAGACCCGGGTTCGATCCCTCGGTAAGGTGTGGGATTTTTTTCTATCGGGGGCAAAAAGAAAATCCTAACCTGCACAGTTCGCGGCGACTGCACTAGCCAGGCGGCCTTTATTCCTCAGGCTCAAAGACCCCTCTGCCATACACTGCAAAGTACTATATTGGCAGTAAATGACAGATGTTTGTGAATGAATTTACATACTGCAAAAATGTAATGTTGCTCTGTACGTTACTGGAGCCCATCAGGGAAGTAAGGAATAGTAACACTGTAACCCACCAAAACCAATCATAATGGTGACAAAGGAGAGTTGGTGTGGGGGCTGGCTGCCTTATCCAGTAGAAAAACCTGAGCTGCAAAATTCATATAATCATAAAGAAGTCTTTGATCTTGGCATGAGCTGGCTGAGAGCCTATGCCTTGGTGGTTAGGAGGAGAGGGGAGAAGAGAAAGGCAGAAATATTAAACTGTCCTTGTATAGACAGAAACTTATTATATTGTTGTTACTGTTACTATATCAGAAATATATTCAGTATTGATTTGTCATATTGGATGTTAACAAGACAATTTATCTGAGAGGTTGTGGAATAAGTAATAGGATGTAGGGGAAAGTGCGGTTGAAAGGGTATGGTGTCTGCCTCATGTTCAGAAGGTACCGGCTTCAATCCCTGCATAGAGCTGAATTCGCACAAGAATACTTGGTGTCTAATGGTATCACAACTCCCTCTTATCTTTTGGACAGTGAAATCTGTTACCTAGCTTTCTCAGATAAAGGCAAACAAAGCAGGTCTTGTGTGCAAACTATACATGTTAAAACGCCTATGGCAGTTGGACATTGTAAAGAGCAGGCTACAAAACTGTAGCCCTGGCAAAATTGTTAGGACAGAAAACCTACCCAAGGGTAAATAGTGCCAGTTACCTCGGATGGTCTGGAGGAGGCAAAAGCTGACATAAATGTAGGCTGAAGTTGGACACACTAAACTGTGAGGTGCATAACTAGGTCTGACATACTCATCTTGAAAGGAAAAGGGAATGAAGAAGCTGAGGAAGAAGAAACATTCTGTGCATATTATGTTCCTGTATTGCTTTTTGTGTTTGCTGTAACACTAGGACATGAGATCTCCCTGGGCCATGGGTTTTAAGCTGTTCACAGTGAAAAGCCTAAAACTCGTGGAGCAAACATAAATTAGAAGCTACGCGGGAATGTAACCCAGCCAACAAATGCCTGAAGAAGTCGGATGTGTCGGCCGAAAGAATGCAAATATTGCAGCTCTGCTGTAAACAGGCACAACATAATTACATTTAAAACAACATTCCGGACGAACCCTGAAGAAGGAGGATTGGAAGCTGGTTACGTGCTAATGTGTGAGTGGCCATAGGATGCTGGCGAGCATGCTGGCCTGGCAGTCTGGTGCTGGTTCAGGTGTTTGAATCCCCTTCATGACGGGGATTTGTAAAATAACAACATGGATTCCCAGATCAACTTAGCCTTAAACTTGTACCAGGAAATGTTCTGGGAGGTAAAGGTGGGCGATATGATATTGATCGTGTCACTCATCAAATGCCAATTGGCTCATAACAATGGGTCTAGCACTATGTACCCAATACATCCAAGGCATGGGAAAGGGTCTTTAACTTACACTTATTTGTGCATTCTAATGTTCCTCTCCCCATATGTGAAGTTCTGTTCCTGGAGGAGTGCTCTGCAAAACAGAATCTGTGGAGATGGTTCCAGGCTGGGAGAAAAGTCTCTACTCCACTCACTACATTTCCAGAACTTAGATAATTTTCCAGGTTGGGAGAAAAGTCCCTTCACCTTTCACTACCTTTCCAGGGCTTAGATAATGTTCCAGGTTGGGAGAAAAGTCTCTACACCACTCACTACCTTTCCAGGGCTTAGATAATGTTCCAGGTTGGGAGAAAAGTCTCTGCACCAGTCACTACCTTTCCAGGGCTTAGATAATGTTCCAGGTTGGGAGAAAAGTCTCTGCACCAGTCACTACCTTTCCAGGGCTTAGATAATGTTCCAGGTTGGGAGAAAAGTCTCTACACCACTCACTACCTTTCCAGGGCTTAGATAATGTTCCAGGTTGGGAGAAAAGTCTCTACACCACTCACTACCTTTCCAGGGCTTAGATAATGTTCCAGGTTGGGAGAAAAGTCCCTTCACCTTTCACTACCTTTCCAGGGCTTAGATAATGTTCCAGGTTGGGAGAAAAGTCTCTACACCACTCACTACCTTTCCAGGGCTTAGATAATGTTCCAGGTTGGGAGAAAAGTCTCTACACCAGTCACTACCTTTCCAGGGCTTAGATAATGTTCCAGGTTGGGAGAAAAGTCTCTGCACCACTCACTACCTTTCCAGGGCTTAGATAATGTTTCAGGTTGGGAGAAAAGTCTCTGCACCAGTCACTACCTTTCCAGGGCTTAGATAACGTTTCAGGTTGGGAGAAAAGTCCCTTCATCTCTCACTACCTTTCCAGGGCTTAGATAACATTCCTGGTTGGGAGAAATGTCTCTACACCACTCACTACCTTTCTAGGGCTTAGATAATCTGTATATGAATGCATCAGACTTCAAAGTTAAAATTGAGTCTTCTAGAGCATTCACAACCAACTGACCAGGAAATGAAAGAGTCAACAAATGGATCAGAGATTCTCTTGTCTGTTTTTATCAGAGCTGACCAAACCAGGTGTGGCACAGACTGCTGAATCTGGAGGTCTGGCTCCACCACTGTCTTCTGTAAGTGGATTTAAAGACGATACTGCAGCTATAGACTGATGAATTGGTGCTTGCAGAGAGTAGTATTGCTCACACCCCCCAGAATCCCACAAGCTTATGGATGGACTTTGATGTTTTCATGAAATGCTTCAGGTTTGTTTGTTTCATTAAGTAGTATCTTCTTATTACAGCAGGTCATTTGTTGTAATGATTAGGGTGTGTCACAATCTCTTTTGCAACAGAATGAGATTGGTCGTTGTCTAGAATGCTCTTTCTATATCACTGCAGAGTGGAAGCTGAGCTCTGCCGCTGTTTTGTCTGCTAGACAGTTCTCTCATAGGCGTAAACCTTCCCTCTCTAAGCGACGAGCCCACACTAACCTTTCTATATTGCACCAGGTTCATTGACCTGACGTAGCCCTCATTAACCTCTCTGTCACAATCTCTTTTGCAACAGAATGAGATTGGTCGTTGTCTAGATCCTAATGCTCCTTCTATATCACTGCAGCACACATCCACCAGTCAGTGAACAAGATTGAGTTTACGCACATAATATCCCTTTAATGATGAATGAACACAGAAACATGCAACATATATCAATCCAGTAACAGTAGTTCCTGAATATATCCTCATCACAACCTAGCACTCGAATAACACTGCCTTCTCCAGGCCTACTTAATCTCATCCACCACAACAGTTAACCAGCCACTCTCCCGGCCCGAACTCACTCGATCCAACCCACTCTGGGTCTAGCCTCAACTAACTATCCGACCCTCCTCAAGGTCTAGGCTTCAACTAACTATCCGATCCCCTCTAGGTCTTGGCTTCAACTGACTATCCAGTCTCCTGACTCCACACAACACTAGCCACCAGCCCAAAACTGTCTGCCTCCCAACCACACTAGTGGGCTGACGCCTCCTCAACTCCCCCTTAAACTCACTGCCTCCAACCTTCCCCGTCTATCTTCTTATTTGCCCTTTCCGGGGACCCACCACCCAGCCTTATTTCTCAGGCCCAGTCACTTGTTTATGTACTAGCACTTTCGCTCTGGGCAATCATCCCAATGTTGATGAACCCAGGCATATTACAGGGTGTTATGCTGATAATGGTGTGAGTGTGGTCAGATGAGAAGATTGATATCAGTGCTCACTCTTTGCTACAGGAAGGGAAAGACTGGCCACCAATTCCTCCATGCACTGAGGTCTACAAAATGTGATGTTCCTATCACTTCACATACCCACAAGTTCCTACTCTGGGACCAATTTTTAATATAAATATATATAAATATGTCTATAGCTGGAGCTTCTGTGGGTAAGTGATGTGTGTAGATATAAACATATCAATCAATCAATCATGTGCCATTGTGGAAAGCATGGGCGGTCATGAGTCAGCCAATTCACTTGATCACCAGAGTCATGGATCAGCTCAGTGTTCCTGTCTCATCCATGCCATGTGGCCAAGCCATCCAGGTATCTTCCTCTTGGTCTGTTCCCTTCAATCTTGCCAGTTGTCACTAAGTTCTCCCATCCATTTCTTCTCATAACATGTCCAAAACAATTTTTGACTGTCTACGTCTAATTTCTCTAATCAATTTACGATTTTCATTTGTCTCCTGTAGTACTTGGTTATTGGTTTTTCTGTCTGTCCATGGTAATTTTTGCATTTTCCTCAGAAACTACATTTCTGAAGCCATTAGATGTTTTTCAGCTTGACTGCTCATTGTCCAAGTTTCACATCTATACAAAAGAACAGGCTCCATGTATCCCCTCAACACTTCTTTTCTCGTTTCAATTGACATCTTTTTATTGGTCAGAATGTTTTTCATCTTGCTAAAGGCTATTTTCACCATGGAGATTCTTGCTCTAATCTCTTCAAGGGGTGTTCATTTGAAGTCCGTTCGTGCCGCACCGTGCGTAATTGCATACGTTGAACATGATCATGTCATAGTCATGTGATAAGTACTCACTAGTGAACAAAAGAGCACATGCTTATCGTCCCATGATGCATAGGTTCTGTTTCTGACCGTTGAGAAAATGGCCGAGTTGATCCAAAATCCATCCAAAGAAGCTCAAAGAGCGGTGATTCAGTTTCTTTCATTTGAAGGATGTCGACCAGTGGACATTCATCAAAGAATGCAGGCAGCGTACGGTAACAAATGTATGTCAAAGACAACTGACAGACTGGGCACGAATGTTTCGGAAAAGACGTCAGTTCACGACAGATCTTCGATGGCCAGGTCAAGTGCATATTGTTGCAACAGAAAAAAACTATCGCCAAAATTGATGCAGCAGTACAGATGAACCGTTGTCGAAGCATATGTTCGCTAGTGAAAGAATTTGATGTGTCAATTAGGACAATTCAAAAGGTCGTTCGTAAGAAACTGCAATATCGGAAGGTGTGTTCACAGTGGGTACCACAGATGTTGACAGACCACCAAAAAGAGGAACGCATGGGATGGTGTTTGAACCACTTGCTGCGTTACAGAGTGAAGTGTGATGCATTTCTCTTCCGCATAGTGGCAGGCGATGAATCATGTGTCACCACTTTGAGCCGAGCAACAAAAGAGAGAGCATGCAATGGAAACATGCTGGATCACCAAAAGCCAAAACATTCAAGTTATAGGTTTTCCGCTGGTAAGGTTATGCTGAGCGCATTTTTTTACCATGAAGGGCTATTGTTGGCCGACTTTAAAGAACCTGGTGTCAACATCAACTCTACCCACTACTTGCAAACACTAGACAAGTTGCAAAAAGCCATCAAGAATAAACGACCCGGAATGCTTTCTCGCGGTGTGATTTTGTTGCATGATAATGCTAGTCCGCATGTCGCAAAGATTGTGCAGGAAGCATTAGCAAGGAAGAAGTGAGAAATTCTGCAACATCCTGCCTATAGTCCTAATTTATCACCTTGTGATTTTCATTTGTTCGGACCTCTAATACAAGCTCTCAAGGGGCAATGATTTCACAGTGATACACACGTAATGAACGCAGTAAACACTTGGTTCTATGAGCAACCACAATCCTTCTCTGCGGATGGCATTCGCTGCCTATCTAAGCAATGGGATGCTTGTCTGAATGCCAACGGGGACTTCTTCTGACCAACCCATGGTGCATAATTCATTAAAAATGAATGCTTTGTTTAATTTTACCACACCTATTAATGTTTCTTTCATGCTTTTGTAATAAAGCCATTGGAACGGGTTTCAAATGAACGTCCCTAATATATATATATATCACTATCCTACCCAGTTTAATTTATATATATATATATGGTTCCTGATTCAAAGAGACAAACATCTTTCTTCAGTCATGTGATGAGAAGAGAGGCATTGGAGAACATCATGACAACTGGACAGATTGAGGGGAAGAGAGGCAGAGGCAGACCAAGAGAAATGATGCTGGATGGATTGAGATGGTGGCATGGAGGAATATCAGCAGCAGAGTTGATCCAGAAAACCAAAGACCGAGATCTGTGGAGAGTCATGAATGCCTACTCCAGCTGGCAGGGCACTTGATGATGATGATGATGATGATGATGATGATTCAAAACTGTATGAAGTGAGATGATTCACTTTCCTACTTAATTACTTGTCCAGACCCAAATTTATTGTCTAGCCTCATATGAATCATGTCCCTTCTCCTATTCCATATTTCTCGTTAATTGAAGAATCCCTAACTATATATATATATAGTTTCAAACAGGAAATAACAACCATAAACTACAGTGTTTTGCACTAATGAATTCTACTTTCCATGTTGTTTCAGAACTCTTTATGTGTACCACAAACCTAACACATATGCTTGCAACCAGCGCCTCTCTGAGCCGAAGGTATTTATTGAAGCCAATATTTGTGTGCTTGTTGTAGAATGCTTGTTGTAGATTGTTTGTTGTAGAATGTTTGTTGTTTCCTCATTCTCTGGAAGACTGTGAGTTTCAGCTCTTTAAGTGAGGTCAGCATAGCCAAACGGATAAGAGCACTCGTTCTTAAACATCAGTCGTGCTGATGCTGAGCTAGAGGGGTTCAACCCTTACACCAATCAGTTGGACTTTAAATTTTGACTTGTCAGTCCTTGACTTGGGTACATAAATTACAAGTACTTCTGAAGTTGGAATGGATTCGCCTGATGGTGAGGGATACTGGATAATAGAGAAAGCTAATCCACATACAAAATTAAGTCCAGTGCTACTAGAAGTAGGCATGTATGGACTACACTAGAAGCTCACAGTGAGCGAGCACAAAACAAAATACTGTTGAAGTCTGATGTATGGGCATGCAGTTTACCTGAGTCCTTTAAATACTCTGGAAGTCTGATGTATGGGCATGCAGCTTACCTGAGTCCTTTAAATACTCTGGAAGTCTGATGTATGTGCATGCAGCTTACCTGAGTCCTTTAAATACTCTGGAAGTCTGATGTATGGGCATGCAGCTTACCTGAGTCCTTTAAATACTCTGTAAGTCTGATGTATGGGCATGCAGCTTACCTGAGTCCTTTAAATACTCTTGAAGTCTGATGTATGGGCATGCAGCTTACCTGAGTCCTTTAAATACTCTTGAAGTCTGATGTATGGGCATGCAGCTTACCTGAGTCCTTTAAATACTCTGGAAGTCTGATGTATGGGCATGCAGCTTACCTGAGTCCTTTAAATACTCTGGAAGTCTGATGTATGGGCATGCAGCTTACCTGAGTCCTTTAAATACTGTTGAAGTCTGATGTATGGGCATGCAGCTTACCTGAGTCCTTTAAATACTCTGTAAGTCTGATGTATGGGCATGCAGTTTACCTGAGTCCTTTAAATACTCTGTAAGTCTGATGTATGGGCATGCAGCTTACCTGAGTCCTTTAAATACTCTTGAAGTCTGATGTATGGGCATGCAGCTTACCTGAGTCCTTTAAATACTCTTGAAGTCTGATGTATGGGCATGCAGTTTACCTGAGTCCTTTAAATACTCTGTAAGTCTGATGTATGGGCATGCAGCTTAACTGAGTCCTTTAAATACTCTTGAAGTCTGATGTATGGGCATGCAGCTTACCTGAGTCCTTTAAATACTCTGGAAGTCTGATGTATGGGCATGCAGCTTACCTGAGTCCTTTAAATACTCTTGAAGTCTGATGTATGGGCATGCAGCTTACCTGAGTCCTTTAAATACTCTGGAAGTCTGATGTATGGGCATGCAGCTTACCTGAGTCCTTTAAATACTCTTGAAGTCTGATGTATGGGCATGCAGCTTACCTGAGTCCTTTAAATACTCTTGAAGTCTGATGTATGGGCATGCAGCTTACCTGAGTCCTTTAAATACTCTTGAAGTCTGATGTATGGGCATGCAGCTTACCTGAGTCCTTTAAATACTCTTGAAGTCTGATGTATGGGCATGCAGCTTAACTGAGTCCTTTAAATACTCTGTAAGTCTGATGTATGGGCATGCAGCTTACCTGAGTCCTTTAAATACTCTGGAAGTCTGATGTATGGGCATGCAGCTTACCTGAGTCCTTTAAATACTCTGGAAGTCTGATGTATGGGCATGCAGCTTAACTGAGTCCTTTAAATACTCTTGAAGTCTGATGTATGGGCATGCAGCTTACCTGAGTCCTTTAAATACTCTGGAAGTCTGATGTATGGGCATGCAGCTTACCTGAGTCCTTTAAATACTCTGTAAGTCTGATGTATGGGCATGCAGCTTACCTGAGTCCTTTAAATACTCTGTAAGTCTGATGTATGAGCATGCAGCTTACCTGAGTCCTTTAAATACTCTGTAAGTCTGATGTATGGGCATGCAGCTTAACTGAGTCCTTTAAATACTCTGGAAGTCTGATGTATGGGCATGCAGCTTACCTGAGTCCTTTAAATACTCTGGAAGTCTGATGTATGGGCATGCAGCTTAACTGAGTCCTTTAAATACTCTTGAAGTCTGATGTATGGGCATGCAGCTTACCTGAGTCCTTTAAATACTCTATAAGTCTGATGTATGGGCATGCAGCTTACCTGAGTCCTTTAAATACTCTTGAAGTCTGATGTATGGGCATGCAGCTTACCTGAGTCCTTTAAATACTCTTGAAGTCTGATGTATGGGCATGCAGTTTACCTGAGTCCTTTAAATACTCTTGAAGTCTGATGTATGGGCATGCAGTTTACCTGAGTCCTTTAAATACTCTGTAAGTCTGATGTATGGGCATGCAGCTTACCTGAGTCCTTTAAATACTCTTGAAGTCTGATGTATGGGCATGCAGCTTACCTGAGTCCTTTAAATACTCTGTAAGTCTGATGTATGGGCATGCAGCTTACCTGAGTCCTTTAAATACTCTGGAAGTCTGATGTATGGGCATGCAGCTTACCTGAGTCCTTTAAATACTCTGGAAGTCTGATGTATGGGCATGCAGCTTACCTGAGTCCTTTAAATACTCTGTAAGTCTGATGTATGGGTATGCAGCTTACCTGAGTCCTTTAAATACTCTTGAAGTCTGATGTATGGGCATGCAGCTTACCTGAGTCCTTTAAATACTCTTGAAGTCTGATGTATGGGCATGCAGCTTACCTGAGTCCTTTAAATACTCTGGAAGTCTGATGTATGGGCATGCAGCTTACCTGAGTCCTTTAAATACTCTGGAAGTCTGATGTATGGGCATGCAGCTTAACTGAGTCCTTTAAATACTCTTGAAGTCTGATGTATGGGCATGCAGCTTACCTGAGTCCTTTAAATACTCTTGAAGTCTGATGTATGGGCATGCAGCTTACCTGAGTCCTTTAAATACTCTTGAAGTCTGATGTATGGGCATGCAGCTTACCTTCTTCTTCTTCTTCTTCTTCTTCAGCATTCCGAGCCATTGAGGTTCTTTGCTGCAAATACAATCTGTCTCCATTCATCTCTCTGGTGGACCTTCTCTTGCCAGTCGTTGATTCCAAGTGCTTGTAGGTCTGTATGTATATTATCTCTCCACCGCCTTCTTGGTCTACCTCGGGGTCTACGGTCATTTATTTCCTGAGTGTAAGCGAGTTTTGTTTCCCTATTATCTTCCATTCTTTCTATATGCCCCAGCCATTGTAGTCTATTAGCCTTCATGATACCAGTGATTAGCGGGGACTTAAACAAATCATAAATGTCTTTGTTACTTCTTCTTTTCCACTCTCCACTTTGGGGTATCCCTAATGGGTCCAAAGATGCGTCTTAAAATTTTGTTCTCAAAGGTTTGTAACAAGGCTTCGTCTCCTTTCGTTGTACTCCAGGTTTCAGAGCCATACAGCACAACTGGGTCTGATCAGTGTTTTGTATATTGTGATTTTGGTGTTACGAGATAGCGCCTTTGATTTTAGTAGATGTTGTAGTGCATAGTATATCTTATTTCCAGAGTTGATTCTAGTTTGTATTTCTTCCCTTATGATGTTGGAGCAGTTGAAGATTGTACCCAGGTATTTGTATGTTTCCGTTCTTTTAATGGTCATATTATCTATTTGTATGTGGCCAGAGTTTTTAGCCATTCCGTCTCTTGAAATTACCATATATTCTGTCTTATCTTGGTTGATAACCAGCCCCATCTGTTGGGCTTTTTCCTTTAAGTGAGTCAATATTTCTAATGTCTTTTGTTCACTTTGCCCTATAATATCTATATCATCTGCATAACCAAGCAGCTTGGATGTTCCTCCAATATCACATTCCTCCTTTACCTTCCTTACAACTTTCTCTAGAGCCAGATTGAAGAGTAGCGGCGATAGTGCATCACCCTGTTTCAAGCCAGATGTTATTTGGAAGGGGTCTGATTTCCTGCCTTTATATGTTACTATATTATAAGTATCTTCCATGCATAGTTTGGTCATGTTAATTAACTTCCTTGGTATTCCAAATTCCTGCATAACATTCCATAGCCTATTCCTATGGACACTATCATAAGCCTTTTTAAAATCCACAAAAATGTTATGGAGATCTCTTTTATATTCCCAATGTTTCTCGGCTATTTGTCGTAAGATAAATATCTGATCTATTGTTGATCTGTTTTGTCTAAAACCCGCCTGGTAGTCACCTAATATGTCTTCTGAATATGGTTTTAGTCTATTTAGTAATACTGCGGATAGTATCTTATAGCTTGTGGACAGTAGTGATATTCCTCTGTAAATTTCCACATTGGAACTTGTCTCCTTTCTTAAAGATAGGTATCAATAATGACTCTTTCCAGTCATGGGGTAATTCTTCTGTCCTCCAGATTTTTATTATTAGTTCGTATAGCTTTAGATGTAATGCATGGCCACCTGCCTTTATAAATTCAGCAGCAATTCCATCAGTCCCAGTTGCCTTATTGTTTTTAAGTCGTGTGATTACATATAGGATTTCTTCAAATGTAGGTTCTTCAATTTGTGGTTCGCATGTTAGAACCTCTTCCTGTGGGAAAATGTTACTTGGAGCTTCACAATTTAGTAATTCAATAAAATATTCTTTCCATGTGTTGCACATTTCTTCATTGGTATTTATCATATTCCCATTTTTGTCTTTTAAACCATATGTGTTTTGTTGGTGCCCTCGTTTCATTGACTTCAGTACTTTAAAAAACTTTCTGGATTCATTTTTCTGGTGATTAGTTTCCAAATCTTTGATTATATTACTCATATATTCTCGCTTCTGCTGTCTGACTATTTTTGTAGCCTCTTTACATTCATTTCTATAATGCTCTTCCTTTTGGATGTTATTGATGTCATTTAACCATACATGTCTTGCATTCTTCTTCTTAGTGACTGCTTCTTCACATTTTTGATTGAACCATCTGTTCTTTCTATGCGTGGTTGACACACCGAGACATTCTTCTGCGGTAGATTGAATTGTATTCTTGATGTTCAACCAAGTTTGATCAACGCTTTCCTCCAAAGGGTTTTGCAAAGTTTCAAGTTTACATTTTATTTCATCTGTAAATTTCTCTTTGACTGTAATGTCTTGTAGTTTTTCTCTGTTATATGTTGGGTGTAATCTTTGTAATTTAGTATAGAAAGCTCTCTTAAGTTTTATTTTAAATTTTGCTCCAACGAGGAAATGGTCACTATGGCACTCAGCTCCTCTATAACTTCTGACTTGCTGTATGTTTGATGCATTTCTGTTGTTAATTAAAATGTGATCTATTTGATTATAGGTTCTCTTGTCACATGATTTCCAAGTTTGTTTGTGTATATCCTTTCTTTGTAGTCTGGTACTGCTAATCTGCAGTCCTTTGGCTTCTGCCAGGTTGATGACTCTCCATCCATTATCATTTGAAGTTGTATGTAGGCTTTCCATACCGGCCACTTTTTTATTAGTTTGCTCTCTACCTATTTTTGCATTGAAGTCTCCCAGCACAATCAGGATGTCCTGTTTGGGGGTTTCTTCTATGACATGTTCCCCCATAACTCTTTTTTGATGACAAATCGATATCGAGGCTCATGTATTTGTTTCGTAACAAAGAAAGGTTTTTACAAAGGTGGGGATGTTAACCCCACGCTTCAACCCCCAACCTGGAGGACCAGGGTGTTTCTCTTTGTCTGTTCTCTACCCTTTGACCTGTCCGGCTTGGGAGGCCCTGCTGGTAGCTACGCTACCGCCGGCATAGCTCTCAGGGTCATTGAGAAACTCAAGCTCCCCCACCACGACAAGGTGGAAACACCATCGGGGGAGCTGCAGCTTACCTGAGTCCTTTAAATACTCTTGAAGTCTGATGTATGGGCATGCAGTTTACCTGAGTCCTTTAAATACTCTCTAAGTCTGATGTATGGGCATGCAGCTTACCTGAGTCCTTTAAATACTCTTGAAGTCTGATGTATGGGCATGCAGTTTACCTGAGTCCTTTAAATACTCTGTAAGTCTGATGTATGGGCATGCAGCTTACCTGAGTCCTTTAAATACTCTTGAAGTCTGATGTATGGGCATGCAGCTTACCTGAGTCCTTTAAATACTCTTGAAGTCTGATGTATGGCATGCAGCTTACCTGAGTCCTTTAAATACTTTTGAAGTCTGATGTATGGGCATGCAGCTTACCTGAGTCCTTTAAATACTCTTTAAGTCTGATGTATGGGCATGCAGCTTACCTGAGTCCTTTAAATACTCTTGAAGTCTGATGTATGGGCATGCAGCTTACCTGAGTCCTTTAAATACTCTGTAAGTCTGATGTATGGGCATGCAGCTTACCTGAGTCCTTTAAATACTCTTGAAGTCTGATGTATGGGCATGCAGCTTACCTGAGTCCTTTAAATACTCTTGAAGTCTGATGTATGGGTATGCAGCTTACCTGAGTCCTTTAAATACTCTTGAAGTCTGATGTATGGGCATGCAGCTTACCTGAGTCCTTTAAATACTCTTGAAGTCTGATGTATGGGCATGCAGCTTACCTGAGTCCTTTAAATACTCTTGAAGTCTGATGTATGGGCATGCAGCTTACCTGAGTCCTTTAAATACTCTTGAAGTCTGATGTATGGGCATGCAGCTTACCTGAGTCCTTTAAATACTCTTGAAGTCTGATGTATGGGCATGCAGCTTACCTGAGTATGGGCATGCAGCTTACCTGAGTCCTTTAAATACTCTGGAAGTCTGATGTATGGGCATGCAGCTTACCTGAGTCCTTTAAATACTCTGTAAGTCTGATGTATGGGCATGCAGCTTACCTGAGTCCTTTAAATACTCTTGAAGTCTGATGTATGGGCATGCAGCTTACCTGAGTCCTTTAAATACTCTTGAAGTCTGATGTATGGGCATGCAGCTTACCTGAGTCCTTTAAATACTCTTGAAGTCTGATGTATGGGCATGCAGCTTACCTGAGTCCTTTAAATACTCTTGAAGTCTGATGTATGGGCATGCAGCTTACCTGAGTCCTTTAAATACTCTTGAAGTCTGATGTATGGGCATGCAGCTTACCTGAGTCCTTTAAAAGCTTGTATCTACCAGAGAGAGGATGGCATAGAGACTTTCCTCCAGACCCCACACCAAAGTACCATCTTCACAGGCACTGTGTTGTAAAGCTTTTCCCCCCTCTCCAAGCTAAGAAACCAACAGGGTGTGCACGACTAGTACTGCAACTTCACATCTGCAGGGAGATATACTAGGATGTAATCAGGTTGTAATCAGGTCATGAGTCAGTACACCACATAATGACTGTTTTGAATTAGACCCAGGCTGGTGACGTTTCCTCTGTAGGGATTAGATATTTCATTGCCAACAGACGCCAATTAAATATCCAAAGACAAAATAATTGTTCTTCCTTAGCGTTGAATAGAGGCTGGAGATGTGGATATATAGAAGAATATGTTGCATTTCATGGAAACAAACACAATTAAATACATAAATTCTAGAAAAACTGGGAATGAAAAGAGAGTTGGTGAAAGAAATAAAAAAGAGGCAAGTGAAATATTTTGGCCATGTTAAAAGACATAATACTCTTATAAAAACCCTACTGGAGAGCAAGGTTGAAGGCAAGTGAGCAAGAGGTAGACAACGATACAAGTGGGAAGATATCATCAAGAGATGGACGAACATAAATCAGACAGAATGTACAGTCAGGGTGAGAGACAAGCAGTATTGGAGATCCATTGCAGCCAACCTTCATTGTGGAGACGGCACCTGATTGACTGATTGATTGTTTTTATACTGGCCAAAACCTACTAACACGTCCTAGTCAGGGGTCCTGGCTAACGTAGTAGGATCACTGATTCTTCCAATGTCAGAGAGTATCTGCCTGCACGACGAGGAACCACCAGTCTGCACACCAATAAGTCAGACATGGGACAACAGATACTCACTCAAACCTCAGTCCGGTATGACATCACACTGATGTTGGACAACAGGATGTCTTCATCCAACATACAGGACTTGACACTGAAGTTCACAGCCAGCGAGCACAAGCAAGCACTGATTGATTGATTGAATCCTTAGCATTCAGCAACATTGGTATCAGCTACAAGAAATAACAATAATCTGTAACTTCTGCTTTTCACTGTACACATAAAATATGTTTCACATGAAACATTACAGTCACAGCATGTTAGTGGACCAATCACAAAACATTGCAGTCACAGCATGTTAGTGGACCAATCACAAAACATTGCAGTCACAGCATGTTAGTGGACCAATCACAAAACATTGCAGTCACAGCATGTTAGTGGACCAATCACAAAACATTGCAGTCATTGAATATTAGTGGACCAATCACAACTCATTGCAGTCATTGCATTTTAGTCAGTTGCGTTTCTCACGCGTTTCTGATGCTAAAGCATGTCAGTCAGTAAAGTCTAAACACAGATGGTCAAGCATACCTGGAAGTTAATCAGTTGCTAAACAGTGTGTGTTACATATTTCTTAAAGCTAGTTTATCAGATCAGGATTTAATAAACTCTTTCTGTTATAAAATAACAGCAATCTAGTTATAAGGAGTTAAAGTTATGCTTTTCTAGAGCTAAAGTAACAACTGAGACATGCACCCTGAATCTGACAGCTAGGACAGACTGATTACAAGTAATACAGGAGTTAAAAAATACATGAAGACAATTGTAGATGTTATGATAATATAAGGGGCAACTGATCAGTGTGTGTTGAGTTACTTGGTGTACAATTATTAGGGATGTTCATTTGAAACCCTGTTCCAATGGCTTTAGTACAAAAGCATGAAAGAAACATTAACAGGTGTGGTAGAATTAAACAAAGCATTCATGGGTTGGTCAGAAGAAGTCGCCGTAGGCATTCAGGCAAGCATCCCATTGCTTAGGTAGGCGGCGAATGCCGTCCACAAAAAAGGA
Organism: Cepaea nemoralis; assembly: GCA_014155875.1. Lineage (NCBI taxonomy): Eukaryota > Metazoa > Mollusca > Gastropoda > Stylommatophora > Helicidae > Cepaea > Cepaea nemoralis. Next base: position 396,733 of record JACEFZ010007177.1, on the reverse strand, counting down.
TTGTGGGTGCTTACTAAACCAAGTGTTTACTGCATCTGTGTGAAATCGTTGCTCCTTGAGAGCTTTTTTTAGAGGTCTGAACAAATGAAAATCACCTGGTGACAAATCAGGACAATAGGCTGCATGTTGCAGAATTTGCCACTTCTTCCTTGCTAATGCTTCCTGCAAAATATTTGCGACATGTGGACGAGCATTATCGTGCAACAAAATCACACCTCGAGAAAGCATGCCAGGTCGTTTATTCTTGATGGCTTTTTGCAGCTTGTCCAGTGTTTGCAAGTATGGGTAGAGCTGATGTTGACACCAGGTTCTTTAAAGTCAGCCAACAATAGCCCTTCATGGTCAAAAACTGCGCTCAGCATAACCTTACCAGCGGAAACCTGTAACTTGAATTTTTTGGCTTTTGGTGATTCAGCATGCTTTCATTGCATGCTCTCTCCTTTGCTGCTCAGCTCAAAGTGGTGACACCATGATTCATCGCCTGCCACTATGCGGAAGAGAAATGCATCACCCTCCACTCTGTAACACAGCAAGTGGTTCAAACATCCCATGCATTCCTCTTTTTGGTGGTCGATCAACATCCGTGGTACCCACTGAACACACCTTCCGATATTGCAGTTTCTTACGAACGACCTTTTGAATTGTTCCAATTACCACACTGTAACATAATGGATGCAAGTCATGTCCTAGTGTGTCAACCTCATTTCAATAAACGCAATTCAGTCATACCATTTCGCACATCGAACACCCTAGGACAAGCTTGACAGGTCTAATTATAACACTGTCATGATGAAAGTAAACCAAGTCAGTGTCTCAAACTAATGAGCCGATTGGATACTTAGGCACACATGACTCAAAAAGTAACTGCGAGGCCGCCACGAAACAAATACCCAGCGCAGTCTTCAAAATGGCTTGAACGCAATCGGACTGTGTTTTTCTGTGTGGTGGATTTATGTTATTTTCTGTGGCTTTTCCTCACTGCAAATGGTAAGCTTGCCTCTCCAAGCTCAGCCTGACGATCTTGGATGGAAAGGTTAAGTTATCCTGTGTTTTTTTGTCATGCTGAGTGTGATATTTTGAATTTAAATGCACTGGAAATGCTAACTTCAATTCCTGAAGGGACCGGCAGCCCTGAGGCCATTCCAGGCCAACATGATGCAACGCTATACCTTCACTTCTGCTAGCTCTTGATTTGTTCTTTAGTTCTATTGCCTTTGATGAATGCATATCATGCAATAACATCCAGAGATGCTGTAGGGAGTAAGTTTATCAATGCACTCTTGTGCATTTTTCCAAATGCAAGTTTTTACTATCTTCTTGTTGAGAAGACTATTTATGTGCTTGATCAATACTTCTCTTTATCCTTGCACTTTCACCTGGAAAAAGCTGTGAGTGAGTGAATGAAACAATTTACATTCTTCCTCCTTTAATCTTGCTCATAAGTGAACCATGGATTGATGAATTATCCTGCACTCAGGTCCAGCATCATTCTACTACTGTGGTTGATATTTACGTTCAACAATTTCACTTGCTTCCTGAGGGAAGGACATTTTGCATTTGTGATGATGTGTGCATGGTTTATCTGTCCAGAAATGGGGAGGATTCAAACCCCTGTCTTTACCTACTGTTGCTTGTCAGCAGTAGGAGACAATATTGCGTTCAGGCTCTAGAAGAAGAAGGATTCGTATGAAAGAGGAGAAATCTGTTTTGGGATTCTCACACTGATATATATATATATGTATATATTTTATTCATTGTATCTGAAAGGAATATGTATGTTTACAATTTTGTGAACACTTCATTAGAAGTCTTCCTTTATGTCCATTCATGCACATGAACCACATTTTCTCCTGTTGAGAGAAAATCATTTATATAGGAGTTAAATTCATTGCAACGTCTAAATACTGGTGGGGTAGTAATTGTTCAAATTTATAACACCCCAGTAAACAGAAGAGCTTATAAGATGGTGATGATTTGAGAGAGGAGAAGTGTCACTCATGAATCGAACCTGACATGTAAAAAGCAACCAACCATAAGGCATAGCCTTGGCGTGGGGTTGATGATGTGAAAAGAGCGATGTTTGTGTCATCATTGATGTCATCATATCATCATCATTGCCTATGCCCTTTATTAAGTGACTTTACTTGCTCATCTGATTCCCTGTCACACTTCTGTTGTCCTTACCTGTTCATCTGATGTCCATATCTCACTGAGACTCCTGGCACATTCAGAACACATAATATCAGAAGGACCAAATGATGATAAGCATGCTGAAAGTTGTTGTGCCAATCAGCAGTCAGAGTGGATTCAGCACCAAGGAGAGAAGGGGTATAGTTCTCACCTTTGGCACTGTCACACTTCTTCCTCCTCTTCATCCTTTCTATCTTTTCCCTTTCTCATTCTGACCTCTTTCCCTATGATAAAGAGTTTTAACAGAATGTAAATAGGTATGATTGTTTGCATTGGCAGTGAGGAGAGTGGTGCTACATTGGTGATAGCAGCATGTATGAGCTAACAACCAGACTGTGAAGGAGAATGTGGAAACTCAGACCATCCACCTGAGTTAATGAGCAGGTTGTCACCGTGTCCTGAGGACAGGTAGTGTTCCCATAAGATCCATCAGATAATGGAGCTGGTGACCGACGACAGCTCAGTTCCTTTTTCCTCCAGCAGGTTTATTTAGTACAGCTGTGGTACATGGCACTCCAACAATCCTCTATCCAAATTTCATCATTTATTGGAGAAAAGAAGCCATCATCAACATAGGCCATGCATTTTCTTCAGAGATCCAACTGAGTACCAATGTGTAGAGTATTCAGAACTTTTATAAAAGAGACATATTAGTAGCTTAGTACAGACATTCAGAAACATTGATTCATTATATTCCAAGAGGGAGGTGACACTTGAAGTTGATTTATCCACTATGCATAATGTCCTGATTATTCATTGATTTTTATGTGTTTTAATAATGTGGATGATTTATGGTTCACTTCTCCACCTTTACTTCCAGATTTATTAGTTCATTAAACTTTGTTGAAAATTTATTGAACTCTTGCATTCACTTGATTGTGATGTAACTCAAGTTCACTTTGTGTTTAATTAGCATTTAGTTAGCGCAACTTGAATATATGGGAATTAAGTAAGGCTGGGTGATTTCACGTGGATAACTATCTTCGATTATCCCACGGTAATGACCTAGGTTCCCATTTGTCCACCCAGAGGAACCATTTCTTTCATTCTTAACACTGTTCTACTGGCCCATATTGGATTAGTAGGGGCATTTGGGGGTTCTGAGCTTTTAAGGTTCTTCTAGGAAGTGCAAATATTAGGTGTGGTTACATTACTTATCCTGGAATACCCTAGACCTCTAGAGTTTTCTTCAGTCACAATATATTCCAGTGACCATTTCACACCAGTTGAGATTAGTCCCCAGACTCTAGCTGTCATTAGTATGGGGGATGCACATAGTGCTACTGAATCTCACCATCCTACCACCTTACACACATCAAATTCTTTCGCTAGCGAACGTATACTTTGACAACGGTTCATCTGTACTGCTGCATCAATTTTGGCGATGGTTTTTTCTGTTGCAACAATATGTGCTTGGCCCGGCTGTCAAAGATCTGTCGTGAACTGACGTCCTTTCAAAAACATTCGTGCCCAGTCTGTCACTGTTGTCTTCAACACACATTTGTTACCGTACGCTGCTTGCATTCTTCGATGAATATCCACTGGTCGACATCTTTCAAATGAAAGAAACTTAATCACCGCTCTTTGAGCTTTTTTGGATGGATTTTGGATCAACCCGGCCATTTTCTCAACGGTCAGAAACAGAACCTATGCATCATGGGACGATAAGCAAGTGCTCTTTTAATCATTGGTCAGTACTTATCACATGACTATGACATGATCATGTTCAAGGTACGCAATTACGCGCAGTGCGGCATGAATGGATTCCAAATGAACGCCCCTTATAGTTAAATTCATATAGTATTGGAATAGAAAGAGTTTATACAACTGATCTTAACACCACAGGTTATAGTGTTCTATATTTAACGTTTCTTCCATAAGATTTATCATTGGTTTAATCTCAAAACAGGAAATTGAAATCCACAATATTTGTATTCTCTGTAGAGTATGTCAATGTCAGCGACACTGCCTTCAAGTAAACCTGATAAAAAATCCTCCCAGGCAGCAGCAGTAAGTTATGGTTTCATAAACGGTAGATTCTGGTTAATGATCTTGCTGTGTGTAAAGAATAACTATTCATATATTTTCCATACTAGAAAGATTCCATTTAATGATGTCATCTGTTAAACTGGGCAGCCATTTCTTTAGGCCACAGTTTGAGAAACAGAAACAGAATAAGTATAATATGTGTATAGGAGAGTTCTGTTCAATTCTGTCACACTGTGGTAAAGTCATCATTATCATCAAGTGCCCTGCCGGCTGGCGTAGATGTTCATACCTCTCCACAGATCTCGGTATTTGGTGTACTGGATCAACTCTGCTGATGATATTCATCCATCCCACCGTTTCAATCCATGTAGCATCATTTCTCTTGGGCCTCTGCCTCTCTTCCCCTTGATCTTTCCAGTTGTCATGATGTTCTTGAATACCTCTCTTCTTATCACATGACCAAAGAAAAATATTTGTCTCTTTCTTATTGTTGTATATAATGTTCTAGTTTCATTAGCCTCTTTTCGGCAATCATCATTAGTTACTCTGGTAGTCCAAGGAAATCAAAACAATTGTCTCAGGAACCACTCCTGGTAAAGTAAATTGTTTTTATTTAACTTTTGCGCTTTTTTCTTCTGCATTTAATCTCCCAGTGGAGCATAAGCCCTCAACCAAATCATGCCAAGCACTTTGTAGGTGTGTTTATGATTGGTTAAATTTTATAGCTAAAGTTTTCTGTGTGTTGAGGTAGCCAACCTCATGAAAATCCTCCATTGTTGCCTCTTACAGCATGCATGGCAGGTTACTGTGATGCTATTCTATCCTTCCCTTATGGCCCCAGTAACATGGGCAAAGTAAAGGACACTTTTTAATGCCTTAAAGTGTAATGGGCATATGGAGCCAGACTCATATTGTTCAATAGACCAGTCAGCACTTCAGGGGTCATGTGGTCAATACCATGCAATTTGTCTTTACTTCCCAAGACATGTCCTGTACCTATTATAGGTTGGGAGTACAGGTCAGTAGAAAGACATTTAAATATACTCCAAAGCAGATCATGCCCATGACCATCATGCTGACAGGTGTCTACCACTACACTACCACAGCTCCTACCTTTTCTGTTGTATTGATGACTAATTGTGTTAAGAATGTTTGCTTCATGGCAGTGCAGTCAAGACATGTTAGTTATCTTAATCAGTCATAAAACTGGGATTATGAACTTCATCCGTAAACCCCATCGCCACAGTGTTAGCTTACTAAACACAACAAAATTTGGAGGAAATAAAACTCCTGGTCTGTACAGCATGGCCACTGCTTGGGGAAGTGGGCTTTAATTCAGTCGGCAAGGAGAAAACTTCCTGCAGACAACAGCAAGGATACAAATATAGTGGTGATAGTTTTGTACTTTGCCAGTTTACCATTACAATGAATGATTAATTGTTAGCTTTTTATGACTAAATACACCCAAAAATATTTTAAATAGTTTTGAAGTTTTATATACAAAGATCTTACTTGCTTATATTTTCTAGACAAGTTAAAAAGTAACTAATTTGGTTTTTTTTTTTTTTGTTTCTTGCATTTTCAGGTTTCAGGTGATAGCTCAGCTCCATTCTTTTTGTGTATCCTTAGACATGTGCCTGATTTATGAATATCAAGATTAACCAAGAAACTGAATACAAAATGAGAGCAACAACGTTTGCCACTTTAGTATATCTAAAGAAATGCTATACATCATTAATTCATTATATTTCAGCTCTGGGTTTAGTATTGGCACCTATGGCTTCATGGTTAATAAAATGCAGTTTTACAGTTCTTAAGATACCTAGTTGAGGAATTTAAATCAGCTGCATGCAATTTGAAAGCAGACTGCAGGTCCGCTGAATGGATAAGAACGCGTGTTCTTAAACATCCGTTGTGCTGATGCCGAGGTAAGAGGTTTAACCACTACACCGGACAACTGGACTAAAATATTGACCTGTCGTCCTTGACTTGGCGACGTAAATTACAAGTGCCTCTGAAGTTGGAGTGGGTTCGCTTGATGGCGTGGGACACTGTTAATAGGGAAAGCTAACCCACATGCAAAATTCGGTTAATCACTACTGTAAATAGTGTGTATGGACTATGCTTGAGTTCAAAGCGAGTGGGCGAGAAAAAATAAAAAAAAACAGACTGCTTTGCAATGATTTCAATGGTGTGAGATGTCGGTTCTTAGCTCAACTCAACTCAGAAAGTCATGGCAAACTACTGGATGTAAAATTGCCTTGTACTCCCGTATGTTGCCGGGGCCCATAAGGGAAGCAAAGAATAGCAACACCGTAGCCTACCACGCATGTCGTAAGAGGCGACTAAGGAGGCTTGATGGTTCCGTCGCCCTGCTACTGAGTGAGTGCGTGGTGCGACACTGTGAGCTGTGAGTTTCGTGTGAAGTGCTTTTGAATCTGCCCGTTTTTTTTTTAACGTGACTGCATGTTCCGAGCGATGGTAGATGGCTATGTCCCAGAGTTGACCGGTTTTTGCCTTATGCAGAAATGTGTGGCTGCTCGGCTTCTGGTTGACTGCCACTACCGTCGGTGATGAACTGTATTTTCGTGGACTGTGGGTGAACATCTAGGAAACATCCAGATAGGAAAATGACTGCCGATTCCATCAGAGATGAATTGGGTGTTTCGTGGGGGACTGGTGTGTTGACATTCTGGCGGTGGCATTATGCACAGTGTATCTGTGCGGGCTGTTGTTTGTTGAGATTCCTGTCTTTTCCACTTTTCACATTGAGCAATGGGGAGCGTTTTGTGTGATATTCACTGGCACAGGAACGGAGCATAATGGGGACGACCCGTTGCTGTGAAGTTGGAACTGCGACTAACTAACTAACTAATTGCCTTGTAATTCACCAACAGCCAATAAATGTTTGGGTTGATTGGAACATCCTGTAAAGGACAGCAACTAGCATGGTTTGGTGTTTAAGTTTCTCAGCAATGTCTTGCCTGTGTTGTCTTACTTCTGCTTCTCATCTTCCTTCTGCACGTTTCCACAAAAAGGCATCTAATGCCTGGCTAATGGGAAACGCTAATGTTAGCGCAGTAGCTAAATGCTTATTTGCAGGTCCAGTGATCATGGGTTCAAATACGCATTGAGGGGCATTTTTGATGTCGATCCAGTCTAAATTGGGTACCAGGAAATGCATTGAGAGGTGAAGATGGTCAGCATGATACTGATCACATGACCCACGTGTTGATGGGTCTAGCATCATTTGCCCTATATGCCTTCAGGCATGTCAAACAATCCATTTCCATGCCTGACCAATGAATGTGTTTCTTTGCCATACTCTTTCTTGCTCTCCAAATATGTTATTTTCTAGAACTATCTTCAGTAGGCCTTGATTCTATAAATACTATTAGCAAATGAAAATATATAAAGTGGATATTTTTTTTTTGTTTGCTCGCTTTTGAACTCAAGTATAGTCCATACACACTACTTCTAGTAGTGCAGGACTGAATTTTGCATGTGGATTAGCTTTCCCTATTAATATTCACCCTCACCAATGCCACCGCCATGGGTTGTAGTTATTAAGCCTTTTTGAAGCGCAATGTAAAAAAGAGATTGACAACAAATGAAAAATGACACAGCCACTGAAAAATGGACCAAACTATTGTCTGGCAAGTCGGAAAGGTGCCAATGAATAATAGTCACCCTCACCATCAGTCGAACCCACTCCGACTTCAGAAATACTTATAATTTATGTCCCCGAGTCAAGGACGATAGGTCAACATTTTAGTTCAACTGTCTGATGTAGGGGTTGAACCCCTTACCTCGGCATCAGCACACTGGATGTTTAAGAACATGCGTTCTTATCCATTCGGCCATGCTGACCTACTAAAGTGGATATAGGTTTAGGGATATGCATAACATTATTTAGCAATGTATAGTTAAAGTTAGTTGCATATCCTTAACATGACATAGCGATCAATCCCAACAGTTTTGACTATTTGTGATTTACTAGGTAAGGTATGTTTGTGGCGAAGGGGTTACGGATACAGTTCGTAATCCCATTTATTCGCATTTGAAACAAAGCTGCAGGTGATTGGTAGCAGACTGCCTCACATTGGTTTTTTTTTACAAAATGGTATGGGTGCCAGTCGTTCAGAAAGCAATGGTAAACTACTGAACGTAAACAACAGCAAAAAATGCTGGTGTTGACTGCAACATCCTGTAAAGGATATGCAACTAATTTTGTGTATGTTCAGTAGTTTCCTTTGTTTTCTGAATGACTGATGCTCATACCATTGTTAAAAAACAACACAAGGTGGTCTGCTTCCAAATCTCTGCAGCTGAGTTCACATGCAGTATGTGGTATTATGAATGGCATTCGCTAGCCCTTCGCCACCAACGCTGGCCAGTGTACAGTGACATTACACATTTCTATGTTGAGAATGGGACTTATGATGCTACCAGTTTTATTTATACTGTTTACACACTGATAATTCATAATTTATAATTCAAAAATTACACAACATAAATTAGGAGTAGTAGCAATAATAGGAGCAAATATTCCTTAGTAGAATACAAAAACTTCCTGATGTCAGCCACAGGAATATAAAAGAAGGAATAAACATAGCAAATGCTATATAAAGTAGTGATTAAAATGTTAGTTGTATCAATCTCATGTGCTGCCAATCATTTCTGATACTGATGTACCTCCATGCCATGATGTCAGATTTTCTAGCATCTTGTCTCATGGTCTCCCCATGCCTCTCATAGACTCAAACATGTATTACTTAATTTAAGTAACAACTGCTTAGGATAGAACAAGTAACAGCTGCCCTTGATAGCAAAATGTTACATTTAAAACAGAGAGAAAATGTGTTATATTATGAGATTAGTAAGTTACAAAAACCTAAACAGTTGCAGGATTTTAGGAATTTATTCCTGATGTCAGCTAAACATGTATTGTTATGCCCTTAACTTCTGCCATAGTTGTGGACAATCTGGCACCAACGGATATTGTGGTGTCCTATTCTGTCTTGGCTAAGTGGTTTGACTCACAACCATCTAACGATGAGAGAGAAAGAAAATCCAGTGTGCATTCAAAACAGAGCCAGAAAGATGCTGATCTTAATTTGGCACTGAGTCTAGATGACAGTAAGTCTTTGATCTATTTTTGCTTCCCTGATTCATCGATGTATAATTTTTTCAGTCTTTGATGTTCTTTAATGTCTTGTCATTTTGTTCATGAATATAAACAAAATGTTTCTTAGTCACACCATTTATTTATGTCTTTGATATCTCTATTTTTAATTTAGCAGAAAAGTATATCTTTCATTTAGGTTACATGTTACTAAAAGGCTGGTGCTGTGGCTTAGGAGAGGTCAACACATTTCACATTCCTGACATACCGAGTCGAGGGTTCGAAATCAGCTGCAGGCAGTTTGGAAGCAGACTGCCTTGCGTTGATTTCGATGGTACGGATGTCGGCCGTTCAGAAAACAATGGGAAACTACTAAATGTAAAAATTGTCAAGTAAATCACAAAGTTAAATATTGCTAGCCTTGACTGTCACGCTGTTAAGGATATAGTTATTTGCATATCCTTTACAGGATGTCTCAGTCAACTACAGCATATTTCGGTTGTTTGTGATTTCTTAGCAAATTTATGTTCAGTAGTTTGCCATTGCTTTCTGAATTATCAGCACTCATACCTTTGTATGGAAACCAAAGCCATGTGGTCTGCTTCCAAATTGCCTGCAGCTGTTTTTCGAATGCAGTATGTGAGATTATGAATTGCATTCATAACCCCTTCGCCACAGAGGCAGCTAAGGACATACAACTAACTTAAAAGGTAAAATTAATTCCATAGCAATTACTGCTATAGGATTTGATTGTTAAGAATTTCACGTATTTAAAAGTAGTGGTGTTATGAGTGATGATCTGCCACCTTAATCTGTTCAGATTATAATCTGCTATAGTTCCAAGTAAATGGAAATATTCTTCAACAAGTGAATCGGTACAATTATCTTGGAACAGTTATAACATCTGATGGGAGATGCCTTGAAGAGATTAGAACAAGAATCGCCATGGCGAAAGTAGCCTTTAGCAAGATGAAAAACATTCTGACCAATAAAAAGATGTCAATTGAAACGAGAAAAAGAGTGTTGAGGGGATACATAGAGCCTGTTCTTTTGTATGGATGTGAAACTTGGACAATGAACAGTCAAGCTGAAAAGCATCTGATGGCTGCAGAAATGTGGTTTCTGAGGAGAATGCAAAGAATACCATGGACAGACAGAAAAACCAAGACCAAGTACTACAGGAGACAAATGAACAACGTAAACTGATTAGAGAAATTAGACGTAGACAGTCAAAATTTTTTGGACATGTTATGAGAAGAAATGGATTGGAGAACTTAGTGACAACTGGCAAGATTGAAGGGAACAGACCAAGAGGAAGACCGAGAGGAAAATACCTGGATGGCTTGGCCACATGGCATGGACGAGACAGGAACACTGAGCTGATCCACGACACTGGTGATCGAGTGAAATGGCGAGTCATGACCGCCCACGCTTTCCGGCATGGCACATGATTGATTGATTGATAGTTCAATTACTTAGTGCACTATGGTGATCAATTTTGACTGCTATACAACAACATGTTCTCCAATCATATTTTTCATTCTGACCAATTAAAGTTTTATCATTGTTTCTAAGAAAATATATAATAAGGTGAATGATAACTCTCAATCATATGTGTCATACTCCAGCAGTGATTATTTTGTTTTAGATAACCATGAAAGAAAATCCCATTGCAACATACGCCTGTGAGACCTGGACACTTACTAAACAAGCTGAACAGCGCATAAATGTTACAGAATATAAATGTTTCAGACGAGTTCTAAGAATATCTTGGGTAAAGAAAAGAACAAATGCACCCATACTTCAAGAGCTGAATATTGAAGAAGGTTGGCTATTAAAGAGGATAAAACAAAGAAAATTGAAATATTTTGGTCACTTGAAATGCCACGAAAGTTTGGAGAGAACAATAATGGAGGGGTATATGCCTGGGAAGAGAGGACGAGTAAGGCCAAAGAGAAGATGGTTGCAGGATGTGGCGGATGATCTCCACATGGGTGTATCGGACGCGGGACATCTTGCTTATGATTGAGAGATTTTCCAGAAGGTTGTTATGGGAGTGAGGTTCTGCAAAGGACATGCTACTGAATGAATGAATGAATGTTTTTGTCAAATTATTCATTCCAAATACAGGTATAAACTACAAAACATGTCATTCCTCCATTAAAGTTTTCATGATATGCTTATAAATCTAGTCTTGGGAAGATATGTCATGGTAGTTTTCCTTTGCCTTCCACACCCACATGGGTTGTTTGTGACCTCCACATTTAACACAAGTTCAGAGGACAAGTGAGTGCCCTGCTCTGCTCAGGACAACATTGTCCACTGATTCTGGTTGGATACTTGGTTTCCCCGACTTGCTTTTGCCACACTGTCAATGACTACGAAGTGTTACATAAATATACAGATTGAAAATTGATGTGATAATATCATGTTGTTCATACATATATCAATATTTAAAAAAAAAAACATAAATGTGTATTAATAGTTCCATTTCAAGGAAATGAAACGGCAATTGGTAACTTTTATACAAGTAATGGCAGAGAATAGACATGTGTAACACTATAATTGATGAAAGTGTTGCTTTGTTAGATAAGAGATAATTACTACAATCATGTACATTCATACTCATAGATGGATATTAAACAATTTTAAAGATAGTTGTAAAAATGCATTGTTTAATACTTTAAGTATGTATTGTGAGTTATGTCCTTCATTTAATTTATGTAAACATGTTAATGTGCATCAATTAGAGCCATCACAGACAGGAAATGACCAGAAAATACCAACACCAATAATGCCAGGAACACTCATAGCGGAGCCATTTTCGTGGAAAAGTTTAGTCACTGGTCAACCGATTCTAAGACTTAGAACAACAGGAACCAAATCTGCAGTACTGAGTCTCCCACCTGGGTAAATAAACATTTGTTGACATATGTTTTTTTCACATGCAAATTCAAAGAGATAAATTGACAAATAAATAAGTTTGAAACAAACTAGGAATGAAAAAAGAATTACTAAATGAGGTTTGACAAGTAAAATACTTCAGGCATATAACAAGACATAATATCCTTATGAAAACTATAGTATGAGGAAAGGTGGAAGGTATAACTACAAGAGAAAGACAAGTGTTTAAACCTGAAGATAACATTATATGAATGATTGAAAAGATGATATAAACCAAGTGGAAATGACAGCAATCTGGCCACCAGAAAGATAATGTATATTACCACTTCACTAAAGTGAACAAGTAGCGGTCTTCAGATCTCTGTACAGGACTTAAACACTTGTTTAGTAAACTAAAGATAGGAGACACTGTTGAATGTAACTGTGAATTGGTAAAATGGTGGCCAAACATTTGCTGCAAGTGTCCAACATATGCAGAACAAAGAAAATTGCTTTGACCTACACACAATCCATTTAAAGGCAAGCTCTATGAAGATGTACAGCATTCTCAAGGTGACTGCTGATGTTTTTAAATATATTCAGGATGACATCTAAAGTTTCACAGAGTGGAAGATTGCACATCATGTCAAGAAACAGAAAATACTGGAGATCCATTGAATCTGACTTTAGTTGTGATGTTGACAACTGATCTGATCACATTGTTTTCATTACGGACTCAAGGAGTATGCTTAGTAAGGTGGAGAAAAGAATGGTTTGTGTGGAATGGCTCACCTTGCTTCAGAGGTCACAGATTGTGAGAATTGTATGGATTTTTTGCCCTGGCCATGCGGTAGTGCTGGGGAATGAACAGGCTTATTGGTTGGCAGGGAATGCACCTCTTGGTGGTAGAATACCTATGGACAAGGGGGAGGTGGTCATGTGCTTGTGGGACCAGGTGGAGAAGGTGGGGGAACAGATTGAGAACCTGTATGTGGAAAGGATGAGATTACAGGGGATTTGCAGGGGTTCTGGTAGAATCTCAAAACTGAGAGAGAAGACCAGGAGAACTTTCAATCAGATAGCGGTGGGAATGAGTAGTATTGTGACTCATCGCTGGTTGTTGAACGAGGGGACGGAGCGCATATGATAATGCCCGTTGTGCAGTGATGTCAGTTCTTAGCTCAACTCAACTCGACTCAACATAAGACATATTTCTATAATTTGGAGCTCCAGTCTGTCCATCCCTACATCCATAAATCCGTTGGTTTGTCTGATTGTCTGTCTGCCTGCCTGTCTGGTGTGTTGGCTGTCTGGCATGTTGATTGACTGCTTGCCTAGCTGGTTGTCTGTCTCTCAGTATCTTGTCCGTCTCTCAGTACCTTGTTGTCCATCTATCTTATCTAACTGTGTCTGATGGTCTGTCTGATGCTCTATCTGTCTGATAGTTTTTATCTGAAGGTGTTCCTGTATTTATGTGTCTAGTTGCCTATCTCATGTAACTAATCTATCTCATCTAAGCTTGTATGTTGAGCTGTCTGTCTGTCTAATGGTCATCCTTGCTCTAATTTATGTTTGGTCCACTCTTGCTGTTAAGCATAGAAGGAAATGAAGAGATCATTCTAGAGTCAAATATTTCTTCTTGACAGTATTTAGTCACTTTTTGAATAGGATTTTTGTGCAGTTTATCATTTGTCTTGTTTCTTGGTCTATTTCTTGTGCAGTAATGAAACTTAGTTGTTGCAGACACCAAGCAGTTACTGGCCAGGCTTGATTCTCATATGATGTCTAAATCATGTTGTTTGCTGCCTCTTTTATATGTTAGCAACCAAGTATATTCATCTATCTAACACTGCATGTCACTGACGGTTTTCTGTATGGGTTTGTACTTTAAGATATGTTAGTGTTTATTACTATAAAATTTTCAAAACTATGTTTTCCCGTAGTGAATTTGAATAACTGAAGACACAAACCATAGATTGTACGATTTATTGCCTTATTGCCTAGCATATTTCACTACATCTCGTCAGGTACATACTGCAGAAGTCACACAATATAGAGTAAAATAACTAGATACGTCTTATCTATAAGATTTCACAAGAATATTCTTATTGTTACAAGAGCCAAGCTTGCATAATAGCTAGAACACTTGCTCACCAGCTGGATGGTCCTGAGTTAAAATCTCCTTTGAGGAATGATTATGGCCACATGACTCTGACTAAAATGCAGCCTCATAAAATGGGTGCCAGAAATCTTTTCTGAAAGCTAAATGGACTGCTGCAATACTGCTCCATTGACCTCCATTTAGTCAATATAATATGGACCTAGGCACCCATTCCCCAGCAGGTCGTCATGGATATAAAGAAAGTCATATACACTGGTCAGTTGGACTAAAATGTTGACTTCTTGTCCTTGACTTTGGGACGTAAATTACAAGTACCTCTGAAGTCGGAGTGGGTTCTCCTGAGATGGCGAAGGACACTGGTAATAAGGAAAGCTAATCCACACTGTAAAATTCAGTTCAGTGCTACTAGAAGTAGTGTGAATGGACTACGCTTGAGTTCAAAGCAAGCAGCGCACAAACAAAAATATTTCTTTATATTTTTAAAAACTTATTTACTATTTTGTTTATTCCTTAATGTATTGGTAAACTATTCTTCTGTGATAAATTTATCAATTTACTCAATGTATCAAGAAGAGATAAGATCAGAAATGAAGAAATCAGGACCTAAGTGGGGATTAGAGCTGCACTAGATTTTATGAGAAGGCAGCAAGTCAAATGGTTTGGCCATGCAAGTAGGTTACCAACTAACAGTATACCACAACAAGCAATGATGTACAGACAAGATGGATGCAGAGGAATAGACTGATCACATAAACAATGGACGCAGAGAATAACAGTCCATAAGTGGGCACTCTCCCGCTATTTATACTTTACCTTGACACTGCAAGGTACAAAAGGAACACGACGAGATGAGAGATGAGATTAAATTTATTGTATTGACATATTTTTAGTATTTTCTTTTTTTAATGTTGCATATCTCTTGCAGGACATTGCAGTCAACACTAGCATTTTTCAGCTGCTATTGATGTACAAGGCAAATTTTACGTTCAGTAGTTTGCCATTGCTTTCTGAATGGCCGGCTCCCATATCATCACATTTTAACTCAACGCGACATGGTATGCTGCACAAATCGGTCGTGGCTGCGTTTCGAACGCTTGGTAAGCAGCTCACGAATCACGTTCGCAAGCCTTTGGCCACAGAGTACGAAACATAAAGTAAGTTAGGTAATGGACAATCTTTCACGCTTTGAGACGTATTTTAATGTGGTGCCAGGTCCAAATTTTATAGACCAATCAGCGCTCAATGGGTGACAAGGTCAACATCGGTGATTCTGGTCACCTTAAACTCCCAGAACATTCTGTGGTAGCCATTTTAAGCTGGAAGCCGAAATCATTTTTAAAAAAAATCCCTGCATTAGTTAACATTTCAATATTCTTGTGTTTAGTGATAAGGGAACTATTATGATTTGTTCCTTAGTATTGACACTGCTGCTTTTAAATTTATTCTGACATTTATCTTTATACCACAGACGTCATGTTCTGAGGTTCAATGCCACGTCTCCTCTGGGCCACCATGTTCACATGTGTTCATCAGTCAACTTTTTTGTAGGAGATGAGGAAACTGTAATGCCTCAGCTAACTAGTGTAAGTTCTGTTCCCTCCACTGGTAAATCCTGTAATGTATGAAATATGAAGCACTCTAAAGTATCAGTGCAATGAATTTTAGCTGTTTGTCTTGCAGTAGCTCTTAGAGACATATAAATTAAGGAAGTGAAAAATTGATGGGACATGAAAACACATATTCATGTTTGCAGTGATTCTAATTCATTATTGAAAAAAGTGATAACTATATATTTTTTTGAAATCTTTCTTTTTTATTTTAAAGTTTGGTAAAAATACCTAAATACATAATAATAGTACAGATTGTAGTCTATATAAGTGTTCTTGGATTATTGAAACTCTTAATTGGATACACTTAACAAGAATCTTTAATTAACCAGCGAGAGGACCTGATCGTTCGGGACCACATCGATTGACGGATGTCAGTCGTGGCGATCGGGCACATCTTGAGCTACAGCCTATGATGGGTGACGTTGTAATATTCGGTTGTGATAATTTGGTCATGTCCAGCATGTGCCACGTGAGTGGCACCTTGCAGTCATGACAGACCAAAGTGTGTGAGTTGGAATGTGGCCAATATTCCATCACAATGCCTGGGCAGAGCTTCAGAGAAACATGTGGTGCCCAAACGACATGTCCTCTCTCTCGACCTAGTCTTGTGTATTCCAGAGGAATGGGTAACCAATACGTCTGGCACAAGGTAGGCTGCAGACGCTGGCGGCACAGCGTCAATCCTCCGAGACCTCGCCATCACGAGCAGATTGCGAGTTATGGCCAGGCCCTAGAACCCAAGGGACCCGGCTTAGAGGCGTTCAGCCAAGTCCCACAGGTGAGGGCCTCGTACGCGTCCGGACCGTAAGGGCGCGCACATCTGTCAATCACAAGTGTCCGGACCTGTGTAAAGTGTGCACTATCATCAGACTCTCCGCCTGACTTTAGCAGACCCCACGACCAGCGGGAATAGGCCCGCCAGAGCTACCGCAGGAGACATTACTTGTCTATTGTGAGCAATGTCTCCCATCCCTCCACTGTGTGGCTCTCGCGACCTGCGAGAATAGGCCCGCCGGAGTGGTCTAGTGGTTACACATGCCAGGGATCCGGGGTTTGTTTCCGGGCCCGGTCAAGGATATGCACTACTGATGAGCTCAAACGAGAGTGAAACTCAAGTCTAGTGCTTCCACATTGACGTGGATAGGCCTTAGGTTCATACCAGAATACGATCAGCGTTGCCAGTAGTGGGTTGTGCTCAATATTTAATTCTCAAATCCCGAAACAACGAAATAAATCAATTTGACTATAAATTGAAAATTGATATGATTTTGTTACATAATTTTTACACCTTGTTATTCTTTTATTAGTTGTAACAACTAAAATACTGTAAATCTATCTCAGTATATTTAGTTATTTCAACAGAACATTCCTTTACCTTTAATATGGTATGTCATTTATATGAATAATTTTTAAATTAACAAAGCTTCAGCTTAAATTCTAGAATTACTTAGTGTGGAAAACGTGAACATAAATTAATTCTGCTACAATGTTTTTATGAGCATAAATTAATTCTGCCATGGTGTGTTTTTATGAACATAAATCAATTCTGCCAAAGCGTGTTTTTTATGAACGTAAATTAATTCTGTTACAGCATGTTTTTTATGAACATAAATTAATTCCACCACTGCATTCTTTTTTTTAACATACATTCTGCCACACCCTTTTTTTTATAAATATAAATTAATTCTGCCACAGCCTGTTTTTTATGAATATAAATTAATTCTGCCACAGCCTGTATTTTATGAATATAAATTAATTCTGCCACAGCCACACATAGAAGAGAATTAGAGACAGAGGTGAATAACTGGGGGAGGGGGGGGCATGTAGGAATCTGCATGAGATAGCAAAAGATATGAGAGCTTGTCAAAAGTTGGTTGAGATTGGCGATTACAAGGCAGATGATGAAGAAGTGGACAATATTGTTAAAGTAAGGGGAAACTGCCACAATATCTTCCTAAGAATAAGTTTATGTAATTTCAGAAACGTATTGCCTGTCTTCAGACTGACAATGAATGTGGACATAGATAATAATGAGATGGTTAAATAAGCATTGACTGGGTTTGTTATTTTACAGGAGAGCCTTCGATTTCGTGAATATGCAACCCAGTTTATTGCCAATCTAGGCAAATGCATGCTGGGATTCTCAGATGCTGAACAATTCAACATCGCTAGTGCAGATCTTGTGAAAAGTTATTGTCCATACTTTGATAACAAGCAGATGTCTAAGACTGACAATTTTCAGGTTGGTATCGACAAATGAATTATAGCTTTGCATTTCTGTTAGTTAATGATCGTATATGTTCCTTTCTTTAATAATTTGGTTGGAGTCTGTTGAAAATAATATACCTAAATCCTGTTGAGGAAACATTACCAACTAGCCTATATGTGCTGTACAGAATCATGACCTGAGTGCATCCTAAAATACCTTTCGACAAATGTGAACCTCCTGTAACAGTCTACACCTCTGATTTCTGAGCTAGGAGAGGGGAAAGAGCTTTGCAACACTGGGTCAGGAGAAAGGTCTTTACACCAACCACTCTTCAATAGATGCAAGCCCTTTTCATGATTCAGACCACTTGAACATAATTGCATCAGATTCAACAGTTACAACTTAGTCTTCAAGGCATTCATGAACTAATCCACACAAAATGTACTAGAGTCTAGTAACTTAAAGAATCTCTTTTACTTGCTTTGTGGCATATTTGCTATATGGTGTAAGCCCCATATTTATTTAAGACCAATCTGCACTTAATGAATGATATCACTACCATGCTGTCTGCCTTTTACTTCCCATGATATTCCTGGTACCCATTTTAGGCAGTGAAAGAGGAACCCCAGTATGCCAGTAGTTTTACACTTTCTTGTTGTTTACTATGTCCTGCGATTTCTACTCCTTTCCTTTGTCTTCTATGAGAGCTAATCAATACCTATGAAAATATTTATCTTGTTACTCCAGTGACCTCAAGGTTTCTCTAGCAGTTGATATATCTGTTCATTATTTAAACTTGCTTTAACATGTATTCACCAAAATCAAAAATAGACCAGAAAGGAAAGATTCTGTAAGTTTTAATTAAAAGAATTAGAATAATACCAGTTTTGAAATGCTTTGTTTTGTCCTCGTTAAAAGATCTTCAAGGATTCCCTGTACCTGATGCTTCGCAAAAGTCTCAAGGATATCATTACACCAGAGATAGCCTTTGCCTGGCGCGCATTCAACTTTGATGTAACCACACCCAATATCTTATCAATACCAGTTGGAAGCCGACCAGGTAACATTTGGTAGAAATAACAAATGTGCTGTTTTAAATAGTCATGTTAGATAAATGCCATCAGTGCATTCCTAACTGCAATTTGTTTGTTTCAGCTTATTTTATAATTTTAATGGTTTCTTATTAGCTCATGTTTTATTTTTATTTCTATGTGTTTGTGACAGTTTAGAAGAATCTTTTCCATATTTTAAAAATGATTACTTCCTTTTAATGTTTTGTAAAAGAAAATATGTTTCTTTTTAGTTTGTAGTCACTTGTTTTAAGTTACATATTTTAGACTAGTGAAATAATATAATAGACTTTCAAACTAGAGAAATAAAATGGCTCCTTTTTTTGCTGTTAGAACTGGGTTAGTTGAATGTACACTGATGTGATGTAGAACAACCAACCCATGATCCTGTTCTAATACTTGAAAAAACTTATCTGAAGAATGTTTGACCCAGTGAAAGATGGTAGCACTATGAAAGGTGAGATCAACCAGCAAATTAATACATTATAAATGAATGCTTGCTCGAGCTAACAATGGTTAAACATGGCATAAATACTAAGAGCTAAAGGAGAGTTAGTGTATCTTTAGGTTTCACCTAGTTAAAGGAGGTCTCCATGGTGAAATGGTTAAGCCATCTGTCTCGCACTCTGAAGGTCATGGATCCATTCCTGCACTCCGTTTGCGTTGTTCAGACCACTAGTGCAGTTTTTCCAGAAACTCCTAGGAGTCGTCACTTGAGCTATGGAGTTTATGCTTTGTGTGATGCTCTCAGCAAGTGGCTTGCCATTCTGCGGAGAGAGACAGGGCCAGGTGGGGTAAAACCTGGTACAGTTGTTGACAATGTCGACTATAGTAAATAGTTAAATGTGGTGATATTATTGCAGACAAATTTACATTCTGAGAATTAATGCAGTCAAAGAAGAATATTTCTGATCCACTGAAAGATAGTAATATAATAATACATGGGGGTTTCAAATGAAAACCTTAAAAGTGTGATAGAAATTACAATAACCATTTCAGAATATATTCACCCAAAAAAATACATTTAAGGTTTTTATTTAAAGCCTCCTCGCAATATATAAGTCATGGTTGTGTGTTCAAATCCTCATTAAGCCGGCAATCTTTTTTCATAGACCCGGGTGCCTAGCTCGAACTAGCCTAAAATAGTACCAGGAAATGTTCTGGGAAGTAAAGGCTAGTGTGAAATTGATCACATGACCCATCTATTGGTAATTTATCTATAATCGGGCTAGCACAATATAAGCAATGTATTTCAAGGCATGGAAAGAGGTTCCTTTAGTAGTTTTTACTTTACTTACATTTACTCAATCAATCAATCAGGTGCCCTCCACAATGAAGGTTGGCTGCAATGGATCTCTAACACTGTCTGTCTCTCGCCTTGACTGTACATTCTGTCAGGCTGATGTTCGTCCATCTCTTGATGTTATCTTCCCACTTGTATCGTTGCCTACCTCTTACTCGCTTGCCCTCAACCTTACCTTCTAGTATGGTTTTTATAAGAGTATCATGTCTTTTAACGTGGCCGAAATATTTCACTTGCCTCCACTTTATTTCTTTCATCAACTCTCTTTTCATTCCCAGTTTTTCTAGAACGTCTGCATTTGATTGTTTTTGTTTCCATAAAATACGACATATTCGTCTGTATATCCACATCTCCGGGACTTCTAGGCGACTTTCTAGCTGCTTGTTCACTGTTCAGGCTTCCGAGCCATACAGTCGCGTTGAATATACATAGCATTTGACAATTCTCATTTTTAATGCGTTATTAATCTCTCTAGATGTTACTACTGATTCCATGCCGTTGAAAGCATTTTTGGCCATTCCTATTCCCTTTTTTTATTTCTATTTCACTTCTGCCATCATCTGTTATTATATGTCCATGATAGGAGAAACTTGTTACTTGTTTTAGTATCTGCCCGTTTACTGTGATGTTCATTGATGACCTTTCCTTTTCACTGCTAATTATCATAGTTTTTATTCTTTGGATGTTAATATCTAAGCCACATTCTGCACTGTGCCTGTTTACTTGTTCCACTAGGTCTTGTAACTCTTGCTCACTTTCTGCTAGTAACACAGTATCGTCAGCATACCTAATGTGAACGCCTGATGCGTCACAAAATGGGACAACAAGGCACTAGATATTGATGACACCAAAACCAGTAGGGGAATTTGGAAGTATCTAAGTTCATCAGCCAAGATATTTTTAAACAGCTTGAAAGGTCAAGCTCTGAACCCGAATTGTTTCGGTTTCCTAAAACTCTACCTCAATTTTCGTTGTCCTGTAGCTTTCTCAGGGTCGGGGAATGCCAGATGTAATGTATACTTTAGGTTAGAGCTGTCAGAAAACAACGCAGGCCACATAGTTTATAGGTGCATACGAGAATCCGAGATAAACGAAGGCTGTCTAGAGACCAAAATGGGTACCGTGGGCTGGCAGATTTATGGCAGTGGGAACGTGCTTGAGCTGAGAAATCTACTTCAAGGAGCATGAACTCAAACAAGGACTATGAACTCAAAAACAAGGTCGTATTGGGGTGAAGGTAGTTAGATTAATAATAAGATGCAAATTGAAGCAGGGTACGCGAAGTACTGATTGGATGACAAGGGACAGCGACGTCACGTGATTCAAGAAAGGCGCCAACTCGAGAAGTAATATATACTTGAGGATCCAGTCAGTTAGGAGAGTCGAGCAGGAGAGAGGACAGTTAATAGTGGACTCCAGGAGCGGCGAGGGGCCTGAGCCCTCTTGGGGCAGCCCAAGGAACATAGTAACAGGACTTCAGAAATTGTGGCTAATCCGTGCCCAAGTCTGTATAGTATCTGTAGGAGGAGGAAGTGAAGGAAGACGGACAAGCGCTCATGCTAGAACTCGTCTGAATCACTGATAGGAGTGAGAGCGACTAAGGATCTGTGAACGGAACCTACCCAAGGCAGATAAGCCAAAGAAGGGAAAGACACGCAGAGTCCGAGGGTCGTTAAAGTGCAAGAAAGCCACTTGAGTTAAGAGGACCGCCAGCTAAGGAGACCGCTCGTTCGTTGCAGTAGATGGCTAAACGTCACACAGGACGACCATAGCCAGGGACACTGCGGTTGGAACCACACAGGAGACTGTCAAATACAACTGGAAACCGGTGGTGGGATCCACGGCAAACGAGGTTGAAGAGAGCAATCGTATTTCAAATATGGGACCCAGATGATCAACTGGACGGCAGAAGTTGAATGTAAGTTGACATAAGACTTAGACCTAATTAGTTTAATTGTATATTATAATCAGATATCTTAGTTTAGAGAGCTATAGCAAACTACCGTAGGTGAACTTACCGCGTAATCATGAACGACCGACAAATGTCAGGACTGAATGCGACGTCCTACATATTACCGATATTTAAATGGCCGAAATAGAGTGATGGGAGTCATATTAATCGGTTAGATAAGCAGAGTGTGGATAAACTGTATATGTTCATGTAAACTGAGCCATTAGCCTACAAGATTAATGAGAACTAGGCTAGTGCAAGTGCATGTAAATACGAAGAGATGGCAGTATTGCAAGAATATAGACACAGCGACCAAACACAGCAGATGGCAGAAGAAGAATATACTGGGTAAACTGGAGTTGCCTAGACATACTGGGTATAGCTGAATAAACAGTTACCCGCTGAACAAGTTGGATGGGAGCGAATTAATTCCCTGGGTATATGGGTTGATAGATCAATCTGTGGATCAATGGGTATTCGGGCTGAACACATGTACCACTAATAAGCCCATGGAGAGATAGTTATGAAACAAAGGCCGGTGTAATTCCTAGCTTTAGTCCTTTACTTAATGCGGTTAGGAGGTGATTGTAGGTAGTATTTCTCTAACATCTGGTTGTATAGTTTATTACATTATCTACCTCCCCTTGTGGCGTCATGCAGTATTGTGTTGTTTTTTGGAGTCGATTATACATAGATGTGTCTTCAATGCATGTACTGGTTACTTTATGTGATTATGCTGTAGATTGTCACTCTGTTACCGTTCAGAAGAAAATAAATATGTTTGAGTTGCCTTTTATTTCGACTTGTCAGTCTGAGATTGTGTAGATTATAGTAGTTTAGAGACTTTGTGAGGTGGGTTGTACATCTCTTCTATAACCTGATGACATACACCACGAGACATTGATGGTGCAATAGTAATTAACTATTGTTCTCACGCGGAGACACGAACCTACATCTGTCGTATCCTTTACTCTCATCCTCTTTTTCTCCTTCTCCCTTGTTCTCCCTCTTTCTTTACCATCAAAGGTAGTGTGTAGTAGGCAGAGTTCGACTGAGGAACGAACTTTTAGGCTTCAAACTATTTATACCATTTCCCTCATCATTCTTTTCTTTCTCTTCTCTCTCTTCTCCCTCCCTCCTCTCTCTTCTTCCTCTTCTTTTCTAGCTGTCACACTAAGAATGTTTATGATTCTTCCATTGATGTTAAGTCCAGAAAAATTCTTTATGTGTATATATTGAAGAGGCTTGGGGACAGTACACATCCTTGTTGTACTCCTCTTTTTATCTCTATAGGCGACGAATAGTTATTTCCGCCATCAAATAGACGCCACTTGTTCTCAGTACAAGTTACTAATGAGTCTG
Organism: Cepaea nemoralis; assembly: GCA_014155875.1. Lineage (NCBI taxonomy): Eukaryota > Metazoa > Mollusca > Gastropoda > Stylommatophora > Helicidae > Cepaea > Cepaea nemoralis. The sequence continues at coordinate 372,919 of JACEFZ010007177.1, read as the reverse complement.
ATGTCCTTTCCGTCTACTCCTATATCTTGAAGGCACGTAGTTAGTCCTTCATGTTGTACTTTATCAATAGCTTTCTTGTAGTCTATGAAACATTTATTATAATTTATTTATTCTAGAACTGAACTATTTTAAATTATTTGTTTACTCTAGTTTTACATTTGTTTTGTTTTCTTTTGTTGTATTATTTTTGGAATCAGATACTCAGCAGTCTGCTGTTTCTGGTATGATTTTTTAACGTAATTGTTTTGCTGCATATGCTTTCAAATATGTAAACCGCAGTTTGTGGAACACTGCATTTATCTGCACTTACTGAGCTTGAAGCATCTATTTCTAAATTGATTTTGTTCATGTTCCATTACATTCCCATTTATTATTTTTTTCCACATATTCTAGATCTTTAGTTAGATTTTCAGCACATTATGTATATGTGTGTGTGAGTGCATTATATATATATATACCCTCATTTGGTGATAGTTGGATGTGCACCATTTAACATTAGCTGTGGTAATTAACTAGAAGACCATACATATTATTTGTGCACTATTTGTATAAATATATAGCTTATGAAACAGCCATTAGAGCTCCTTTTACAGTAAATGTTGCCTTTTTTTCACCTCCAAGTGGAGCTGAGGTGTCATGGTGGCTAGGTACCCTGAGCAGTACAAGAAAACTTAACTTTACTATTGAAGAGGTTGTAAAATCTATCTTTTAACTGTACAAAAATACCTATTGAGATGGTGTATCTTAATTGTACAAGCAAGCTCGACCATATTAGGTGTTTGTATTTGACTTTCATCAGATATTTGTAGATGAGCTATTTTCTCATTATGTAATATTTGAGTGACCTGTCTCTGGTGCAACAACAGCACCCCCTGCCTATTGCTGTTGTTATCTATCTAGCATTTAGTTTTCTCAAGAAATGTAACACTGGCCTTGATGTGGTGAATCAAAGCAGATTGTGTCTGAGTGATATGTATTTATACCAAATGTGCATAATTGTAAATTCATTTGTCTTCTACTAGTACATTCTATGGTTTAAGGGAAGTGAGAAATGAAGAAAGAAAATATGCTGTTCTCTCTTTATTTGTCATTCAGCATATTTGAATGGAATCTTGTGTATGTAAATACTTATACAGTATTTATGCCTGCCTTGTAGATAGCAAACTTCAGTGACAAAACAGAAAGAACAATATTTAGTTGTTGAACCAATGTTTAGTTATTAAACCAACGTTCTGTTGTTGAACTAATGCTCAATTATTATAGCTAGGTTAAAGTAAAAAGTTTTATATTTTCCTGAAGTCAATAGAACAAGAAAAGCGAGCCTAGGCATTCACCTGAATGCACAACTGGAGAGTATAATTTCCCAAGAATCCGTTCCTAAAACAAACAAAATTAGTGGTAATATTTTTTATTTCTACCTGGAGCTTATTATATTTTTTGTAAGTTGGCATGATTCTTGCCATTTGTTGGTGTTTGTTTAATTAATGAAAAAATTGTTTATAATGTAAATGCATAAACTTACAAGGAGTGATGGAGTGGGGATTGGGGTATGTGTGTGTGCAGTAAGCTTTAATTGTGATGCATGGAAATATGGCTTTTGCCTTCCTTCTGTTATTTAAACAAAGATAAAACTGATGAAATATTTTATTATAATTTAAATGTTTGCTATTCCCATAAATTACAAAAGATGATTATTTTGGTATCAGTAAAGAAGATAGCTTATCATTGCTTTCCTTCTTAGCAGTGACCATACTGGTCAATGACAGTAACGATTGTCTCCAAATAGAGATCCTCTGCCTAAAGTCGTGAAATTGGAGACCATAACATAACCTACAATTATTTGTCGGATGCTCTTCGGCATCATAAACTAGAGAGCTTGGTGACAATTGGCAAAACTAAGGGAAAAGGACAAGGGGAAGGCAGAGAAGTAAATATCTGGATGGCTTGGCCGCAAGGCATGGTAGCGACAAGAACACAAAACTGATCCATGACTCTGATGGTCATGTGAGATGATGAAACATGACTGCCCGTGCTTAGCATGGAATGATGATTCCCATAATCCTTTCTGTTTGGCAATGCATCTATTTGTGAAAAGATATTATTACACACGGGTCTTGTCTTGTCCACCAGCTGGCTGCTGAAAGCAAGCACCTACGTTTTTGTTTGGTCCTTGCCTGTAGAGTATTTTCTCTTGTGATAGTATAGTCAGCAAGGCCGCTTGCCAGTTTGGAATATTCAAAGCAGTGTTTTCTTGTTGTAAACCTGAATAAATCAGGCACAATCAACAGACTGCACAATTTATTGCCTGGTATATTTCACTGTATCTCATCAGGTACATAATGCAGAAGTAAATAGGGTGAAACAAATAGGTGTTCAGTACACAACACACTAGTCACTAACAATGCAATGTAACCACATGTGTTAACCAAGATAGTGGGCATGCTAACAAACTTGACAACGAAGTGCACTGATAATATCATGAGCACAGTCGGGCGCTGGGCTTGTTCTTTGCGAAAGTGTGGGAAAGTCTGATCACCCATTCCTCCATGCATTCAGGCCTACAAAATGTGATGGTGCTGTAACATCAAAGACCAATAGCAAACTGCTTTGGGACAAATATAAAAACATATTTTTTACCAAGATAGTCGCATAGTGATCACCATGTCTTTCTGCTTACCCTATTGTGGCAACTTCGACAAATTGAAGTAAGCATCTATTGTTCATGATGGCGAAGTGGTCAAGCTGTTTGACTCGTGCTCCGAAGGTTGTGGGTTCGATTCCAGGCCGCGCCCTTCGGTTTACGAGTTAAATGTTTCGGAGGCTCCTGTGGGTCGTCGCTAAAAGCTACGGAGTTCGTGCTTTGTGCGATGCTTTCCGTTCTGCGGAAAGAGACCGAGCCATATGGGATAAAACCCGGTGCAATGAAGTCGACCCTGTCGACTTTTAAGCAATTTTTTTATAAAACAAGTAAGATGCATTCTTTTTGTTGACCATGTGACCAAAGTTCAAAAGGTGATGCCCAATGTAAAACACAGAGTATTTTTGACCAATTGGCTGCACAGAATGTCCAGAATTGTCTTTTATTTCCTTTTTCATCCACATTGATATGTGTTCAGCTGTTTGATTCCTGATTAACTGTTCATTTTGCCTTTGCATTTGGTTTGGCACCTGTATTGAAATTTCATATGGCATGATGATGATAATTATGTATCTTAAGTGACGACAAAAAGACATGCTTAAAAAATTCTAGAGGTTGCAAAAATATGTTATAAAGAGCAGAGCACAAAGAAATATATTATAATGGTTAACAGAATTAAAAAATATGCCACAACGATTACACTGAGACAAAGAAAAAAAAATGTTAGTTGCATATCATTTACAGGACGTCGCAGTCTACCCCAGCATTTTATTTTTTGGCTGTTTGTGATTTCTTGACAAGATTACATTCAGTAATTTGCCATTGTTTATTTAACAACTGGCACTCATACCATTGTATGAAAACCAACACAAGGTGGTCTGCTTCCAAATTGCCAGCAGTTGTGTTTTGAACGTGGTATGCAGGGTTACAAAATGGAGTCCTTCCGGCAAGACAAATAAACGTTATGTAATTCAGTGGAAGACAGTCGTTTTAAAGGGCGATCAGCAGAAGACATATATATCTAAGGAGAGAAAATCCATGAGGATAAAACTAAAGGAGAGAATCAAAGACATTATCTTATACTGACACAAACTGTGCATAAAGAATACCTAAGGAATAGTATAGATATAACCAGCGGGTAAAGTTATGGAGATATCAAATTATTTGCTATATAACTTTACAGTGTGAAATGTTCACTACATTGATACTTTAGAACACATGTATGTTTTTATTTAGATGATATTTCCTCTTTACTTATGTTTATTTCTTTTGATTTTATCATTCATTGTTTGTTAGGCATATCATGTCACTTAATTAACTGATGCCTGTATAAAAAAGGAACTAAAATGGTATGACAGAATCACTAATGGTGAGATCTAAACATATTCCAGCAAACCAAAAGATACAGACACTGAATAGGGTGTTTAGAAAACCGGACTAATAGTATAATTAGAAAGTCCTTTCTCTGGATCCTACAGAAATAGATAGAGGACCTAAAATCACATGAAGAAGAGGATTAGAGACAGATTAATACTATGGGATGTCATGGAGGAAGCTGCAGGACATGATAAAAGATAGGATGACCTGGCTAAAGTTGGTTCAAGGCCTAGTGGGAGACAAAAGGCAAAAGAAGAGGATATCATGCCACACTTCTATAAAATGAGGGGTCTTCAAATGAAAATCTTAAAAGTGTGATAAAAAATATATTAACCATGCCATTGTCTTGTAACCTGTCAATATTGTTGTTAAGGATGTCAAGAGTGTTAAGCACATGTCATCACAGTTCAGACAAACACAGTAATGTCATAAGGACAGTTTAAAGACCCATGACATGCACCAAAGAGGGGCAGCTTTCTGTTATCCATTTTTTTATCTGTGACCTCCACTTTCAGTGTGTACCACTTCCCCCATACTCACCAGACCTAGCCCCAAATGATTTCCACCTGTTTGGACAACTCAAAGAGTCATTGGGAGGAAATAATTTTTCTGTCCGATGAAGATATGGTGCGTGAGTGGTTACAAACATGACCAAGAGAATTTTTTTCCACAAGAATCTAAGCACTTTATCAGAGCTGGAGGACTTGCATTGAACTGCAATGGTGAATACATCAAAAAATGATACATTTGTTCTTTATTTTTTCAGAATATATTCACCAAAACAAAACATTTAAGGTTTTCCCTCATAGTATCCATACTGGGATTTCCTGTACCTTTTCATCAATCAGGTGCCGTCTCCACAATGTAGGTTGGCTGCAATGGATCTCCAACACTGTCTGTCTCTCACCCTGACTATATTCTGTCAGATTGATATTCGTCATCTCTTGATGATTGATATTCATCCATCTCTTGATGTTATCTTCCCACTTGTATTGTTGTCTACCTCTTGCTCGCTTACCTTCAACCTTGCCCTCCAGTATGGTTTTTATAAGAGTCTTATATCATTTAATGTGGCAGAAATATTTCACTTGCCTCTTTTTTATGCATTTCATCAACTCTCTTATTTCTAGAACCTCTGTATTTGATTGCTTTTGTTTCCCTGAAATATGACATATTTTTCTGCATATCCACATCTCCAGGGTCTCTATTTGACCTTTTCACTAAACAGGTTAAATGAACTCAACATTCTTCCTCTTCTTCTTTTGCCCTGTAAACTCCTAGTGGAGTATAGGCCGACATCCATATATGTCAAGCCCTTCATTGGCCTGTTCATTGATTGGTTGAATGTTGCATGATTTCTGCAGTTAGAAATAGCCAGTCTCAGAACCACCCTATTTAGTTGTCTTTTACCACATGCAACAGTGTATCTGTGCGGGCTGTTGTTTGTCGAGACCCCTGTCTTTTTCACTTTTCACATTGGGCAGTGGGGAGCATTTTGTGTGATATTAACTGGCACAGGAACGGAGCATAATGGGGACGACCCGTTGCTGTGAAGTTGGAACTGTGACTAACTAACTAACTAACTAACTAACTAACTAACTAACTAACTAACTAACTAACAGATTTCTTCAGTATTACTATTCTTTACTTTGCCTTTGGGGCCCAGAATCACACAGATGTCAGAATTATTGGTTATATAAACAAGCAATGTTAGCTTCAAGCAAAAATTGTATTGGAAACATTGTAATTTGCCAGAGCATCTAGACAACATTTTAAAAATAAAAGATAAATAAGAAGACATGAATCACAAACATAACGTTTATTCATCCGAACACAAGTCATTTAATTGTGTTATGTTTTCCTATTATGTGATTTAATTATGTTACCTTTTGTTTTCATGTCATTTAATTATGTTACATTTTGCTATTGTGTCATTTATTCAGTGATACATTTTTTCTCAAAAGCAAGCTTGAAAAGAATGGGTTAAAGAGATGTAAATTGGCATCTAGGGAGCCGTGGTAGCATAGTGGCTAGACACCTGTCTGCCAAGCCAGGGGTCATGGGTTCGATCTGCTACTGGGCAGATTCAGATTGTTTAAATTGACCTGGGCTCAAAGGTTGACCTAGCCTAATATGGGTACCAAGAATGTCTTGGGAAGTAAAGGTGGCCTGCATGACACTGACCACATCTCTTACCGACTGCTGATTGGTCTATAAAATATGGGTCTAGCACCACATGCCCAATGACCCTTAGGGTGTGTACAAGGGCCCTCTACTTACGTACATTTACAGCCAACACTTCTTCAGGGTTAAAAAACCATAAATAACAGAGACATTTGCAATAAGAACAGGGTATGTTGTTGGTCTATAAAACTATGCCCAATTAAGGCATGAAAAATGTGTTCTTTACTTACATATCACAGGCAGTTGTTTAATACTGATGATTATATAAGAAAATAACTATCAGACAGGCATCCATTAGTTGTAAATATGTAATGAAACATTAAATAGTTTAGTGTTAATGAACTGAGAGATATGGTATCTACAGAGTCCAAGGTATAACAACAAGATTATTATTGTAAAGAAGATGAAAGTCTTAAAAGTTGAGAGGATTTACTGCATTGCACCAGGTTTAATCCCATATGGCTCGGTCTCTTTCCACAGGATATATCAATAACTATGAAAGTGCACAGTATCATAGATTTGAGCATCACTAATAAATCAGCAAACATGGCAAGTGGAATTGGTCAGCATTACAAGAAAACAATCATCAGAGTCAGAACAGACATTGTGGCTAGAAGCCTGCATGAGTACACACAAACAAAAAGACACTTATATTATACACCTAAAAAATAGTTTCTTAGCTGAGGTCCTGGAGACTTTTAAATCCTAGGGCATACAAATAAATCAGATATAGATTTCAGCAAGATTATAAATATCAAGGGCAATGGAAACAGATTGTTCCAGCACAATGGAAGCCCTTCTGTGGAGGCTGAGAAAGAAGTGTTTGGATTTGAGCTGCCAGTATACTTGACCAAATAATGGAAGCCTGTATGATAGCATTTTAAATCAATTGTTTTAATTTCTTTTGGTTTCATACCTTTTATTTCAATAGTGAAAACTGTTGTAATTGAAAGCTCCCTTTACAAGTCAGTCTTTTCCTTGATTCTATAAAAATTGTTATTGAAACGATTTTAATTTTTCTTCATAAGATTCAGACAGTCTTAAAACTCTTCAGAGCACTGGCCTGAAGCAACCAAAAAATGAGTTGCAGACATCTGGTAAATGTTAATTTACTGTTACGTTTGTTTTACTCCTTTAAAATGGCTGTTGTGTTATCTGGTTTATAATTATTGTTTAATGTGAGTTATTTGCAACGGATTATTCATTTATGTGAAAAACAGGTTTGTAAAATTATTAAGACTGTTTTCAATGTTAATTGAAACTTTAGATTTTATTGCTTAGGACAATTTTAACATTGTATGAGATGTCAGCGCAAAAAATATTTCTATCTTTCTTTGCATATTTCTTGTTTTGTCTTGAAGTATCAGACTAGAAAGAACTTTATGAAGAAGGCCTTTGTATGAAATATGTTCAAGCTGATGTTTTCTGCCCTATTTTTCCCTCTAATCTATCACTTGCGACATCTGCCTTTTGCCACATTTCTTCTGTGTGTAAAACTAGTGCTGTTTGTGATATTCTATTTGGCAGTAGTCTGGTTATACAATTAAGTTGTCTGATTCACTGTCATTTGATAAAATCTGTTGCTGACATTGTACCCACTTTCTTCCTGATTTCCATTTCAGATCTTGTCTAAATCTTGTATCATGAACTATTCTTTGCAGGCATTTCATCTCTGTTATTACAGTTATGTTTTTATTTCTTGTTGTCAGTGTCCAATTCTGGCATTGATAGCATAATGATGTCAGGAAGATTGTGTTTAAAAATGCTTTTTATTATTTTTATTATACATCTCAATAGTTACAAAGAAGAGCATTTGTGTTGAGTGAAAAAATTAAAGTAAAGACACTTATAATGGCATTGAAAAACATAATGGAATTAGAGAAATCAAAGTGTTGAATGTGTACATCACATTAAAATGTTGAGTGTGTACATCCTGTCATAGACCTAGCGTTGATAATTCATACACATGCTGGTCGCTGACAGGATAAATTATATTCTCTCTTGCAAGAACTACACACAGAGATGGGCTCTTGGTCTGTCCCAAGCAGGAATGTTTATTTCCTTAAACGAGCGTCGCAATAATCTCATATAATGCTCGCTTCACATGAAGTACCGATGTAACACAAACATGTCGGTACTCGAAACATTGTTTCCATACAAGTATGTACACTCAACACTCTATGTACAAACACTCACACTGCTAGCATACAGTCTAGTCATCGCACTCAAGCTGCATACAGATCGTCACCGTCCCACTTGATCAGAGCACGCTCTTCTTCTCGCTATTATACAGCTCGTTTTCTCATTTATACAGCTCGTCAATCGTAATAGCTTTCACTCGTCTCTCAGGTCAGATACAATCTGTCCTTTCTAGCATGTCTGCTTCCTTCGCTGGTCTAGCACAGTCTGTCTGGTCCTTTGTCCACTTGTTTCTACCACGTGTCTCTCGCTTGAACTCCCTTTAGTCCGTCCGTCTCAAGTCTGTACTCCGTCGCAATCTAAACTGTCCCTGACCCCTCAGGTTTGGGTATCAGTCACAGTCGTGACCTGTCCCTGCACTTTCATACCTGTCTCGCATTCAAGTCCCTGTTGACTGACTGTCTTTCCTCTATGCCTGTCCTGTCGGCTCAGTCTGTTGTGTCTGCGTCTACCTTTAGCTCTCTGACACATCATATATGTCAACATTCTGTTGGTAATGATACCATTATTGCATACCTAATTCACACTGATCCACCATCTGCTAAATACTCACATTTCTTTTAAAATCTGTTTGTCTTTTTTGCTTATTTATATGCATTTGTTTGGCATACTTATGTAGATCCCTGGCTCTTGTGAAACTCACTTCTTGACATTTAAAATGTGATTAATGAGACAGTATCTAATGACAAGTGAAGAAAGACTAGGAAAAAAGAATATTTCAAAAAGCTTCTTGGAGCATCAGCAAATAGAATTGTACATTCACAGCGTGATGTTCATATTAGCAAATACTGGGCATAAAAATAAACATTTGTAACGGCAAGACCCTGAAATAAGTGACTAAGTCTGACTGAAATGACTCACGTCTTCAATGAAACAGGAACAGAATTGTCATAACTACATGGACAGTAATGAATTTTGTTAAAGATGATGTCATGAGGATCCTTGGGATTAGGTAGATCAGGCAGCTAAATGTCATGAGAACCCCTGGTGTCAGGTACATCATGGGGTTAAACAGATGGAGTATCCATGTCTGCAAAGACTGTCTCAGAAGGGAGCAAGTAGAATATTTGGACAACATTCTAAGCACAGAGGAAAAGCCAAGCAGACTTTTAATCTAATTGTTGCTGGAATAATCAGCTGGGAACTTTTCTGTGGCTGTTAAAGCGTGGAATGGAGCATTTGTGAGAATTTCCCAAGAGCAGTGATGTTGCTTCTTAACTTAAATATTGTGTAGTAATAGTAATAATGTGTGAGAGTGATGGAAAGCTATTGCAATTATCATTCTGGTAAACACATGATAGTCCATATAAAGATATATATTGTGTTAAACTACATAGAAAAGCTATATTGGGGAAAAAAAACCATCGTAAGTGTTTATGATTCTTTGAGACAATCACTGAAGTGTCAGATAAAGTTTGTGTTCTTTTTTCGTGTAAGACCATCCAAATATTTATCTTTTTATCATTTATTTGTCCTCTTCTCATCAAGTTTACCAGTTTATTGTCGATGTTGGTGTATCACATTGGCATAAATATAAAATTCCCCACAGGCGATTACTTCTCATGCTTGTAAACTCAGGAGCACAGGCCACAGCCAACACCTACAAAGCATAGGCTTGATTATGATTGGTCGGATTCTGCAGCTAAAGTTTTCTATGGGAAGAGGTAGTGGGGCTCACACCAACCTTCCTTAGTTGCCTCTCACAACACACATGATTGGTTACAGTGTCACTGTTCTTTGCTTCTCTTATTGAAAGATAGGAAACAGGTGATAGGTGATAAATACAGCAGACTAATGCTTAAGCCACCTTAAAAGTAAAGGAAAGAATGAATATCCATGACGTGCAAATGATTAAAATATTTATAGATATAAAGAAGTCCTTCACTACACTTAGTTGAAATCAGTTCTGGCCAACATTAAAAGGTTATGAAATAACAGCAACCTGTCAGATAAAAGTAATTATGATGTACTGGACAGAATGAAAGAAAGATTTTGGCATAGCAAAGATTTGAAACTAATTCTTCCAAAGGGCATTTCATAGTGCTGATGAAAGTAAGTGTTCTAAGAGATTTAATCAGCCTGACAAGATGTTTGAAGGACTTGACAAATATTTCACCCAACTATGTGTGTGGTCACCCGCATACACAGACACACATACACACATCCAAGTCAAAATGATAGATGAGTATATACAGCCAACCATTCATCTGTTTATAAATTGTGGGGAAAGAAAGAGGGAATTAGAGGTTATGACATTCACCTTTTACTCGTGCAGACCCGGTATGATTCATTAAATGGACTGTGTGGGTTTTTAGAAAATAAGAAAAGGGTTGTTGATACCCCCTAATCTTGTGTAGTTAATTGGATGCCTAACCTTCTTGGACAAAGGCTTAAAGGTTGAAGGGCCCACATGCTTTTCTGCAGGTTAAAAATCTCTCGGCAGTTGGAAATTAAAGAGGCTGAATAGGACGTTGTCCAAAGTTTTGAAATTACAAAAGCTGTCCACAATAAAAAATATTTATAACATGCCTTATTTTGATATGCACACATTTGGATTCTTGCCTGTGGTATGGAGTTCTTGAACTCTGCTGAGGTTCTCCTTTGATGATCAGTAAGAGGAGATAAGAGCACTTAAGGAGATGTCAATGTACAATGAAAATGATTCTTACTGAAAACAATGTCTGTAGTGTTTAATGACATTTGGTTGTTTGTATTTCAAATGCAGAATCCAAAATTATTGTGGATGACGATGCTATAGATGTGAAAGGTGTATTCATTTATTTGTTTTTATTAATTTTTTGAGTTCACTACAGTGAATAATTCTGATTCATGGGAGTTAAGTTATTTTGTGTCCTGAAAATTTGTGTTTGTTTTTTGTCTGAATTTGGTATGTATTATTTCAAACTGTTAAACAATTTGAGGTTTTAAACGTTTTTTAATGATGTTTTTGAGATAACCACGGTAGCATAGTGGTTACATGCTTGGTTGTTACTATGCTCACTTTCCATCATAGTTGTCATGGAGTGTGGGTTAGAATCAGTGGGGTTCTAATTTTTTGGGGTGTTATTTTGAGATTGTTCCAATGGAATGAATGGTGATAACTAGGTGTCGTATGCAAGTAGATACAAGGTGCACTATGTCGAGAGTAGGAAATTGTGAACATGAGACAAGTCAACACAACTCAATGCTACATTTAAGTAACAGTATGCAAAGTTTCTTGGCTACTACAGGTAACACATATGACCTTGACTGAGGTTTGAGTCATGGCAGTCTGCCTGAATAGTTGATGAGCACAGCCATGATATCTGTGTGGTTATTATGTGAGAATAGTGTTGTGTGATTTGCAGTTTTGATGTTCTTGTTGACATTCGGTATGTCCCTATTGTCCAGTAAAAGCTGAAGAACTCCACAAACACTCCTGATTGAGGTGTTTTCTATATGCTTGTCATCTTGATGGTACCGCTGTTACTGTAACAAAGACTTCTACTCATTTGAACTTATCAGCAGCTCCTAGTTAAACATTGCACCTCAGTCACAACCATGTCAGCAGGAAATGGTTATTAGGAAAAAAGTTTTTAGATTTTCTATGAAGAACAGACAGTAGGGAAGGAGCTGGTCACTCCACCTTATTATGACATGACCTAGTATATATATGAAAGCCTATTACTAGAGATCTCTACAGAATTATCTGCCAAGGGATTACTGCCAGCAAGTGTGTTGAATATATTGTTGAATGAAATTTGTTGCAGATCATGCTACATCTATGATTGAATTGGCTTACCCCTAGCATATTAACACATTAAATTACACAGGTTGATCTACAATGAATTTATAAATGATGGATGTGGATACATGTATGAGAGACATAAAAACGGTTGGTACATACAAAAATCTTTAATGTAGGAATGAATGAGGAGTAATCATTGGCCGACAGCATTCTTCTTCTTCTGCTGCGTTCATCCGGAGTATTTTTTATAGACGTAAATGCGGTGTGTCACATTATGCATCCTTGGGCCAAAACCCATAGGCCAACACATCTGACTTTTGCGCGCGTTTTTTAAACCAGATTAGCATTCCTGGGAGACTCTCACTTTTATGGTGCCGTCCACATCCCAGCTGGTCAAGTTAGAACGGTCGAAGACTTCACGGTCAGCCCTCAAAGGAAGGCAGGGGCAGTCCATGGGCATTATCCGTCATCCAAGGAGGCTTCCAAATTTGCAGAACCGACACATAATGCTCTGGTACTGGGCTCACCCAAGGAATCGCCACGTCCTGCTCATGGCTGTTTTAATTCCTCACTTCAATATATTGGGCATTTTGTTCGCTACGGGCCGCTCCCTGCACAAACCAGGAGTGGTCGGTTTGTTGACGGCATCCACTCAGCGAGCTTTCGGTTCGGACATGTGCTTGTCGCTGTGCCCAGAAGACAAAATAGTCAGAACTGTTCCAGGGCACGAAGACCATTCGGAAGACTAGATAGTCAGAGCTATTCCAGGTATGAAGGACATTTGGAAGACTAGATAGTCAGTGCTGTTCCTTAGCACGAGGGACATTTCACTCTGACGTTTTTGCGTTGTGCCAGTTTATTTGTAACCTTTAGGCCAGCACATCCAACTTCTGCGGGCATTTTTTTAATTCAGGTTGGCCTTCCTGGGGGTTTCGAGGGACATTCTGTTGTGGTATCATCCACATTTCAGCTGGTCAAGTTACATCGGCCAAAGACTTTACGGTCAGCCCTCAAGGGATGGCAGGGACAGTCCATGGGCATTTTCAGCCATCCAAGGAGGCTTCCATAACTGCAGAGCCAGCACATAGCGCTCTGAGACTGGGCTCACTCAAGGAATCGCCATGTCCTGCTCATGGCTGCTTTAATTCCTCACTTCCATATATTGGGTATTTTATTCGCCCCTGGCCACTCCCCACACAAACCAGGAACAGTCAGTCAGCAGATGACATCCACTCAGCAAGCTTTCGCTTCGGACTTCCACGTAGTAGAGTCGCTAGCCAAGCGTTCCATTTCGTGTTAATGAGACATTTTTCTACCTTAGTCTGCAGGTGGCATCTACTCTGCAGCTTTTCACTTCGGACTTCCATGTAATGGATTTGCTAGCCAAGCATTCCATTTCGTATTATTGAGATGACATCCACTCAGTAAACTTTTGCTCCGGACTTCCACATAATGGATTTGCTAGCCAAGCATTCCATTTCGTGTTAATGAGACATTTCTCCACCTTTGACTATACTTACTCAATGAGTATTTTCATATAGACTTGCAGAGTAACCAATGCAGTGCGATTGGAACACTTTACCACCTTTAGTAACGCTCACGAGGTAAGCTACATGTGCTGCCGGCTCAGCACCTTACCTTCCATGCAGCAGAGAGCGAGTAACGGCCAGGCCCTCTCATCCAGGGGATCCCTCATATCCCTCTGGTGAGAGCCGTAGAACAAGTGTCTGGGCCAAGCATGTAGCAGGCTCAGCATCTCACCTCCATTTTGCAGTGGGTGAGTATCGGCCCGGCCCTCACATCCGGGGGATATTGGCTTGAACGGTCGTACAAATTTACTGTTTTGCCCCATTCAAACCATGACTGTGGCTTCAAGATGCGGTTACATTTTCAAAGCGCCTGCCTTGCTAACATACCCGATTGAGTGCACCTCACACAACCATCTGAGACAACGAACGCTAGACATGGGACAGCATTATAACTGTACGAGCGTCTATCACAACAGCATAAGTAAAAATACATAATGGCTGTAGGACTGATCATGAGAAAAAATGTGACATTATGTACTTCACAATCAATCTTTACTAAAAGCCCAGGCTCCTGTCGTATTTGTGGTCAAACAACAGTGATTTATTGCACACAATACCCGCTTCTATCATTGTACTGAAAAATTTAGATTGGGATTCATTTGGAATAAACTGGTAAACAAGAATAATACTCCATGATCTAATGTTTCTGTCTGAGACAAGGACACTGACAATTACCTTATCTGTTAATTTTTTTTATTTTTGAACATGATTATGTAAATATGTCTGACAGTGGACTTTTGAATGGTCTGTGTGGAGATTTTTGATTGGTATCTTTACCAAAAAAAAATTACTGAAATCAGGAGGAAGTTGATTGCAAATTTGATGTGACCTTCTAGAGATATTAATTAATTATAATATAGTCGTTTACATTTGAGGTGTCAATTAAATCTGATTATTGAAATATAATTAGAATACATGAGTGCTTATAATATTACTTTTATCTATATAGCATTTTGATTTGGCTAGTATACATCATCATAATGCAACTTTCTTAAAATATCATTAGCAGTTGTATGTTTTGTTTTAATTTTTCATGTTTCTGAAGTTATGTGATTACATTCTGCTTAATTTTCATATGAAACAATATTGATTGCGATTTGGATATATAGCAGTTTGGGCAAGCTAAAATCCTGCAGCGAAATGATGAGTACCAACTCTATTTACTATATTTCACAAAGACAGTAGTGGCATATTCCTGGTTGCCATCAGTAGATGGTTTAACAGCAGCCACAAATATACCACTATCATCTCTATGCAATAAATCACTTTAACTGAATACAAGAGAGTACCAAATTGTTATACAGAACCTGTTTTGCTGCAGGGCAACAAATCGTAGAATGTGAATGAATGAAGTAGGAAGGGCTTGGAAACAACAGAGATGTGGTTCCTGAGACAAATGTTGCAAATACCGTGGACTGCTGGAATAGCTTGAAAGATGCTAATAAAAGTATAAATGTATATACAATATAAGAAAGATTCAAACAGCTAAGATCTAATTTGGTTGGTAGAAAAGGAAAAGTACCTGCTAAATCATTAAAAACATTAAATGATCCTACATTAATTAAAATTGAGCCACTGAAATGTTAGAATGAACATCCTTAAAACTGTCATTATTGTCTATATTACTTTGCATTTAGGACAGTGGTTGGGGGGGGGGGTGTATTAAATTAACATCATTAACATCACATGACTGCTCTCTGAATCCATGCCCAGACATTATGCGATGGAATACTAGCTCTATGTCCAATCCACATACTTTTGTCTGTAAAAACAGCAAGGTGCCACTTACTTATATGGAAGCCCACTCTAACTTTTGACATACGTTTAGTTTACGTCCTGAAGTCAAGGATGAAACGTCAACATTTTAGTGCAACTGACCATTGTAGGGGTTGAACCCGCTACCTTGCCATCAGTACACTGGAAGTTTAAGAGCAAGTGCTCTTATTCATTTGGCCATGCTGACATATATATTATTATTTCCCTGTAACAACTCATACAGTATATTAAGAACTGGTTGTAGCTAGTGTGCTTATTAACCAACTAAGTAAGAGTGGCCAGTTTGCATTTGCATTAACAAACTAGTCTTGTAAAGTGTGTGTCAGATAAGCTTTTCTTGCACAATTTTCTCTGAACAACAGGCAGCAAGGAAATGAGCAGGGAACCCTACATTATTATTATGTGATATACACACATCTACAGCAGTATCTGTCTTGGAGTTTTACCTCATATAAACATGTATCAACAAAGAAGACTAGAGGTATTAGATTGACAAGGCAACTGTCATTGTTTGATTCAGGTCTTAGTTAGATATGGCTGAGCTACAGTATGACAGTAAACGGTACTACCTGCTTCTGTTAGCACCGAATGTTGGGCGACGCTTACCAAACCCGACACCCCACATTGTGCCAACAGCTTTGAGTGGAGGAGCACAATTGGGAGGGTACAAGCCTTATCCTAGTATGAGGAAATGCAACCTAAAGACTGAATGTCATGGCAGGGCAGACTAGGCCCTAAGCCTTGGTTGGCAACTGGTCTAGGATCGAAGCTCCGACAGGCGGACAGTTAGAGCATTGCTTTGCTGATCCGGCAGCTTCTGCAGCTTGTCTTGTTCCAGACATATTGGTGTTACCTTTCCTCTGGAGTACACTAGACAGGCCGAGAGAGGGATCATGCTGCATGGGCAACACATGGTCTCTAAATTCAGCCCAGGCTTTGTGTTATGGAGAGGTATAACTCCATTTTACAAACTATCGTCTGCAAAGACGGCAAGGAGCCAGTCAGTCAGTCAGTGTCATTGTTGATTGTCTTAGTCAGATATGACTGGGCTACTGTATGACAATATACGGTACTATCTGCTTTCTGTTAGCACCAAACAAAATCGACAACCTGCATGCATTGTGCCAATATCTTCAGGTGGAAAGACAATTAGGAGACTACAAGCCTTACACTAGCACGAGGAACTGAACCTAAGGACTAAATGTCATGGTTAGGCAGACCAGACCCTAAGTCTTTGTCAGCAACTGGTCCATGATGGAAGGTCCAACAGGCGAACAGTTAGAGCATTGCTTTGCTTATCCAGCAGCTTCTGCAGCTTGTCTAATTCCAGTCGTAGTGGTGTTACCTTTCCTCTGAAGTAAACTAGGCAGTCTGAGAGAGGGATCATGTTGAACGGGCAACACAAGGTCTCTAATTTCAGCCCTAGCTTTTGTACTATGAAGAGGTATAACTCATTTTTACAAACTATCATCTGTTAAGATGGCTAGGTGCCAGTGAAATTGAGTTATTCACTCTTATATGGCTTGAAGAATTAGGACTGGTGATACTTTAGTTCTATTTCACTTAGTTAGTTGCATATCCTTTACACAACGTCACTGTCAACCCCAGCCTTTTTTGGCTGTCTGTGATCTGTTGGCAAGTTTACGTTCAGTAGTATGCCATTGCTTTCTGAATGACCGGCACCCGTACCATTTTATACAATACAGTGGTACCTCGGGTTACGAACGCCTCAGATCTTTAACAACTTGGGTTACGAACAACAACTTCAAAAATTTTTGTCTCTGGTAACGAGCAGTGCCTCAGGTTATGAACGAAGGCGAGAGAGAGAGCAAGGTTTAACGTTGGAGAAAAACGATTGCTTACAGTACAAACGAGGACCACGCAGTACTAACATTGCTTATCCCTAGCCTAGTAACCTAGTTTTGCACGCGTGCGCAGCCTCGCTTTCATGGCCTTACTACACAGCAGTAAAAGATTTCTTAGCACTGGCACTGTGTTCAGTTTATCTTTTTTCATTTTTTTCCTTGTTAACCCCATCAATTATGAGTTCGAATAACAGTAGTGGTGCTGCTAGGAAGCATAAGCGTATAACAGTGGAGGGAAAGAAGGAAATAATTATGAAACATGAAAATGGCGTTCGTGTGTGTGACATCGCTAATGAGTACAGCATGGCAAAATCAATTATCTCCACCATCATAAAGAACAAAGAGTTGCTCAAATCAGTCGATGTGGCTAAATCGTAACGAAGCTGCAGAAGCAAAGACCTCAAATTTTAGAGAAAGTTGAAAATCTTCCCTTGACCTGGATCAATGAAAAGCAACTTGCAGGAGACAGTTTTAGTGAGGCAATAATATGTGAAAAGACGAAGCTGTTGCACAGTGATTTATTGATGAAATTGCTTGGTACAAGTGCTGAGATTGACGATTCTAAAGCCAGTAGAGGCTGGTTTGAAAAGTTCAACAAAAGAAGTGGCATTAATTAGTGTAATTAGTCATGGAGAGGCTGCAAGTTTTAACGAGAAAGAAGCAGAAGCGTTCAAAGTGGAATTTGATAAATCATCAAAGAGGAAGACTACGTTCTTCAACAAGTCTTTAATTATGATGAAATCGGGCTTCTTCTGGAAGAATATGCCAAAGAGGACATTTATCACCCAGGAGGAGAGAGCACTGTCGGGGCACAAACCAATGAAGGCATGCTAACTCTGCTGTTCTGTGCCAATGTAGTGGATGAGATTGTGTCCTTGGGCAAATATATGGGCCTGGAAGTCGATAGCAATGACATGGAGGAGTTGATTGAGGACCGCAGTGGAGAGCTCACTACAGATGAGCTTGTGGATCTTCAGAATGAACAACTAAAGACATTAAAGCTGGAGCAGTCATCTGATGATGAGGAGCCAGTGACCATTTCAACTGCCAGGATTAAAGAAATTTGCAGCAAGTAGGCGATGTCGAAGACTTCATTGTGAACCATCATCCAAACAAACTTGTTGCTAGCAGGGCATTAAACCTGATGAATGATAATGGGATAGCCCACTTCAGAAAGATTCTCCAGCAAAGGAAGCGACAAATTTCCCTTGATAGTTGCTTGGTGCAGAAAGACTCCCAGAAACAGCAACAAGAAACTCCTGAAACTCATTGGCACCTTGCCGTCTTGACAGGCGATAGTTTGTTACATTGTGCTTCAAAAAGGCTTAATAACTACAACCCATGGCGGTGGCGAATGTGACTGTTAAGGCCAATTCGTACTGTAAATGTTCGTCCACAGTCCACATGCATCATGTGAACACATGGTAATTTTCACCATCATGTACCATCTTACATCTCACACACTCGGTGTGTGACTTATCTGCAATAATTTTCTCCATTGTCTTTATTCCATTTCTGATATTTGCCCTCCATGCACCATCACCATCATGCACCATCTTATGTCTCACACACTCGGTGTGTGACTTATCTGCAATAATTTTCTCCATTGTCTTTATTCCATTTCTGATATTTGCCCTTCATGCAACATGTTCAAGGTGACTTGCTCCCAATGTGCATTATCAATGCCTGTATCAATCATGTCCCGCTTACACACATCTTTATATTGTAGTAGAGGCCGACCCTGAGATCTCCTACCCATCTGTAATTCACCATAAAACAATGTCCTTTGGTATTTTACCATCATCCATCCTCCAAACATGTCATATCCATCTAAGTCTACGAAGACTGAGCATGGAATACACCGTCACACAACCTGATCTTTCCAATACTTCAGTATTTATGATCTTGTCTTGCCACTTAATACCAAGAATTCTTCGCAGACACCGCATATGAAAGCTGCTTAAACGTTTCTCTTGGTGTGAGTAAGTTGTCCAGGCTTCTCTGCCATAAAGAAGAGCACTAAGGACACAGGCTTGATAGACAAGGGCTTTTGTTTTGGCAGTAAGCTTCCTGTTCTCCCAGACTCTTTTTCTTAACCTGTTCACTGTTGTTGCTGCCTTACCAATCCGGGTGTTGATTTCCTGATCTAGGGATAATTTGCTATTTACCACTGATCCTAGATATGTAAAATGTTCTACTATCTCCAGTTCAACGTCATCAATAAAGATTGATGGTACCCCATGTGCACATTGTGACATAATCTGTGTCTTCTTTTTAATAATTGTTAAACCAAATTCAGAACAAGCATTGGAGAATGGAGAATGCAGATAGCAGAAGTTGTAATTCTTCCTCAGAGTGAGTCATAATTGCAGCATCATCTGCAAAAAGCAACTGTCTGATCAGTACCCTTCTAATTTTGGTCTTGGCCTTCAATCTCTGAGCATTGTAGAGGCCACCATCTGAGCGTGAGTGAATGTATATACCACCATCCTGATCAACGAAAGACATATTTCAGTAGAAGTGAGAAGTATATTCCAAAGAGGGTGGGAGCTAGTATTCAACCTTGCTTAACTCCACTGTTGATTTCAAACTCTTCTGAAGTTGCACCATCGAACTTGATTATACCTTTCAGACCTGTGTGGAACGATTCCACAATGGACAGAAGAGTTGGTGGGCAGCCAATCTTCTTTAGTGCCTTGAACTGACCCTCACAACTGACCAAATCAAATGCCTTTGTGAGGTCGATGAAGGCAATAAACAGTGGCTGATTCTGTTCACGGCATTTTTCTTGCATTTGTCGCAATGAGAATATCATATGAATGATAGACCGGTTCTGTCAGAAGCCACACTGTGATTCGGGGTAGACTTGATCTCCCAAGACTTGAAGTCTGCGCAGAACAATTCTGGCAAATACTTTCCCAACAATACACAGAAGTTGTTACAGTCGCTGTGTTCGCCCTTGTTCTTGTACAATGTTATGATGCTTGAGTCTTTGAAATCCTGTGGGACTTGTCCTTCTTGCCAGCATAACTCTATTAGCTGGTGGATCTGTAGAGTGAAACTAATGATTCAGAATAGCAAAGAAAGTGACAAATTTCCCATGATCGTTTTCTTGGTAAGAAAGATAGACTAAATCTTTTTTTAAATTTTAAATTTAATTTATTTGGTTGTTTTCTTTGTCTTTATTTAATACGTGAAGTACATGTATTCTTTCCGTTTTATCAGGTAAATGACCGGATGGTAACAAAAAAGAACGATTCTTTCATCTTGAAATGGACTGTCTCTATTTAATTGATTTCAGTGTTTTTGGGTTACAATCATTTCAGATTACGAATTGAGTTCTGAAACGAATTAAGTTTGTAACCCGAGGTACCACTGTATACTCATTCTAGGCTTTTTAATGAGCTCTCCAAGTGGCAAGTGTGACTTATGTATTGATTGTCTACCATCATCGTGGTGGAATTGCTTGCCACTCTTTCACAGCAGAGACCATGGGTGACCCTTCCTGTATTTGCCAGATTTGTGCCTGTTTCCCAAAGTGCCCTGTGTAGAGGGGAAGACTGGCGCTGAGGCAAAGAGGTTATATTTGAAACACAGCTGTGGACAATTTGGAACCAGACCACCTTGCATTGGTTTTCATACAATGGCATGAGTGCTGGTCATTCAGAAAGCAATGGCAAGCTACTGAACAAAAACTTGCCAAGAAATCACAAACAAATAAATGTTGGGGTTGACTGAGATGTCCTGTAAAAGTATATACAACTAACGTTAGAGGGGAAGAGAGGTTTTAGTTAGTAATATGCCTGTCCCTGGCAGTTACTGTAAAAGAGACTAACAGACAACATTGAAAGAGAGAAACTTAATGTGGCAAGATGTTCCATATTGATGATGATAAATGGTTGGCATCCGTTTCAAAATTTCAGCTCATTCTCATTTTGTTTTTCATTGTGTTTTTTTATGATCTGGCTTCTACTGTCATGTAGTGGCATTCTACCATCTAGACAGTGTGTAGGTTTGATAAAATACTTCATATGCATTTTTTTTTGTACTTCATATTGTATTTGTTCTTTTTTTCCCTTAGCTACTGCAAGTCATAGAAGTTCTGGTAGGATTAGCGTTAAGAGACGTAAGTACTGATAAATGTATGTTACCTCGCAAGCATCATTTAACTATCATACATGGCAATCTGTCATATAAATGTAAGCCTCTGTTGGTTGGACAAGTACTGCAGTAAGGCAGTGGCTAGCACTCATGCCTGCCAGTCTGCTGGTCATGTGTTTAAATCCCTATTTTGACTCAAATTTTCTTTTAATTGACCTGGGCTCCCAGGTAAACCCAGTCTAACAGGGTACCAGAACATGTTCTGGGAAGTCAAGGCTACTGGCGTGATATTGATCACATCACCCATGCAGTGCCAATTGGTCTATAATCCCATTGGTCTACACCAATCATGCAGTGCTGATTGGTCTATAATCCCATTGGTCTACATCACCCATGCTGTGTTGATTGGTCTATAATCCCATTGGTCTACATCACCCATGCTGTGCTGATTGGTCTATAATCCCATGGGTCTACATCACCCATGCAGTGTTGATTGGTCTATAATCCCATGGGTCTACATCACCCATGCAGTGTTGATTGGTCTATAATCCCATTGGTCTACATCACCCATGTAGTGTTGATTGGTCTATAATCCCATGGGTCTACATCACCCATGCAGTGTTGATTGGTCTACAATCCCATTGGTTTACATCACCCATGTAGTGCCAGTTGGTCTATAATCCCATTGGTCTACATCACCCATGCAATGTTGATTGGTCTATAATCCCATTGGTCTACATCACCCATGCAGTGTTGATTGGTCTATAATCCCATTGGTCTACATCACCCATGCTGTGCTGATTGGTCTATAATCCCATGGGTCTACATCACCCATGCAGTGTTGATTGGTCTATAATCCCATGGGTCTATATCAATCATGCAGTGTTGATTGGTCTATAATCCCATGGGTCTACATCACCCATGCAGTGTTGATTGGTCTACAATCCCATTGGTCTACATCACCCATGTAGTGCCAGTTGGTCTATAATCCCATTGGTCTACATCACCCATGCAATGTTGATTGGTCTATAATCCCATTGGTCTACATCACCCATGCTGTGTTGATTGGTCTATAATCCCATTGGTCTACATCACCCATGCTGTGCTGATTGGTCTATAATCCCATGGGTCTACATCACCCATGCAGTGTTGATTGGTCTATAATCCCATGGGTCTACATCACCCATGCAGTGTTGATTGGTCTATAATCCCATTGGTCTACATCACCCATGAAGTGTTGATTGGTCTATAATCCCATGGGTCTACATCACCCATGCAGTGTTGATTGGTCTATAATCCCATTGGTCTACATCACCCATGCAGTGTTGATTGGTCTATAATCCCATTGGTCTACATCACCCATGCAGTGTTGATTGGTCTATAATCCCATTGGTCTACATCACCCATGCAGTGTTGATTGGTCTATAATCCCATCAGTCTACATCACCCAGCAGTGCTGATTGGTCTATAATCCCATTGGTCTATATCAATCATGCAGTGTTGATTGGTCTATAATCCCATTGGTCTACATCACCCATGCAATGTTGATTGGTCTATAATCCCATTGGTCTACATCACCCATGCAGTGTTGATTGGTCTATAATCCCATTGGTCTACATCCCCCATGCAGTGTTGATTGGTCTATAATCCCATTGGTCTACTTCACCCGTGCAGTGTTGATTGGTCTATAATCCCATTGGTCTACACCAATCATGCAGTGTTGATTGGTCTATAATCCCATGGGTCTACTTCACCCATGCAGTGTTGATTGGTCTATAATCCAATTGGTCTACATCCCCCATGCAGTGTTGATTGGTCTATAATCCCATTGGTTTACATCACCCATGTAGTGTTGATTGGTCTGTAATCCCATTGGTATACTTCACCCATGTAGTGCTGATTTGTCTATAATCCCATTGGTATACTTCACCCATGCAGTGTTGATTGGTCTATAATCCCATTGGTATACTTCACCCATGTAGTGTTGATTGGTCTATAATCCCATTGGTCTACATCACCCACAGAGTGCAAATTGGTCTATAATCCCATTGGTCTACATCACCCACAGAGTGCAAATTGGTCTATAATCCCATTGGTCTACATCCCCCATGCAGTGTTGATTGGTCTATAATCCCATTGGTCTATAATCCCATTGGTCTACATCCCCCATGCAGTGTTGATTGGTCTATAATCCCATTGGTCTACATCCCCCATGCAGCGTTGATTGGTCTATAATCCCATTGGTCTACATCCCCCATGCTGTGTTGATTGGTCTATAATCCCATGGGTCTACATCACCCATGTAGTGCTGATTGGTCTATAATCCCATTGGTCTACATCACCCATGTAGTGCTGATTGGTCTATAATCCCATGGGTCTACATCACCCATGCTGTGTTGATTCGTCTATAATCCCATTGGTCTACATCACCCATGTAGTGCTGATTGGTCTATAGTCCCATGGGTCTACATCACCCATGCTGTGTTGATTGGTCTATAATCCCATGGGTCTACATCACCCATGCTGTGTTGATTGGTCTATAATCCCGTGGGTCTACATCACCCATGTAGTGCTGATTGGTCTATAATCCCATTGGTCTACATCACCCATGTAGTGTTGATTGGTCTATAATCCTATGGGTCTACATCACCCATGTAGTGCTGATTGGTCTATAATCCCATTGGTCTACATCACCCATGCTGTGTTGATTCGTCTATAATCCCATTGGTCTACATCACCCATGTAGTGCTGATTGGTCTATAGTCCCATGGGTCTACATCACCCATGCTGTGTTGATTGGTCTATAATCCCATGGGTCTACATCACCCATGCTGTGTTGATTGGTCTATAATCCCGTGGGTCTACATCACCCATGTAGTGCTGATTGGTCTATAATCCCATTGGTCTACATCACCCATGTAGTGTTGATTGGTCTATAATCCTATGGGTCTACATCACCCATGTAGTGCTGATTGGTCTATAATCCCATTGGTCTACATCACCCATGCAGTGTTGATTGGTCTATAATCCCATGGGTCTACACCACCCATGTAGTGCTGATTTGTCTATAATCCCATTGGTCTACATCACCCATGCAATGTTGATTGGTCTATAATCCCATTGGTCTACATCACCCATGCAGTGTTGATTGGTCTATAATCCCATTGGTCTACATCCCCCATGCAGTGTTGATTGGTCTATAATCCCATTGGTCTACTTCACCCGTGCAGTGTTGATTGGTCTATAATCCCATTGGTCTACACCAATCATGCAGTGTTGATTGGTCTATAATCCCATGGGTCTACTTCACCCATCACCCATGCAGTGTTGATTGGTCTATAATCCAATTGGTCTACATCCCCCATGCAGTGTTGATTGGTCTATAATCCCATTGGTCCACATCACCCATGTAGTGTTGATTGGTCTGTAATCCCATTGGTATACTTCACCCATGTAGTGCTGATTTGTCTATAATCCCATTGGTATACTTCACCCATGCAGTGTTGATTGGTCTATAATCCCATTGGTATACTTCACCTATGTAGTGTTGATTGGTCTATAATCCCATTGGTCTACATCACCCACAGAGTGCAAATTGGTCTATAATCCCATTGGTCTACATCACCCACAGAGTGCAAATTGGTCTATAATCCCATTGGTCTACATCCCCCATGTAGTGTTGATTGGTCTATAATCCCATTGGTCTATAATCCCATTGGTCTACATCCCCCATGCAGTGTTGATTGGTCTATAATCCCATTGGTCTACATTCCCCATGCAGTGTTGATTGGTCTATAATCCCATTGGTCTACATCCCCCATGCTGTGTTGATTGGTCTATAATCCCATGGGTCTACATCACCCATGTAGTGCTGATTGGTCTATAATCCCATTGGTCTACATCACCCATGTAGTGCTGATTGGTCTATAATCCCATGGGTCTACATCACCCATGCAGTGTTGATTGGTCTATAATCCCATTGGTCTACATCACCCATGTAGTGCTGATTGGTCTATAATCCCATGGGTCTACATCACCCATGCTGTGTTGATTGGTCTATAATCCCATGGGTCTACATCACCCATGCTGTGTTGATTGGTCTATAATCCCATGGGTCTACATCACCCATGTAGTGCTGATTGGTCTATAATCCCATTGGTCTACATCACCCATGTAGTGTTGATTGGTCTATAATCCCATGGGTCTACATCACCCATGTAGTGCTGATTGGTCTATAATCCCATTGGTCTACATCACCCATGCAGTGTTGATTGGTCTATAATCCCATGGGTCTACACCACCCATGTAGTGCTGATTTGTCTATAATCCCATTGGTCTACATCACCCATGTAGTGTTGATTGGTCTATAATCCCATTGGTATTCTTCACCCATGTAGTGTTGATTGGTCTATAATCCCATTGGTATACTTCACCCATGTAGTGTTGATTTGTCTCTAATCCCATTGGTCTACATCACCCACAAAGTGCAAATTGGTCTATAATCCCATTGGTCTACATCACCCACAGAGTGCAAATTGGTCTATAATCCCATTGGTCTACATCACCCATGGAGTGGAAATTGGTCTATAATCCCATTGGTCTACATCACCCATGGAGTGCAAATTGGTCTATAATCCCATTGGTCTACTTCATCCATGCAGTGGTGATTGGATCCTTGACTTTTTAATTTAAACTTTTTAATTTCTGAAGAAGCAGTCACAGAGAATCAGGTTACCTCATTTCCTTGGTGTCAAGAACTCAGATAGTTGTTAGTTGTATTTTGTACATAATATCATCAGAAAAATATTTGGAGTCCATGCAAAGACCTCCTAACATTGTAACAACATGCAAACTTGAATGACAAGGTAATGAGTCAAAGCCAACTGTGATGATTAATAATATAGTTACTGGAACACTTTCAAGAAAAAGAAAATGTGTTAGGCCAAAAGTGAACTGGACAGATAATGTTCATAAATGGACAGGAAAATCTCTGGTGGAAACTGTAGTGTAGACTTTAGACAGGTACATGTGGAAATAAGTAAAGAGGGAACAAGGACAGACATTGTGCCGAATTGACCTTCTAGGTTATGAGAGAAGGAAGGATGGATTTGCGCTTACTTTCCATTGTTAAAATAGGTGTTTTTGAATAATGAAGACACAAACAATAGATTGCATGATTTATTGTCTGGCATATTTCACTGCATCTCACCAGGTACATACTGCAGAAAGTAAAGTAATTAGATAAATCCTTCAAGCTGAAATATATATATGATATTCGCAGTCATTTCAATAGGTGTTCTCTATAATGGTAAACAATTCTATGTCTTTGGGGATGTATGATTTTACTTCTGCTCTATTCACTCTTTGTACGAGCTTGAAATGTCATGTTTTCACTCTTTGATTTTGGTGAGCAATTTTAAGGACTTTACTGCCTAGTTTGCAAGGGATATTTTAAAACGTGCAACCAGAACAGTATGAAAGATAATTTTCTGTAAAACTTACTGGCCATAAACACTGGCCTTCCATCATGAACACTTGGGATATTAGTCACAGACGTTGGTCCTCCATGAATTAACACTTAAGTTAAGAGCATTTTCTTAACACAAATCAGATTTCATCACATTGGCATTAACAATATTTTGTAGTTAATTTAATACCTTTCTGCTAGGAGTTGGCAATCAGGCAGCCATAAACATTCCAGGTATTTGCACATTTGAAGAAGTCTATAAATTAGATTTGAGCTTTTATCTAATAGTAAAATTTGCTTGAACTGTTATCACGAAAGCATTCTTTAAAATTTGTATCTTCTTATCTGTAAATATTGACTTATTTGCTAGCGTAATTATTTTTCTATATTTTTCTATTTTCATATGTACCGATTCCTTTAAAACAATTTTTTTTCCCCAAGTGCTATCATTTTTAATGCTATTTTATTTGCTTTATTCATATATGCTTATGGAACTAAAAAAAAAAACACACACACACACATAAACTCTTGATTTATTTGGTTTTTTCCGGAATTTGAGATTGATTGATTGATTGATTTAGGAACCGACATCACAACAGCGTACAGGGCATTCCCATAAGTGCTCCGTCTCCATCCTCAGCAGTCAGCGAAGAGTTCCAATCCCAATAGTTCCAGAAGCAATCTAATTATAAGTCCATCTCGCCTTTCCTCTGAGCGTCGTCACTCCTCGCTGCCTCATTCTTGCCAGACTATGGTGATCCATTTGTTCCTCCGAGGTGTACACGTGCTCCCATAAGGCTGCAACCACGTCTGCCTTGTCATGCATCAATGCTCCACCAAGTTTTGCTGAGCCAGCCAATCTGTCCGCCTGAACGGGATTTGAGATGTAAACATTGAGCACAACCCACTACTGGCAACACTGATCGTATTCCGGTATGAACCTAAGGCCTTGTCCATGTCAATTTGGAAGCACTATACTCGAGTTTCGCTCTAGTTTGAGCTCCTCAGTAGTGCATATCATTGAATGGACCCGGGATCAAACCTGGATCACTGGCGTGTGACGTGGATGTGTAACCACTAAACCATGTGACACGCTAGACGCAACCAAATTATCACACTGAAATATCATGTTACCCATCGTGGCTATAACTCAAAATTTGCTCGATCACCGCGACTGACATCCGTCAATCGATGTGGCCCCGAATGATCAGGTCTTCTCGACCGGCAAGGCACACCAGGCCGCCTAAAGTCCAGTGAGCAATAATCAAATTGATTTATTTGGTTTTTTCCGGGGCTTGAGATTTAAAGATTGAGCACAACCCACTACTGGTAATGCTGATCGTATTCCGGAATGAACCTAAGGCCTTGTCCACATCAGTTTGGAAGCACTAGACTTGAGTTTCGCTCTCGTTTGAGCTCGCCAGTAGTGCTTAACCTTGATTGGACCCGGGATCAAACATAACATAACGTAAACATAAACTCTTTTTACTTGACTAATGTTAATTAATTTTAGTGCATAAGGCATTTGCAAACTGTTATCGACCTATGTTGATATCATTTGGATCTGAATAATGAACACTTTAATGATCCTTTGGTAGTTAATTGGACAGCTAACCTTTTCGGTCAAGGGCAAAAAACTAAGAGAAACATATTATGAATATTGCTCACAATAAAAATCTCTCAGCAGTTGGAAATCAAAAAAAGAACAGGCCAAATAAGCTGTTGCCAGGTACAATTTTCAAATTAGAAAAGCTGCCCACAGAAAGAATCTCTGTACAATGTCTGATTCTGGTCAACACATCACTCGCTTTGGCTAACCAGGTGAAAGCAGCATTGAGCACAACCCACTTTGTTTTATCATTTTTAATAGCCAACCTTCTTCAGTATTCAGCAGTTCATGGCTACCAGGAAATGTTCTGTTAGGTGGCCGGCATGATACTGACCACAAGTGCTGATTGGTCAATGAAAATATGGGGTTAGCACCATACAGCTAATGGCTGGTGCAGTATTGACCACATTACTCCTGTAGTCTTGATAGATTCATTCATTCAGTAGCATGTCCTTTGCAGAACCTCGCTCCCATAACAACCTTCCGGAAAACTTCTCGATCATAAGCAAGATGTCCCAGGTCCAATACACCCATCTGTATGTTGTGACGATATATTCTAGCTTTTCCCTTCTCTTAACATGCCCAAATAATGTGGATTACCTTCTTCTGATGCAAGCAACCGGTTTATTTTGTGTGTGTGTGAGCTAACTTCTTTAAAAGATATTTTCATTGCGCTTTCCTTCCATTCATTGTGTTCTCATAATTCATCTTTGAAACCAAATCTCCACAGCATCCGTATAATTCCTTACTTGTTTGCTGATTGTCTATGTTTCACTTCCGTACATGCCACTACACTCCATATAAAGTCATCAGACAGCGGGAACCAACTAGCAGTGTTGGGATAAAAACAATAAACATAGATGCTGAACACTCCATGGCAGATGTTGAAGAATGCATAAGCTGATATTTCCTGTAGCATTAACTACATTATCATCTGCATCATCTTCTCCTGT
The DNA here is from genome assembly GCA_014155875.1 of Cepaea nemoralis. Taxonomy (NCBI): domain Eukaryota; kingdom Metazoa; phylum Mollusca; class Gastropoda; order Stylommatophora; family Helicidae; genus Cepaea; species Cepaea nemoralis. Next base: position 343,434 of record JACEFZ010007177.1, on the reverse strand, counting down.
GCTGTCCACCTTCCAGTGTCATGTTTATTTGTAGATTTGAGCAGGATTACTCTTTTTTTTTTCCATGTTTCACCAAAGGGGATTAATTTGGTTTATTTGCTTGCTTGCTTGCGCTCGCTGGCTGTGAACTCCAGCGTGAAGTCCTGTATGTCGGATGAATACATCCTGTTGTCCAACATCAATGTGATGTCATACCGGACCTGAGGTGTGCGTGAGTATCCGTTGTCCCATGTCTGGCTTATTGGTGTGCAGACTGGTGGTTCCTCGCCATGCAGGCAGACACTCTCCGACTTCGGAGGAATCATCGATCCTACTGATGTTAGCCAGGTCCCCGAAGAGACCTGTTGCCCAGGACGCACGACGTGGTCGTGTCAGCAGGTCTTGGCCAGTATATATCCCGGCCCTGGTGCCTTGGAAACACCTCTGCGTCCCATTTGGTTTATTTCACTCTCAATCCATCATTAATATCATTTTTAGATATGCATTCACAAATATAAATTATCTTTGTTGCTAGGCTACAGTATTGCTTTAGTAGACACTAATTATATTCTTGAAATTTATGTTTAAATTTGAAAAAGTATCTTTATATCACTTGCCAGATGTTTAGTATTCAAGATTTTCTTCTAGCTTGTGATTTAACATTTACCTGCACTTAGTAACTTATAAATCCTTATACAAATTCATGAATTGACCATATTATGTACATTTACAAAACATTTAACATGTTGATCACCTTAGGAAAGAATGAATATGGAAATGGCAAGTGCTGTTTGCTTGAAACTTGTTCCATAACATTCTTGATCTAATGTTTAATACTTGGTTTCAGAATTGATATCATTGCACTCAGGACATTGCCACGTATGCTCCATCCACATTCTCTGAAGAGTTCTCATGCTTATATGTTTAGCATTAAAAGTCCATCTGGCTTTTTCTTTCTGCATTCAGTATCATCCAGACCCTCTACTCACTCACCACTGAACCAGTCTCTTCAGATAAGGATACTCTGTTTTGTTGCACTCTTCACCTAGTCCCAGAAAGCATTCAACACATCACCCTTATTGTAAAGTAACTCTCAACCCAGAGGGGTGGCAACTAGTAGGGTAGTCAATCTGCCTGTCCATTGCCGCACAGGGCAAACAAATCTTTTTGAAGCATTTTCTGCAAGTCCATTACAAACACAACATGTCTGACTGCGGTGCCCTCCAACCACTGAAATGCTGCCGTCACAGCCTCATCTTCAGTTCTCATGCTAGATGTTGTAGTAGCATTTGCCATACTCTCCTCTTTTAAACAGTGTCCATTTGTCTTCGTAATGAAACCCCCACACACTTCCTTTACCTCTCACCAAAGACCCATCAGTATATATAATCACTTACCCTGGGTGTGAGTTATCCGTTATCAGCCGTGGCACAGACACTTCTGTACCACCCACTGCCCATTCCCGGCATACATGGTAATATAATGTAGGAGCTAAACATGCATTATGCTAACATAGTTAATTAGGTGCATATCCTTTACTGGATGTTGTAGTCAACCCCAGCGTGTTTTGGCTGCTTGTGATTTTTTGGCAAGTTTACATTCAATAGTTTACCATTGCTTCCTGAATGACCAGAACTCATACCATGTTTATGAAAACTAATGCAAGGCAGTCTGCTGCCAAATCACCTGCAGCTGCATTTCAAACACGGGATTACAAATTGTGTCCATAACCCAAAAACAGGAACCTGCTATTGGTCTGTGATGAGATAGGGATGTCCCAGTTTGTAGGCCTGAATGTGTAGAGGAATGGGTGGCCAGACTTTTTCTCTTTTGGCAGATGCAGGTGTGAAACCCTTGTCTGACTGCACTCATGACATTATCAGCACAACTCCCTATTAACTAACTAATTAACATGCCCGTCCTCTGCTATAACCTCGGATAAAATACAAAACTAAAGTTAATCCTATGATAGATACCACAGCATGAAATGATAGAACTTCAAAAATACTAGTCAGCAATTGGATTGATCAGTTCTCTTCCTTGCTGACTCTTCTTAACAAGATAACTTTTATTCACCCATTTTACGAGGTTGGGTTTTATCTAGAAGTCTAGTATGTATTCTGAAATTCACTCTCAACTGGGCATTGATCATGAACTACTGAGCTAATAAGCCAATCAACTTTCTAGTGTTTGACTGCAGCCATTTCTCTCATTGACAATTCAAATATTATATTATTTAATACCTACAGTCAAATTTCTAATCTGTCAGAAAACTACTGACAAATGATATCATTTGTATATTCTTATTCTTTCACCCTATATTTCCCCATTGGATATAGACTCAACCAACTCACTCCTATCCCTACCTGCCCCATGCAGCTCCATCCAAGTCCTCCCCATATTCATTTCTGTTTCTGCTTGTCTTCCCGTGTGTTTTTAGGTCTTCCTCTATTTTTTGTGTGTGCCTTGTGTAATTTCCTATGGATCTCCTGTGAATAGTGTTTTCCTGTGGATTATGTGATGTTGTTTTGTGTTCCTTTTATTGGAAGTTTTCAAAAGAAGCCACGGAAGGCAGGTGGTGGATGAAATTTTGAGGGCAGCCGACAGATATTGTGGGTCATGGCCTCGAGCTTCACAACGGCAGGCAGAGGAACTCTTCTTGAGTCAATGGCTGCGGTCTCCGACCAGTAAGGTCACTGCCATAGAGGAAAGCAACGGCAAACTACCTCTTTAAAAGTGCCTAGTATATCATGATTCGCTTAAAGACTGATCATCGCAAGACAAGGACAGAGACGTTAAAATTAGCAACTTGGAACGTTAGGACGCTAAACAACGACAGAACATTAGAGAACATAAAACAAGAAATTGAAAGGGAAAAAATTAATATTTTAGGTATGTGCGAAACGAGATGGACAGGAGCAGGCATTAAGATAGAGGAAGATTTCAAGATTATTTATTCTGGAGGTGAAGATCGTCATAGAGGAGTGGCAATTATTTTGGACCGGAAAACAGCAAAATCTGTTCAAGAATATTGGGCTGTGTCGGACAGAGTTCTACTAGTTAAATTAAGTGGCAGACCTTTTAGCATAAATATTATTCAAGTATATGCCCCAACAGGAGAATCCAGTGAAGATAGTGTAGAAGAATTTTATAATGACATAGAGTCTGCCTTAAAGAAATGTAAAAATTCAGAAATAAACATCATAATAGGGGACTTCAATGCAAAAGTAGGAAATCAAGGAGATAGATACACAGTAGGAAACTATGGTTTAGGAGAGAGAAATGAAAGAGGATACAGACTCGTAGAGTGGGCAGAAGAACAGGAAATGATTGTAGGAAACACCTGGTTCATGCAACACCCTAGAAGATTATGGACATGGAGGAGTCCTGATAGCAGGATTAGAAACCAGATTGACTACATTCTGATTAGCAGAAGATTTAGAAACACATTAACAATAGCAAAAACAGTTCCCTGTGCTGATTGTTGTAGTGACCACAGATTACTCACAGGAACATTGAGTATAAAGTTGAAGAAAGTCAAGTATATAACAGGAAACACTAAATATGATTTGTGTACATTGAGTAATGACAAGGAAATACAAAACAAATTCAACATAGAAGTACAGAACAGATTTGAAATTTTGTCTGATCTAGAGATCCTATTCCAGGATGTGGATGATCAATGGGGAATGTTGAAGAATTCAATCAATGTCGCTGCGGAAACAACTAGTCCAAAATTAAAGAAGGTGGGTCGTAAGAAATGGATGACTGAAGAAATTTTACACCTCATGGAAACAAGAAGACTCAACAAAAATAATTATGTCAAATATGAAGAAATTCACAGACAAGTCAGAATATTATGTAAGGAGGCAAAAGAAGCATGGCTTGAGGAAAAGTGCTTAGAAATTGAAAACCAACACAACAGTCAAAATACCAAATTAGTGCACAAAAGAATTCAGGAACTTACTAATAAAAGAACAAGTACATCAACATGGTGTCTAAAAACTGAAGATGGCAAAATCATAATAGAAAAAGACCAGATTCTACATGTATGGACAGATTATGTGAAACACCTTTATGATGATAACAGAGACGAACAGTATGATATTAGATTTAATAATGAAGGACCGCCAATTTTGGAGATGGAGGTTCGAAATGTTCTTAAGCATATGAAAGCCGGCAAGGCCCCCGGTGCAGATAACATCACAACAGAAATGATTAAAGCTTTAGAAGAATTTGGACTAGAGCAAGTCACCAGACTGATGAACACATTATATGATACTGGAGATATACCTCCTGAATTATGTAACTCTGTATTTATTGCAATCCCAAAGAAATCAGGAACCTTGGAATGTGATCAACATAGAACAATTAGTATAATGAGTCACATCACAAAGATTTTGCTAAGAATTATCATGCAAAGAGTGAGGAAGAAGATACAACCTGAAATAGGGGAAGAACAATGTGGGTTTGTAGAAGGAAAGGGTACAGTAAATGCTGTGTATATGCTGCGAACAGTTATTGAACGTGCTATAGAAGTAAACAAGGATATACATCTTTGCTTTATTGACTATACAAAGGCTTTTGATAGAGTTAGACATGTCAACATGGTGGATATGCTTGCAGATCTACAAATTGATGGGAAAGACATTAGACTTATAAAAAACATATATTGGAAACAACAAGCTGCAATAAGGATTGATAATGAAGTGGGACAGTATCAGCCAATTAAGAGAGGTGTTAGGCAGGGATGTGTGATGTCTCCAGATCTTTTTTCCCTATACAGTGAAAATATTTTCAGAAATGTAGAGGATATAAATGGAATCAGCATTGGAGGACGAAACATCAATAACATTAGATATGCAGATGATACAGTATTAATTGCAGACAATGCGCAGGACCTGCAACAATTAGTAGATGCGGTTGTTGTACACAGTGAGCAACTGGGGTTAGAATTAAATTGTAAAAAGACACAGGTTATGGTCGTCACTAGGAAGGAAGAAGTGCCACAATGTAATATACAAGTAAATGGAAATATTCTTCAACAAGTGAATCGGTACAATTATCTTGGAACAGTCATAACATCTGATGGGAGATGCCTTGAAGAGATTAGAACAAGAATCGCCATGGCGAAAGTAGCCTTTAGCAAGATGAAAAACATTCTGACCAATAAAAAGATGTCAATTGAAACGAGAAAAAGAGTGTTGAGGGGATACATAGAGCCTGTTCTTTTGTATGGATGTGAAACTTGGACAATGAGCAGTCAAGCTGAAAAGCATCTGATGGCTGCATAAATGTGGTTTCTGAGGAAAATGCAAAGAATACCATGGACAGACAGAAAAACCAATGACCAAGTACTACAGGAGGCAAATGAACATCGTAAACTGATTAGAGAAATTAGACGTAGACAGTCAAAATTTTTTGGACATGTTATGAGAAGAAATGGATTGGAGAACTTAGTGACAACTGGCAAGATCAAAGGGAACAGACCAAGAGGAAGACCGAGAGGAAAATACCTGGATGGCTTGGCCACACTAAGCAGGAGACAGGAACACTAAGCTGATCCACGACACTGGTGATCGAGTGAAATGGCGAGTCATGACCGCCCACGCTTTCCGGCATGGCACATGATTGATTGATTGATTGCCTTGTGGATTCCAGACAAAGGCCTTTCTAGTCATAATATTCTGAGGTTTTCTCAATGTTACGTCATTTTCAGCACCAGCATCTTTTCTTCACTGCTTGGCTCACTTGTATTTGTCTAGTTCTCTCCATCAGCTCCACATTGGTGATTCTGTCATACTATTTTATTATCATTTGTATATGCCTGTATCTGTATATGCCTTGTATATGCATGTAGTTTTGTTTTCATTATCTAATGTGTCTTCTCATGTCTGATTTCATATTAATGTGCTGTGGGCACCAGTGGTATCTATGGATTTGCTGAATGTTGCTTTGATGGCTTCTAGACCTCCTCCATTTTACTCATCAATCCTCACTGAACAATTGTAGACAAGGTTTCAAATGAACTAATTGCATAAGGCTATTGAAAGTTTTGTTCTCATTGTTTAACTACATAGATTATTTTCTTTTTAGAAAACCTATGTTGTGTCTCTTAACTAGCTTATTAATATATTTTATAATATTTAGTACACATGTTGCCAAATTTTTGTCACCGTTTGTTGAACATTGTCTTGGGAAAACCATGCAATATATATATATATATATATATATATATATATATATATATATATATATATATATATATATATATATATATATATATATATATATATCCATTGGCACCTTGCCGTCTTGACAGACGATAGTTTGTGCTTTAAAAAGGCATAATAACTTTTAACTATGGCGGTAGCGAGTGTGACTGATAAGGCCAATTTGCGCTGTAAATGTCCGTTCACAGTGGGTGCATGTGAACACGTGGTCATTTCCACCATCATGCACCATCTTACGTCTCAAACGCTTGGTGTGTGACTTTTCTGCAATAATTTTCTCCTTTGACTTTATTCCATTTCTGATATTTGCCCTCCATGCAACACGTTCAGCGGCGACTTGCTCCCAATGTGCATTATCAATGCCTGTATCAATCATGTCCCGCTTATACACATCTTTGTATCGTAGTAGAGGCCGACCCTGAGATCTCTTACCCATCTGTAATTCACCAAAAAAGATATCCTTTGGTATTCTACCATCATCCATCCTCCTAAGATGTCCTATCCATCTAAGTCTACGAAGACTGAGCATGGAATAAATTGTCACACAACCTGATCTTTCCAATACTTCAGTATTTGTGATTTTGTCTTGCCACTTAATACCAAGAATTCTTCGCAGACACCGCATATGAAAGCTGTTTAAATTGTTCTCTTGGTGTGAGTAAGTTGTCCAGGTTTCACTGCCATAGAGAAGAGTACTAAGGACACAGGCTTGATAGACAAGGACTTTTGTTTTGGCAGTAAGCTTCCTGTTCTCCCAGACTCTTTTTCTTAACCTGTTCATTGTTGTTGCTGCCTTACCAATCCGGATGTTGATTTCCTGATCTAGGGATAATTTGCTATTTACCACTGATCCTAGATATGTAAAATGGTCTACTATCTCTAGTTCGGCGTCGTCAATAAAGATTGATGGTACCTCATGTGCACCTTGTGACATAATCTGTGTCTTCTTTTTGCTAATTGTTAAACCAAATTCAGAACAAGCATTGGAGAATGCAGATAGTAGACATTGCAATTCTTCCTCAGAGTGGGTCATAACTGCAGCATCAACTGCAAAAAGCAACTCTCTGATCAGTACCCTCCTAATTTTGGTCTTAGCCTTCAATCTCTGAGCATTGTAGAAGCCGCCATCTGAGCGTGAGTGAATGTATATACCACCATCCTGATCACGAAATGCATATTTCAGTAGAAGTGAAAAGTATATTCCAAAGAGGGTGGGAGCTAGTACACAACCTTGCTTAACTCCACTCTTGATTTCAAATTCTTCAGAAGTTGCACCATCAAACTTGATTATACCCTTCATGCCTGTGTGGAACGATTCCACAATGGACAGAAGAGTTGGTGGGCAGCCAATCTTCTTTAGTGCCTTGAACAGACCCTCACGACTGACCAAATCAAATGCCTTTGTGAGGTCGATGAAGGCAATAAACAGTGGTTGATTCTGTTCACGGCATTTTTCTTGCATTTGTCGCAATGAGAATATCATATCAGTGGTAGACCGGTTCTGTCGAAAGCCACACTGTGATTCGGGGTAGACTTGATCTCCTAGGACTTGAAGTCTGCGCAGAACAATTCTGGCAAATACTTTTCCAACAATACACAGAAGTGAGATACCCCTATAGTTGTTGCAGTCGCTCCGATCGCCCTTGTTCTTGTACAGTGTTATGATGCTTGAATCTTTGAAATCCTGTGGGACTTGTCCTTCACGCCAGCATAGCTCTATTAGCTGGTGGATCTGTATAGTGAGTGTGTCTTGCCCACTCCTGATAACCTCTATTGGAATCCCATCCTTACCTGGAGCCTTGCCAGATGCAAGTTCATTTATAGCACACTTAACTTCTGTTATGGTGGGAAGTGTGTCCAGGTGGTCAAGAGTTGGTAGAGCCTCTATGGCGTTGAGGGCATCATCCGCTAGTTTGGTCTCACTTGAGTAAAGCTCCAAATAGTGCTCTACCCATCTGTCCATTTGCTGTTTCTTATCAGTGATGACTTCTCCAGTCAAGATTTTCAATGGTGCACTTCTTTTGATCACTGGACCACAGGCTTTCTTTATTCCTTCATACATGCTTCTTATGTCTCCCTTATCACTTGCGATTTGAATGGACTCACATAACTTGATCCAATAATCATTTGCACACTGCCTGGCAGCCTTTTGCACATCCTTCCTAGCTTGCCTTAGCTCACTCAGAGTGTTACGCGTTGGTCTTTCCTTGTTTCTTAAGAGAGCTTTCTTCTTTTTATCAATCAGGGGCTGCAGAGTCTCGCTGTTGGCCGCAAACCAGTCCTGCCTCTTATGATCCACAGTGCCGTAAACCCCTACGGCAGTTTTATAAAGAGTTTCCTTAATTTGACCCCACTTTTCATTTACTGTACAATTTTCTGGTGTATCAGTGAAAGCATCTTCAAGTTGCTGTTGAAACTGAAAGCACTTTTCAGGATCATGAGTGTTAATAATATTAATCCTGGGGCTAGATTTGTGTTTAGCTGTGTAGATTCTCTTTGGTCTCAGTCTAACCCTTGCAACAACCAAAGAATGATCCGTATCACAGTCAGCACTGTGGTAACTACGAGTCAATGATATATGGTTCAGATGTTGTCTCCGTGTGATGATGAAGTCCAGCTGGTGCCAATGGCCGGATCTTGGATGTTTCCATGTGTCCTTATGCATCTCTTTTGTTTTAAAAAAAGAGTTTGTAATACATAGGTCATTACTGGTGCAATGCTCCAGCAGCCTTTGCCCATTTTCATTCATGCGACCGATGTTGTATTTTCCAAGGCACACTGGCCATGAACTTGAGTCCTTGCCCACACGAGCATTGAAATCACCGAGCATATAAATGTAGTCAGATTTTGGAACTGCCTTGATCACAGAGTCTAACTCCTCATAGAACAAATCCTTCACATCATCAGAGGAATCGAGTGTCGGTGCATATGCAGTAATAATGGTGGCAAACCCAAAAGAGGTTGCCAAGCGCAGGGATAATAGTCTTTCATTTCCTCCTGCTGGAATTTCAATCATTCCCAGTAGCAAATTCTTCACTGCAAAGCCCACACCGTGTTGCCTTTTTTCTGCCTGCCCTCTACCCTTCCAGAAAAAGGTGTAGTTGTTTTCCCTGAGTGACCCTTCCTCAGCGAGGCGAGTCTCCGACAGGCCAGCAATATCAATGTTAAGACGATTGAGTTCGGCATCAATCACAGCCGTTTTTCTCACATCGTCAATATTGGTCAAGTCAGTGGAAAATCCTGGACACATGGTTCTCACGTTCCAGGTTGCAAGCCGTAGCTTGAGGTTTCTATTTTTATTTTTGTTTGTACCTGGTGCATTGGTTTTACAGCCTGCGATTCAGATTTTGTCCTAGCCCCAAGCACCCATTGAAGCAGGCAGGCTGTGGCGGATCAGCACCCAATTGGCTGGGGGCTGCCCAGCTTGAGGCGGGCGGTAGCTGATCAGTGACACCTATAGGTGTCTCCCACCGTCAGAGGCAACGCGTGGCGCCCCATGTCTACGCCAACTGACAAGGACTTATAACCCGTAACAGTTGCCTCTCGCTTTGATTCCGAGACCAGTTAAGACCAGGGATGGAGCTATTGCCTCTCCATAGCACAAAGCCTGGGCTAAAATATAGAGATCATGTGTTGCCCATGCAGCATGATCCCTCTCTCGGCCCGCCTAGTTCACTCCAGAGGAAAGGTAACACCCTTACATCTGGAACAAGACAAGCTGCAGAAGCTGCCGGATCAGCAAAGCAATGCTGTAACTGTCTGCCTGTCGGAGCTTCGATCCTAGACCAGTCGCCAACCAAGGCTTAGGGCCTGGTCTGCCCTGCCATGACAATTTTGTCTTTAGCTTGCATTTCCTCGCACCAGGGTAAGGCTTGTACCCTCCCAATTGCGCTCTTCCGCCCGAAGCCGTTGGCACAATGTGGGGTGTCGGGTTTGGTAAGCGTCGCCCAACGTTCGGCGCTAACAGAGACCAGGTAGTACCGTCTACTGTTATACGGCAGCTCAGTCATATCTATATATAATTCAGTGCTGAATCAATTGATTTTAACAGCGAAATAAAATTTTGTTTTGAGTGTCTTTTGCTGTTAAGAAAATTATTTATAAAGCAAATATATGTCTGTATTGACACACCTTACCCTCCCCCATCCTACTCCCACTATTATTGTGAAAATAGTGAATTGTTTGTAAGGCAACTAATATTCTTGTTGTATAATATTTGTATATGAAAGTCAACTAATACCATTCTTGGCTTTTTTAAATAGTTAATTTTTTTGTTTTTAAATTATGCAGTTAAAATAGAGATTATTCACATGACATGTAATTTATTTTCACACCCTAGATGTAATGTTTCTTACTAGCATTTGAACATTTTTTTGTTTACTCAAAATGTATGTACTAATTGTATTAATTCTCTCTCCGATGCCGATTTGGATATCCTTGTCACTACAATGGTGTTTACACCTATGTAAAATAGACTCACAGTTTGATGCAGGTATGTATGTCAGATGTAAGCCAAAATGTGTAAGGCTAATACTTGTAGAGCAGATCTACTTTAGCAGTGATTTACTCACTGCATCTGCACTGAGTGAATTTATAGCTGTTTTTGTTGCTGTGGTTGTTGATCCCAATGCTAGAGTTTTCTACACTGGTTCTGTGTTAATTGAATTTATTGCTGTTGTTATTGCTGTCGTTGTCGATCCCTGTGCTAGAGTTTTCTGCTCTTGGCTGTCCTACACCATCCTAAGATGCAGGTCTTCCACGGCTGTATAGGTGTTAGCAAGTGTTATAGTGAGTTAGCAAGTGTTGAAGATGACTAGTACCCAGTACCACCAGCAAAGGGAGATGTGATAGCGTAGTGGCCTGCCGACCTGGGTAAGATGTAATTCGATCTGTAAGATGATAAATTCAGAAGTTTAAAATTGACTTGTTTTTCTAAGTCAGCCCAGTTTAAAATGGGTACCAGGAAATGTCGTAGGGAAGTAAATGTGGCTATTGGGATATTGACCACATCACCCACTGAGAGCCGATTGGTCTATAAGAATATGAGTCTAGTACCATATGCACAATGAAGGCATTTAAGAGTCCTATACTTCCTATTACTTACTAATACGGTAATGATATAGATGCCATAATTAAAACCAACACACACGCACAAACTAATATAATTTCTATTTTGGCACAAATGCTTGTTTTTATTGCAACATTATGGCATTTAACTCTTGCTAATTAAACAATACAATTGATTGCTTTAAAAGGTTTCAAACATTCTTTCAAAGTCGAGAGAAATCAGTTATCAGTTATCAGTTGGCGTCCGGTGGCTAATAGTGGCAGTTCTGTGTTGGTTGACGAGGCACCTCGTTTTCCCGATGTACCTCTCGCGTCTGGCCGTGCCGATTCTTACTCCCAAGTCTTTCATCCTGGACAGCGATGTGGATTCACTGACGTCAAAGTCCTCTGTTCTCGCCATATCTTTAATGACGTTAATAACATCGGCACGATCCATGGGCTGGCCATCTATAGGGGGTGCAGAGCCAGCCAGTGTATCAGCTCGTTCATTTCCCTCGACTCCCGCATGTCCCGAGATGAAGATGAAGGTGACTTTACGGACAACAGACTTCCGCAGCGACTCAGTCCACTGTCTACGTACAGATCCAGTTTCGACCTTCTGAATCATGCTCATTGAGTCACTTAGTACACACACGTTGGTATAATGCTGTGATTCTAGCCATATAAAAGCCTTTGTAACTGCCATCACCTCCATCGTCATGCTGCTCGTGGTCATAGAGTGGGCACCACTGGATTCTTGAACGGTTCGGCCCGCTGAACGGGCTGTAAATGCCCACGCACTTCTCTGCTGCTTTACAACAGATCCATCTGTATAGATGAGCACTTCGGGGCTATCTGAGTGTTCATAGATGAGCGCGTTGACCTCTGCATTGACAGCGGCAGGGTTCTGCTCTCTGCACCGTCTGTCGAGTGCAGGAGAAAGTGCACTTAAAATCTGGAGGCACCGGCACCCATTCCTTGCCGGGGTTGATACTGGTAAGACTGGACCTGTCTGACGATATCTTCCACCCGACACATCCATGATTTGCCCCTCTTTAGCCAGTCACCCTTTTCTCTGAATATAACGTCATGCAGAGGGTGCTGCTAATCTGCACTTATTTTTAAGTATGCACGAGCTCTCCAGATCTTGATCCTGTGTTCCATTGTCGGGAAGTCAAGGAGGTATCTCATTGCTACACAGCTGGTGTCTCTCATGCAGCCCAAAATGATGCGCATGGCTTCGTTTTGTACCTTTTCAAGTCTTCCAATCTGTGTAGGGCTGACAGTGAGGATGGCCAAGGCATACTCAATGCGTGAAAGCACCAGTCCTTGGAACAGAAGTATTAGCAGTCTTAGCTCGATATTGGAGAGAAAATCATTGGCTGACTAATAGGACATATGATAGGACTAATGAAAACTATAAGAAGTCTTTAGGTGGTGTAACTTCCCATGTGGTCTTTTGCTTTCTACCAGATCTCATCTCATTCATTTGGATTGTTCCTAATTTTGATTATTACAAATTCTGCATTCAGTTTTTGGAGAAGATCATGGCTGACATGAATTTCTATATTGACAAAATTGTTTATATGTGCCTGATCACATGATAGCAAAGATGTTCTTTTCAATATAGGCTAAACTTGTATGTTAAGATTTAAGTGAAGGGATAAAATCTAGTAGAATTATAATAGAGTAGGACTTGCTGTTAACATTAAAAATGTTAGTTGCATATCCTTTCAAGGACGTTTGCAGTCAACACCAGCAATTTTAGCTATTGTTGATGTCTTGGCAAGTTTTACGTTCAGTAGTTTGCCATTGCTGCTTTCTGAACGACCAGCACCCATACCTTTTCATTAAAAAAACCAGCGTAACACGGTCTGTTGCCAAATCATGTGCAGCTGTGTTTCGAACCTGGGTATACGGGATTACGAACCGTGTCCATAGCCCCTTTGCCACGGGGACCAACTGTTAATTTTAGGTAAAAGGATTTGATTAATGGTTACATTTGAGTGATTGGCTAAAACTTGATGTTAAGATTCAAATTATGAAATAGAGCTTTCTGTTTATATTTGAGCAGTAAGTTAAGACATTTTGCTAACATGTAAGTGTGTTGTTTAAAAATGTTTTAATGTTTATCCATTTCAGGTGAGGCAGATAAGGCAGATTCTTCAATCATGGGCAAATAGGTGTGTACTGGTATTTTGTATGTGTGTTTTTGCTGTGCGCTTATATTGTTACCCTATGTTCAAATCTGGATATGATTGTCGTTGCTGTTTTGTTTCCCCTGTGTTAATTGCTGGATATAATTATCCTTGCTGTTTTGTTTCCTTGTGTTAGAAGCTGAATATTATTGTCATTACTGTTTTCTTTTAATCAAAACGTTCAGCAAACATGATAGTCTCTGGACAGTTAAGGTTGTATTACAAGCTGGTGTCAATGTAAATCATGGGCAAACAGGTAGAATTTGTTAAGAAAGCAATTAACAAAAGGAAATCCAAAACAGTCTAGCAAAGTTTCGTGGGAACTTATAGTTATCTGTTCAAGAATTAATCAAATTCTCATGCAGTTAACTGACTGTTTGGGTATATAGAATAGAGACAGACTGATCAAGGGAGCTAAGACTTGAGCAAGTTGAGAAGAAACTTGGCTCAAAGTGAGAAGTAAGAAATCGGCAGTTGAGTGAGGACTGGCCATACACTCAGGGAGTTGGTTACCGTTTTACTAAGTGAGAGTCCTGTGTAAGTTTATTCCACTATAACAGAAAGACCTGTAGAAGGCAGTGCTATATTCTGATTTAGGGCATTTCTACAGCATTACAAAAGATTGTGACAGTTTCTCAATGTTAACAGCTGGATATAATTATCATTGCTGTTTTGTTTCCTGTGTTAACAGCTGGATATAATTATCATTGCTGTTTTGTTTCCCTGTGTTAGAAGCTAAATATTATTGTCCTTGCTGTTTTACCGGAATTTTAATGTGCATACATTGAAATATGTGTCTGATGCTATGGAAGTTGTACATGAGGAGCAGATCAGATCACTAATGGATAGTTTCATAAATGAGATAAATTAGAGTCAGTGTCTTGATGCAGATTTAACATTTATAGTTGTGTCCAGAGTGGAGTGATATTACAATTTATAGAATGTATGGTTCACAAATTTAACTGCAGACAGTTTATATATACATCCTGAATATCTTCCATGTATGAATCGTTTGATAGCATTGGAAGATTTTAAATTATTTCATATAATCATACTAGTCTATCTGTACATCCACAGGCCGCGGAGTTCTAGTACGTAAGTAAAATAAAGGACCCTTTTATATGCATTACGTGCATTGGCAGATGCTAGACGCTATATTTTTATTGACCAATCAGCACTCGCTGGTTGCTGTGGTCATTATCCCGCTGGCCATGTTTACTTCCCAAGACATTTCATGATACCCGTTTTAGACTAGGTCAACCTGGGAGCTCAGGCAATTTTTAAAATCCACCCCGATATGGATTTGAATCCATGATAACCTGGCTGGCAGGCGAGCATCTAACCACCCGGTTACTGCAGCTTCCTGAGTGTTAATGGAAGCTCTAAAATAATTTCAAATAATCAAATATGTCTGGCTACTTCCATAGACAGCTGATTGTTAATGGAAGTTCTAAAATAATTTCATATTATCATACATGTCTGTCTGTACTTCCATAGACAGCTGAGTGTTAATGAAAGTTCTAATATAATTTCATATTATCATACATGTCTATCTGTACTTCCATAGGCAGCCTAGCGTCAGTGATTTGGTTGCAGCTGTCAAAATACAAAAGGTTTGGCGTGGTTATTATGCCAGAAAAGTCCAAAAAGCGAGAATGCCAGGTACATATTGGCTATGTTTTTGTTTTGTGATGAAATAAATATTGGCCAGATTGTTTGTAGTATCCTCAGTGTTTGCTGCATTTTATTTTATGTGGTTAATGTTAGATTTTGTCTATTGTTTCTTAATGTTTAATACATTATTTTGTTCTGATGTAGATGGTAGATTGTTTCTATTGTTCCTAAGTGTTTGATACATTCTGTTTTGTTATATTATAGATGTTGGTTGAATTGCTTTTGTGGTGTTCAAGATGTTTGCTAAATTATTGTTTCTTGATTTTACAAATATTTTGAGATTTAACATATATTTGGTTTATACTGTCTTAAATGCGGACAACCTTTGTTTTTCATTATGTCATAGTCAGCTTTAGAATGTTTGTCTTTTTAAACATAGGCAACCATAATTAAACCGTATACAGTCTGCAGATGGAGGCAAAACCAGCATTGTACATCTCTTCTACATTTTTTTTTGTGGTTGTTGTTGCATATCCCATACAGGACGTTGCAGTCAACACCAGCATTTTTCAGCTGCTGTTGATGTACTAGGCAAGATTATGCTCAGTAGTTTGCCATTGCTTTCTTCTAATTACGGTTCAATATCTCACAACTAATTGTTACATCGTCTGTAATGTTACACAGTATGTTACTTTTTTTTTTCACGATATAACTGACACTAAACTGCCGGACTTCTGTAATTCTGCCATAATTCCATAATTTATCTTTTAGATTTCACTTACAGAAGAGTGATGCATCATTTCTCCAGAGTACTGTCTAGAATGGAAGAGAATGACTGTTCTATTCAGTTTGTAATCCCACATACCAAGTTCTAAACATAGCTATGGGCAATTCAGCACAGACCGCCTTGTGTTGGTTTCCCATACAAAGATATAAGTGCTGGTCGTTCAGAAATCAATGGCAAACTACTGTATGTAAATTTGCCAAGAAATCACGAACAGTCAAAAAATGCTGGGGTTCACCGCAGCATCCTGCAAAGGATATGCAACTAACCTTTTTAAAACTATCTATCCCTTTGCAGACTTGATAAAAGCACTAATTCTTGACCTCACTGTGCTAGGCTATTCTATGGCAGGATAGAACAACACCAGATATTAAACTCCATGGACGCCTGCAGGATCTGGAGAAGACAGTGTTGTTCTGTCCAAAGTAATTGTTACTTTGAACTAACAAATGGTTGTATTTGAAGGAGTTAAATAATAGCCAAGTAAGACAGAAAGAGTAAAAACTGGGTAGACTAGGCTAGTGCAACAAATTATTAGGACAGACAAGAGATAAGAAAGGCATATCATGCAAAGGTGTAGCCAATAAACAAATGGTGACTTTCCTGGTACTGAATGGGTCATTGTAAAAAAGTAATAATATACCCATTTTCAAGTCGTGAGGCATATTAGGCATATGATGTTAGCCTCACATTTTTAGACCAATCAGCACCCAATAAGGTTCTCAATTTTATGTTGGCTGTTTTTGCTTCCCAGAAAATTTCCTCATATCCACCTTTAGGCTGGGTGTACCTGGGAGCCTAGGTCACTGCATAAACATCCCCACCTCGAAGAGGATTTTATCACATGACCACGGGCCAGCAGGCAAGCTGACTAGTCACTGCACTACTCCAACCCACAAATGTGTTAAGAAGACTTGAAATTCTGACTGTGTTAGTTTATCAGATGTTTGCTCATTTCCCTTCATTTCAGGTACTCAACTGAATGCAAAAGTGACTGAAAGTTTAAGGAAGTGCTGGTCTGTAATGGAAGCTAATATGGAAGAGAATGGTCTATTCTTACTACGGTAGGAATATGGAAGAGAATGATTTTTTTCTTACTAAGGTAGAAATATGGAAGAGAGAATGGTCTTTTCTGACTAAGGTAGGAGTATAGAAAAGCGAATGGCCTTTTTTTACTCGTACTAAGTTAGAAATATGGAAGAGAATGGTATTTTCTGACTAAGGTAGAAATATGGAAGAAAACTCTTTTCTTACTAATGTAGAAGTATGGAAGAGAGAATGGTCCTTTCTGACTAAGTTAGAAATATGGAAGAAAACTGTCTTTTCTTTACTAAAGTTGGGTTATGAAGAGAATGGTCTTTTCTTTCTAAGGTAGCATTCACTCGATAATGATGAACTAGCCACCAATTATGTTTTACTCTTTTTTTTATGTTCAACTTTACCATGTTTAAATGTTGTATTTTAGGTTACTTGAAAATATTCACAATTAAATATGTGTTTTATGTAATTAAATTCTTGTGAAATTATTGTTTCAAATGGGACAACAGTGTTAGTTACTTGATTTCTATTCAGTATTTTAATAAATAATCTGTTATAATAGCGTGTTGATTATGAAAATAATGTCATTTCTAGTTACATTATTAGTGCACACATATCATTTACATTCTCATCTAATACAAGGGGGCTTAAAATAAAAACCTTAATTGTTTTGGGTGGAATATATTCTGAAAAAGTAAAGAACAAATGTATCATTTTTTCAATGTAATCACCACTGCGTTTAATGCAAGTCCTCCAGCACCGATAAAGTGTTTGGATTCCTGTAGAAAAAAATTATCTTGGTCACGTGTATAACCACTGATGCACCACTTGCTATACCTCTTCATCGGACCGAAGACTTTTCTCCCAATGACTCTTGAACTGTCCAAACAGGTGGAAATCACTTGGGGGATAGGTCTAGCAAGTATGGGGGATGAGGTACACACTGAAAGTGGAGATCTTGGATGGTTTCAACCTTTGCACAGGCAGTATGGGGTCAAGCATTGTCATGTTGAAAAAGGACACCTTTACTCAGAAGTCCGTGTCGTTTGGATTTTATTGTGGGTCGAAGATGATTCCTGAGAAGATTTGTATATGTATCACCCGTGACAGTTTTCCCCCATGACATGCAGTACTCTAAAATAATGCTTCGATCACTGAAAATGAGTCAGCATAACCTTACCTGCAGCTGGCTGAGTGCGAAACTTCTTTGATTTTGGTGAGGAGGGATGGCACCATTCCTTGCTCACTCTCTTCGTTTTCGGTTCTTGGTAGTAAGCCCAGGTTTCATCTCTAGTAACAATTCATGATAGGAAACCATCACCTTTTGCTTTAAAGCACTGTACAAGTTCTTGACAAGCATCATTGCATTGTTTCAATTGTGTAGTAAGCTGTCATGGCACCCACCTTACAGACACTTTGCTGTACTGTAGCACATCATGGATAATGTTCAGTTGTTACTACTCATTGCATTTCCCAGTATCCATTGAAGGCTGGGTCAGCCTGGGAAGGCAAATCGGTTTTTAAAAATTCACATTGATGGGAACTGAAGGACATGAGCACTAGACCGGCAAGAAAGTGTGCTAGCCATTGCGCTACCTTGACTGCCACATAAATAGTTATTCTTATATATTAAATAATAGTGACGATAATGTCTCTTCAGAATTTGTTGTTGTGAGGTGTAAATGGAGGAATAAATCATACGCAAGAAGATATTAGTGTATGTGCATGTTCCTGGATTATTTCAATTCATAATTGGATAAAATCATCATCATGTGCCATGCCAGCAGACATGGGCAATGATGGTTTGTCATCTCAAACGATCACCGGAGTATTGGATCCGGTCCGTGTTCTGATCCCAATTATTACCTTACACTTCACACTTGAATGGCAGTATCTGGTATGGGGCTAGCTTGACCTTCTTATGTCAGTTTTGTTTCTGTATGTTTCTTCACAGAGAGATGTTCAAAAAAGACCCAGATATTTTGCCATACTACCCCTTCTACAAGGATGAATGGAGTAGGATATCTTACGCAGATTACAAGGGTGTGTTTCCTGAACAACCTTCTATGAGTTGGTTCTTAATCTTCAGGTACATTTTTCAGTGTTTGGACCACAAAATGTGGGTATGTAAATGTATTATCCGCATGTACGCACAAGAGCATGCGCACGTTTGTAAGCGTTGAGTTTGTTGGAGGTGAACGGAAGAATATATAGGGGAGGGGGGGGGGGGGGGGGGGGGGTGATGAAAGGTTTATTTGATATTTTAAGTGATGCACTGTCTTTGCAAACTGCATTGCGAGAAATAGTGCATAGTTATGAGAGAAGAAAAATCTGGATTGTACAGGTCATGAGAAACATAGCAAGTATTTAACACTGTTAGTAAGTATCAATCAAATATAGAACATAATATCCTATATATTGTGTTTTCAATGGAAGCTTTGAAAAGATCTTAAACATTTAAACTCTGTTCTTGGCTAAATGTGAAATGTGTGAATGAAACTTACATTTAGTGGTTGTTCTCATTATAGTTATAAAATAGTATTGAGATCCAATGAAAAGCAGGTTAAACAAGTTTAATAGAAACAGGTGTATCTGTAGCTCAAACTATCTGCACTCAACACTTGCTGCGGAAAAGAAAGAATGGCCACCTATCCCGTAATACAGTCAGGCCTAAAAAAATGTGATGGTCCTAACACTTCACATACCCACAGCAACTTCCTGCTACAGGTCTTGTTGTTATACATATATGGTTGTGTATCCATTTTTGGTAAATTTTTTCCGGCAATACATTTTTCTTTTAAGTTACTCTAAAGCTTTTATGTATCTGTTAATTGTTTTCATTCACTGTAATTATTTAAAATATTTCTAATATTTATGATCACAGTGTAACTTTTATATCATCAGAGATATTTTCTATGCCAAGGAAGACATGTTGGTTGTACCATCTGTCAATGTCCCAGTCAACACTTGTATCCTTCATGTCATAGACAATGATACCAGAATGGAAATTCCCCGTGTCTTCGATAAGGTGGCACCATATGTTTATAAAAAGAACAAGGTTAGACCACATTGTTTGAAGTTTAAATTTTCTGTTACATTTTTATTTTCATATTGTGATTTTACAATTACAATAGGATGATTCTCACCTGCATGTAAGCTGACTTTTTTTATATTAGTAAATATACAAGGGGGTTTCACATCAAAACCATAAAAGTGTGATAGAAATTACAATAACCATGTCATTGTCTTGTAATCTGTCAATATTGTTGCTAAGGATGTCAAGAGGGTTTAGCATGTGACATCACAGTGCAGACAGACATGGTGATGTCATAAGGACAGTTTAAAGATGGCTGCAGCACTTTTGACATGCACCAAATGGAGCAGCATTCTGTTATCCATTTTTATGTTATCAGTGAAGGGGCGAAACCTATAGAAATTCATCTATGTCAACCTATCAGAATATATTTATAGACATTATGTCAGCTTGTTTAAAATTCTTTGCATAGAAATTATGTGAGCCTATTAGAATTCTTTTGCATAGAAATGATGGCAACCTATTAGCATTCTTTCCATAGAAATAATGTCAGCCTATTAGAATTCTTTGCATAGCAATGATGTCAGCCTATTAGAATTCTTTGCTTCTGTATAGCCATTGTGAATTGTTTTTATCAGCTAGAATATACCAATTTGGACTGACCAAGTTAAAATTAAACATTTAAAAGCAAGAATATTTACTTCATTGCACTGGGTTGTGTGCCATAAAGCTTAGTTTTTCTAAGAGCAGATAACTGCCTGCCACATGCATTGCACAGAACTCAAATTCCATCGCTCTGGCAACAACCCCAGGGGTCTCAGAAAAACTGTATGTGAGTAGTGAATGATGAAGTCCTAAAATGAACCCATGATCCTCCGAGCTTCCAGAGAAATAGCTTAAAAATGTCTTGATAAAACAATTTTTTTAAGCAGAAAATAATAAACATTTAAACTACAAAAAACAATACATATTTCATAAAAGGGTTTACTTTAGAGATAAGAAAAAAAATCTTACAAAGTATGAACAAATCTCAAAAGTTGGCAAGTGTGATTTTAATCATGTATAGAGAAAAATTCTTAGAATACTGTCGATCAAGAAGAATAAAATACTGACATACTATTAGGTCTTCACCAAGACAACTGGCTTGTAAACAGCCCCACTTCTTGGAAACTGAAATACTTTAACAATATTTATACATAAAGCAGTTTCGAAAGAAAAGAGATGGAAGACATGGTTACTGGAAGAAGAGGCAAGTGTCAACCAGCGTGAACTTGGATAAGGAACATTGAAGACACCACGGGCATGATAATCCATGCGGCGGTGGAACTGGCAAGGATCAAGAATCTTTTTGGTGGTCGGTGAGCTTTCTGCAAAGAACCTGTTACATGATAATGAAGATTGAAGTTCCTGGTCATTGTTTGATAATGACTGACTGGCACCTTGCCGTCTTGACAGACAAGTTATACCTCTCCATAACACAAAGCCTGGGCTGAATTTAGAGACCATGTGTTGCCCATGCAGCATGATCCCTCTCTCGGCCTGTCTAGTGTACTCCAGAGGATAATGAACCTAGTATAGAATTAGTTAAATGTCAGATGTTAAAATAAGTCACTTGTGCTGTCTTGTCCTTTCTGGAAAATATGTTTACCTTTCATTATCTTATTATTTTCATAAAGATTGTTAGTATTTTTCTATGTCATAATACATTTTTAGTTGTTGCACAAAACATTTTCTCTCCACTTTACAGCATGTACTGTTTTGTAGCTCGTTTTAATTAGAAAGGACCCTTAAGCTCATCCACAATTTTATAACCTAAAACATGGTAATCTTCAGTTTGTCGTATATGGTTGTTATTTGTAAATATGTGTGTCCAACTGAAATGGCTATGTTTATATTTAGAATATGGTCATTCTTCTTCTTACAGTCTATGTTGTGTGATTTTGATATCATGTTTGTCCACAGCCCACTGTCTCGTATGCTGCCAGTAATTTCTGATACTAATGTTTCTCCAAGCAATGATGTCAAACTGTCTTGTAAATTCTCTTTTGGACTCCACCCGTGTCTCTCCCTCCCCTCCAACTTTCTGTGTGTGATGACACCCTTCAGTTTTCCCTCTTCTCATGACATGCCGAAAGAATGTGGACTGTCTTTTTCTGATGTTAGTAATACGAGGGCAAGTCAATAAGTAAGTCACACAGTTCTGTGGGATGGCAGGTAAATGTAGTTGGTATTTTCTACAGGTGTCATTAGGTGACAGCAACATCAAACTTTATATTCCCGTTCGTCAGGTGGCGCTAGGTATCTCATGCGCATACATCGCATAAATAAAATGGCGACTGTACTTACAGAGTGTTCAACCAAAGAACAACATGCTGTTGTGCGTTTTTTTGTGGGCAAAAGGACTGCCTGCAAAGGACATTCATAAGGAAATGCTTCCTGTTTATGCTGACAAATGTTTGTCCCGTAAAGCGGTACATAGCTGGGTAGAAACATTTTCTCAAGGACGCTCTAAAATTGTTGATGAAATCTGATCTGGTCGTCCTGTTAAGATTGCAACAGAAGCATCCGTGCAGCGGGTGGAGGAGATGATTAGCGGTGACAGGTGAGTAATGATAGACTCTGTAGCTTCTGCAATAGGATGCTCACATGGTTCAGCATACAGCATAATGCATGATCGATTGACATGTCCAGGACTGTTGATTAGAGATGTGCTGCTTCTTCATGACAATGCCAGACCACATACGGCTCGATTAACTCAGGAGAAAATTAACCAACTAAGGTGGGAAGTTCTGGAACATCCACCTTACAGCCTCTACTTAGCCATTAGCGATTTCCACCTTTTTGGTCCACTGAAAACCCACCTTGGTGGGAGACATTTCGCAAATGATGCTGACGTTGAATATGAAGTGAAAACATGGTTTAGAAAAAAAGAGAATGCAGTTCTATGCAGCCGGTTTGGGAGGACTGATAAAACGATTGGATAAGTGCATCAGTGTTGGTGGAACTTATGTTGAGAAATAAAGGGACAATGTATGTATAAAAATAAACTGGTTTCAAGTTGTTATCATATTTAGTTAGTTTTCTACAGCCATTTGTGACTTACTTATTGACTTCCCCAGCTTACGTTATATTTGTGAGTTAACCTCTTTCAGGGTATCTTCATTGCTCTTTATATCCATCCCTAGCATGCTCATAATTCTTCTATAAAACCTACATCTCAGTAGCTTCCACATAAATCGTCACTTGTCTGCTAATTGTCTATGATTTGCTTCTGAATATCAGAATCAGTATACTAGGACAACTAGTGCCACCTCTGACACATACAAAAATTACCCATAACTACTCAAGCAAATTTCACAAGAACTATTGTTTGGCCGATATGCTACCAGGGTAAAACATGGATGCTTACTGCAGTTAACAAGCGCAAAATCATAACAACAGAGATGACATTTCTTAGAAGAGCTCTGTAAGTAACTATGAGAGATAGAAATAGAAATGAGGAAATTAGAGGAAGACTAGGTCTGAAACCAGACATGAAATTCTATTATTATAGAACAACAGATTAAATGGTTTGGCCACTTCTGGTACTGCCCTGGTCCTGTCTACCACAAGAAGCTACACTGAAGAAATATGATGGATACAAAGCAAGAGGAAGACCATGTAAAACCTTTGATCAGTGACGACCAACCTACAAAGTGCATTGGAAAAAACACACAAAAGATACTCACATTCTTCCCTTCCTCCACACACACGCACGCACGCACGCATCACTGAGATAAATGGAGGATGAGAAGAATATAGCTCTTAGGAACTCTTTTCCTCACCTTGATTAACATATATAAATTGCAGAGAATATTCTTTATCCAACCATTTGCAGTTATAAATATTTTATAAAGTAATTTTTGCTTCAAAGAGTTTTCTCATATTTAATATTTTTTCTTACTTCAAAATTGTTTTCTTTCCTAATAGAGAGGCTACTCTTTTGTAGCAGAAGCAAGGACCCTAGAGCAGGCACTTGCTTCGGGCACATGGCGTCTGCGCCTTATTGGGTCACTCAATCCTTTACCAGTTCCGAAGGCAGGAGAAGTGTGCTGTAATTTTGTGACAAAAGAGATCAGAGACTATTATGTCCCAAATTCTAAGAATATTATTTTCAGGTTTGTTGGAAAATTACTATTTTAAGTGCTTGAGTTTCAATATTATGTCCATGATAATTTTGATATTATGTGCCTTGATATGTTTTCCATTTTCAGTTCTCTTTGTGTTTGCTTTTTTATTCTTTATATGAATATGTTCCTAATGTTTCAGTGTATTTTGTATATATTTAGTTTTATAGTGAATAAGCATCTTTAATTGATTCTACACAGTAGTTTGTTGTGGACTACTAATTATATATGTCTGAACATTTGTTACCAATAATGTGTGTAAAGTAAAATAGTTTGTAGGCTTACGAAACTTCAATAGAATCATGATGATGTCATCATCATTATGTCCTCAAACACTGGTGTAGGCATTCATGTCTCTCCACAGATCTTGGTCTCTGGTCTTCCATAAAGACTCTCTTGATGATATTCCCCCATGCTACTGTCTCAAATCAATTTTGTTGATGACATTCCCCCATGCTACTGTCTCAAATCAACTTTGTTGATGATATTCCCCCATGCTATTGTCTCATATCAACTCTCTTTATGATATTCCTCCATGCTATTGTCTCATATCAACTCTCTTTATGATATTCCTCCATGCTACTGTCTCATATCAACTCTGTTGATGATATTCCCACATGCTACTGACTCATATCAACTCTCTTGATGATATTCCCCCATGCTACTGTCTCATATCAACTCTGTTGATGATATTGCCCCATGCTACTGTCTCATATCAACTTTGTTGATGATATTCCTCCATGCTACTGTCTCATATCAACTCTGTTGATGATATTCCCCCATGCTACTGTCTCATATCAACTTTGTTGATGATATTCCTCCATGCTACTGTCTCATATCAACTTTGTTGATGACATTCCTCAATGCTACTGTCTCATATCAACTCTATTGATGACATTCCCCCATGCTACTGTCTCATATCAACTCTGTTGATGATATTCCTTCATGCTACTGTCTCATATAAACTTTATTGATGACATTCCTCCATGCTACTGTCTCATATCAACTCTGTTGATGATATTCCTTCATGCTACTGTCTCATATAAACTTTATTGATGACATTCCTCCATGCTACTGTCTCATATAAACTCTATTGATGACATTCCTCCATGCTACTGTCTCATATCAACTCTGTTGATGATATTCCTTCATGCTACTGTCTCATATAAACTCTATTGATGACATTCCTCCATGCTACTGTCTCAAATCAATTTTGTTGATGACATTCCCCCATGCTACTGTCTCAAATCAACTTTGTTGATGATATTCCCCCATGCTATTGTCTCATATCAACTCTCTTTATGATATTCCTCCATGCTATTGTCTCATATCAACTCTCTTTATGATATTCCTCCATGCTACTGTCTCATATCAACTCTGTTGATGATATTCCCACATGCTACTGTCTCATATCAACTCTCTTGATGATATTCCCCCATGCTACTGTCTCATATCAACTCTGTTGATGATATTCCCCCATGCTACTGTCTCATATCAACTTTGTTGATGATATTCCTCCATGCTACTGTCTCATATCAACTCTGTTGATGATATTCCCCCATGCTACTGTCTCATATCAACTTTGTTGATGATATTCCTCCATGCTACTGTCTCATATCAACTTTGTTGATGACATTCCTCAATGCTACTGTCTCATATCAACTCTATTGATGACATTCCCCCATGCTACTGTCTCATATCAACTCTGTTGATGATATTCCTTCATGCTACTGTCTCATATAAACTTTATTGATGACATTCCTCCATGCTACTGTCTCATATAAACTTTATTGATGACATTCCTCCATGCTACTGTCTCATATCAACTCTGTTGATGATATTCCTTCATGCTACTGTCTCATATAAACTCTATTGATGACATTCCTCCATGCTAGTGTCTCATATCAACTCTATTGATGACATTCCTCCATGCTACTGTCTCATATCAACTTTGTTGATGACATTCCTCCATGCTACTGTCTCATATCAACTTTGTTGATGACATTCCCTCATGCTACTGTCTCATATCAACTCTGTTGATGACATTCCTCCATGCTACTATCTCATATCAACTCTGTTGATGATATTCCTCCATGCTACTGTCTCATATCAACTCTGTTGATGATATTTCCCCATGCTACTGTCTCATATCAACTTTGTTGATGATATTCCCCCATGCTACTGTCTCATATCAACTTTATTGATGACATTCCTCCATGCTACTGTCTCATATCAACACTGTTGATGACATTCCCCCATGCTACTGTCTCATATCAACTTTGTTGATGATATTCCCCCATGCTATTGTCTCATATCAACTCTATTGATGACATTCCCCCATGCTACTGTCTCATATCAACTCTGTTGATGACATTCCTCCATACTACTATCTCATATCAACTTTATTGATGACATTCCTCCATGCTACTGTCTCAGATCACCCAGCATCATTTCTCTTGGTATGCCTCTGCCACTCCTCTCACTGATCCTTCCAGTCATCACAATGTTTTCTCATTATATGATCAAAGGACACAGGCTCTTTCTTTTATTTGTATATAATGTTCTATTTTCATTAGCCTCTACCAGGCAGTCAGTTGTTAGTTCCTCTGGCAGTCCAAGGTATTTGCAACAATCTTTTCAGGAACCACATTTCTGTTGCTTTCAAGCTATTCCTGATTTGTTGATTTATGCAAAACAGGTTCTATATAATGTTTCAGTACTCTCTTTCTGCATTCAATGACAATGGCTTATTGCACAAGATATTTTATGATGGTTATGTGGAAAAAAAAGTAAATAGATCCTTTTACACACCTTGAGGCATTTTAGGTTTATGATGCTAGCACCAAATTTGTATAACCCAACCAACACTTAGTATCACATGTTCCACCTTTATTTCCCAGGATATTTAATCATACCCATTTAATCATACCCAGGTCAATTTAAAAAGTGTACACTTCGATGAAGATTCAAACACATGACAACTTAGCCAGCAGGCAAGCATGCTAGCCATCTGTACTACCATGGCTCTCATATGATGATATAATGCTTGAATAAATGAACAGAGTTTAAAGCTGAGCTGGATCAGCTATACAAGAATGTGGGATCACAAATGATGGCAGATATTATGGCTACACAGTGTTAATCAACAAACAGAAACAAAAATAAATCAATTTTCCAATGTGAAGATGTGTAAATATGTACATTGTTTTCCCCATTCTATCATTAAGTTAACCACGGGCTAGGAATCTGTGGTAAGACATTGAAATAATTTTACAGTGATGTTATTTGTGGTAATTTGTTCACAATGTTGGTACTGTCAGTCTTATCGTAATTATTATTAAGTCACTTTTTTACCTGTCACCTAAGAGATCCCAAGGCACCATGGTAAGGACAACACTGCTGGAAGTGTCTCAATAAGATTTTCAACTTTATTTTGCTTGATTTGTAAGTAAAGAAACACTTTAATTGCACATGGATATCTCCCAGCGCATTTCCCCATTACCCATTATAGACTTGGATCGACCTAACGTGTTCTACACCAAAAAACTCACATCTGTTGAAGAGTTTCATCTTATAGGGCAAAAAAAAACAGCCTATTCCCTTAGTGAATTTAAACACAGAAGCCACTAACAATAGGTGGTACGATTTATTGACTGGCATATTTTGCTGTATCTCGTCAGGTGTATACTGCAGAGTTATATATATCATATGAAGTGAACAAATGAATTATACTTTTGTTGAAATACTTAAAACACACAGTCACTGATATTGTTCAAATGTGGAGCATTTGTTATTCCCATTGTAATCACAAATTTAAAATGAAGTCTTTCTTTCTGCAAACAAATTTGTTGGAACCACCTAATTGCAAATGTTTCAGAATATTTGAGCAATCATTTATTGTTCATCAAATACAGTATACAAAATACCTTTTCTTTGTTAACTTGATGGCTACAATTCAGCAGGTTAGTTAGTTAGTTAGTTAGTCGACAGATCATCCTCGTTGCACATCAGACCATTCAGTCCATAAGTGCTCGGATCCCCTCCTCAGCAAATCCCGCAGCGTGTAGCGGCTAACGACGCCAGTTCTGTGTTGGTTTATCAATCTTCTTTGGCTTCCTGCGTAGTGTTCTTGTTTGGCCACCCCTCTTTTAATTTGCTGCTCTCGCAGTCTGGCCATTGTTGTAGATTCACAGTCATCACTTGGTTCTTGCAAAAGTCTCACTTCTCGTAGAGCATTCAGAATGTCAGCCTGGTCCATGGCGCGTCCGCCCTCAACAGTAGCCTCACCTGCGAGCTTGTCAGCCCGCTCATTTCCTTGTACTCCCGCATGCCCTGGCACGAAGATGAAACTAATCTTTGCCAGCCGAGACCGCTTCAGAGGCAGCAACCATTCTCTTCGGATCGACCCCTCCTCTATCCTCTTGATCATGTTCATTGAGTCGCTAAGGAAACAAGCCCTAGTGAATGTCTGTGTCTCGAGCCATGTTATTGCTTTACTTACTGCCATGACTTCCATGGTCAGGCTACTTGTGGTTTCAGTGAAAGCACCAGAGTCCTCCTTCACAATTCTCCCTCCGGCCCGAGCTGTAAAGGCCCATGAGCTTCTCACATGTCGGACGACCGACCCATCTGTGTAGATGACCGCGTCACTGTCTAGCGAATTCTCGAAAATCAACGCTTGTACTTCAGCCTCAACAGCAGCCGGATTTTCTTGTCTGCATTTTCTATCTAGTTGGATGCAAACTGAAAAGGATGTGCAGAAGTCTGTTGGCACTTGCACCCACTCCTCGCCAGGTTCTAAGTCCTCAAGTGAACACACCTGTTGAAGAATGTCCTCGGCTTGACCCATCCACGACCGTCCTCTTTTTAACCTGCTGCCCTTCACCTTCCTAATTTCACTATGCAGTGGATGCTGTGTGTTTGCGTTAATTCTGAGGTAGGCACGTGCCCTGCAAACTTGCATTCTCTCTTCAATGGTTGGAAAATCAAGAAGGTAGCGCATCGCCCTGCATGCTGTATCTCTTGTACATCCAAGAATAATGCGCATAGCTTCATTCTGTATCCTTTCCATCCTTTCTATCTGCTTATGGCTGACAGTCAGGATTGCCATTGCATACTCCAAAACAGACATGACCAGCCCCTCGTACAGAAGACATAGATGGCGCTGCTCACAGTTTGCTGCCGCCATCACCCGCATCGCTGCCAAACCCCGCTTGGCCTTTGTTATCACCTGGTCTATGTGCACATTATAAGCAAGGCTTCGATCAAACCGTATCCCCAGGTAATTCATTGCCTGCGTTCTTTCCACCGTCTCTGAACACAGCATTACAGTTGGTGTTGGATTGTTGACAATATGATTATTCAACGAGAACCAAGTCACTGTTGCCTTTGTTGGGTTGACCATTGCCCCAGCTTCATCACACCAAGTACTTATGCGATTGAGTTCGGTTTGTAGTTCCACAGCAACCTCCTCTCTATCCTTACCCTGACGATACACTAAAACATCATCGGCATATGACAATGTCCTGCCAGGTCCAGTGATCTGCTCACTGGTGATTCTCACTGTGTAGGCGTTGAACAGTACCGGAGATAATGGTGATCCCTGTGGTAGGCCAGGATATATTGTTGTTGGTTCCGAAGTCCAACTGCCACATCTAAAAACTACTTTCCGTTGGAAGAGAGCTGCAGCGATCCAACTAAGGAGGAATGGACTTACGTTTAGTTCAAGAAGCTGAAACATTAAAAAGTCCAGTGGTACTCTGTTGTATGCGTCCTCAAGATCAATCGCTGCAGCAACGGTTTCAGTGCCTGAGTGGAAACCTTCATAGACATCGTGGGCAAAGACTGCTGCATTGGTCCAGGTTTCTCTTTTTGGACGGTACCCACCCAGGGTAGGTGGGAAAACACCTTGCCTCTCTAGTTGGCTTGATATTTTCCTGGCAATTACCTTCTCCAGCAGCTTGCCTATTGTATTCTGCATGGTTATAATTCGATATCCCTGAATTTTCTTGTGGTCTTTGTCAGGCTTCGGCAAGGGAATCAGATAGCTGTGTAACCATTCCTCCTTGATGCTAGCACTCCCTATACTGTTGTTGTACATGTCTGCTAGTTTCTCTAGCTCATTGTCGGTACACCTATTTATGTCGTCGTATCTTATGCCATCAGGACCTGGAGCACTGTTTTTTGATCGTCGAAGCACAGCCTTGATTTCTTTCACTGTCACTGTGTCTTCATCCGAAGTGTTCTGGGCCTTGCATCTGTCTGAGGTGACCTCCTTGGCCAGATTCCGGCCTCCCATGTCTGTCTGGTTGCTCTGCTCAAGGTAGCGTTCAAAGAGGGCTTTGCCCTTGTCCTCGTCAGTCCTCTGCCAGATGAGGTCAGCACCTTGGAAGTCAGAAATGCTCTTATTCTTGACTACACCACTCATGCTTTTATGTAGTCGCCAGAACAATTTCAGTGACTTGTCTGTGCTTACTCTTTGACACACCTCTGCCCATTTTTCGCTTTTAACCACCGTGACCAGTTTTTTTAAATAGCTTACTTTTGTGTGCATCTCTCTTTCTAAGTGCAAGCAGGGACTAGGATGACCAGCTCTGTTCTTCTTGGCATTTTGCCATCTCCTTACAGCACTACGCTTATCCACCCAAGCCTTCTCCACCTCGAAACTCCACCACGGTGGCTGCTCCCAGCTTTTTTTCCTTTTCTTCCTGCCCTGAAACGTTCTGCGCTTGTCACGTCTTATTTTACTCACCACATCTTGCCCTGTACTGTCATACTGGAACGTCTTTACCTTTAGCTTGTGCTGCCTGGTTCTGCCTTTCTCCACCAATATGCTGCATGGGTGGTGGTCGCTGCCATGGTGTCCTAGGACACCCCATCTACACACTGTAGTGAGTGAAGGTGAAACTAGTGCCAGATCAATAGCACTGTCCTCATCGCCTGGACGGCTTGCTGTCCTGGTGACACAGCCTGGTGTTGAGAGATAGCTAAGTTTTCAGTTGTATAGCCTGTCAACTGCATAGGGATTCCTGAAGACTGATTAACTCTCTTTTCTGTTCATACTTATATATGTTTTGTTACTCGATTTGCTAATTGTCATGCCATTCTACCTTTGTAAGTTGTTTGGAACTCGCACAGCAATTGATAAGCACAGTTTAATTTGGTGTACTTCAGCCAAAGTATAATTCATATGCTTTGTTTCGTTTGTTTTATAATTCATTCTCAGATAGTGGTTACTTCTCATTCTGTCTTAATTGTTATTTCAAATGTTTATGTCCTAATTTTTACTTTGAACCTTTTATAGTCTGTTCTAGTTGTCTCTGTAATTTTGACAATCCTCAACAGCATCTCATTCTGATCAAAAGTGTTATTGTTTAAAATACTAATTTCCTGGACCAGACGGAGTTAATAATATATCTGTTATAAATATTCACCTAACTCTGCTCAGGGTATAGATTTTACAATTGAAATGAAATTGTAAGAAATATAAGTGATTATTCTGTGTCATATAACTTTGACCTGCTCTGTATGAAAGTCTTTGATTTTCACCCCTCAAAGATCAAACCAGTAAGTTCTTAAAGACATAGGAACAAAAAGACAACTATTGAAATGCATACAAAACAGTAGGCTTTCTGTTCATGGTCTCAGTCTGAGAATTGAAGGTCTCCTATTCAAAATACTTGAGACATAATTCAGGAGAAGGGAGAGAATATTCAAGAAACAAGCACAACATACACAAATGCAAGAACAATGGGGTTCATGCTTGTACAGTCCTGCAGAGAATTGATGACAACACGGGACCGTGGAATAGCATGATCAGACAGATGACTTCCACATCTCTCTGTGCACTGGCTCGCCTGATGTTGAGGTTGTCATCCTCTGTCATTATATTACCTTTGCTTGTATGTGACCTTCACAGGCAGTCTGTCAAAGTCAAAGATGACCACTTTGCCAGCATCCAGATGAACACCTCCAAGCGTGGGGTTTACTTTAAACTGGCTGTGCTGGACAATGAAGAGGAGGTCATCAGTGCACTAGGAAAAGGACATGTAGTGATTCCAGCTTTCAATTTCCTGAAGACAATCACACAAGAAGATATTGAGAAAAGGAGTGGATCAAGGTCTTGTAAGTTGATTGATGTGGTTTTGTTTTTATTCCAAACATTATATGAACCAATCTATTCAGTTAGGCTGCTTCAGGAGCACAGGGTCTTTGTTCATTCACATGCTTTGTCTTAAGCCTTTGTCTTTCTGAATGGTGGACGCTCATACTTTCTGAATGGTGGACGCTCATACAGGTGTGAAAATAAAACACAAAGCGGTCTATTCACAAATCGCCTGTAACTGACTTAAAACTCAGTATGTTGGAATTGTAAAACTGCGTTCATTATCCCTAAGCAACAGGTGCCGATATGCGCTATATAATTGTTAAAATCCTCTGCAGCTAGTCTCATATTATGGTGAAGTTTTATATCCTGCTGTAGTGGGATGTATCATGCTGAAGTCTTGTATCATGCTGAAATAAGATGTGTCAGTCAAAAGCCTCAAAATATTGCCATTTTACTGTAAACAAGACAAAATGAAAACAATTTCTCTATCCACCACAAATGCAGAAGAAGAAATAGAATGAGGGGAGTGTTTTAATTTCTATATTGTTATTTAAGAACGTTATTATGAAATTGGCTTTTTAATCAGTTGTTATAATGAAGTACAGTAAATGAGTCTTTTACCTGCTTCAAGGCCTGTTCATCATATGGTGCTTGGCCCATACTTTTATAGACCAATCTGCATTCTGTAGGTGATATAGTCAGTATTACGTGGCTGTCTTAACTTCCCAAGGCATTTTCTGGTGCCAGTTTTTCATTAGGTCAATCTGGGAAGCCAAGTCGATTTTAAAAATCCGCACTATTTTGGATTTAAACTCATGACCACATGGCTAGCAGGTAAATATCTAGACATTATGCTTCTGTTGCTCCCAATCCCTTGTACCATTGATTAATCCTTTTTAACGAATAAAAGAAGATGATTAATCTTTTTCAGCTGAGTATGCTCTTCCATTAACCCTTGACTTCTTACTCTGTATTATTATCAACATGTAATATTCATTGGCCCTTGCAGTCTTGACAGACAATAGGTTGTTACATCGTGCTTCAAAAAGGCATAATAACTACAACCCATGGCGGTAGCAAATGTGACTAATAAGGCCAATTTGTG
This sequence comes from Cepaea nemoralis, assembly GCA_014155875.1. NCBI lineage: Eukaryota > Metazoa > Mollusca > Gastropoda > Stylommatophora > Helicidae > Cepaea > Cepaea nemoralis. The sequence continues at coordinate 310,130 of JACEFZ010007177.1, read as the reverse complement.
CTGTAAATGTGTGTCCACCGTGGATGCATGTGAACACATGGTCATTTCCACCATCATGCACCATCTTGCGTCTTGCACGATCAATGTGTGACTTATCTGCAATCATTTTCTCCTTTGTCTTTATTCCATTTCTGATATTTGCCCTCCATGCTACACGTTCAGTTGCGACTTGCTCCCAATGTGCATTATAGATGCCTGTATCAATCATGTCCCGCTTACACACATCTTTGTATTGTAGTAAAGTCCGACCCAGAGATCTCTTGCTCATCTGTAATTTACCAAAAAAGATGTCCTTTGGTATTCTACCATCATTCATCCTCCTAACGTGTCTTATCCATCTAAGTCTACAAAGACTGAGCATGGAACAAACCGTCACACACCTGATCTTTCCTATACTTCAGTATTTGAGATTTTGTCTTGCCACATAATACCAAGTTTTCTCAGTTTTTCTACGAGCAGTATGAAGATCCCCTGCCGGCTTGCTAGGCCAGTCGTAGGTTTAGGAAACAAATCTGACCATACGGAGTCCATCCCCTATGGCGAGCCATAGCCCTGTTAGCCCATGACTTTGCGGTCATGGTTTCCCAGTCTACACCGCGTGGAGGTGGGGTTGACTTGTGTAGTCTGCGGGTCATCAGCAGGCTGCTAATTTTCACTTTTCACCCCTCCTGGGAGACGCTGATCCTAACCCTGCTGGCTGCAGGGCCAGGCTCAGTCCACACCTTGTAGACCAAACACAATCTTCCTACCAACTCTATGTTATCTATGCCAAACCTGGACAATGACAAAAAAAAGAGAAAAGAAAAATCACAAAGCAGAAATGAGATTCCGGAGAAGAATACTCAATGTATCAAGAAGAGATAAGATCAGAAATGAAGAAATCAGGACTAAAGTGGGGGTTATAGCTGCACTAGATTTTATTAGAAAGCAGCTAGTCAAATGGTTTGGCCATGCAAGTAGGTTACCAACTAACAGTATACCACAACAAGCAATGATGTACAGACCAGAGGGAAGCAGAGGAAGAGGCCGACCACATAAACGATGGACGCAGAGAAATAACAGAGTCCATGGAATATCGATATATGAAGCCCATAAGCAGGCACTCTGCCACTGTTTATACTTCACCTCAACACCGCAAGGTACAAGAGGAACATGATGAGATGAGAGAGATGAGACTTAATACCAAGTATTCTTCTCAGACACCGCATATGAAAGCTGTTTAAACGTTTCTCTTGGTGTGAGTAAGTTGTCCAGACTTCACTGCCATAAAGAAGAGTACTAAGGACACAGGCTTGATAGACAAAGACTTTTGTTTTGGCAGTAAGCTTCCTGTTCTCCCAGACTCTTTTTGTTAACCTTTTCATTGTTGTTGCTGCCTTACCAATCCTGATGTTGATTTCCTGATCTAGGGATAATTTGCTATTTACCTCTGATCCTAGATATGTGAAGTGGTCTACCATCTCTAGTTCGGCGTCATCAATAAAGATTGATGGTACCCCATGTGCACCTTGTGACATAATCTGTGTCGTCTTTTTGCTAATTGTTAAACCAAATTCAGAACAAGTATTGGAGAATGCAGATAATAGACATTGTAATTCTTCCCCAGAGTGGGTCGTAACTGCAGCATCATCTGCAAAAAGCAACTCTCTGATCAGTACCCTCCTAATTTTGGTCTTGGTCTTCAGTCTCAGAGCATTGTAGAGTGTGAATGATTGTATATACCACCATCCTGATCATGTAAGGCATATTTCAGTAGAAGTGAAAAGTATATTCTAAAGAGGGTGGGAGCTAGTACACAACCTTGCTTAACTCCACTGTTGATTTCAAACTCTTCTGAAGTTGCACCATCAAACTTGATTATACCCTTCATGCCTGTGTGGAATGATTCCACAATAGACAGAAGAGTTGGTGGGCAGCCAATCTTCTTTAGTGCCTTGAACAAGGTGCTGCCTTGAACAGACTCGCATGACTGACCAAATCAAATGCCTTTGTGAGGTCGATGAAGGCAATAATCAGTAGCTGATTCTGTTCACAGCATTTTTCTTGTCGCAATGAGAATATCATATCAGTGGTAGACCAGTTCTGTCGGAAGCCACACTGTGATTCGGGGTAGACTTGATCTCCCAGGACTTGAACTCTGCGCAGAACAATTCTGGCAAATACTTTCCCAAAAATACACAGAAGTGAGATACCCCTACAGTTGTTATGGTCACTCTGATCACCCTTGTTCTTGTACATTGTTATGATGCTTGAGTCTTTTAATTCCTGTGGGACTTGTCCTTCTCACCAGCATAGCTCTGTTATCTCTGTTATCACGCATCCTTACATGGAGCTTGCCAGATGCAAGTTCATTTATAGCACACTTAACTTCTGTTATGGTAGGAAGTGTGTCCAGGTGGTCAAGAGTTGGCAGGGCCTCTGTTGCGTTGAGGGCATCATCCACAAGTTTGGTCTCACTTGAGTAAAGCTCCAAATAGTGCTCTACCCATCTATCCATCTGCTACTTCTTATCAGTGATGATTTCTCCAGTCAAGGTTTTCAGTGGTGCACTTCTTTTGATCATTGGACCACAGGCTTTCTTTATCCCTTCATACATGCTTCTGATGTTTCCCCTATCACTTGCATTTTGAATGGACTCACAAAGCTTGATCCAATAGTCATTTGTACACTGCCTGGCGGCCTGTTGCACATCCTTCATAGCTTGCTTCAGCTAATTGAGAGTGTTACGCGTTGCTCTTTCCTTGTTTCTTAAGAGAGCTATCTTCTTTTTATCAATCAAGGGCTGCAGTATCTGGCTGTTTGCCGCAAACCAGTCCTGCCTCTTATGATCCACAGTGCCGTAAACCCCTACCGCTGTTTTATAAATAGTTTCCTTAAGTTTACTCCATTTATCATTTACTATACAATTTTCTGATGTATCATTGAAAGCGTCTTCAAGTTGCTGTTCAAATTCAAAGCACTTTCCAGGATCGTGAGTGTTAATAATATTAATCCTGGGGCTAGACTTGTGTTTAGCTGTGTAGATTCTCTTTGGTCTCAGTCTAACCCTTGCAACAACCAAAGAATGATCTGTATCACAGTCAGCACTGTGGTAACTTCGAGTTAATGATGTATGGTTCAGATGTTGTCTCCGTGTGATAATGAAGTCCAGCTGATGCCAATGGCCAGATCTTGGATGTTTCCATGTGACCTTATGCATCTCTTTTGTTTTAAAAAAGGAGTTTGTAATACATAGGTCATTTCTAGTGCAATGCTCCAAAAGCCTTTGCCCATTATCATTCATGCGACCGATGTTGTATTTTCCAAGGCACACTGGCCATGAACTCGAGTCCTTGCCCACACGAGCATTGAAATCACCAAGCAGAGCATATAAATGTAGTCGGATTTTGGAACTGCCTTGATCGCAGAGTCTAGCTGCTCATAGAACGTATCCTTCACATCATCAGAGGAAGCCAGTTTCGGTTCATATGCAGTGAGAATGATGGCAAATCCACAAGAGGTTGCCAAGCGCAGTGATAATAATCTTTCATTACTTTCAGCTGGGATATCAATCATTCCCAGTAGCGAATTCTTCACTGCAAAGCCCACACCATGTTGCCTTTTTTCTGCCTGCCCTCTTCCCTTCCAAAACAAGGTGTACTTGTTTTTCCTGAGTGATCCTTCCTCAGCGAAGCAAGTCTCCTGCAGGCCAGCAATATCAATGTTAAGACGATTGAGTTCGGCATCAGTCACAGCCGTTTTTCTCACATCGTCAATATTCGTCAGGTTATTGGAAAATCTTGGACACATAGTTCTTACATTCCAGGTTGCAAGCCGTTGCTTGAGGTTTCTATTTTTCTTTTTAGTAGTACCTGGTGCATGTGTTTTACAGCCTGTGATTCAGATTTTGTCCTAGCCCCAAGCACCCATTGAAGCAGGCAGGTTGTGGCGGATCAGCACCCAATTGGCCGGGGGCTGCCAAGCTTGAGGCGGGCAGTAGCTGATTACTGACACCTGTAGATGTCTCCCACCATCAGAGGCAATGCGTGGTGCCCCATGTCTACACCAATTGACAAGGACTTATAACCCGTACCTGCTACATCTCTCTTTGATTCCGAGACCAGTTAAGACCAGGGATGGAGTTATACATGTAGTATTATACCTTGACCTACAAAGTTGTCTGCTAGACTGGTCATTTTTCAATAAAATTTGCCAGTTTTATCAGAATAGCATTCACATTGCACACAGAAATACATACATGCATGTGCTTGCATGCATGCATGCATGCAAATGCAATCATACAAACAGGTGATGTTAATTAAACTGGTAATACTGTAATTGTACAAAAATAAGTGCAAAATCAGAATGAGGTAAAGGTAGTTATCTCTTTTCCTATTAAAGGAAAATACTCTACTTCCTGTCAATCAACTGGTACATATTTTTGTGCTTGCACACACACTGTCATATATAAATTAAAAGTATATTAACTGCATTATTTGTTCTTCAAATGCATATCTTCAGACTTGAACAGACGGAACACTATTTCTGATGATGGCTGTAATATTTTAAAACTTGTATTCATTATGGTTCTGTTTATTTGTTTCTTATTTTACAAGTCTTTAATTGTCAAGTTAAAAGACCACAATTCAGATAATGAAATTGAAATTAACTGATTAAGTGCCTAACAAAACATACGTTTGAACCAAACAAAAATGGATGGCGGAAAATAGGAAGTAGCAATTATGACTTAAACTAACTAACTAACTAACTATGACTTAAAAGTTGTTAATATGGTGATTTATATATATCAAGGAGCGGCTGGCCGGGTGGCTAGAATGCTGGGCTCTCCTTCAGGAGACCCGGGTTCAAATCCTCAGTAAGGCGTGAAGTTTTTTCTGTCCAGGGCAAAAAGAAAACTCTAACCTGCACAGTTCGCGGCGACTGCACTAGCCATGCGGCCTTAATTCCTCAGACTCAAGACCCCCCCCTGTCCTACACAGCAAGGTACTATAGGCAGTAAATGACAAGTTTTAATAAAAAAAATATCAAATTAACTGGAGTTACTTAGGAAAAATTACTATGAAATATTAACCCATGGCAGATAGGGGAAGTGACTTATGACTGTTTATGATCCCATGGCACTTAATCAGTTAAGACAAATATAATATTCTAAAGCTGTTTTTTTTATTATAGTTCTGTTTATTTGTTTGTTTCTTGTTTTACACATCTCCAATTGTCAAGTTAGAATAAGCCATAATTCAAAGAATTGAATTGAAATTGTCAGTATTATTGCTTTGTTTTCTTTATTTTAATTTGACGTCCAACAGGTAGTCCTTTAATTTCAGTAAATTTACTGTGTTAAGTTATGCTTTTCTTTTTGTTTTTAGAGTTTTAAGTATTAACTAACATAAATCATGCTTATTGATACTATAGAAGTGGAACAAAACATAACCAAGAGAATGGGAGAGAGGTTGTGAGTGACATACAGGATTATATTTTATTTCTCTATCTGAAAACATGTTTGTAAACCTAACATTTATAAATGTTAACTTAATTCATATTAGTGCTGATACTAAGAATTTGCCGGTCTCTCTGGTCTAGAGGTTACACGACTTTCTCCGTAATCTCGTATACTCTCGTAAGTAATGTGACGTTGCGCGAGAATTAGTAGCGGTTCTCTCCGTGTCGGTAACTTAGGGGTATGTGAGCCGGTCGCTCAGAAAGCAATGGCAAACTACTGAGCGTAATCTTGCCAAGAAATCAACAATCAGCTGAAAGATGCTGATGTTGACAGCGATGTCCTGTAAAGGATATGCAAAACATTATTATATTGATTTATACTAAGAATTTAAAAATATACTGTCATTTACTGTCATTTACTGCCTTTATGACACCTTGCGGTGTATGGCAGGGGGGGTCTTGAGCCTGGGGAATTAAGACCACCTGGCTAGTGCAGTGACCACGAACTGTGCAGGTTAGAGTTATACATTAGTACAAATTTAGCTGAGTTAAATAAATTTACATTACTTATTTAACATAATTTTAACATTTATGTTAGATTACAATAAGTGTTAAGCTGTAGAACTGGTTTCTTGCTGGCTGCTAGGAATGTCTGGTCACATTTAGCAGCTACACTGTGATAACAGGTGTCAATAAATAAATAACCGCAATTGTTAAAATATTATTGTGTAATAGAAAGGGAAATGTGGTAGTGTAGTGGTTAACATACTTGCCTGAAGGTCCCGTGGTCATGTGTTCAAATCCCTATCAAGTCAGATCTGTTTAGTTGTTCTGGCCTTTCAGGTTGACCCAACTAAAAATGGCTACCAGGAAATATCCTGGGAAGTAAAGATGGCCGACACGATATTGACCACATTTGCTGATTGGTCTATAAACATATTTAAATAGCATGTTATGCTTAATACACCTCAAGGTGTTTAAAAGGGTCCTTTTAAACCTTAAAATATGTATTTAAAATAGGCCTGTCACATTCTTTTAATGAAGTGCATGCCCATTTCTGAAACCATTCAATGGTGGGGGAACTTGTTTATTTATACAGTAAGTTGGATTAAAAATGAATATTGTTGTTCAAGTGAACAAATGTTGAACGATGAAAACTAAATAGAAAACCATGGAATAACATATTAACAAAATAGCATGATAATAAAGTCATGATCAGAATAGTATTGATAATGTAATTATTTATCATTCATTAATTGTGTCTTGATGTCTGTGGTATGTTAACAATCACAAAGAGTAGTCATAATGATTTTGATGATACATGAATATGCTGCAGCCTACTGCTGTGTTATGAAACCGAAATTTACGCTGATGTGTAGTGAAACGAAAATGTGGCCCTTGCTTGTATTAGGTTGAAATCATAATTTAAAAAAAATTTTGCATGTATTTTGTAGGATATTGCAGGTTGATTTACTAGACAATTTTACATTCAGTAAGAATGTACATTTTTAATGGCTTGAGAAGAAAGCTGACATGTTCTTAATGAGGAAGTAAAACATAATTTGCTTAGATAATGACAGTGCACTGACATTTTAACAGATTCAGTGCTAAACAAAAAATAGGTCTGGATCAAATAAAAATGGATGGCGGAAAATGGGAAGTAGGGGTATGTCACTGTTATGACTTTAAAGTTGTTAATATGGTAGCAGACATATTGTATTATATCGCAGTAACAACATTTTAGTCATGCATAAGCCCTTGTCAGATACAGGAAGTCGTATAAGATGATCAATCATCCCATGGCACTTAATCAGTTAAGATTCATGAAAACAACAGTTGTTGATTTTTTTGGTGCCATATATTTTGGTGTGGTGTAATGAGTAGGCAGAATTGGAGGTCTTGCAATTGATAAATGAAAATGTTGGCAGAGATGATGCAATAGTATACACCGATAATATCGTGGATTCTCAGCTAGTGTCAAATGGAAGGTCGTTGCTTAACCGAATGGAACCAATAAAGCTATTCACTCAAGCAAGAATATGGAGGTAATATATGAATATGGAGGCAATCACTGTGTCTTCATGGGGCTAGCATGTACATAAATCACTGGAACAATCATGTGATTCTTAATAGGTACTAGGTAAATTTTAAAATGAGCAGACATGGTGTGCGTGGGTATCAAGTATACATGCTTCTCTCTTGCTAGGACTTGGATATCATATATATATATACTGTTCAAAGAAAGAAACGCATAGCCGTCGAAGGCACATAAATAGCCATAATTTTGATATTCAATAACTTTTTTAATATAATGAGTTAATTGTTAAAATTGCACACAATCATAGCTTAGGGTTCAGACAATCAATTGACAGTTGTTTTGCATCTGGGTCACGAGAGATTTTTGGCGTACGGGCTTTCCCGTGAGTATGGTGTGTGGCCTCCTCTTGAATCGATTATCGACTGGCATATCCTGGGCATGGATGCGATCAGACGTCTGATGTGGGCCCGTGGGATGGCTGCCAACTCTTCCTGGAGTGCCTGGAACAGATCACAATGATTGGCTGGAGCAACGTCTTGGCGACAAGCATGTCTGTGCAGCTCATCCCACAGGTGCTCAATCAGACTCATTTTGAAGACAGGGATGGCCAGAGAAGGGTGAGAATGTTGTTGGCAGTCAGGAACTGCGTGGTCAACCGTGCACAATGGGGTCTGGCATTGTCCTGTTGAAACACTGAACTTTGGGTAGCCAAAAGTGGAAGGACATGGGGTCGAAGAATTTCATTGACGTATCGTGGCGCATTAAATGTGAACCAATTGACTCCTTCCGCTGTAACTGATCATTCCCAACACCATAGCACTTCCACCAACGTGCGGTGGAGCTTCATTACCGCAATTGTGGGCAAAACGTTCATTTCACTCACGGTAGATCCTTCTCCACTGCAACAAAAAGAAAGATTCGTCACTAAAACAAAAAGAAAGAATCGTCACTAAACCAGACACATCTCCATTGGTTGTCTGCTGCCCAAGGACGATGCTGGTTAGCCCAAAGAAATCGATTTTGGCGATGGTGGCGTGTAAGGACAGGTCCACGATAAGGTCGTTGTGCCCGAAGTCCAGCGTCATGAGGTCTATTCCGGAGTTTGATCAGACACATGACGTCCTGCAGGCAATGGCTGGGCAGTTGAGGAAGATGTTGTAAACCTGTCTCTGAGATGACGAAGCTGAATAAAGCGATCAACCGCTGCTTTTGCCACTCTGGGTCGTCCACTGCGATGTCGGTCTTCAACTGAGCCAGAGGCTTGGAACCGGTGCCAAAGTCGACTGATGGTACTCTGATGCACAGTTTAGATGCCTGGCAACCTGACTTTGACTTTCGCCTGCATATAGTAGGCCAATAGCAATGTTCCTTAAATTTATCGATGGAGGTGACATAGACGTTTGCTTTAAAATGAACTGAGTTGTTTTGTGTAGCGTTATCCTTTTATAGGGTTTCAGTTGTGTAGTCAGTGAATAGTGTTCACCCTAAATATTGATGCTTTCACATGCGCTCATCATGAGCTGTGGTAAAAATTTGGTCATAAACACTATTGACCACTGCATTGTAATGATTACAAAAACGAAAGCAATTCAGGTAAACACGTGTATGTGACACTGTAAAGAACATTTGAGGCTGGTTTTTATATACCCTAGCACCAAATTTTACTTACAAACTCATAAAAACACACCCTCAGATAGCTGTGCGTTTCTTTTTTTTTGGAACAGTATATATATGTGCATGCGTACGTGCGTGCGTGCGTGCATGCATGCGTGCGTGTGGGGGGGTGGGGGTGTGGGGTGGGGTGGGTGGGGTGGTGGTTGTTGTTGTTGTTGTTGGTTTCAAATTTGCCTATAATTGGAAGACTCACAATGAACAAGGAAGATGCTTTGTATAATACCTACGAAAAACTGTTAGTTAAAGACACAATTATAGACTCATCTCTCTCTCTCTCTCTCTCTCTCTCTCTCTCTCTCTCTCTCTCTCTCTCTCTCTCTCTCTCTCTCTCTCTCTCTCTCTCTCTCTTCTCCCCCCCCCCTCTCTCTTTCTCTCTCTCTCATCATGTTTCTCTTGTACCTTGCGGTGTTGAGGTGAAGTATAAACAGCGGATGAGTGCCCGCTTGTGGGCTTCATGTATCAATATTCCCATGGACTCTGCTATTCCCTCCATCCATCTTTTACATGGTCAGCTTCTTCCTCTACTTCCATCGGGTGTAGACCTGGAAACCGTGACCACGAGGTCATAGGTTAACAGGGCTATGGCTTGCCATGGCGGACGGACTCCCTGTGGCTAGATGTTTGTCATAAACCTGTGACAGGCCTAGCAAGCCAGCAGAGGATCTTCATACTGCTCGTAGACAAACAGTTATAAACTAAACAACATATTTCAGGATGTTTGAGTTGGGATCTAAGTGTTATTTCAGCAATCAGGCACGTATGAAAGAATGAACCATAGCATATATAACCATTGTGTTACTGTAACAGTTAACATCTACACCTTGTCAGGCCTGCTGAAAGAGACTGAGCTCTCTGGGTTTTCCATTAGTGCCATAATGATAATTCTCCATTGTGTTGTATACCTCAGCCAATAAAACCAGTCCGCCTGCTGTAGCACCAATGAAGGAGAAAGCATCCAAGACCAAGAGATCTGAGTCTGTTGCCCTTGCTGACCAGCAACCATCTTCAGTGAGTCTAGATGTGTTTACATATGCCAGGGCATCAGTCATACAGCATTTGTTATGCCATTTTCTTTATTTTCTACAAGCACTGGATCTACCTGACTTACTACTATCATGAATGTATCATTCATAATATTTCATTAATATATTGTGTCCATCATGTTTAATCTTTCATAAATATATGTTTCTTTCTTTGCCCTGACTCCTAATGGAGTATAGTTCCAAACCCACACATGCCAGGCCCTTGGTCAGCCAGTTCATGGTTGGTTGGATATTGGCCGAATGTTCTGAAAATGTCTCACACCAGCCCTCTCTAGTCAACTTCTACGACCTGCACAGCAAATTACACTGTTACTGTTATTTACTTCCCCTTTGTACCCCTGGTCTCCCTGGCCTTGGCGTTAGTGACTTTCTCCATAATCCCCTATACTCTCTTGAGTAACGTGACAACGGCGAGAATCGGTAGAGGTTCTAACCGCATCTGTAACTTACGAGGTATGTGAGTCGGTCGCTCAGAAAGCAATGGCAAACTACTGAGCGTAATCTTGCCAAGAAATCAACAATCAGCTGAAAGATGCTGATGTTGAAGTGATGTCCTGTAAATGATATGCAAACTTTTTTGTTTTTGGGTACCCCTGGAAACACAATCATGTAGGGGATAATGCACTAGTTTTAATGGAATAACCACTCCACTTAAAATGCTTTAATAAAGTTAGTTGCATATCCTTTACAGGACACTGCAGTCAACCCAAGCATTTTTTGGCAGTTTGTGATTTCTTGGCAAGTTTACGTTCAGTAGTTTGCCATTGCTTTCTGAACAACCGGCACTCGTACCATTTCATAAAAACCAATGCAAAGCGGTCTGCTGCCAAATCGGTCACAGCTGTGTTTCATATGCAATATGCGGGTTTATGAATTGCCTCTGTAACCCCTTCGCTACAGGTGTGGCTTTGATAAAATTGTTGGAAATTACAGGATTATAGTCATAAAGAACATGATCAATTTACAGATTTGAAGGTAAAGAGTGACATAGATTTGAACCCAAACTTCGGTAAGACAAAAGATTTAGTCTGTTGGTGGGTGAGGAGGGTTAACAGAACACAGCACACAGTGCTGCAGTAATGGCGGTATGCAGCCTTGAAATCTCTAAGAAAACCTCAGTGTGTTTTAAAAACAAACAGTGTAATGATGGTCTGGTTTTAATATGTTTGGAACTTAGAAATAAACAAAACAAAGCAGATTATAAAATTAATAAGAACTTAGAGGTTGTCTTGGAGATGATGTCTTGTCATTTTCAGTAGTAGGTTATCATTGGAAGCTATGTAACAATTTTCAGTTTATTTTTATACATATAACTGTCTTGGTTTATGTCATGTGGATGTTGGCCGAATGTTCTGAAAATGTCTCACACCAGCCCTCTCTAGTCAACTTCTACGACCTGCACAGGAGATTACACTGTTACTGTTATTTACTTCCCCTTTGTACCCCTGGAAACACAATCACGTAAGTCTGTGTATTTGTCTCATCTCATCTCTCATCTCATCATGTTCCTCTTGTACCTTGCAGTGTCGAAGTGAAGTATAAACAGCTGGAGAATGCCCGCTTATGGGCTTCATGTATCGATATCCCCATGGACTCTGTTATTCCCTGCGTCCATCTTTTACATGGTCAGCCTCTTCCTCTGCTTCCCTCTGGTCTGTACATCATTGCTTGTTGTGGTATACTGTTAGTTGGTAACCTACTTGCATGGCCAAACCATTTGACTTGCTGCCTTCTAATAAAATCTAGTGCAGCTATAACCCCCACTTTAGTCCTGATTTCTTAATTTCTGATCTTATCTCTTCTTGATACATTGAGTATTCTTCTCAGGAATCTCATTTCTGTTGTGATTTTTCTTTTCTCTTTTTCTGTCATTGTCCAGGGTTGGCATTGGTAACACAGAGTTGGTAGGAAAATTGTGTTATAAAGTGCTTTATTAGAGTTATTGATACATGTTTGTTCTTTAGTATTGGTGCCATTTGTCCAATGAGTTGGTTTGCCTTATTGCATCTATTTTCAATCTCGTCTTCTGATTTGCCAATTGATGATATTATACTTCCTAGGTACTTGAAACTCTTTACTTGTTTCAAGGGATGTTTGTTTAGGTGAATCGTTGTTGCTTTTTCTTCTTTAGTTATAGTCATTATCTCTGTTTTGCTTGTGCTAATTTTCATGTTATTTTCCCTACACATTTTATTTAGACTATTCATGTGGTCTTGTAATTCAATTTCTGATTTTGCTATTAGTGCTTGGTCATCTGCAATCAGGAGTTCTCTAATGGTTAGATTTGCAGATGGTTCTTCTTTGTTCTCGTCATGCGGTGTTCTTGCGGTCTCTGTTTGGCTGGTTTCGTTACATATGTTTTCTATATATGTTATGAACAAGAGAGGGGACAGGACACAACCTTGTCGTACTCCGAGATCTTATGGTGAAGGGTTCTGAGTGTCATCGAGTTGCTCTCACTATGCATTCACTTAAGTATTTGTGTGTTGTTATATATTTGTTTGGTATTAATGTATGTGTCTAGAATGAGTAAAACTCTTTGGTATTAATGTATTTGTCTGCTATTAATAAAACTTTCTAGTAATAATGTTTTTTTTTTTTTTTTTTGTATTATTGTATTTGTTCAATAATAATGTTTCTGTCCAGTATTTATGCATTTGCCCGATACTTATGTATTTGTCTTTCACAAAGTATTAGTTTGGTATGAAAACATTTGTCTCGGTGTCAGTGTATTTGTCTGATATTAATATATGTGTCTCTTAATGTATTTGTCTGGTATTCATAAATGTATCTTGTTATTATGTATTTTGCTGGTTCTCTTGGTTAATTTTTGCAACACATTAAACCACTCTAAGAACTCTGTTCACCGTTGATCCACAGAAACAGAGCTTGATGCGTTTTGCTGCAGACTTTGCTGAAAGGCTAGAAGATACCACAGTAAGTCCATTATTATATCTTCCACCGATGCATTATTATTTCTTCCATCCCAGACCACTGTTGGCTAAAAGTCATTCCAGCCCAGGAAGCTGTTACCGTAAAGGATGTTAATATTTGAGTTTAATGGAGTTAAACAAATAAGTTCACATGGCCGAATGGATAAGAACGCGTGTTTTTAAACATCCGATGTGCTGATGCCGAGGTATGCAGTTCAACCCCTACACCAGACAGCTGGACTAAAATGTTGACCTGTCGTCCTTGACTTGGAGACATAAATTACAAGTACCTCTGAAGACAGAGTGGGTTCGCCTGATGGCGAGGGACACTGTTAATAGGGAAAGCTAATCCACTTGCAGAATTCAGTCCATCACTACTATAAATAGTGTGTATGGACTACACTTTAGTTCAAAGCGAGCAAGCACCCAAACAAAAAATAGTTATGAGCCTAGAACCGACATCACTGCACTCAGGAAATTCCCAGACACACACGTCCCCTCGTTCAACAGCTAAACTATTCACAATATTGGACCATAGTTAAGGAACAATTTGGATTACAGAAGGTACAGGTAGTCCCATGGCAGATACTGCTGGTGGGGTGCAAAGTGTTTGGCCTTTATATTTAAGGCTGTGACATATGAGGTGGGGTGGCCAATTCCCTTCCTTATTGTATTTTTTCCTAGAAAATTCCCAAATTGTCTGGTACCCATTTTTCTGAAGTTTATTTGACCCCAGAGCCATAATGGTTGGGTTAAAATAATTTGGCCTCTGCTGGGGATTACATCCAGACCACTGTCTTGGCAGGCAAGTGTACTAACCGCCATGCCACGGCAGCTGCCAGCGGTTGGGATAGAGTGGGTTAATGTAACAACTTAATTGGACAGTTGGGATAGAGTGGGTTAATGTAACAACTTAATTAGACAGTTGGGATAGAGTGGGTTAATGTAACAACTTAATTGGACAGTTGGGATAGAGTGGGTTAATGTAACAACTTAATTGGACAGGTGGGATAGAGTGGGTTAATGTAACAACTTAATGGGACAGGTGGGATAGAGTGGGTTAATGTAACAACTTAATGGGACAGGTGGGTTAATGTAACAACTTAATGGAACATTTGGAATAGAGTGGGTTAATGTAACAACTCAATGGTACAGGAGGAGCTAGAATAAGAGTATAATGTCAGGGGTAACCAATCATGAGGTGAGTTGTTGGTGCAGATTGAGTGTTGAAACTCTTTTTAATCAGGAGTGATCAGAAAAATATTATCTTTACACAAACAATAATCAGAACTATGATCAGATTGCATGAAAATATTAGATAGGTGCAGATAGACTGACCATATTTAAGATATTTCACAAATGCAGGGATCTTTGATCGTCAGAAAGTCCTACCTGACACAAGGAAAAGAATACCTACATACAGATGGATTGATAGAAATCGAATATATTCCACAACCTCAGGGATCTTGATCATCAGAGAGACCCATCTGTCACAAGAAAAACACAATTCAACTTTTGACATTGCTTAATAGGGAGTCACTGTAGTGGCTAGTATACTTGCCTGTCTGCTGGAGGTCATGTGTTTGAATCCCCATCAAGGCAGCCCAACCTAAGATGGGTACAAGGAAATGTAGTGGGAGGTAAAGGCAGCCAGCATGATGTTGACGGCATCTCCCACCGAGTGCCAATTGGTCTATAAAATACCTGGCTAGCTTGAGATGTCCAACACACCTCAAGGTGTGTAAAAGGGTCCTTTATGTTTACTTACATTGCTTAATGGCAAGCACAGATACCTGTCTTCAGTGCACCAGTGAATGGACAAGATAAGACAAGACTGCTGCTCTTATGGATGCACTGGACATCAGTGTGAAAGATTTTCTTCTAGAAGCATGGGCCATCAGTGTTACTAATTTTCTTATTTGAACATGGGGCATTAATGTAGTTGATTTGTTTTCGTGAAGACTACATTAGAATGTTTCCATTGCTCCTTCAATGGTAAGTTTCTGATACAAAGATTACTTCTGTCTCTATGATGAGTCTGCCAGCACATCAGCAATTGGCAGTACTTTCATAATAAAGTGAATGAATATTTATGAGCAGAAGTGTGTAAACCATGATCTGGGATTTCTCCTTACAGGTACACAAGTACATTATCCAAGCTACTGTTCTGCAAAACAGTTGGCCTCTGTCTGAGAGCAGTTGGAGATTTGTGCAGGTGCTCAAGGAGATGGAAAAAAGTGAACAGAAATGTAAGATTGCACGGGCTCTCAGTGTAGACTGTGTTATTTGTTGTCATTCACATTCCATCATTAACATCAAAATCATCATAATCATCCTTTCTTCATAGGCTGTGTTATATGCTGTCATTCATGTTGCATCATTAGAATAAAAATGTTCATAATCATCCTTTCTCCATAGATTGTTATGTACTATCATTCATGTTGCATCATTAGCATCGAAATCATCATAATCATCCTTTCTCCATAAGTTATGTACTGTCAGTCACATTCCATCATTAGAATAAAATGATCATTATAATCATCCTTTATCCATAGACTGTGTTATATGCTGTCATTCATGTTGCATCATTAGCATCGAAATCATCATAATCATCCTTTCTCCATAAGTTATGTACTGTCAGTCACATTCCATCATTAGAATAAAATCATCATTATAATCATCCTTTATCCATAGACTGTGTTATATGCTGTCATTCATGTTGCATCATTAGCGTCAAAACCATCATCATAATCATCCTACCGCCATAGGGTGTGTTATGTACTGTCATTCATATTCCATCATTAGCATCAAAATCATCATCATAATCATCCTGATCATACTGTCTTACCTCCATTTTCTCCACTGACTGAACACTTGCTACTGCATGTCTTTGGAGCTTCAGTAGTGCAGTGGCGAGCACGCTTGATTGCCAACCATCTGGTCAGGGGTTTAAATTTACATCAAGGCAGATTTTAAAAATTGATATGGGCTTCCAGGTTGACCCAGCCCGAAATGGGTATCAGGAACCATCAGATGTAGACTGGCCATAGCAATCCAGAGGTTAAACATGATCAGGAACCTAGGCACAACATCAGCAAACAAGATCAAGTAAACTATTTGAGAACATGCGTCTTTCTCTGTAGCAGCCAGAAGTTCTGTGACTTTCAGCACTAAGTGATATTTTTAAAAACATTTTGATGTACATTATTGTATCTATTATTAAATTATTAAATGCCTTGGACCTATTAATTCAACGATGTCTTTGTAGTTTCAGCTTCTAATTTGTGTTCTTCCACTTCACATTATTGTACTTAGATATATTCTTCTTCTGCGTTCATCCGGAGTGTTTTTTCAGATGTAATTGCGTTGTGCCAAGTTTATTTGCTTCCTTAGGCTGACACATTTGACTTCTGTGGGTGTTTGTTGACTAGGTTAAGTACATAAATATATGAAGATACAAACATTCAGAACATACATTATGTTCAGTGTATGATTTTCACAAATTAATTGCCTTAACATTATACATGTTCAGTGTATCATATTCACAGATTGTTTCAAAATTATAAATGTTTCAAAATTAAGTGTTTCGATGGTCATAATGTTCAAAACACACTGCTTGATACATAATGAATTAATGGAGAAAATACTTTTTTCATTGAAGTATCCAACCAGGAACGTCCGCCGTCACCACCAAGGTTTGAAAAACCGCAGCCTTCTGGAAGCAAGACTAAAGTAAAAGGTGGCAAGGATAAGGTTAAAGAAAAATTTCAGGATGCCAGACTGTCACGACCTTCATCTCAGCAGTTTGACGTCACCAAGCCACATTGGACCCTGCGTATTGTCAGTGATGCATATGCTGCGGTAAGTAGGGGACATGAATAATAAATGTTGTTCAACCATAACAGAAAGTGTTATCTGTGGGCTATTGAGTTTTCTTTGAATTGTTTCTCAGACATCAATTCTGATTTCAGATACAGCTCTGGCAGAAGTTGATATGGCTTTGAGTTCTGTAACCACTGTTTAGTTCTGTAAAGTTTATTACATGTGTTCTTTACTGCTGTGTAGTTCCATAAAGTTTATTACATGTGTTCTTTACTGCTGTGTAGTTCTATAAAGTTTAATACATGTGTTCTGTTACTGCTGTGTAGTTCTGTAAAGTTTATTACATGTGTTCTTTACTGCTGTGTAGTTCTGTAAAGTTTATTACATGTGTTCTGTTACTGGTGTGTAGTTCTGTTACTGGTGTGTAGTTCTGTCAAGTTTATTACATGTGTTCTGTTACTGGTGTGTAGTTCTGTCAAGTTTATTACATGTGTTCTGTTACTGGTGTGTAGTTCTGTCAAGTTTATTACATGTGTTCTGTTACTGGTGTGTAGTTCTGTCAAGTTTATTACATGTGTTCTGTTACTGGTGTGTAGTTCTGTCAAGTTTATTACATATGTTCTATTACTGTTGTGTTGTGACAGAAAGTGTGTAATGTATAGCCTGTCTCTATATCATATATAAAAGTAAGGTAAAGCAAAAGGCCCATTCACACACCCTAAGGCACATTGGGCATGTCTTGCTAGAGATATATGCTTATATACTGATTGAAACCCATGGGTGATGTGGTCAGTTTCACACCGGCATCCTTTACTTCCCAAGACATTTCCAGGTTCCCATTTGTAGCTGGGTCGCCCTGGGAGCCCAGGTCAGTTTGGAAAATTTCAAATCCACACCAGTGCAGATCGAATCCCTGAGCACCAGAAGGGCACTAACCACTGTCTTACCATGGATCCCATATCATACATGTCAGTGTTAATGATCTGTCTCTGATTCAGTTTTCCATACATCCTTTTCTCTGTGTAATACCATGTTTTACTTGTCTGCCATGTCAGGATGAAATTGAGGTGAAGAAGGATACAGAGAGGGCTGAAGAGATTAAGGCAATGAAGAAGGCGTGGGAAGATGCAGAACCTGGTCGTGCTGCTAAGGTAAGGTGTTTTTGTGATGTTTCTTTAAATCCTTGGCTCTGTTTTGTTATGGTCTTCTTCTTGTTGCCATATCATCATACTTTATCATTTGGAGGATTTCCACAGAATTAATTTCATTATTTTGGAAATCTTCATAAATATTATATGCATTACAGTGTGTAGGTTAGATTTCATTACAAAGACAAATGGACTCTGTTTAAAAGAGTACAGTCTGGCATATATTTCTACAACAATCTAGCAGAACAGTGGAAGCTGAGGCTGTGATGGCAGGTTTCTGATGATTGGAGGGCAGTACAATAAGGCATGCTGTGCTTGTAGCAGACTCGGAGAGTGAAAACTGGCTAGTTCCGAGTGGAGTGGTTCATATCGCTCAGATAGTGGACACACCAACAAACTTGAAAACTATCGTGGTCACACCAATATTTGAACCTGTTGCCTCCAAATGATGACAGTTCTTTAACAACAAATGAACAAGTGTATTTTAACATAAAAGTTAAATTGCATGTTCTTTGCAGAACATTGCAATCAACCCCAGCATTTATTGGCTGTTTGTGATGCACTTGAAAATGTTAGTCCAGTAGTTTGCCACTGCTTTCTGAATGGCTGATGCCTCGTGGCATTGAAATCAACGCAAAGCTTCCAGACTGCCTGCAGCTGATTTTGATTCTCGTCATGGTACGACAGGGAATTACAAAATTGTAAGTTCATTATCCCGTTAACCACAGTGACAGTGAAGTATATTTCACATTATTTGCCTCAGGTTAGTGCCATATTTATAGAAATGATAACATTTCATCCCTTCCAGGCTTTGCAGTCAAGACTGAAATACCTCAACATGCATGCCATCAAGCTGTCACAGTCGGAGGAGTTTACAGTAACAGAGTCATTCAAGGAAGAGTCGGTGTCTGCATCTAGCATTGTGGGTGCTACCAGTACTGCAGTTATGGATACTGCAAACAGTGGCAGTACAGAGATTGAAAGCTCATTTGCACCATCCCAGACGGCTCTACCAGTTCCGCCGGTTTTTCTTCAATGAGTCCGAGACAAGTTTGACCCTTGAACCTCCACCATTTCTACAATCGAAAGAAAAGATTGAACCAATTGATATTACACCATTTGTGCGGTAAGTGTTCTAATTGTTTTACTTGTTTTCATTCATTTAAATGCTGTGCCAGAATATTTAAGACACCACTTTCTGTCCTTTACTCTTTATCTTAGATATGAAATACATAAATCGAGAGAAATGTATATCTTTATTAGATATGTCACTTGACATTGGCAAGGTTAAAGGAGAAGCAGCTAAGCAAGTAACTTATATCCTCATTTTCTGCTGTCTTTTGTCTCCCAATGATTGAAGTCTAGGCACTCAATCAACTCACCACAAGTCCTGAAGTCTAGGCACTCAATCAACTCACCACAAGTCCTGAGGTCTAGGCACTCAATCAACTCACCACAAGTCCTTTGTAGACTTGTTCATGATTGGTTGGATTTTGCAGCTAAAGTTTTTTTTTTTTATGGACTGAGGTGTTTTTTTTTTTTTTTTCTGCGTTTCCATCCTGTTTCAGGATATTGCGGTCAACAGCAGCATCTTTCAGCTGTAAGTTGATTCCTAGGCTAGATTACGCTCATCAGCACGCCACGACTTTCTGAGTGACCGGCTCCATACTCTCATAAGTCACTTTTGCGATTCGAACCACTGCTAATTCTCGTCGCGTCACGTGACGAGAGTATTCGGGGTTAGCGGAGAAAGCTGCTAACTCCTCGGCCATGGAGCCGGCTTTGGACTGAGGTAGCCAGTTTAAATCCAACCCTCCTTAGTGGCATGCATGCAAGATTACAGTGTTACTGTTCTTTGCCTCTGTGACGAAGTCTCCAGCTTCCCCATCATCTTTTGCTTAAATTGGGGAATAATCTCTTTAAAACCCTTAAGTAATTTGATAAGAATTTATATTCGTATTTATACTTAGATATCTATGTATAGATAGTCCCTGTCTATAGTATAAATCAACGGCTAGGTAATGTTATTAATTTAATATGAAGAAATACGTTACATTAGTATAGGGGGAGAGGCTTAATTTACAAATTAGTGTACCCAGCCAAATCTACAAGTGTGGCTATGACAATTTCACAAATTGGTCGGAGATTGTAATGGCAACGAACTCCCTGGCACGGCCACTTCTGGTCAGGGGAAAGATAGCGAGACTCTGCCCTTTTGCAATCCAACGTCGGTGTAGAAGCATCTGCTAGTCACTAGGCTCTTATAGAATACTTTCTAAGTTTAAGAGTTTGTTTTTCTTGTGGCGCGTATTACGGCCATATATATATATAAGCATTTATATTAAATTGAAACCTAGAGCAGTTTGTGAACTCGACAAGTGTGGTCAGAAAATAAGAAGGATTTGACACCTTCAGCGCCAAGTTTTGGATGCGCCAACCTGTGTGACGGACTCTTTGTGAAGCATCATTTACCATGATATCACTTATAATACCTACCAAATAAGGTTAACACCCACTGTGCAACCCAGAAGTACAAGATAAGTGGCCACGATTTCCCGTTGGCCACCACCATCAGCATTCAACTCAAAATATAGTGCAAGCCAAAGAGTTTACTTCAATGATTAGACAGTTTAGTAGATTCAAACCATAATATTAGATATTCAATATAATACAGGGAAGTGTATCCCTTTTATGTACAGGGCTGCCTCCCGTGGAGCACCCAAAGTGTTATCATATATTAAATATTAGTGTGATTCTAATTTTACAAACTCTAGTTGTTACCTTAGTAACCTTAGTCATAGTAGAGTGAGAAGATACGAAAGTTTGTCTCTTTTGAATATTTTACTCTGTCTTTCTCCGTGTCGGTGAGAGTGATTAGAGTTTGGGGGCTCGAGCTTTTTATTTCAGGCACGTAGCTAGACAACCTTGGCAGACTGTCTTTATCATACAAGTATAGTTGTACGCCATTCCTGTCTGCCTGAACACTGTCAGAAGACTAGACCTGTTCTGGGACCTTTACTCCGTCTAGAATTACGAGCTATTCAGTCTTGTCTTCTCCAGTGACTTAGTTTTCTATTCCTAGAAAGTCTATCCGCAGCAACTTTGAAAGATTCCTTATCATCGTAGTTGACGCTATGCTACAGCCTCCTTTATAGTTCCTGTTAACACTTGCACGAGGTAACCTACATATCCATCCATCCATCATGTGCCATGCCGGTAAGCGTGGGCGGTCATGTTCTGCCATCTCACTCGATCAACAGAGTCGTGGATCAGTTCCGTGTTTCTGTCTCGACCATGCCACAAGGCCAAGCCATCCAGATACTTGTTTCTAGGTCTTCCCCTTGGTCTGTTCCCCTCGATCTTACCAGTTGTCACCAAGTTCTCCAAATTATTTCTTCTCATAACATGCCCAAAAAATTGTGACTGTCTACGTCTAATGTCTCTGATCAGTTTACGATCTTCATTTGTTTCTTGAAGGACTTCTTCATTGGTCTTTCTGGCTGTCCATGGTATTCTTTGCATTTTCCTCAGAAACCACATTTCTACAGCCATCAGATGTTTTTCAGCCTGGCTGCTTATTGTCCAAGCTTCACATCCATATAAAAGTACAGGTTCTATGTAGCATCTCAACACTCTTTTTCTCGTTTCAATTGACATCTTTTTATTGGTCAGTATGTTTTTCATCTTGCTAAAGGCTACTTTTGCCATGGCGATTCTTGTTCTAATCTCTTCAAGGCATCTCCCATCAGATGTTATTACTGTTCCGAGATAATTGTACCTATTCACTTGTTGAAGAATATTCCCATTTACTTGTATATTACACTGTGGTATTTCGTTCTTCCTAGTGACGACCATAATCTGTGTCTTTTTACAATTTAATTCTAACCCTTGTTGTTCACTGTGTGTAACAACCGCATCTACTAAATTTTGCAGGTCCTGTTCATTGTCTGCAATCAAGACTGTATCATCTGCATATCTAATGTTATTGATGCATCGTCCCCCAATGTTGATTCCTTCCATATTTTCAATATTTCTGAAAATATTTTCACTGTACAGGGAAAACAGATCTGGAGACATTACACATCCCTGTCTCACACCTCTCTTAATATGCTGATATTGGCTTACTTCATTATCAACTCTTATGGCAGCTTGTGAGGCAGCTTGCTTATGGCAACCTACATATGGCACACTAATATATTTGGTGGTATGCATTCCAGAATCCTTCATTGATTATATTACAGAGTCATTACGTCCCAGATTTATTTTACTGCCAAACAATTGTCAGATAGCTGAAGTTGCCAATGCCAAATAGCAGTGAATAAAAAATAAATAAAAATGTAACATTTTTATGATAATAATCTTTACTTAGCAGCCTACTAGATTTTAAGAACATGTTGTTGTTGTTGTTGTTGTTTGTCCATCAAGAATGATGATGACCATTCATTTCATCCAGTGGGATTGAAAGTATGGAGCCGTGAGTTCTAAGATGGCTGATAAGGCCTATTTTGGCTCGAAATGTTCTTTGACAATGTGGACAAAGAATGCTTGACGTTTCTGGAGGAGGATTTTCTGCAGTGGTTTTTCTGTTCTGTCTTTTCTTCACAGCTCTTGCAGTCCTGGTTGCCTCACAAGTGACTGCACCCTTGCGTAATGATGTACGCCACGAATTTCGGTCTCTGGCTGCAGTCTCCCAGGTGTCAGCATGAATTCCAAAAGCTTTAAGTGAGATTTTCATTATGTCTTTAAAGCGTTTCCTCTGGCCGCCTTGGGAGCGTTTACCACAACGCAACTCGCCGTAAAAAATTCGTTTAGGGAGCCTGTGATCTGGCATGCGAGTCAAGTGACCAGCCCAGCGAATCTGATTCTTCATTAGTAGAGTGTGGATACTGGGCATGGACGCTCTTTCTAGGACTTCAGTGTCTGGGATCTTGTCTTGCCATTTAATCTTCAGTAACTTCCTAAGGCAGACTGTGTGGAAGTGGTTTAATTTCCTAGCGTGTCGCTGATAAACAGTCCAGGTTTCACAAGCATATAGCAGTGTGGATAATACAACTGCTTTGTAGACTTTCAGCTTTGTTTGCAGGCTTATTCCATTTCTGTCCCATACATTCTTGTACAGTCTGCCAAAGGCCTGCGCTGGCCTTGGAGATTCTTGCATTCACTTCATCATCAATTGTGGCAGCTTGTGACACAGTGCTGCCAAGATAGGTGAATTTGTCCACAACACTTAGACTATGACCATTCACTTTGATATTCGGCACAGTGTGATTATTCCCTGGAGCTGGCTGGTACATAACTACAGTCTTCTCCAAATTGATATTGAGCCCAAAGTTGGCACAGGCATGTGAGAAAGCTGAAACATTATGTTGCATGTCCGCCTCTGAGTTGGCAGTATAGAGCGCAATCATCAGCAAACAGGAGCTCTCTGACGGTGTCGCTGTCAATTTTGGTTTTAGCTTTCAGCCTTCTGAGATTGAATAACTTTCCATCCATGCGGTAGTTGATGTCTATTCCAATGTCCTTGTTCTCGAAGGCATTCGTCAACATAGCTGAAAACATGAGGCTGAACAGTGTTGGTGCCAGGACACATCCTTGCTTCACTCCATTGGTGACAGGAAAGGGCTCAGACAGTTCACCATTTTCCTGTACTCTTGCCTGCATGCCATCATGAAATAGCCGCACTATTTGGACAAACTTTCGTGGACAGCCATATTTTGCCATAATCTTCCACAGTCCTTCTCTGCTGACTGTATCAAAAGCCTTGGTAAGGTCAATGAAAGTGGAGAACATTTCGCAGTTCTGTTCCTGACATTTCTCTTGCAGCTGCCTTGCAGCGAAAATCATGTCAACAGTTCCACGTTCTTTTCTGAAGCCACACTGACTCTCGGGAAGAAGACCTTGATCGAGATGGGCCGTGAGGCGATTGAGAAGAATTCTGGCGAGTATCTTCCCTGCAATTGAAAGCAAGGAGATGCCTCGGTGGTTGTCACAGGATTGGCGGTTTCCTTTTCGTTTGTAAAGGTGGACTATTGACGCGTCCTTGAAATCTTGTGGCATGGTCTCGTTCACCCATATGTTTGTAAAGACTTGGTGAAGCTGCTCTGTTAGGACCGGCCCACCTGCCTTGTATATCTCTGCTGGGATGGAGTCCGGACCAGGTGCCTTGCCGCTGGAAAGTTGCTGGATGGCTTTGTTTACTTCCACTATGGTTGGCAGGTCATTAAGTGTATCATTGATGGGAATTTGAGGAAGGCAGTTGATGGTTTCATCATCGAAGAAGGAGATTGCATTTAAGATGTTGCTGAAATGTTCTGCCCAGCGCTGAAGGATGCCTTTCTTATCTGTGACCAATGTGGGGGTTTGGACACAGGATTTCCATAGCAGTGTTGTAAATTATGTCCTTTAGGGCTCTCCACTGTTTCTGTATCCTGTTTAGCTGCAGCATTGGGCTTGAGGCGGTCTTCCAGCATATTTTCAAATGACAGTTGCATTTTCTTGCTGTTTAGGCAGGTGACATTTAGTTTTTTTTGCATTTTCACACCTTGCGCACTCCGTGGTGGTTTGATGTGAATGTTTATTTTCAAAATAATGAGATGATGGTCTGTCCAACATTCGGCACCACACATGGATTTTGTCCTCGAACGTCTTGTCTGTCACTCCTCCTGACGATGACATAGTCAATGAGGTGCCAGTGTTTCGATTGAGGATGCATCAACGATGTCCTGTTTCTCATGGGGGAGACAGAAAATTGTGTTGGTAATCAGGAGATCATGTTCGGCACATGTCTGAAGAAGGAGGAGTCCATTGCTGTTACAATTTCCAACCCCGTGCTTTCCAATAATGCCACTCCAAGAGGTGGTGTCCGTGCCTACTCTGGCATTGAAATCCCCAAGGAGTATAAGTTTGTCTTCTTTGGGAACAGATGTTAATACATTGTGCAGGTCCTCATAGAACCTGTTCTTGACATCATCTTCATTGGTCATAGTTGGTGTGTAGACACTCACAATGGTTGCATGCTTCCTCCCATTCAGCAGGGGCAACTTAATGGTCATGAACCTGTTGTTTATAGCCTTTGGAAATCCAGCTAGTTTGCCGACCAGGGCCGACTTAATGGCAAATCCCACACCAGATTGGTGTCTTTCCTCGCTTTTCCTTCCACTCCAGAAAAATGTGTAGCTGGCACCTATTTCACAGATTTGGCATTCTTCTGCAAGTCGTGTCTCGCTCAAGGCTGCAATGTCGATGTTGTACCTGCCCAGCTCTCTCCCAATCAGTGCTGTTCGTCTCTCTGGACCCGACGACCATCTCTGTCAAGTAGGGTGTGTACATTCCAAGTTCCAATTGTTAAGGGAATATGTTTTGCTCTTTTAGCTTTACCTGTTTTTTCTTTCTTTGTATGTCGACCGCAGTATAGGGTACCCACCAACCGCGGCTAGCTGGTTAGGTAGTGATGGAGCAATGTTTAGGGCACCTTTTCTAGCCCCTTCCTCATGCTATGGAGGTGAGCAGTGTGTTCCTATAGAGGGCTGCTCAGTCGCTCAGGGGGCTGCCGAATCCCACTGATACTCCGGTCAGTAGAAGACGACCATATGGCCTGAGCCGCCTGTGTGCAGTCTGCGACTATGGCTGCCAGTGTACCCACGCCTGCTGCTTCGCCGCTCGCCCATCGCCACAGGGCTTGAAGGTGATATATGATGTTGGATGAAGAATGCCTTGCGCGATGAATTGGATTAAAGTGAGGAAGAGTTGCGCAATTCGTCGACCTCACTCTCTCGCCTGAGTCCATCTGAATCCAGTGGCAAGACAAGTCGAGACGACTGGAGACGAATACAGGTGCAGTGGATGACCAGGGCGCTCTACGTGCCTTGCCGTGTTCATTACGTTCCACAACGCTTTGCAGGTAAACGCCAGTCTTGCCCGTTGAATCAGGAATGATTTCTTCCGCGCAGTCTGCCGAATCCTGTCTTCACATGCTGGGTAGGACATACTCTAGTTCACCGCTTGGTTTGACACCAAATCGGCTACCCACGCCTGGTTTAGCCAGCCTCTCACAGCTGTTGCCCGGGGGGTGGCCGCTGTCGCATGCTGACAGCTACTAGGAGCCACAGGCACGAGCTGGGTGTCAGGCTTGGACCAGTGGGGGATGGGTCCTGAAAAGGACATGAGAGTCATCCTTACCAAAGGTGCTACCAATACCTGACACGCCTGGTTTAGCCAGCCTCTCACAGCTGTTGCCCGGGGGGTGGCCGCTGTCGCATGCTGACAGCTACTAGGAGCCACAGGCACGAGCTGGGTGTCAGGCTTGGACCAGTGGGGGATGGGTCCTGAAAAGGACATGAGAGTCATCCTTACCAAAGGTGCTACCAATACCTGACACCCCGTAACCCCCCCCCCCCCCCCCCCCCCCACTATATTTTAAAAACATATTAAGGATATAAAGAATGAAAGTAATGGGTGTCATTTAAACATGAGTGACACAACATTCAATATATGATAATCAACTGCATGTTAAAAAGCCAGTATTAAACATCTATTAATATATTCTCTGTGAATACAGCCTCGAAGTGCCTACACCGGCAACCATTGAGGTATCAACTCGTAATAATGCAAAACAGCAACGAAGGACGAGGAATTAAACTTGCGTCCTTACCTTGAATACAATGACAATCAACGGCAAAAGTCAAGATATCAAAGCGCTACCAGAAGTTTATTCCGTAGCAGACATGCGAATCATTTTTTTTTCCTTTTACATCAAGAAAATTAACCTGACACATAGCAGTGTAGACACAATGACTTTCACAAGACTAGCAATAATAACTAACAATCAATGATCAAAATATAACTATACTAACATAGTATTTAATCTAACTACGTTAACTAATCAACCATTATCACAATTCATTAAATTAACTCTATATACACATACTAATATTATACAATGTTCATTCAGTTCAACTTATATCACAATACGTATTCACTGGTTTTCCTTTAAAGTAGTTACACCCAGTCACAAACCATCCAAGTGAAAACTCGACACAGGAGAAAAGTCACACAAGTCAAAGTTCTCAAAGTTCTCCATGCCTCATCGGTTCCTCACCACGTAAATTTCTTATCATCCTGTCAAAATCACATATTGACAAAAGTATCTAACTACTTAAACTATCTATTTGCATTAATAATATGTAATTGTTGATCTGTGTGTGTATTGCCAGTAAATTCGGTGCTATCTAACACATATTTCCAAACACTCTATGAACAAATAAATATAATAAACTAGAATTGAATAAATTGAATAAAATATTTATATTTATAGTTGATTTAGAATATCGGCAAGATTATAATTGAGTTGTAGATCCTACAGTTTTGTGAAGAAACATATCTCAAAGATTCAAGATTTCTAAGATAATAAATCAGAAATATAATAAATATTTAAATCAAATACTCTTCATAAAATTATTAAGTTCTCTAATAACGATATAGTTACGAACAATTATCTGTAGAATAGAGAACCAACATATTTTCACACACTTAAGTGAAGAAAGATAGTGAGAACAATTCTGACACGTATAACTTTACACAGTGACATCTGGGATAACTAAGTAATAAGACCCTAATGTGTCTGTAGTGTACTATGTGTTGATATGAACCTAACACTTTCACATTCATCCCATTTTATTTTTCTTTATTGTTTTCTTTTATTCTTCCTTTCATTTATTTTCTTTCTTTCTTTGTTTCAAACCTATAGAATCTCTCTTTTGCACGCATGCCAATATTTGTACATGGTAACTTTGTTGATTGGAACAATGTAATTGTTTTCAGTCTTGTGTATCTTCTTTTAACTTGTGAATGGATAATTTTAATAAAACAACGTATTTCTTTGATTGTGTGTATCTGTTAGTGACATACTGTTTAACTTCAGCGTGCATGTGTGTAATACACCTAATGACTTCTGTATGTACGTTTGTGACACACTTCTTGACTTCTGTGCGTATGTATGTAATACATTTCTTGCCTTTTGTGTGTATATTTGTGCTATGCTTCTTCACTTCTGCGTGCATGTTTATGATATGCGTTTTTGTTTGTATGAACCCGTTTACACTATGTTTCCTCGCTTGTTGTGCATGTAACTTTTGTGTGTAACAACCAATGCATGTAACTTTTGGTCTCTTTTTTGAATGTTTCAAAAATATGTCATTTACCGACAAATAATCTTGTTTGCTTTGTTTTTGAGTATCAGTTATTTCTTCATGTTTGGGTTCGTTGACTTTGTGCAAATCTTGGTATTTGCAATTATTTACCGTTATGCTATCACTCAGTAGCGTTGTATCATGCATGTGTTTCATGCGTTTTTGTTTGTATGAACCCGTTTACACTATGTTTCCTCGCTTGTTGTGCATGTAACTTTTGTGTGTAACAACCAATGCGTGTAACTTTTGGTCTCTTTTTTGAATGTTTCAAAAATATGTCATGTACCGACAAATAATCTTGTTTGCTTTGTTTTTGAGTATCAGTTATTTCTTCATGTTTGGGTTCGTTGACTTTGTGCAAATCTTGGTATTTGCAATTATTTACCGTTATGCTATCACTCAGTAGCGTTGTATCATGCATGTCTACCGTTGATGTACCCTGTTCTATTTGCGTCTTTTCTTTTTCTTCTTCTTGTGTTATTTCAATTTGGGCATTTGTACTTGTAAGTGTTTCATTAGACTTGTGTTCGATAGTTACTTTCTGAACGAAATCTTTGGCGTTCGGTTCTTTCACTATTGTAGCAGATACTTTACCTGTGTGATTATTTTCCTTTATTTCATACATTTGTCTCATTTGCTCCTTCCACATTATTTCCTTTGCAAGATTATCTTTTTCAAGTGTGAGTCGTTTTTGTTTGATTTCTGCCTCTACGGCAATCTGTCTTGCCTTTAACTCTTTTCTCATTTCAGCTATCTTTTCACGTTGCCGCGCTATCTCCTGTTCCTTCAGAGCCATTTCCTCTCGCTTGATAGCCATCTCATTTTCCCTCTGTTCCTTTTTACGAGCTAACTTCTCTAGCCATTCTTCTCGTTCACGTGTACCTTGAAGTTGCTTTGCCTCCTTTTCAGCTGCTAGTTTTTTTCAATCGTTCCTCCCTTTCACGAGCGGTTTGAGCTTTGAATTCTTGCAGTACCCAGTTTCTAAGGTCCGCACCAGCTAAACCATTTTTCTCTCCTAATATAACGTAATCTTGAAGTGTAGCCATCTTGACCTACCTGTATAACAAATTATGATAGAATAATGCAAAAATGCAAATATGTTCGATTCAGAGTAGATAATCAATATAACAACTGCTGAACACAATGTGAACTGCAACTCAACAGCAATGTAAAATTGAACAATAACGAAATTCAGTAACCTCTATATGCTATCTATATATCTTAAGTGTTACTGATTTAACAGAAAATAATATAAGAAATATATTCAGTATAAAGAATATATAATACTAGACAGTCAACAATGACAGAAGACGACTGACGAGTGACGTAACTAGATATTTTCTTTCATAAAAGACAATAGTACTTTTATAGAAATTACTACTACACTTAACACAAGACAACAATTATGTGTTGCCACCACAAGTGTCCTTGTTTAATGTAGAAACGCTCGTCCAACCGCTCCCACTATCCATTTTTGAACTAATTTACTTAAATAATAGGCACCTCATTTATCAACAATAACACATTAACCAACAGTAACATATACTGGCCTTGTGCAATATTTGGGTTGACTCCTTTGGTCCAATATGACGTGTGGAACAAAAAAAAAAGTTGGCGTTATGTCCCGACGTTATCATTGTCAGTAAATGTCGACAACTAATGGAGGTTCTCCTCGAAACACAATATCTGGTAAAATGACACGATGGTGTAATGCACTTACACCAGCACCTAGACCCACGCAGTCTGTGGCCGACTGACAACACCTAGTCGGTTATGGTGCACCCGTCGCACTTTGAGTTAACTTTGGGTATATGATTCCAACGATACCCACAGTAGACTGTTGTGTGGTCTTATCCATCCTTCTATTCCTCCATGATGACGTGTGTAGTGTCTCCGTGTAAAGTCAAGTAATGTCCCATGTGTAGTGTTGACGATAAAGAATGCGATATTCTGTGAAGAAACTTCGTGTCCGTTGATCCTATGCCAGTGAGGTGTCAGTCTAATATAATGAACTGGCACCGTGAGACAACCGAAATGCTGCTTCGGCAACTGTAAATAGTCAGCAACAATGTGTCCGTGACGACTGAAATGTCGTTAGTAAATCCTTGCTCACTTGGTATGGCGGCGCAATGTGAGTCTAGTATCCGATAACGGCATCATAATACAAGGTTGAAATAGTGAAGGTTGAGTGCGGGAATATTGTGGGGCAGTGTCAGTGAGGAAAAATGTCCTGACAGGGTTATGTGGAGGGACACCAAGGTTTGGAAGTAGTGTCGTTAATTACAAAGTAGTATGCTCGTTTTTCACAGATTACCTCCGAAATTTACTGGTGACCCATGCTTCTCAAGGTTGTCATGTTCGGTATAACATATGTATCTCTGACTGCAGTGTAACTTGCTGCTCTTGTATACTACTTTGCTCTGTCCCCAAATTCTGATAGGACAATTCGTATATACTGTTTTCTGTTTCGAAGTTCCTCGATAATGTGGGGTATGTAACAATTCAACCCACAAATCGTTATTAATGTATTACTTCAGCAATGGAGTTGCGAGAATAAACAATTAATAACTCCTGAGCAGTTTCAAATGATCAGTTGCATTCATTTCTTGTAAGTACCGCACGTTATTGTGAAATATCAATCTGTTAATAGTTTAATGTGACAGCGCAGTGTTTATTACGAGTTCACTGCCTACTATGATTGCTATAAGTATCTTCCATGTCGACTATATAGTCAAATTGTTCATATGGCCTGCATCTGTTGTCTCTCTTCTTTTTCAAAGGTAACATTCAAGCTATAAGTGTCACACATTCTTTCTAAATATAATGTTCTTAAATATCTTACAATCTCTTATACTTGTTCGTTGTTCAGAAATATTTGATAGCGCTGTGTTGTGTTTAATATAGTGCCGTTTTGCGCGTATGGTGCATTCTTGCTGTGTAACTATTATACTGTTATTGTAATTCTTATACTGCAACGGTGTTATTACAGTACTACTTTTCTCACTGTCTTGACATGTTAATTCTAGTCGAACTGATTGTTCTTGTGAAATATAAACTTCCAACTTACTGTTGTAACTTGCAAACTGTATGATCTTCCAGTTTACCTATTCCTGCCCTTCTCCATTTTGTGATGTCGAGCTTGTGTGTGATTCGTGTAGTGCGGTGCAACTCAAGATGTCGGCGTGCAAATGTTTCTACGCTCAGCTGATTGAATCTGGCAGGAATTTCGTGTTGATAATTTTTTTTATGCGAGTCCAGTGACGACCCCCATATGCCTCGAAGTGCCTACACCGGCAACCGTCAAGGTATCAACTCGTAATAATGCAAAACAGCAACGAAGGACGAGGAATTAAACTTGCGTCCTTACCTTGAATACAATGACAATCAACGGCAAAAGTCAAGATATCAAAGCGCTACCAGAAGTTTATTCCGTAGCAGACATGCGAACATTAAACTCACGCAGACCTGTAGGTTGACCCCTATAGACGGGGTCGGCACCTACTTTACTAATCCACCGATGAGTGTCCAGTCTACTGCGCTCTGCTTGAAGCCCTAATCCACTGATTCCATTTAAGCTGTAATTCCACTCTAGGTTTTTCCGCCCGGTTACTTCACTGCGGTGTCATCATCATCAGATCCCTCTCCTGACTCAGAGCTGTCTCACGCTCATATCATCGCATCCAGAGGTCACCTCACACAGATCCTTTGAAACACGTCCTTGTTCGAAATTACAATCACAGCGTCTCCCGTTGCTGTCCAATTACGTTGTCCCCATTCTCCTTGGATTCCTTTGTTGACATCCACTTTCGTGTCCGAGTGGGGAATTCCCTATATGATTTTCTACTGCCTATTCCGATGACGTCATTCTTTCTAAACGCCATGTGGCAAATACTAAGGGCAGTGAAGCTGATTATATCATCTAGTTATATGGTATATGTGAAGTCATATCATTTCATACCTCATAGTAACCTAATATATGTGAAGTCTTATCACCTCATCCCTCATAGTAACTTAATATGTGTAAAGTTTTACCTCTTCACACCACATAGTAACCTAATATTTGTGAAATCATATCACTTTGTACCTCATAGTAACCTAATATATGTGACATCATATCACCTCACACCACATAGTAACCTAATATATGTGAAGTCATATCACCTCACACCACATAGTAACCTAATATATGTGAAGTCATATCACTTTGTACCACATAGTAACCTAATATGTGTGAAGTCATGTCACTTTGTACCACATAGTAACCTAATATATGTGAAGTCATATCACTTCACACCACATAGTAACCTAATATATGTGAAGTCATATCACTTTGTACCACATAGTAACCTAATATATGTGAAGTCATATCACTTCACACCACATAGTAACCTAATATATGTGAAGTCATATCACTTTGTACCACAAAGTAACCTAATATATGTGAAGTCATATCACTTTGTACCACATAGTAAACTAATATATGTGAAGTCATATCACTTCACACCACATAGTAACCTAATATATGTGAAGTCATATCACTGTGTACCACATAGTAAACTAATATATGTGAAGTCATATCACTTCACATCACATAGTAACCTAATATATGTGAAGTCATATCACTTTGTACCACATAGTAACCTAATATATGTGAAGTCAATTACTTCACACCACATAGTAACCTAATATATGTGAAGTCATATCACTTTGTACCACATAGTAACCTAATATATGTGAAATCATATCACTTTGTACCACATAGTAACCTAATATATGTGAAGTCAATCACTTCACACCACATAGTAACCTAATATATGTGAAGTCATATCACCTCACACCACATAGTAACCTAATATATGTGAAGTCATATCACCTCACACCACATAGTAACCTAATATATGTGAAGTCATATCACCTCACACCACATAGTAACCTAATATATGT
Source organism: Cepaea nemoralis (assembly GCA_014155875.1). Taxonomy (NCBI): domain Eukaryota; kingdom Metazoa; phylum Mollusca; class Gastropoda; order Stylommatophora; family Helicidae; genus Cepaea; species Cepaea nemoralis. The sequence continues at coordinate 276,902 of JACEFZ010007177.1, read as the reverse complement.
GAAGTCATATCACTTTGTACAAGGTGCACATGGGGTACCATCAATCTTTATTGACGACGCTGAACTAGAGATAGTAGACCATTTTACATATCTAGGATCAGTGGTAAATAGCAAATTATCCCTAGATCAGGAAATCAACATCCGGATTGGTAAGGCAGCAAAACAATGAACAGGTTAAGAAAAAGAGTCTGGGAGAACAGGAAGCTTACTGCCAAAACAAAAGTCCTTGTCTATCAAGCCTGTGTCCTTAGTACTCTTCTCTATGGCAGTGAAACCTGGACAACTTACTCACACCAAGAGAACAATTTAAACAGCTTTCATATGCGGTGTCTGCGAAGAATTCTTGGTATTAAGTGGCAAGACAAAATCACAAATACTGAAGTATTGGAAAGATCAGGTTGTGTGACAGTTTATTCCATGCTCAGTCTTCGTAGACTTAGATGGATAGGACATCTTAGGAGGATGGATGATGGTAGAATACCAAAGGACATCTTTTTTGGTGAATTACAGATGGGTAAGAGATCTCAGGGTCGGCCTCTACTACGATACAAAGATGTGTGTAAGCGGGACATGATTGATACAGGCATTGATAATGCACATTGGGAGCAAGTCGCCGCTGAACGTGTTGCATGGAGGGCAAATATCAGAAATGGAATAAAGTCAAAGGAGAAAATTATTGCAGAAAAGTCACACACCAAGCGTTTGAGGCGTAAGATGGTGCATAATGGTGGAAATGACCACGTGTTCACATGCACCCACTGTGAACGGACATTTACAGCGCAAATTGGCCTTATCAGTCACACTCGCTACCGCCATAGTTAAAAGTTATTATGCCTTTTTAAAGCACAAACTATCGTCTGTCAAGACGGCAAGGTGCCAATGATGATGATATCACTTTGTACCACATAGTAACCTAATATATGTGAAGTCATGTCACTTTGTACCACATAGTAACCTAATATATGTGAAGTCATATCACTTCACACCACATAGTAACCTAATATATGTGAAGTCATATCACTTTGTACCACATAGTAACCTAATATATGTGAAGTCATATCACTTCACACCACATAGTAACCTAATATATGTGAAGTCATATCACTTTGTACCACATAGTAACCTAATATATGTGAAGTCATATCACTTCACACCACATAGTAACCTAATATATGTGAAGTCATATCACTTTGTACCACATAGTAACCTAATATATGTGAAGACATATCACTTTGTACCACATAGTAACCTAATATATGTGAAGTCATATCACTTTGTACCACATAGTAACCTAATATATGTGAAGTCATATCACTTCACACCACATAGTAACCTAATATATGTGAAGTCATATCACTTTGTACCTCATAGTAACATAATATATGTGAAGTCATATCACTTCACACCACATAGTAACCTAATATATGTGAAGTCATATCACTTTGTACCACATAGTAACCTAATATATGTGAAGTCAATTACTTCACACCACATAGTAACCTAATATATGTGAAGTCATATCACTTTGTACCACATAGTAACCTAATATATGTGAAGTCATATCACTTCACACCACATAGTAACCTAATATATGTGAAGTCATATCACTTTGTACCTCATAGTAACCTAATATATGTGAAGTCATATCACTTTGTACCACATAGTAACCTAATATATGTGAAGTCATATCACTTTGTACCACATAGTAACCTAATATATGTGAAGTCATATCACTTCACACCACATAGTAACCTAATATATGTGAAGTCATATCACTTTGTACCTCATAGTAACCTAATATATGTGAAGTCAATTACTTCACACCACATAGTAACCTAATATATGTGAAATCATATCACTTTGTACCACATAGTAACCTAATATATGTGAAGTCATATCACTTTGTACCTCATAGTAACCTAATATATGTGAAGTCAATCACTTCACACCACATAGTAACCTAATATATGTGAAGTCAATCACTTCACACCACATAGTAACCTAATATATGTGAAGTCATATCACCTCACACCACATAGTAACCTAATATATGTGAAATCATATCACTTTGTACCACATAGTAACCTAATATATGTGAAGTTATATCACTTCACACCACATAGTAACCTAATATATGTGAAATCAATCACTTCACACCACATAGTAACCTAATATATGTGAAGTCAATCACTTCACACCACATAGTAACCTAATATATGTGAAGTCATATCACCTCACACCACATAGTAACCTAATATATGTGAAATCATATCACTTTGTACCACATAGTAACCTAATATATGTGAAGTCATATCACTTTGTACCTCATAGTAACCTAATGTATGTGAAGTCAATCACTTCACACCTCATAGTAACCTAATATATGTGAAGTCATATCACTTTTTACCACATAGTAACCTAATATATGTGAAGTCAATCACTTCACACCACATAGTAACCTAATATATGTGAAGTCATATCACTTTGTACATCATAGTAACCTAATATATGTGAATTCAATCACTTCACACCACATAGTAACCTAATATATGTGAAGTTATATCACCTCACACCTCATAGTAACCTAATATATGTGAAGTCATATCACTTTGTACCTCATAGTAACCTAATATATGTGAAGTCAATCACTTCACACCACATAGTAACCTAATATATGTGAAGTCATATCACTTTGTACCTCATAGTAACCTAATATATGTGAAGTCATATCACTTCACACCACATAGTAACCTAATATATGTGAAGTCATATCACCTCACACCACATAGTAACCTAATATATGTGAAGTCATATCACTTCACACCACATAGTAACCTAATATATGTGAAGTCATATCACTTCACACCACATAGTAACCTAATATATGTGAAGTCATATCACCTCACACCACATAGTAACCTAATATATGTGAAGTCATATCACCTCACACCACATAGTAACCTAATATATGTGAAGTCATATCACCTCACACCACATAGTAACCTAATATATGTGAAGTCATATCACTTTGTACCTCATAGTAACCTAATATATGTGAAGTCATATCACTTCACACCACATAGTAACCTAATATATGTGAAGTCATATCACTTTGTACCTCATAGTAACCTAATATATGTGAAGTCATATCACCTCACACCACATAGTAACCTAATATATGTGAAGTCATATCACTTTGTACCACATAGTAACCTAATATATGTGAAGTCATATCACCTCACACCACATAGTAACCTAATATATGTGAAGTCATATCACCTCACACCACATAGTAACCTAATATATGTGAAGTCATATCACTTCACATCTCATTGTAACCAATGTGAAGTCATGTATTACTTCATACCTCTGCTGCAGTATCTACCATGATATTATATGTACATTTAGTATCTTTATCAGATTACTAATGTAATTAATAATGTATGATGTTTTCACACACTAATAATAGATTTTCTAAATGTTCATCAGAAAAACTCTGCCTGAGCCAGTGTACATGGACGAGGAAGTTATTCAGAAGATGATGGAGAAGAGGCAGAATGACATTGCAGAATTTAAAGCATTCAGGGAGAAAGTGGAGAAATGGAGAGAGGCAGATAAACAAAATCGTAATTTAGCCAAGATGCGACAACTAGAACAGTACCAAGCTCTGCAGGTTTGTTGTATTAGTCAAGTACTTATTGGTGGTCCTGGTCACTTATTCTTAGATTCAGTGCCAAACAAAAAGTTGGTTTCGACCAAATAAAAATGGATGGCATTAGATGGGGTAATGGATGTGTCACAGTTGTGACTTAACCCTACCAGACCTGAGGCCCTAACCGTAACTGTCCCCTATACCCGGGCTCCTGAGCATTAAAGAGAAAAAACAAACATGATGTAGAAAAATGTTAGTTACATGCAAACAAGTGGTTAGAATAAGATGGAGCTTGGAGACATTGTAGAAAATAGGTCTACCTTTCATCTAGCGCCAATATTCCACCTTTGTGTGCCAATCCAGTATCAATCACTTGTTGGACTGTGAAAAGCCTAGACCTAAATCGCTTTCTTTTTGAAGTGCTTCGTTCATTAATCGCTCATTTCATTGTGAATTTTCATAAATTTTTCGCGTTAACCCACACAAAGTCAATTCAAACCTAGGAGGGGGGGGGGGGGGGGGGGGGGGGGGGGGGGACATTTGCAATGGCTAAACATGAGTTTTGACCACGATTGGTTGGTTATTTTTAGTTTGTGAAGCATATTTATCACGAAATAGGCAAAATGCCAAAACTTAAGGATAGCAGTATAGCGGCAGATTCGGAAATTTCCGAAAATCGGTACAGCGGTCTGGTAGGGTTAAAAGTTTGTAATATGGCAGCAGATATTTTGTATTACATATAAATTTAAAATGAGTTGCATATGGAAAACTACTGTATTGATATTTTAACTATAGTTTGATTTATAAGCCCATAGCAGTTTTGGGAAGTTTGAATAAGACGATTTATCAGCCCATGGCACTTAATCAGTTAAAATGGGACTATTCCTTCATTATATAACAAGTCCTTTGCAGAATATCACTTCCATCAGGGCCCACCGAAAAGATCCTCGATTCTTGACCAGTTTTCCTGCTTCATGTCTGCTCATGCTCAAGTGTCTGCAATGTCCTGTGTCCATCTTCATGCTGGTGGACTCCTATTTCTTCTCCCAGGATCTGTGCCTTCCATCACTGTTCTTTCCAAGCCTCTGCCACATTTAACATGTCCAGGGAATTTCAGCTTCCGAGATGATGCTATGTATGAGTCAGTTTTATTCAATATTCAAATTTGTAGAATGTCTGTATTATTATTATTCTAAGATTTTTTCTGTAGCATTTCATTTTAAAATCTCTGATTTTCTTCTTTGGTAGTTGTGAAATGGTCCATGACTCATATCTGTATATTGCCACAGAAAAGGCACACATTTTCAAAAACCGTACTTGAATTTGTTTGATGGTGTTGTTCCATAGGTTCTTAATCCAGTTTAACCCCTGGCTGGCTATGGCCAGCCTATATCCAGTTTAACTCCTGCCTGGCTATGGCCAGTCTCCATCCAGTTTAACCCCTGGCTGGCTATGGCGTGTCTACATCCAGTTTAACCCCTGTCTGGCTATGGCATGTCTACATCCAGTTTAACCTCTGGCTGGCTATAACCAGTCTACATCCAGTTTAACCCCTGGCTGGCTATGGCGTGTCTACATCCAGTTTAACAGCTGTCTGGCTATAGCCAGTCTACATCCAGTTTAACCCCTGTCTGGCTATAGCCAGTCTACATCCAGTTTAACCCCTGGCTGGCTATAACCAGTCTACATCCAGTTTAACCCCTGGCTGGCTATAACCAGTCTACATCCAGTTTAACCCCTGGCTGGCTATAACCAGTCTACATCCAGTTTAACCCCTGACTGACTATGGTCAGTCTACATCCAGTTTAACCCCTGTCTGGCTATAGCCAGTCTACATCCAGTTTAACCCCTGTCTGGCTATAACCAGTCTACATCCAGTTTAACCCCTGTCTGGCTATGGCCAGTCTACATCCAGTTTAACCCCTGGCTGGCTATGGCCAGTCTACATCCAGTTTAACCCCTATCTGGCTATAGCGTGTCTACATCCAGTTTAACCTCTGCTGGCTATAACCAGTCTACATCCAGTTTAACCCCTGTCTGGCTATGGCCAGTCTACATCCAGTTTAACCCCTGGCTGGCTATGGCCAGTCTACATCCAGTTTAACCCCTGCCTGGCTATGGCCAGTCTACATCCAGTTTAACCCCTGCCTGGCTATGGCCAGTCTACATCCAGTTTAACCCCTGGCTGGCCATGGCCAGTCTACATCCAGTTTAACCCCTGTCTGGCTATAGCCAGTCTACATCCAGTTTAACCCCTGGCTGGCTATGGCCAGTCTATGTCCGATTGTTTTGTACAGTCCCCACTGTTGTTGATATAGAGTCAAGTGGTTGAAAGTTTGAGACATTTCCTACGTCTTTATTGTTTGATTGTGAATTTTGGTTGACAGGTTGTTTTGTGTGTAGATATTATTTTTTTTTTTCAAGTTTAAAAATAAATTTTGGTCTTCACTGTACCTTTTGGCAGACAGGATTAACTCTTCTAATGTCTTAGCATTTTATAAGAGGAAGACCATGTCATTAGCATATCTGGGTTCTGGTATTGTATTTTCACCAGTTATTATTAATAGATCAAAATTCTTATTGGTCTCATCAGTTTTGATGGTTCTGGTAGAAAAAATTACATTGCAAACAGTTGATGAATGAGAAATTCAGTTACTTTGGGACTGACTTCCTGAAAGAGAAACTGCAGCAGTGATAGTGATGTCCCTATGTGTGTTTCAGGGTAATGCCACCGAAGATATAATACCTAGTGGTATTGTTTATTTGCCTATAATCTTTGTTTCCACTGTTTTCTTCTGAACTGCATAGTCCTCGGTCTCTTACCTTTTTCTACCACCAGAAACAACAGTATAGCTGTAAATTGCCTGTGACTAAATATATGACATTTTCTAGACTTATCCTATATGAAACATGTCACCATACATTCATTGGTTCCTCATCATCATGTGCCATGCCAATAAGTGTGGGCAGTCATGTTTTGCCATCTCACACTATCACCAGAGTCGTGGATCAACTCCGTGTTTTTGTCTCTACAACGCCATGTGGCCAAGCCATCCAGGTATTTGCTTCTCTGCCTGTCACTGGGTTCTTTTCCCCTCAATCTTGCCAGTTGTCACAGTTATTTCTTCTTATAACGTGTCCAAAAAATGTTGACTCATTGGTTATTACTTATGTTCATCTGCTGCCTTTCATCTCCCACTAGACTGTCGGCCCTCAACCAACTCATGCCAACCCTTTTGTAGATTTATTCATAATTGGTCGCCAGTCTCATGCTAACACTTTGGTCACCTATCCCAACATGCCTGGGGGTTACAGTCTTGCTGTTCTTTGCTTTCCTTTTTTGCCCTAGTAAGACACTGGTGATTCCTTTTGTGACCTACATATTGTTCTGAAGTGCCAGGTAAAGAGTGAGCAGTTCTGTTGGCTTCAAGATCGCCAGTAGTCGGAGCACTCCTGGTAGACAAGGCAGACATTCTGAAGCTTATCAGTGAATGCTTGATAGTTACAGATGAACCAACATATTTCCAGATGCTGGAGTCTGGATTTCAGTGTGGTTCTAGCCAGGAGAGGTGTCTGAACGAACAAATCAGCTGTGTCTGCAGCCATTGTGTTACTGCCACAATCTACAGCTTAGGTCAACCCAGCCTAAATTTGGTACCAAATGATTGCTATGATGTTAAGTCTTAGAAATCAAGATACTGAAAAATGCTAAATTTGTTTTGATCATGTAGAGGTAACTGCTCAAATTATGGTGATGTTCTTAGTAGCATCATCATGCAGCAAGTCCTTTTGCAGAATGGCCTGCTGAAAGACTTGATTTGTCAGTTCCTATTCTTCATGCATTTTAATACTCAGGATGTCTTTAATGTCCTGTGTCCACTGTTATGATGGTCGACCCCTCCCCTTCCAGGGTTCAATGACTCCTGTCGTCTCTGGGACATTTCATGTCCAAAATATCTTGTGTCCACTGTTATGATGGTCGACCCCTCTCCTTCCAGGGTTCAATGACTCCTGTCGTCACTGGGACATTTCATGTCCAAAATATCTTGTGTCCACTGTTATGATGGTCGACCCCTCTCCTTCCAGGGTTCCTTGACTCCTGTCGTCTCTGGAACATTTCATGTGCCCAAAGTATTTCAGTGTCCGGCATGATGTTGTTTATGAGCCAGTTTTCTTCAGCATTGAGATCGTGTAGAAATCAGTCAGTAGCTTTCTTCATCTTGATCCATAGTGTTGTAAGAATCTTCCTGGTTTTTCTCAATTCATGTTTTTGAAATGGTCCATGATTCACATCCGAATATTGCCATGGGAATGGTGCATGTTCTTTAACTTGAATTTGTACTCCTTGGTATAACAGTAAAATAAAGGGCCCTTTTATACGCCTTGAGTATGTGATGCTAGCTCCATATTTTGAAGGACCATTTGGCACTTGATGGGTGATGGTATAAATATTATGTAAGCTGCTTTTACTTCCCAAGACATTTTCTGGTATCAATTTTAGGCTGGGTCGGCCGTAGAGCCCTGTCGATTTTACAAATCCACCTGATGTGGATTCAAACCATTGACCACAGGGCCATCTAGTCACCATGCTGTGACTGCTCCCATTGACTATGGACTTAGACTTAATTGATGCTCTGGTAATTTAAAGTACCCATTTTCAAGGTGCTGTTTCAGTTGTATGTTTATACAGTTTCATTGTTTAGCAGAGACATCCTCCAACATTTGCTAGTTTCACACAGAAGAATGCCAAAACCTGTCTTACAGACTTATGGGAAAGCTTACGAAGTTTGAACCAGTGGCATTCAAAGTTTAGGGTAGTAGATTAGAGGCTGCATCAAATTCTTCAGACTTATGGGACAGTTTACGAAGCTTGAAACAGTGGCATTCAAGTTTAGGCATTAGATTAGAGGCTGGGTAAAATTCTACAGGCTGAAGCAAGGATGTAAAGGTTGAAGCAGTAGATTAAAGGCTGACGCAAAGTTTGAAAGTTGAAACAATGGTATGGGGTGGTTAATATAGCTTGGATCAGTGTAAAAGATTGAGGGAGTAGATTGGAGGCTTAGTTGAAGGTTGGAGCAAGGGTATGGGGTTTTTTAAAAGCTTGAAGCAGTGATATAAAGATGATGTTCTAGACTGGAGTGAAACTGTATAGGTTGTAGCAAGAGTATCAAGATTGAGGCAGTAGATTAGAGGCATGGGTAAAGTTTGAAGGTTGGAACAATGGTAGGGGAATCGTGTTTATAAAGCTTGAAGCACTAGTGTAAGGTTGAGGTAGTAGATAGAAGGCTGAGGCAAAGTCTAGATGTTGGATCAGTGGTATGGGTGTAGGCACCATGTGTAGAGATAGTGGTGTAGTCGAATTATGATATAAAAGGATAGCGTGGTGGTCTGAAGATTAGAACTTTGATCCAGATTTAGATTGTGATTTGGAGGTTGAAGCCATGGTAAGTAGAAGTTGGTGCTGTAGCATAAAGATTGGAGCTTTGATTTAGAGCAGGGGTCAGCAACTTTTTTGTAATTTTGTGTCGAAGTAATGTTAGCCTAAGTTCACCATGGTCTATTCCACATTAGTTTGTTAAAAAGTCTTAAATGAGCGTATGTTAAGATGTTTTGAGTCAATTATTTATTACTGACAACGCCAACTTTTGTGCTACAGTCAATGGACACTACTGGTAAAAGTTTTAGACAGCCAAGAACTAATGAGTTGGTACTGGGGGTGGTCAAGAGAGAGGGGTGAGATAAGAGGGGAAATAGAACTTCATCAAGGTCAGTTATTGGTGCCCCACACTCACTCAGATAGTTTGCATCAGATCTCACATTCTTACCCCTGTCTCTTCGTATTAAGGAATATGAAAACAGGAAAAGCTTTTAAATGATTAAATGCTTCTATTACACATTGAATTTTTAATGAGGTCTTATGCTGTATTCACTCAGCTTGCCATTGAAAATCGTTCTTTGTGCCATGGTTGGCATACATGCCATAGGTTGCAGACAGCTGATTTAAAGTTTGTAACTATAGTCTAGAGCAGTGGTTCTCAACATGCCCCCCTTTGCCATATGTTCAGAACGTCATTCCCCCCTTTTTCGAATTTCCTCCCTATAAATCCCCTCTCCCCCCAACCCTTACACAGTATACATAAAAATGGAAGCTAAATTTAATAACACATACTAGAACAAGTCTAGACATCTATATAAAACGTTATTTGAGGGTCTTCTTACATTATAAAATGAATTTCATTAGGGCGAGAAGTACAGAACTGTAAAATTTAGAGGGAAAAGCAATATCAAGTAACTGGTTCTTGTATTAATATGATCTTGAAATAATCTTAATTCCCCCCCTGGAAACCCTAAAGGTCTCCCTGGGGTGGGGAATTCCCCACTGGTTGAGAACCACTGGTCTAGAGGTTGGAGCTGTGATGTTGAGATCAGTGCTGATGTCTTGAGTTTGGAGCAGTGGTGTAAAAGGTTGAAGTCTGGTAAAGTAAAAGTTGATGCTGTAGCCTAAAGATTGAAGCCTTGAAACTTTAGTCTCAAGAGGTTGGAGCAGTGATATGAAATATATAATTACAGAATTACTAGCAAAGCTTCCTCCTCTTCCCTAAACTGGACACATTATATTAAGACTGATAACATATGTTGTAGTAAGTCTGCTAACATATGTTGTATTAAGCCTGCTAACATATGTTGTGGTACGCCTATTGACATATGTTGTATTAAGCCTGCTAACATATGTTGTAATACGCCTGCTAAATATTCTTTTGGCTTGTGCTGACACAGGCTTTGTTTTTCTTCCTTCCATTTACAGACAGCCTTAGACGAAGCCAGAGAGAGAGTTAATACTGCAAGAGAGGCTTTTCGTCAGAGATATCTGGAAGCTGAGAGACTCCGACAGGAACAGCTGGCTCTCCAGGAAGCAGCGTTGAAAGCTGAACAAGAACTGAGATCTCCCAAAGGAAAGAAAAGCTTACCAATGAAGAAAAAGAAATGAGAGAGAGAAGTTAGTCATATCAACATATGTTTATACAAATATTACATATTATTTTTTGCTCTTTGAAAGAATACAGGCCTTATCAATGGTTATATATATATATATATATATATAATATATATATATATATATATATATATATATATATATATATATATATATATATATATATATATATATTCTAATGGAAACCATACAATTTTGTGAGAATTTCTGTTCAAATATTAGCACTGTTACCATTATTGTAATTAAATTGACTATAAGTTGCTTTACCCCAACCGGTTAACTGATTGTTCTCATTCTGTAATTCTTAATTGTTGCTCCATACAGCTACTGACATTGTGTGTTTTAATTTCCTCAGTGTTGTTCAATTGTTTTGTAATCCTTTATTGGCCATTCTTTGTAAACCCTTAAGGAATATGAAAAGATTGGACCTGCTAATGTGTTGTTCTTGTACTTGTCTGTCCACAGCCTTCTGTCTCTTGTGCTGCCAGTTATATCTAATACTGATGTCCTCCATGCCATGTCAGACTCTCTAGTATCTTCTCTCTTGATCTCTGCCCTGCTTCTCCTCTCCTCAAACTCATCCACTGTGATGAAGAAACATGTCTAGGTGTAAAAACACTAAGGATATGGAAGTACAGTGGTAAGAAAGTCTCGGTGTAAATAAGTAAAGTGGTAGGAGAGTTGAGTAAACAAGTCTAGGGATAAGAAAATGGAGTAAACAAGTGTAGCATTAAGACAGTCTATGAGTAAGAAAATTGAGTGTCTAGGAGTTACAAAGTTAAGTAAGATCTCATCTTCATGTAGCATGTCACTCTCATTGCAGCCTCCAGAAAGTTTCTCAATCCACTACTAGTTATCCTGCCTCATGCATCTTTGTGCCCCATGTGTCTGCAATGTCCTACTTGTCCATCTTCATGCTGGTCAACCCTTGTCTCATCCTCAAAAGGTCATGCTCTCCATCACTGTTTTGTCCTAAACCACTGTCACATTTAACATGGCCAATGTATTTCTATTCCAAAATGTGATGCTGTCAGTTGTCTTTGATGTTCAGATCTTGTAAAATGTCTGTATTTTTTCTTCTTTTTGGTCCTCACTAAAACATGTTATATTCAGGAGCCCCAATTTTCTGCTTCAGTAATTGTGGGATGATCCATGACTGACATCCTTGCATGTTCTCAACAAATTTTACTTTGTTTTGCTAGTGGTATTAACTTCTGCATTGCTATGACCAGTTTCATCTAACTTCTTTTGAAGAGTTCCCACTATTGTTGAGTATGGAGCCAAAATATTTAAATTTTGTAGCAATTTCAGTTTCTTCATTGTTGTTTTGTTTCTCTTACCCAGTTTGCTTAAATGATCTGCTTGGTGTGGTGAGGAATAAGGGGAGAGTCATCTCACCATCATCTTTGTGATTCATCTTTTGGCTGCCATGTTAAGTTTCATGGAACTCATAATGTGGTAGTTACTTTCCCCTTACTTTCACCTTTGAGCAAGCTTTTAAGCAAGCAGATACCTTGCTTTGTGGTACCTTTGCTAACAGCAATGAGCACTCCGGAGGTATCCACTTATTCCGGTGGATCTTCAGTTCCCAGCATTTCCTGTGTGGATGTGCAATTCGACAGGTCATGAGAACATGGTGGTATTTCCCAAACTCCCTGGTACATTAAGGAGACAGGGAAATCTAAGGATCAGGAAATCTTCAGGTGATTTAAGGGTAAAGAAGTCAAGGGCTAAGGAGAGATGCTATTCCCCTATCAGAATATATTTTACTTCCTTTGCCGTTGTATGCTTCTCATCATTACTCTTGATTGTGAAAGCCTATTAAAATCGTTTCTTCTACTAAATTGTTAACACTGGTACGGCAATGTTAAAAGACAAAAAATGTGCATGTGTAAATTATTTTTGTGGCACAAGTAACTAAGTGTTAATGTGTGTGCTCGGCCAGTATTAATAGTAGAATGCTTGAATTGCATGTTCATGAAATACATGATCATGAAACAGTGAGTTTGCCTGAGCTTGATTACAGGCATATGACTATGCATGCAGTATAATGTTGGTCTTATTAACACTAAGTATGACCGAATATGCCAAAATGTATATATATATTTATATGTACATGGAATGCATAGAGCTTTCCCAATAAATTATGTGATTGTGTTGTCTTGATAAAACAAATAAGCAATGGCATATAGATGCGTTAAAAATAGTATGATTTTTGTTCAAATAGTAACAAATACATTATTATTGAAACAAGTTGTGTTTGTATCTTAAAACTGTAATAACTGTATGTATGTGGTTTAATTGTCAATTTTTGGAGAACAAAATTGGAGAAATTACACACAGACAATCAAAATTCTTTGGGCACGTTATGAGAAATTAATTAGAGAACTTGGTGACAACTGGTAAGATTGAAGGGAAAAGAACCAGGGGAAGGCAGAGAAGTAAATATCTGGATTGCTTGACCACATGGCATGGTCGAGACTAGAACACATAGCCAATCCACAACTCTGGTGGAAACAGAACTGCCCGCGCTTATCAGCATGGTAGATGATGATGATGTGGTTTAATCAATGATCGGTTGCAAAATTATGGATGGCTCTCTGTGTAGTCTCGCTCAGCAGATAGACATCAATAGACATATACTAGTTGTTCCCTAAGCACATGCGTCTCTCAGGTGTAGTTTGCCATGTACCACATATGATTAGACTAGCAGTGTGAGGTTGTTGGTAACATGACTTGCAAACAGTAATAAGAAAAGTGTCTGAAGCTACGATTCATAGAAACACAAATCTGTGACTATACTAAGTGCAAAGAAACACAAACTTGTGACTGTACTAAGTGCAAAGAAACACAAAGTTGTGACTGTACTAAGTGCAAAGAAACACAAAGTTGTGACTGTACTAAGTTCAAAGAAACAAGCTTTGACTGTATTACCGTATTTTATGGACTATAAGACGCTACGGACTATAAGACGCACCTTAATTTTTAAGCAATTTTTTTTAAAATAAAATTTTTACCATTTTTATATTAATTTTGAGTATAAGACGCACCTGAATTTTGGAGGCAATTTTTTGAAGAAAAAAGTGCGTCTTATACTCCGTAAAATATGGTAAGTGCAAAGAAACATAAAGCTGTGAATGTACTAAATGGAGATGCACTGTAAGGGATCCTCAACTTAGTGAAATATTTGTATGTTGTGAAGAGAAACAAAAACAATAAAAGACAGGGAACAACATAGATCTTTTCCCCAATGTATGCTGGTGTGTTGGGAAACAAGCAGGAGAATAAATAAATCACCATCGCATGGAGAGAATGATGGGGCAGGAAGTGACCAGATGATCTGGCTGACATTCGGTGCTCAGAGGAAAGGCCAAACAGGCACACAAGACTAACTGGTACCATTAGTATTAGGACTCTTTGCTAACTGCTGAAAATGATGGAGCATTAATGGGAATGTCATTGTGGTTCTTATTTCAACTCAGCAGGATACTTGAACTTGGTGAAATGAGAATACTACAAGGAGAAGAGAAAAGATCATATCAACAGGAATAACAAAAAGAGGAGAAATGTGTGATAATTACCCACGGAGAAGAGAAAAGATAATATCAAAAGGAATAACAAAAAGAGGAGAAATGTGCCATACTTGCCCACAATGCAGGGCCTAATGATGTAAAAGTAAATGATCTTTAGTCATGTTCAGTATGTAGTTCTATCTCCATATTGTTAGACCAGTCAGCACTCGATGGTTGATGTGGTCAGTATCACACTGGCTCTCTTTACTTCCCAGAACATCTCTTGGTACCCAGTTTAGGCTGGGTTGACTCAGGTCCATTTTATAAAAGTCCCTAGCACCATGGGAATGGAACTCATGACCGCTGGGCTGGCAGGAAGCATCAAACCAACGCTACCGTCCAGTATTCAAGGGTGACAACTTTAAAACATTCTATTGTATCCTGATGACATTTTAAAAAATATTCCACTAGTAACCATTAAAATTAGTTGCATATCACTTACAGGACGTTGCTGTTAACACCAACATATTTTGCTGTTGTGATCTTTTGGCAAGTTTACGTTCAGTAGTTTGCCATTGCTTTCTGAACGATTGGCACCCATTCCATTTTCGTAAAAAACCAACGCAACGCGGTCTGCTGCCAAACCGCGTGCAGCTGTGTTTTGAACATGGGTATACGGGATCACAAACCATGCAGGTAACCCCTTCGCCATGGAGCAGGCACTAGTAACCATATGTTACATAAATATAGTTTTCTCATAGCTTGGAAACTATAACCAAAGAAGAAAAAAACAACACAGATTCATCTAAAAGAACACCCCCTGAAACAAGTAATTAGGAAGTATAATATCATCAAATGGCAAGCAACTCATAGGACAAATGGCACCAACACTAAAAAACAAACAAACATGTATCAATAGTTACTAAGAAAGCACTTTACAACACAATCTTCCTACCAACGCCAAACCTGGACAATGACAGAAAAAGAGAAAAGAAAAATCACAACAGGAATGAGATTCCTGAGAATACTCAATGTATCCAGAAGAGAGAAAATCATAAATGAAGAAATCAGGACTAAAGTGGAACTAGATTTTATTAGAAGGCAGCAAGTCAAATGATTTGGCCACGTAACTAGGTTACGAACTTACAGTATACCACAGCAAGTAATGATGTACAGACCAAATGGAACCAGAAGAAGAGGCTGACCCCGTAAATGATGGACAGAGAATAGCAGAGTTAATTGGAATCTCAATACATGAAGTCCATAAACGAAAACTCTCCAGCTGTTTATACTTTATTTTGACATTGAAAGGTACAAGAGAAACAAGATGAGATAGCTTGGAAACAACTCATCCTTAAACTCACATTATGTGAAAACTCAGACTGAATAAGATGCTACTAAAGATTGGTAGACTGTTGACATCCTTGAAGAGTTAAGTGTGGGCATGTACAGTTGGTATCAACATGGTATATTTATATTCTAAGGAAATTAAATCCTATAAGAAGATCCAGTTCTTAAAGACCATCATCATCATCCAGTGCCTTGTCGGCTGGTGTGGGCGATCATGCCTCTCCACAAATTGCGATCTCCAACGTCATGGATCAGTTTGTGTGTTGACTCCCTTCTGTGCCATGAGACCAGACTGTCAAGAATATCTCATTCTGTCTTCCTCAATTTCTCTTTCCGCAAATCTTTCCAAATCTCACATGTTCCAGTTTTTGTCTTCTCAAAACATGGGGGGAAAAATGATGACTGCCTCTTGTCTGATGTTTGGAATATGTTGTCTTTGCGACTCAGCTTCCCCTAAAATGTCCTCATTGCTCTTTTTGGCTGTCCAATTAATTTTCAGCATTCTTCTATAAAAACCACATCTCTAAGGCTTCCAGGGATGGTTTTTTGCCTGTTTACAAATTGTCCAGGATTCGCAGCCTTATGATAGAACTGGTTCTATGTAACACGCAAGAACTCTGTTTCTGAATTTCAAACACAGTAGCTTATTGCACAAAATGTTCTTCATGTGACAGAATGCCGTTTTTGCTTGTCCTATTCTGCTCTTTATCTCAGTGATGCATCTTGCATCAGATGTTATCCATGTGCCTAGATATCTGAATTTCTGCACTTGCCCCAAAATAATGTCCTGTACTTTAATTGCACATTTAGGCACAATCTGTTTCTTTGATGTGACCATGACTTCTGTCCCATTTTTTCATTTTCTGAAACCACTGTATCTATCATTTTCTGTAGTTCCACCCGACTTGTTGCTAACAAGGCAGTGTCATCTGCATAACATATGCTATTTATATTATGTCCAGCAACCAGGATCCCTGGCATATTTTCTGTACATCTCATTAAATATTTACTGTACAATGAGAAAAAATCAGGAGACAATACACAACCTTGTCCGATACCCTTCTTTGTGCACTGAAATGTTCCTAACAGGCTGTTGATTCTTAAAGAGACACACATAAATAAGCAACTGCTGACAAGTTTACAACACTAAGTCAGCTGTCCTGGCCACAATATGAGACATGCATGTGTACAACTGAAAATACTGGATGGCAAAATCCAAGAGCCAGTCTCCGTGGTGTAGGGGTTAAGAACTTTGTTCATAATCCCATATACTCTCGCACGAAACACAGCTGTGCGAGATTTGGCAGCGGATCACGTTACATGGTTAATTATGGAGGTATGTGAGCCGGTCGTTCAGAAAGCAATGGCAAATTATTGAACATAAAACTTACCAAAACATCAACAGCAGCTGAAAAATGCTAGTGTTAACTGCAATGTCCTGTAAAAGAATATACAAAAAAAAAAAAAAAAAAAATCCAAGAGAAAATATAACCAGGATATTCAAGGAACTACATAAAACAGAAATGCAAGAACATTGGGGTTCAGAATTATGGAGAGCTGAAGAGAATTGCTGAGAACAGAGGATGACATTATCACACAACTTCAACATCAGTCGTTGGGCTGATTAACCAGATGATGTGGGGTGTGGGAGAGAGAGAGAGAGAGAGAGAGGGAGAGGGATATTTCCTCACGGTGAGTGAAGCCATATTCTCTAAGGGTAGTCAAGACACAAATTAGTTCTTCCCATCTTGCTCTAGCTCATGTATGGCTCCTCAGATACTGCTTGCCATTGGTAGTCACAACCTGGGCAGTAGTCTTGGTTGACTAGCAATGCTACATGATTGAACACAATAGAAATCCTGAGTAAGGGAATGTCCATCCATAATAGGACTTTTTCCAAAAGCCTTTTCCCTGTCAATGAAGGAGCAGAAGTGCATTTCACATTTGAGACATGCCAGGACATGCCCTGGCAATCCACTTTAGGAAGAGAGAGCAACCTAACCATCAATACATCCCACAGCAATTAATGAGTCAAAGTAAAGTGTAGAAGTCATGCAGAAGACTCCTGGCCTAGCTGGGGATGGTTCTGTTACAAATTATAACAGGGAAGATTCTGTTGCATATTACAACAGTAAAGATTCTGTTGTATATTACAGCATGGACTCAGAGACTCGTCAGTCTCAGCTGGATCTTAACTACACTGATGACACTGGCCCTGTCCATGCTTCTTTCCACTTGTATTAGTGCTGGTCTGCCAGCTGGTTGGTGAGTTCATTGCCCTTTATGCTGGCCTGTCTAGGTACATACATCCAGATAAGTTTAGCATGCTGTCTACCAATTCAGCACAGAGACTGCCACTTGTAATTTTCATGAAGTCTGATATGATCCTGTCTTGTGTGATCTATGGGAGGAAACTAGAGCACTTAAGGTGATATCCGAGTATGCATTGAAAGTTATTCTTCATAAAACCAAAAACATGCCATTCCATTCCCAGTGTTTGTCAAACAGAAGCAGGTAAAACAAGGGACATTCACTACATCGTGTCCGCTCTTAACTTTGTAATATTATGATAATAAACACAAAAGTAACTGGTCATCCCACCTCATCACGACATGGCCTAACACTTCACACTCCTACAGTATTGTACAGTAGTGCTATTGTTCCATGCCAGGTCACAGTTCATTCTTCTCATTATAGTTTATGCCACGTGGTGTTGGTTATCATGTCTGTCCAGTCTTATGCCTCATGAATTGCCAATAATTTATAATACAATATTCCTCTATACCATGTTGCCAAACTCTCTAGCATCATCCTTCTTTCTTGGTCCTCCCCACAAACTTGCCTATTGTCACTGTGTACTCCAGCTGCATACATGCCCAAAATTTAACCCTTTGAATATAAAGTTTGTTCATTCGTTCTTATATGTCCAATGAATGAACTTTTATGTGAATAACCAGTTCTCTTTGTGAGTTAACTTCTTTCAAGGTTTTTTCATCACATTTTTAATTTGTCCATAATATGCTTATCATTCGTCTATAAAACAACATAACTTCCACATTATTTCTCACTAGTCTTCTAGTCATCCATGACTCAGTTCACAGCCAGACAGGCTTGTTGCAGCTCTTAAAAGAGAGAGAGAGAGAGTGCGTGTGTGTAGATGGGTGGGCGGGCCGGCCAGCTTGCCGGCGTGTGTGTGTGTGTGTAGTTTGTAATTGTGAAAACGTATATATGTGTATGTTAGGGAGTGTGTACTTGTTTGTTATCGAGTGGGTGCATAAATGTGAGAGTTTGGATAAATGATGTATGTATGTATGTATGTATACAGATTTGTGTGTATGTGTTTATGAATGTGCATGTGTATCTGCCTGCCTGTCTGACTCATAACATAGTAATATGTATTGCTTATGTTTACACCACTCATTTGACAATGTTTTTCCCTATGTGAATGTAACATGCACATAATGAACAAAAGATGAGTGATTGGAAGGGCCGAATGTAAGACAGGTGTGCCCAATTTGTGACCCTTTGAAAATAAAGTTTGTTAGTTTGCTCGTTCTTAAGAATTCCTCTTCTCACCTTGATGGACACAAATGTTGCACAGAATGTTCATCTTGTGACATGCTGTCTTGTGACACACTGCTTGTGACACAGCATCTTGTGACACGGCGTCTTGTGACACACTGCTTGTGACACACCATCTTGTGACACAGCGTCTTGTGACATACCGTCTTGTGACGCATTGCTTGTGACACAGCGTCTTGTGACATGCCATCTTGTGACACACTGCTTGTGACACAGCGTCTTGTGGCACATCATTTTGTGACACGCCGTCTTGTGGCACAGCATCTTGTGGCACATCATCTTGTGGCACATCGTCTTGTGACACAGCGTCTTGTGGCACAGCGTCTTGTGCTTGTGCTATTCTATATGTAACTCCTCTACCACACCTTCCATCTGCTATTATCTCATCTCATCATGTTACTCTTGTACCCTGTGGTGTCGAGATGAAGTATAAACAGCGGGAGAGTACCCGCTTATGGGCTTCATGCATCAATATTCGACATGGACTCTGCTTTTCCATCCATCCATTGTTTATGTGGTCGGCCTCTTCCTCTGCTTCCATTTGGTCTGTACATCATTGCTTGTGGTGGCATACTATTGGTAACCTACTTGCATGGCCAAACCATTTTACTTGCTGCCTATTATAATTTCCAAATGCTTGAACACATTGACTTGTTTCAGATTAGTTTCATTTACAATGTTGCATTTGGGAAGACATTACCTCTTTGTGACAACCATTATGCCTGTGCTATGGAAAGAAGACAAGAGCCATATGGGAGAGAACCAAGTGCAATGAAGCTGATCATCTTGCCTGTAACCCCTCTTAACAAAAGAGATGTAAAATACCTGAGATTGGTGAAAGCACTGGATGAAATCAATGTCAGACAAAAACTTGAGATTGGTGAAAGCAATGGATGAAATCAATGTCACATAAAAACTTGAGATTGGTGAAAGCAATGGATGAAATCAATGTCACACAAAAACTTGAGATTGGTGAAAGCAATGGATGAAATCAATGTCACCACAAAATCTTGAGATTGGTGAAAGCAATGGATGAAATCAATGTCACACAAAAACTTGAGATTGGTGAAAGAATGGATGAAATCAATGTCACACAAAAACTTGATATTGGTGAAAGAAATGGATGAAATCAATGTCACACAAAAACTTGAGATTGGTGAAAGTACTGGATGAAATCAATGTCAGACAAACACCTGAGATTGGTGAAAGCACTGGATGAAATCAATCTCTGACAAAGATGAACCTGAGATTGGTGAAAGCACTGGATGAAATCAATGTCAGGCAAAAACCTGAGATTGGTGAAAGCACTGGATGAAATCAATGTCAGACAAAAACCTGAGATTGGTGAAAGCACTGGATGAAATCAATCTCTGACAACAATGAACCTGAGATTGGTGAAAGCACTGGATGAAATCAATGTCAGACAAAGATGAACCTGCGATTGGTGAAAGCACTGGATGAAATCAATGTCAGACAAAGATGAACCTGAGATTGATGAAAGCACTGGATGAAATCAATGTCAGACAAAGATGAACCTGAGATTGGTGAAAGCAATCGATGAAATCAATGTCAGACAAAGTACCAATGGGGCTCTGTGGTGATGCAATTGTGGACGCAATTTGTAATCATGCACACCACATTCGAAATACAGCTGCAGGAAATTTGGAAGCACACTGCCTTGCATTGGTTTCTATACAATGGTTGAGTACAGGTCGTTCAGAAAGCAATGGCAATATACTGAATGTAAAAAATTTGCCCAGGAATCACAAAAAGCCAACAAATACTGGAGTTGGCTGCTACATCCTGTAAAGGATACGCTGCAACAACAGAATGTAAGTGAATTCAGATGTAGATCCATCTTTTGATATTACCCTTCCACTTGTAATTTTCCCCACTTGCTGGCTTTTCTTCCTCTACTCTTTCTACAATAGTTTTAAAGTTGGTGTCCTCAGTACATCTGACTCTGATTCAGTCATAGTTTTCTTCATTTCCAAGAACAAAAAACTACTGAAAGTTTCTGATATGAAAATAAGGCAAGAAAGGCAGAACTAAGAGTGCAGCCATTAATCTTTCAGTGTATGCAGCAAATGACTAACTGGTGGAAACAAATTAACATGTATGCTTATATGATACAGCAGTCTGTGCTGAGAACAAAATAGGCCTGACAAATCTATAGAGAATGCCATCATCTTCAAATACAGCCCTTTGATCTTGACTGTGTTACCTTTTATTTATGAAATATTTGACATCAAAAACTCACTATCTCGTACTGTCAGATTCTTCAAGAAATGTACATATTGTAATGTGTGTCTAATTCTGCTTCTAACAACATAGGCCTGACAACTATATACAGTTAATCCCATCATCTTCAAATATAGCTCTAGCATCTTATCTGGTTACCTTTTGTCAATGAACAATTTGACATACAAAACTTACCGATTCATCAAGAAATGTCTAAATTGTAATGTGTCTATTTCCGATGGTATTACTATTGTAATAATAGCATAAAGATCTTACACCCTTAAGCTTGAGAACTAAGCATTCTAAAATCCTTACACGTATTTACAAACAAACAAATCTCGTGTGGCAATGATTTACACATATTTAATCCCAAACAAAATTCACGTCGCTGTTGTTTACGCGTATCTAATACCAAACACTGATATAATCAGTTTTACACATGTAATACCAGATATACTAGCAGAAATGTTCACATGTCTAATACCAAACACATGATATAAAAATACACACATAATAAATTCCACACATATAAGGAACAATACAAGTGGTTTTCACATATCTAAATCAAACATTACTCGCGATAATCATTTACACATGCCCAATACCAAACACTACTCACGTGATCATCATTTACACATGCCCAATACCAAACACTACTAATGTGATAATCATTTACACATGCCCAATACCAAACACTACTAATGTGATAACCATTTACACATGCCCAATACCAAACACATGATAACCATTTACACATGCCCAATACCAAACACTACTAATGTGATAACCATTTACACCTGCCCAATACCAAACACTACTAATGTGATAACCATTTACACATGCCCAATACCGAACACTACTAATGTGATAACCATTTACACATGCCCAATACCAAACACATGATAACCATTTACACATGCCCAATACCAAACACATGATAACCATTTACACATGCCCAATACCAAACACATGATAACCATTTACACATGCCCAATACCAAACACAACTCATGTGATCATCATTTACACATGCCCAATACCAAACACTACTAATGTGATAACCATTTACACATGCCCAATACCAAACACTGCTAATGTGATAACCATTTACACATGCCCAATACCAAACACATGATAACCATTTCCACATGCCCAATACCAAACACTACTAATGTGATAACCATTTACAACTGCCCAATACCAAACACTATTAATGTGATAACCATTTACACATGCCCAATACCAAACACTACTAATGTGATAACCATTTACACATGCCCAATACCAAACACATGATAACCATTTACACATGCCCAATACCAAACACATGATAACCATTTACACATGCCCAATACCAAACACATGATAACCATTTACACATGCCCAATACCAAACACTACTCATGTGATCATCATTTACACATGCCCAATACCAAACACTACTAATGTGATAACCATTTACACAAGCCCAATACCAAACACTACTAATGTGATAACCATTTACACATGCCCAATACCAAACACTACTCACATGATCATCATTTACACATGCCCAATACCAAACACTACTAATGTGATAACCATTTACACATGCCCAATACCAAACACATGATAACCATTTACACATGCCCAATACCAAACACATGATAACCATTTATACATGCCCAATACCAAACACTACTAATGTGATAACCATTTACACATGCCCAATACCAAACACATGATAACCATTTACACATGCCCAATACCAAACACTACTAATGTGATAACCATTTACACATGCCCAATACCAAAAACATGATAACCATTTACACATGCCCAATACCAAACACCACTAATATGATCATCATTTACACATGCCCAATACCAAACACTACTCATGTGATCATCATTTACACATGCCCAATACCAAACACTACTCATGTGATCATCATTTACACATGCCCAATACCAAACACTACTAATGTGATAACCATTTACACCTGCCCAATACCAAACACTACTCATGTGATCATCATTTACACATGCCCAATACCAAACACTACTCATGTGATCATCATTTACACATGCCCAATACCAAACACTACTAATGTGATCATCATTTACAAATACCCAATACTACTCATGTGATCATCATTTAGAAATACCAAACACTACTCATGTGATCATCATTTATACATGCCTAATACCAAACGAAGCAGACACATTGTTGTAATGGCTAGAATGCAATACTGACAATGCGATGAGCACGATCGGTTGAGGGTTTGAGGCCTGCACTCACTGTTCACTACGTGAGGGAAGCATTGGCCCCAAAAATGTGAAGGTCGCAACACTTCACATACCCACAGCAGGCCCTGCTACAGGACAGGTTTGTTTACTTTATTTATTTAATACCAAACAGAGCTCAGGTGACAATTTACACATGTCCAGTACCAAACAAAACTCAGGTGACAATTTACACATGTCCAGTATCAAACAGAACTCAAGTGACAATTTACACATGTTCAGTACCAAACAGAACTCAGGTGACAATTTACACATGTCCAGTACCAAACAAAACTCAGGTGACAATTTACACATGTCCACTATCAAACAGAACTCAAGTGACAATTTACACATGTCCAGTATCAAACAGAACTCAGGTGACAATTTACACATGTCCAGTACCAAACAGAACTCAGGTGACAATTTACACATGTCCAGTACCAAACAGAACTCAGGTGACAATTTACACATGTCCAGTATCAAACAGAACTCAAGTGACAATTTACACATGTCCAGTATCAAACAGAACTCAGGTGACAATTTACACATGTCCAGTACCAAACAGAACTCAGGTGACAATTTACACATGTCCAGTACCAAACAGAACTCAAGTGACAATTTACACATGTCCAGTACCAAACAGAACTCAAGTGACAATTTACACATGTCCAGTACCAAACAGAACTCAAGTGACAATTTACACATGTCCAGTACCAAACAGAACTCAAGTGACAATTTACACATGTCCAGTACCAAACAGAACTCAGGTGACAATTTACACATGTCCAGTACCAAACAGAACTCAGGTGACAATTTACACATGTCCAGTACCAAGCAGAACTCAAGTGACAATTTACACATGTCCAGTACCAAACAGAACTCAAGTGACAATTTACACATGTCCAGTACCAAACAGAACTCAGGTGACAATTTACACATGTCCAGTACCAAACAGAACTCAAGTGACAATTTACACATGTCCAGTATCAAACAGAACTCAGGTGACAATTTACACATGTCCAGTACCAAACAGAACTCAGGTGACAATTTACACATGTCCAGTACCAAACAGAACTCAGGTGACAATTTACACATGTCCAGTATCAAACAGAACTCAGGTGACAATTTACACATGTCCAGTATCAAACAGAACTCAAGTGACAATTTACACATGTCCAGTATCAAACAGAACTCAGGTGACAATTTACACATGTCCAGTACCAAACAGAACTCAGGTGACAATTTACACATGTCCAGTACCAAACAGAACTCAAGTGACAATTTACACATGTCCAGTACCAAACAGAACTCAAGTGACAATTTACACATGTCCAGTACCAAACAGAACTCAAGTGACAATTTACACATGTCCAGTACCAAACAGAACTCAGGTGACAATTTACACATGTCCAGTACCAAACAGAACTCAGGTGACAATTTACACATGTCCAGTACCAAACAGAACTCAGGTGACAATTTACACATGTCCAGTACCAAACAGAACTCAGGTGACAATTTACACATGTCCAGTACCAAACAGAACTCAAGTGACAATTTACACATGTCCAGTATCAAACAGTCAGCATCTGTGGCTTAGTCATAC
Organism: Cepaea nemoralis; assembly: GCA_014155875.1. Taxonomy (NCBI): domain Eukaryota; kingdom Metazoa; phylum Mollusca; class Gastropoda; order Stylommatophora; family Helicidae; genus Cepaea; species Cepaea nemoralis. Next base: position 251,705 of record JACEFZ010007177.1, on the reverse strand, counting down.
AGTTTCATAATTCCCCGACATAATGAGTCGAGGGTTTCAAATCAGCAGCAGGCAATTTGATAGCAAACAGTTTTACTTTGGTTTCATTGGTGCGAAGTCTTGGCTAGTCAGAATGCAAAGGCAAACTACTGACCATAAAATTGCCTAAATATTCACAAACAGCCAATAAATACTGAGGTTGACTGCAACATTCTGTAAAAGGTGCAACTAACTTTTAAAAAAGAAATACTGAACAAAACTCATGTGGCAAATATTTGCACTGAACATATTAGCAACCATTTACACATATATAAGCAAACTGAAGTGACAATCATAGATACACATCTAACATCAAATTTACCGATTCACATTAAAAATGTTATATCAAACATACAATCATGTGTGTTTGTGTGTGTGTGTGTGTGTGTATATATATATATATCTGTATCCGACAGAGTTACAGACTAAAAAAAATTATTATGCAATCAAATGGAACGATAAACAAAAGCTTTTAAATGTTTAAATGATGTACAAACCCATCTAATAAGCCTTTTATTTTTGATGGGTGTGAATAACAAGGCGTCAGCATGCACAAGAAAAAGAACATCCGCAGGAAAATGTCAGAATAATGGATTATTTCAACAGTAAACGGAATACCATTTACTCAGTAGCATGTCCTTTGCAGAACCTAGCTCCCATAACAACCGTCCAGAAAACCTCTTGATCATAAGCAAGATGTCCCACATCCGATACACCCCTCTAGAGATCATCCGCAACATCCTGCACCCATCTTCTCTTTGGCCTTCCTCTTCCTCTCTCCCCAGGCATATACCCATCCATTATTGTTCTCTCCAAACTTTCGTATCGTTTTAAGTGACCAAAATATTTCAATTGTTTTTGTTTTATCGTCTTTAATAGTCAACCTTCTTCAATATTCAGACTCTTGAAGTATGGATGCATTTGTTCTTTTCTTTATCCAAGATATTCTTAGAACTCGTCTATAACATTTATATTCAGAGGCATTTATGCGCTTCTCAGTTTGTTTAGTAAGTGTCCATGTCTCACAGACGTCTGTTGCAATGGGAAAGATGCATGCTCTTAAAAATCTAATTTTTGCAGTTCTGTCTGTCCCACTCCACAATTTATTCAGTTGTTTTTGTCTTTAAAGAGCAATAGATATTTAATTTCTTTCACTGTCACCGTTGTTGGTAATCAATGACCCAAGATATTCAAAACTGTCCACCACCTCCGATTTTTCCTCGTTAACATATATTTCTTTCTCCATAGTAGTTTTATCTGTATGCATTATCTTTGCCGCTGCTATGTTAAGATATAAGTTGTGATTTTCACTATTCAATTGGGTTGATATTAGGTTTTCTATACCATTCTGTGTTATGGATAGCAATACTGTATCACCAGCATATTAAATCTCTGGTATGTCATGACCACCGATATTTAGGGCATCATACTTCTCCCTGTTGATATCATCTCTGATATTTCTCATTATGTTTTTGGCATGCAAGTTAAAACAAATAGGGGGACAGCACACATCCCTGACAGACTCCTTGCTTGATGTCAAACAAATCTGATGTCTCACCATCTATTCTGACCGCTGCTTGTTGGTCTAGATAGAGCATTTTTATGAGTTGCAATACATGTGATGGAAAGCCCATATTCCTAAAGATTTCCCAAAGTTTCTGATGTTGAACACAGCCTTTGAATAATCCACAAAACATGAGAATAGGTTTACATTAAATTCTCTGCACTTCTCCATTATTAGCATGTTGAGTATGTGATCTCTTGTTCCTCTTCCTTGTCTAAATCCAGCTTGAACCACTTTAATTTCTTCTTCCATTTTCTTACGAAGTCTTCCCATTATGATTTTTAGTAGAATTTTACTTGCATGACTGATCAGGGCAACAGTTCTATACTTGGTGCGTAATTTCAAGTTGCCCCTTTTTTTCGTATTGGAATAAAGATAGTTCTCTTCCAATCTTTTGGCCATATACCATATTTCCATATATTTTTACATAATGCGTGATAGATTTGTATGCTTTCTTCTCCTCCCGCTTTAATTAGTTCAGGTGGTATTTCATCATATCCACGTGATTTACCATTCTTCAGGTTCTTTATTGTGAGGGATTGGATTCTGTCTCTGCTGTCATTGGTTGATGTATCTCATTCATATCCTCACTGTCATTCATATCATACATTCCACTGCAGTATTCTTGCCATCTTTCTAGAATTTGTCTAGATTCTGTTAAGGTATTTCCCAATTTGTCATAGATAACATTTAATTGAGGTTGAATATTTCTTGTCAATAACTTCATTTCGTAATCTCTTCCAGTCTTATGATACTGCTTTATTCAGGTAGAGCAATCTTGTATATATTTGTTTATGTCCTTTCTTGTGTTCTTATTTCTCCAGTTAAAGATTTATACTTCATCCTGCTGTTATCGGATTCACCTCCTTTCTGTTTCAGTTCCCTTCATTGCTTTATTAATTGTAGCGTGTCTGATGTAATCTATGGCTTATGTTGCTTTTTCTTGGTCAGAATTAAATCTTTGGCTGCAGTTATCAAGATATCTCTAGCTTGTTCTGCCAATTCATCAGGTGTCAACTCCTCCTGTATAGACATCAAGACCCCAAAACGATTTTTCACTTTTACGTTGTTTGCATCTGGTATTTTTGTGAGATCAAAATGAAGTGGCATGGATCCTCGGGTAAGCTTTTTGAGTTTTAATTTCAGATCTGCTTCTAATAACTGATGATCTGTATCACAGTCTGCACTTCAGGGTTTTTGCAGATGTTATGCTTGATCTCCATCTTCTTTGTATTAAAATATAATCTAGCTGTTTTTTTGGTAGTAATGTCCGGGGACTTCCACATGAAGAGTCTTCTTGGGTGTTGTTTAAAAAACAGAATACTATGCAAGGTATTATTAGTGTTTAGCATGTCTATCCACTGATATAATGAAGATAAGTACAAATACAAAGGGGCTTCAAATGAAAACCTCATAAGAGCGAGCGAGCGAGCGAGAGAGCGAGAGAGAGAGAGAGAGAGAGAGAGAGAGAGAGAGAGAGAGAGAGAGAGAGAGACAGACAGACAGACAGACAGACAGACAGACAGACAATATATATTCTGAAAAGGTAACGAACAAATGTATCATTTTTCGATGTAGTCACCACTGTGTTAAAAGCAAGTTCTCCAGCGCTGGTAAAGTGCTTAGATTCCTGAAGAAAGTGTGACTCTAGGGTCACTACTCAGTGTGCCTGACCTGGTCGTGAACAGTCTGTCACAGAAGTCACGCCGTTTTGAAACTTCCTCCTTCCCTCATACACTTGCTGGACTGACTGGCATGTGTCACCATACTGAACCTTCATTTGCAGATTAATTTCTATAGGATTCACCCATTCACAGATTTTTTTAAAAATTGAACAACAGAACACTGCTCCTCTTTGGTGCATGTCAAAAGTGAGGCGGTCATCTTTGAACTGTCCTTATGATGTCATTGTGTTTGTCTGCACTGTGATGTCACATGCTTAAAACTCTTGGCATCCTTAACAAAATTGACAGGTTACAAGACATGGCACGGTTATTGTAATTTCTATCACAATTTTAAGGTTTTCATTTGAAGTCCCCTCATAGTTATCTTTTGGCCAGTGTTTGCCACTAACAAATTGTGGGACATGAGTTATCTTGTGTCAGACTGACTGCTCTGGACATCCCTTGCCATGTCTTGGTGTTAATAAATCTACACCTTGGTCTTCCTCACACTTCTAAACCATAAGTGTTACTGTTGCCACAATGGGGCTGCAGTTTCAAGCTTCATTCACATGCTGGTAGTATGCATAATGGCTTACTACAGAACACTGGACTCGTGTTCGTAACAAAGAATACAGACAATAAGGCATCATAACGTATCATAATGTATTTAGAGATTGGCTCAAGAATACAGTGCTTCCATCCTTAGATAGACGGTCTTGCCCAATTATGGACATGGCATCATATCACAATGTTGTTGCCCAAGAAAACAAAATACCTACAGCATCATGCACAAAGGAAGCAATAAATATAAGGCTTTGAGGGAAAAATACCATCTCCAGAAAAGTATTTCAAGCTAGAGTTGTTGTCCCTTGTAAAACAGACGCAAAAAAGGAAGAAATATCAAATCGACATTTTGATAGGCATTACACTGCTCATATTATAGTCTTCTCCTCCTTCGTTCCTCTTTTGAGGGGTATTCCTCAAAGGTAAGTGCATCTGACTTTAGCATGCATTTGTGTAAAACTTGCTTCCCCTAAATATTCCATCCATGGTAACTATCTACCTATGGATAGCTTTTTTCCCCCTTAACAATTTTGCTAAGGTGGCGGCCTTACAGCCTACTCTATCCAATTTCCAAATGCCATGGGATTTTTAATGTGCACAACTTGAACATGGGACCTCCAGTATTTTGCCTTTATCTGAGAAGGTTGGGTATTCGACCCCACTACCCAAGAGATGTCATTAGATAATGGTTCTTGGAAAAATGTCCAGCCCTATGCCAAGATCGAACCAGGTACCATTTCAGCCTGAAGTGGACACCATTCCTCTCAGCCACGACTTCCCCTAACTATTAGATACCACACTAACTATTCATAATAAACTATTATAGACTACACCATACTACTCATATTAACTATTAGATACCACACTAACTATTCATAATCAACTATTATAGACTATACCATACTACTTATATAAACCATTAGATACTACACAAACCATTCATAATAAACTATTATAGACTATACCATACTACGTATATAAACCATTACTTATATAAACCATTTGATACTATACTAACTATTCATAATAAACTATTATAGACTATACCATACTACTTATATAAACCATTAGATACTACACTTCTACTTTTATTTTAAAAACAGACTAACACTAACCATCATATAAATCCTATAAACATGCAACACACACATGTACAAATTACACACACATAATTGCACTTATCTCCACATATACACACATTCAGTTCCACACTTATATTTACACAAATATATAAACCACCTTTCCTTCCCTCCTTCCTTCCATCCAATCTAACAGCGACAAACACATCAACACCTACTTATGAAACAGATATAAAACCATTCCTTTTTCTTACCACACACAAGAATATAAAAGTAAGCATGCTTGTTCTTTAAAAGATTTTCTTTTAAAATTTACACTTAATCTATCATTTGAGTAGCCGCCTCCTCTTCTACGTCCATCCTCTCCTCGCTCTCATTTGCTGTCTGGGTGCTGGCGCTGCGCCGGATGCTCACTGTTGTCGTCTGAGTTGCAATGCTGTTCCTGGTTGTAATCCTTTGTCTGGACTCCTCCTCTTTATCATCCAGTGAGACTTTGTCATACACTTTCCTGGATCTGTTAGACATAGCATCTCTTCCTGATTAAGGTCAGAAGTCAAGACTTATTAGCTCTAAACAATATTTAACATGTTACCAGAACCTTTTTCCCCCCTCTTTCAAATGATAGATTTTCCTCCTAAATATATCCCACCACCCTCTCCCTTCCAAACTACCTTTATTTACCCCTGAAACTATTTTCCTTCATCTCCAACGATACGTTTGCTGCCTAAAACTATCATGTTTTCTTCTGAACTATTTTTATCTCTCCTCTTCTCTTTACCCTAACTATTTCTTCAAACCTCCACCTATCATTTTATTTACTAGACATATTTTTTCTTCTAAACTATATTTTCCCCAAACTTCAACTATCCAATTACTTCCTAAACCATCCTGTTTTCTCCTAAACAATATTTTATCCCCCCAAACTATTTTCTCCCACCTCCACCTATCTGGTTTTGAAAACTATTTTCCCTTCTAAACTATATTTTCTCCTCGCCATCTATATTATTTTTTCCCAAACTATATTTTCTTCCAAAACTTTTACCCTGCACCCCTAATCTGTTTTCTTCCTAAACCATCTACGTTCTCTCAGAAACATTACTTCCTCTCAAACTCCTCTCTCCACTTCCCAGTGCTTTTCTCCCCCACACTGTTTACTCCATCCTCTACTAGACAATAATGTGAGATTTTAAAAATAAGTTTTAAAAACCCAGTGTTGAGGAAAAAGGAACTTTTAATCATGATTCAATATATGTGTTATTAACAAGACTATGTGAATCTTCAAATTTATATTTTTGAAAAACAATGTTAGCAGAATAAGGGTCTCTGTGACAAAGTAGTTAAACTGTCCACCTCATGTCCAGTAGATAATGGTTTCGTTTTCAGAGTCCATCATTCGTTTCGTCGAATGCAATTTTTGTGGAGACCCCTGGGGGTTGTGGCCAGAGCTATAGAGTTTAAGCTCAATGCAACACTTTTAGTAGGCAGTAACCTGCACTGCAGAGAGAGACTGAGCTAGATGGGGGAACACTCAGTGCAATGAAGTTCATCCTCTTGCCTCCGAACCTGTTTTACGTTTTGTTAATGTTTTGTCACTTATGTTAACAAATGAAGTTTCCTGTAAGCAAATATGAAAAATTGTGTGCTAGAAAGGTAGATTTGGATATTCAACAATTGATGTAAGAACACCAAAGTACAGTGTGAAAACATGGATAATGAACAAGCAATTAGCAAATTATTATTAATAGTTTTAAGAAATGTAGATATTCATAAACTTCATGGAAGCAAAAGCATACAGATAGAGAAATCCTACTGGTATTGGGAAGTAGAGCTGATGGAATGAATTAAAGAAATAAATATTGTGATTGTATTATAAGACATGACACTATTAATAAAAAGATGGCAGGTGAGCAAAAGGCAGGAAACAAGATTTTAAGAAGACACAGGCAAATAACAGCAGTATGCCAGAGTGTACAACAAAAGTGAAGGCAACAAGTGTTGGAGATCCATTGCTGCCAACCTTCATTGTGACACTTGACTGAAATGAGAATGCTGGGAAGAATGGTTGTACAGCATGTAAAAATGGTTCTAAATAGTATTGTGAGAAGTCCATTGGGAGATATTTAGTAAGCATCAAAGAAATGGATCTATCCAACAATGACTCAATATTGAAGAAAATTGGTTACTAAGACAAATACAATTAAGGAAATTAAATATTTTGAGCACATAAGACAAATGTCCGGTGACATGTGGCGTTCCAAGGAAGCAGAGAAGAGAACGACCACATCACAGATCCATTCAAGGTGTAGATAATTATACATGACAGAACATCTCGTGTATGATAGAAGAACTTCAAAAGACTTATGCAGAGAGGTTCTGCACAGAACAAGTTACTGAATGATGTAGAGGAGGAAAGACAAATAAAAAACATGTGAGAATGTCTTCAAGTGTACAATGAAAATGGTTACATCTCTCCACCAATTCATTCTACAATATCCTGGGTGATAATTGTATTCTCTGCTTCTAAAGATTCCAAACAGGTGGCTGTGGCATAAGTGGATGACATACATGGAATCTTCCAAACAAAACTGACTTTGTACTGTCCTGGATATGCAGATGTCAGTGGCAGACATACTGCTAACATAGTACCACTGCTGGAGGAACTAGCACGGGTAAGGGTAATATACTACCCATAAGAAATGAGGCTTGTATGGTAAACTTTATCAATAATTTGACTAATTAACTAGAATAAGTGACACTGCACTGGTGATATACATCCATGTGTGCTGCCCTCTTACAAGGATGCTGATTGGTCATGTATCATGCTGAATGTTCATGTATCATGCTGAATGTTCATGTATCATGCTGACTGTTCATGCATCATGCTGAATGTTCATGCATCATGCTGATTGTTCATGAATATGCATTGTGATTGTTCATGAATATGCATTGTGATTGTTCATGAATATGCATTGTAATTGTTCATGAATATGCATTGTGATTGTTCATGAATATGCATTGTGATTGTTCATGAATATGCATTGTGATTGTTCATGAATATGCATTGTGATTGTTCATGAATATGCATTGTTTATGCTTACAACATTCATATGACAATGTTTTTTTTCGTCCTATCTGAATGCATCATGCACTGTTGATGAACGAAAGATGAGTGATTGGAAGGGCCGAAAGTAAGACGGGCCTACGTGCCCAATTTGTTACCCTTTGAAAATAAAGATCAATTCAATTCAATTGTATCATGCTGTTTGTTCATGTATCATGCTGATTGTTCATGTACCATGCCGATTGTTCATGTACCATGCCGACTGTTCATGTACCATGCCGACTGTCCATGTATCATGCTGATTGTTCATGTATCATGCTGATTGTTCATGTATCATGCTGATTGTTCATGTATCATGCTGACTGTCCATGTACCATGCTGACTGTCCATGTATCATGCTGACTGTCCATGTACCATGCTGACTGTCCATGTACCACGCTGATTGTTCATGTACCACGCTGATTGTTCATGTATCATGCTGATTGTTCATATATCATGCTGATTATGAAAGCGTGTACATGATCCGAGGAAGCTGCGGCAGTGCAGTGTCTAGCACTCTTGCCAGTTGGCCCAGTGGTCATGTGTTCAGATCCCTATCAAGATTCAGATCTTTTAAAATATGACCTGGGCTCTCAAGGTTGACCCAACCACAACTGACAACTCTGGCTCACTTAACAACAGAAACAACTCACTCGACACGAAAGAAGTTCATTTCTCCACGATTGGTACCATAAACCAGCCCTTCTCCAACACCGGGTAGCCATCTAGCAGAGTTCACAGTCACGTAGCTGAATCTGGCATCCTCATAAACATGGTAAATATCCTTGTGGTGCTGGAAAATACATGTACATTTTAAGTCATATGAACAAACAAATGATTTTAAAAGGGTTTAAGAAAGAGACAGTGGAACAGAAAGAGGGAAAGGGAAGAGATTAGGGAGTGTGTTTTTTTTTCTTTTTTGGGGGTGGGGGGGATGATGACAGGACCTCGCTGCAGGAACAAGTGTATTTTGACACACTACCAACTATACACTCCAAAAAAAGTGTCTTCATTAGCCAGGTCTATCATACAGATGAACCTACAACTATGGAATATGGACAGAATTTGTATCAAACCATTGAGATATAGCACCATAGGTCTCATAATTTTTATATTAGACCAGCATAGGTGTCAGAGTCTCACCCGAGGATAGAACGCGTTGTCTGCACCAACGCCCGACAATGCAACGCCGAGATATTATAAGCCCTACAGTTATAATGCGGTGGCCTCACTAGCGCCAGGCAGCCAGCGCTCGATAGTGTAGCGCTGGGCTATTATAAGCACTACAGGCGATAAGCGCTGAACGATGCTAAGCAGGCAGCTAGCACACAGCGTGAACCGTGAGGGGTCACGCGTGCTAACCCAAGCGCTACTAGAGAGTGTGCTGTGTCCAGTCAGACTGAGCTGGACGGTCGTCAGGGACAGACGTGTGAAAGCGGCTGAGAGTTGTTGCATGTCGTGAAAGCTAGCCTGTTTGACAGCTTGAGATGGAGTGCGTGTCTGTGTGACTTGTAAGTTGGAGTGCATTGATATCTTCTATTGTATTGATGTATTGATTAATTTGCACTGTTGTAATCCATTGTATATTGTAACTTGTGATTGCGCGAAGCGTGTATTGATTAACGATGTGTGCAGTGCGCGAATAAATAGCACGAAATATCTTATCGGCGGTTAGCCTTGTGTTGTTTAGCTAGTGTAATTAAGATCGTACTTTGTCAAGTGACGAGCCCTAATTCTTGCCCTAAGCAAGACTTTGACAAGTGCGAACGTGGTGGCCTTCGTCCGGTTTATGAATCAACTGTTTACAGAAATGTGCCGATAGTAGATAGAATTTTTTTGGTAACAAATGTGAACACAGCGACTGCGGTCAAAATTTTGGATACGTTAATTATAATTATTAGTATAGAAAGCGTGTGCGTTATAGATTAGAACATAAATATCATTGTGTGAGTTAATTTAATCAAAGCAAATTTACGTTTTTGAACTTAGAAAATTTCAACCGAGGCATCAAAGTGACAAAAACAAAATGGCGGCCATGTCCTTGAATGTCATTGAGTAGTGATAGTGTAAGCGGAACGAGTGGAAAGTGTGAATAGAAAGTTGTTGATTGTGGTGATACGACTAACAACAATACTTGACGACATACAAACCTACAAAAACTTAAGTGACATTGCATACACCACACACTTGCACATGTTCTAATTTCTCTTAGTCCAAAAAGAACAGGTTGTTTGGGGTCATCTACACCTGTCCCTCGGAAACTCCAAAATTTTTTGGCCGACATAAAGTAAAAACCAGTGCGGTTTCGGGCAGTAGTAAGCAGCCATTGCCCAACACATTATCTCAGGAGTACTTGAGTATAAAATTTTTTCCTCTTTCTTATATTTTCGTTCTGCAGGCCTAAACACTAGCTATAATATTAAATACTGTAAACCTTTGAACTCAAATTACTAACAACTTTATTAATTTTGTGTCTATCGATTTCATCATACATTTTGTTCATCATGGCTAGTTTGAACGAGTACATTGAAATGGGTTTAAAAATGAACTATACTGGTGAAGAGTTGAGAGCCTGGAGTGAGAAAAAGTTTGCAGAATACCTCCTACAACAGGAGAAGATTAATGAACGTGATGAAAGAGCTGCCGAAAGATCTTTAAAACTTAAGCAAGCAGAAGCAGACACTGCTTTAAAACTTAAGCAAGCAGAAGCAGACACGGCTTTAAAACTTAAGCAAGCAGAATTAGATAATGCTTTAAAACTTAAGCAAGCTAGATGCGGAAATAAGAAAAGCTGAAATTACATCCCAAACCAGGAAAGAAGAGCTCGAAGTACAGCTAAAAATTGAGCAGCTGAAAGCAGAAACTTCCAAAGAAAAGGAAGATAGAAATGCTGACAAAGACCAGCCATATAAGAAATACCAAGGGCTGATTAAAAGTTACTCCACAGGTGACTGCATAGCAGCTTTCACTCAAAATTTTGAATGTATTATGGATCATTATCAGATCCCAAAGTCAGAATGGAGTATAATATATATGAGAAGTCTTTCTGGAGATCCTCTGAAAGTAATAGAGGCCATTCCAAATGACCTGAAGAAAGATTATCAGCATATTAAGACAAAAATTATGGCTCATTTTCTGCTAGATGAAGCAGGCTACAGAGAACAGTTTGGTAAATTGTCTCCTAAACCAACACAAACGTTCTCTGATTACATCTCAGAAATACAAAATGTTTTCTCTAAGTGGCTATCTGCAGCCAAGGTAAATGGTAATTTTGATAAATTGGTGGATCTTATTTTGAGAGATAAAATCATTACATCTCTCCCACCACCATTTTCTAAATTTCTATTAGAATGTCAGTGTGAAAGTGTACAACAGATTGAAAGTCGGGGAGCAGGTTATTTTTCAGCCAATAAACAATGTTTCAGTACTGGGTTGACGACCACAGACTTTGTAGCAGCCGCTACTTATGATAGATCTAAGTCAGTGCCTTACAACAAACAAAAGCCCTATAGGCAATCTGCTGATCAGAGTAACAAATGCAGATATTGTCATTTGCCACACATCGAAACTGATATGTGTGACCAACATCCTGGTTACATGTCTTACTTACAAAACTACATAGCAAAGCAAGACAAGGAAAGAAAGGTATACAGACGTGCCACCAAATGCTTCCTCTGTAAAGCTTTCGGCCACTGGCGTAAAGATTGTAAAGCCAAAGCTATGTCTAGAAAGGCTAATGCAGCTATGATTGATAGTTCGTCATCAGATGATGAAAGTATAGAAGATCAAAATGTAAACGCAGCACATGCTATTGATGTGTTTCAACACGACAAATGTACTGTCTGTGATCAATTTCATGAAGATGGCATTTTGACATGTGGCCATTCAATTCCTGTTACAAATGAGGAAGCCAACTTAGTTGTGAACTCCCAAGGTAAACTAAACATCCACCAGGGGTATATTAACGGTAGAGCTGCCACCGTTTTACGTGATAGCGGCAGTACCCTAATTGGCATTAAGAAAGACTATATTTTACCATCACAATATAGTGGTAAATATGTTACTTGCAGAACTTTCTCGGGTAACATCGAGAGATACCCTCTTGCATGGGCATATATAAATACACCATTCCTCTCCGGAAAGGTTAAATGCGCAGCATTGAACAATCCTTGTTGCGATGTTATCATCGGTAACCTTCCAGAGGTTAATGACATGCCACATGACAGTATTGTATCCTCTGCCACTTGTAACACCAATCATACCATCTCACCATCATCACAAATCACGTTTCATGATATTGATGTATTACCACCCATAAATGAATGTATGTATGCCAATTCGGCAATGTCATCACAGGAATGTAGTTGTGTGAATGTGACACCAAGTTGTAATGTACATGTTAACCGTGATAGAACAAATGCAGTAACTAGATCTACTGCTCAAAGGCAAGATCGAAACGATCAGACAGAGGCTTTACAGCTAATAAGCCCAGTTGTAGCATCTCCTGAAACAACTAGGGAGAAATTTATAACAGCTCAAAAAGCCGATCGATCATTGCAAAAGTATTTTAAACTAATAGGTCAAAAGCCACGAGTAGCAAAGAACGCTAAATGGTATTTTGCTCTGAAAAACGGAATTCTGACACGGTACTATACCAAAGGTTCTAGCACTACTGAACAAACGGTGCTACCTTCAGAAAACCGCAACCAAGCATTACAGCTAGCGCATGACATACCCTTTGCAGGGCATATGGCGTATGCTAAAACGCGAGCAAGGTTACTTACTCAATTCTATTGGCCTAAATTTTGCAGTGATACGAAAGTATATTGTAGATCTTGTGACATCTGCCAAAAGCTTGTTAAAAAGGGGAAACACCCGCAAGCAGAACTACAAGTCACTGATTTGGCAAGTAGACCATTTGAAAAGATCTCGGTCGATATAGTTGGTCCCCCTTAACCACATAACATCAAGGGGAAACAAATATATTGTTACAATAATTGATTTATGTAGTCGGTGGCCAGAAGCCATTCCAATGAAGAATATAACTTCCAAAGATATCATGGAAGTATTTTTTCATATTTTTGCAAGGGTAGGATTCCCTGACACCATTCTTTCAGATCGGGGTAGCCAGTTTATTGCCGCAGCTACACAAGCATTTACTAAAATGTTGGGGGTGAAGCAATGCTTCAACAGCCCATACCACCCACACTCCACAGGTATCATAGAAAAGATCAACGGCGATCTTAAACATATGCTCCAAAAGTAACCCAAGAGCATCCCGAAGACTGGGACACGTATCTGCCTGCTATTTTATTTGCATATAGAGAAGTGCCACATTCCAGCACTGGATTCTCACCATTCGAAATCGTGTATGGTGCCAAACCACGCGGCCCATTATCATTGTACCATTCTATGCTAACTGAAAGTAAAACCATTTGTACACCCATTTCATCATATGAACATGTAACATCATTGCGCGATAGAATTATGAGATCATGTATGTTAGCTAAAGAAGCACTACAAAAATCTGGTGCTATCTACCGACAATACGCTAACAGAGGAAATAGAACCATTACTCTGACGCCAGGACAGGACGTTCTTCTCTTATTGCCAAGTGACAGACATCTTCTGACAGACTCATGGCAAGGACCGTTTAAAGTACTACGACAAATTTCGACGGTAGATTACGAAATTGCAGTTAGGGACAAACACAAAATTTTCCATATTAACATGCTTAAACCATACTACCACAGGGACGACGAACAAGTGGAGACGACAGCAAGCACAACAATAGTGGACCAGACAGACGACAACGATACTGACGAGATACCAACACCAGTCCTTGACACGACAACCAACCTACAGGACATAAAGGTAAATCCCAAACTGACTCAGACACAGATTAACAGTTGCAGACAAGTATTACAAGACTACAGTACAATTTTTTCTAACAACCCAGGACAGACAGACTTAGTGCAGCATCATATTATTTTGACACCTGACATTCCAATAACATGACAGACCATATAACAGCACTGCAGCAGACATTCGACAGGATTAGACAACATGGACTGACAATAAAACCATCCAAAGTTGATATAGCCTTTCAAGAAATTTCATTTTTGGGCTATAAGATCTCAAATGGCTTCATATCAACTGATGATAACATAATGTCCAGAATTTTAAAATTGTCGCTTCCGACAACAAAGAAACAGTTGCGAAGTGTGTTAGGTCTTTTGAATTATTATAGACAATTCATTCCTCATTTTGCTGAATTGACCAAATGTTTTACTGATTTACTAACAAACAAACATCCAAATGTCATTGTAAATAGCGAATGTTTAAGGCCTGCATTTGCGAGAGTATTATCTTATTTTTCCAAGGAACCCATTCTAAAATTACCAGATCTTAGCACTATTTTCAGGCTAAGATGCGATGCGAGCTCCGTAGCCATTGGAGGGGTACTACTTCAAGAACACGACCAAGTGTTGTACCCGGTATACTACGTCTCCCGGAAACTGAACACCAGCGAACGAAATTACAGCACGCCGGAACTCGAAGCCCTCGCTCTTGTGTTCTCGGTACGTAAATGGTCCAAATTTCTTTTAGGTAAACATTTCATCATTGAAACAGACAATAGTCCGTTGAAATTTATCACCAGGGGAACCCCAACTAACCAAAGAGTGGCCAGATGGTCCCTTCTTTTACAGGACTATAGCTTCGAAATCAGACATATCAAAGGCTCACATAACTCTCTTGCCGATCTTCTATCGAGATGTCCTGACGACTCACCCAATAGCCAGGTAACACCCGAGCACATTGCAGATGGTGTATAAACTGCAACCTAGATAGTGCTCAACACCACAGCCAATTGTGACTTCATATCAGTTACGCTGTGTAAAACTGTGTGATAGGGAAAATGTAATTTCCCAGTGTAAATATAGTATGTACATATTGTTATTATCATGTGAATGAACGGTTCGTATAATTATAAGAAAGCTGCAAGAATGTCATTAATAGTGTAAATATATATTATCATTATAATAACGACACCATAAGTGTCACAGGACAGTACTACAGGACCCAAAGACTTACTGAGCTTGAACAAGTACCAAGCAATCCTGAGTACAACTATAAAGATGGTCCACGACGTTTTAACAAGTATGAGTGATGACCGTGACAACCTAATCTGAGAATATGACGGAAGAAGCTATCCTACCACTGATAACAAGATCTGGGTACTCCGTATATTTACAGTCTAACACAACGAGAGACCTTAATGTGAGTGTGCGGCAACATCTGTACACTTCTGTTATATATTTATATTACTTTCATAATAATGTACCATAATAAAATATTTGTAAATTGATGACAATTGTATGTAAATTCGAGTATGAAACATTTCCATATACAAAATTGTATATGTCGATTTTTGTTAGATGTAATCTCAGCATCGTAACTTGATTGACTTTTTCACAAAAGTGACCTTTTTGTGCACTTTTGTCAGAGAGGATCAAATTATGACACTAAGAAAGAAAATGGTACCTGTAATTTATTTTGTTGAAAGCATGATGAAATTATTGTCCCTAAATTTTGTTACATAAACAAGGGACATAACTAAATATTGTTGGTGATGCGTAAATATGTATTGAAACTACCATGTTTGCCTAATAGGTATCACGTCAAGAGGACGTCATGTGTATATGGGAAAACTTGCCAAAACTGAAGACCTTCATCGGGCATTCTATTAGATAGGGATAGATGTTCAATGTCGGAGTTATCTTATAGGTAGATACTCACAGACTCACCTGTTTATTTGTAATTTTTCTTTTTGGTGGAGAGGTAGGGCAAGTTAGCCGTAACTACCGGACTGGCTGTGTCTCAGTGAGGTAAAAACCATGGAATTGATTGTACCTGACAATTATGCTGTATGGATAGGCATGGGGATCATATACATATTGCTTACTAATCACCTGTACATATTAGAACTAATCAGAGCTATGTCAGATAAAGTGCAAAGTTCGATTCTGACAAGATAAAGAACAGCGAAATAGAGTACATGAAAGGAAAACCTTTCATGAAATTAAGGGGGGGGGAGGATGTCAGAGTCTCACCCGAGGATAGAACGCGTTGTCTGCACCAACGCCCGACAATGCAACGCCGAGATATTATAAGCCCTACAGTTATAATGCGGCGGCCTCACTAGCGCCAGACAGCCAGCGCTCGATAGTGTAGCGCTGGGCTATTATAAGCACTACAGGCGATAAGCGCTGAACGATGCTAAGCAGGCAGCTAGCACACAGCGTGAACCGTGAGGGGTCACGCGTGCTAACCCAAGCGCTACTAGAGAGTGTGCTGTGTCCAGTCAGACTGAGCTGGACGGTCGTCAGAGACAGACGTGTGAAAGCGGCTGAGAGTTGTTGCATGTCGTGAAAGCTAGCCTGTTATGACAGCTTGAGATGGAGTGCGTGTCTGTGTGACTTGTAAGTTGGAGTGCATTGATATCTTCTATTGTATTGATGTATTGATTACTTGCACTGTTGTAATCCATTGTATATTGTAACTTGTGATTGCGCGAAGCGTGTATTGATTCACGATGTGTGCAGTGCGCGAATAAATAGCACGAAATATCTTATCGGCGGTTAGCCTTGTGTTGTTTAGATAGGATAATTAAGATCGTACTTTGTCAAGTGACGAGCCCTAATTCTTGCCCTAAGCAAGACTTTGACAAGTGCGAACGTGGTGGCCTTCGTCCGGTTTATGAATCAACTGTTTACAGAAATGTGCCGATAGTAGATAGAATTTTTTTGGTAACAAATGTGAACATAGCGACTGCGGTCAAAATTTTGGATAAGTTAATTATAATTATTAGTATAGAAAGCGTGTGCGTTATAGTTTAGAACATAAATATCATTGTGTGAGTTAATTTAATCAAAGCAAAATTACGTTTTTGAACTTAGAAAATTTCAACCGAGGCATCAAAGTGACAAAAACAAAATGGCGGCCATGTCCTTGAATGTCATTGAGTAGTGATAGTCGTAAGCGGAACGAGTGGAAAGTGTGAATAGAAAGTTGTTGATTGTGGTGATACGACTAACAACAATACTTGACGACATACAAACCTACAAAAACTTAAGTGACATTGCATACACCACACACTTGCACATGTTCTAATTTCTCTTAGTCCAAAAAGAACAGGTTGTTTGGGGTCATCTACACCTGTCCCTCGGAAACTCCAAAATTTTTTGGCCGACATAAAGCTAAAAACCAGTGCGGTTTCGAGCAGTAGTAAGCAGCCACTTGCCCAACACATTATCTCAGGGAGTACTTGAGTATAAAATTTTTTCCTCTTTCTTATATTTTCGTTCTGCAGGCCTAAACACTAGCTATAATATTAAATACTGTAAACCTTGGAACTCAAATTACTAACAACTTTATTAATTTTGTGTCTATCGATTTCATCATACATTTTGTTCATCATGGCTAGTTTGAACGAGTACATTGAAATGGGTTTAAAAATGAACTATACTGGTGAAGAGTTGAGAGCCTGGAGTGAGAAAAAGTTTGCAGAATACCTCCTACAACAGGAGAAGATTAATGAACGTGATGAAAGAGCTGCCGAAAGATCTTTAAAACTTAAGCAAGCAGAAGCAGACACTGCTTTAAAACTTAAGCAAGCAGAAGCAGACACGGCTTTAAAACTTAAGCAAGCAGAATTAGATAATGCTTTAAAACTTAAGCAAGCAGATGCGGAAATAAGAAAAGCTGAAATTACATCCCAAACCAGGAAAGAAGAGCTTGAAGTACAGCTAAAAATTGAGCAGCTGAAAGCAGAAACTTCCAAAGAAAAGGAAGATAGAAATGCTGACAAAGACCAGCCATATAAGAAATACCAAGGGCTGATTAAAAGTTACTCCACAGGTGACTGCATAGCAGCTTTCACTCAAAATTTTGAATGTATTATGGATCATTATCAGATCCCAAAGTCAGAATGGAGTATAATATATATGAGAAGTCTTTCTGGAGATCCTCTGAAAGTAATAGAGGCCATTCCAAATGACCTGAAGAAAGATTATCAGCATATTAAGACAAAAATTATGGCTCATTTTCTGCTAGATGAAGCAGGCTACAGAGAACAGTTTGGTAAATTGTCTCCTAAACCAACACAAATGTTCTCTGATTACATCTCAGAAATACAAAATGTTTTCTCTAAGTGGCTATCTGCAGCCAAAGTAAATGGTAATTTTGATAAAGTTGGTGGATCTTATTTTGAGAGATAAAATCATTACATCTCTCCCACCACCATTTTCTAAATTTCTATTAGAATGTCAGTGTGAAAGTGTACAACAGATTGAAAGTCGTGGAGCAGGTTATTTTTCAGCCAATAAACAATGTTTCAGTACTGGGTTGACGACCACAGACTTTGTAGCAGCCGCTACTTATGATAGATCTAAGTCAGTGCCTTACAACAAACAAAAGCCCTATAGGCAATCTGCTGATCAGAGTAACAAATGCAGATATTGTCATTTGCCACACATCGAAACTGATATGTGTGACCAACATCCTGGTTACATGTCCTTACTTACAAAACTACATAGCAAAGCAAGACAAGGAAAGAAAAGTATACAGACGTGCCACCAAATGCTTCCTCTGTAAAGCTTTCGGCCACTGGCGTAAAGATTGTAAAGCCAAAGCTATGTCTAGAAAGGCTAATGCAGCTATGATTGATAGTTCGTCATCAGATGATGAAAGTATAGAAGATCAAAATGTAAACGCAGCACATGCTATTGATGTGTTTCAACACGACAAATGTACTGTCTGTGATCAATTTCATGAAAATGGCATTTTGACATGTGGCCATTCAATTCCTGTTACAAATGAGGAAGCCAACTTAGTTGTGAACTCCCAAGGTAAACTAAACATCCACCAGGGGTATATTAACGGTAGAGCTGCCACCGTTTTACGTGATAGCGGCAGTACCCTCATTGGCATTTAGAAAGACTATATTTTACCATCACAATATAGTGGTAAATATGTTACTTGCAGAACTTTCTCGGGTAACATCGAGAGATACCCTCTTGCATGGGCATATATAAATACACCATTCCTCTCCGGAAAGGTTAAATGCGCAGCATTGAACAATCCTTGTTGCGATGTTATCATCGGTAACCTTCCAGAGGTTAATGACATGCCACATGACAGTATTGTATTCTCTGCCACTTGTAACACCAATCTTACCATCTCACCATCATCACAAATCACGTTTCATGATATTGATGTATTACCACCCATAAATGAATGTATGTATGCCAATTCGGCAATGTCATCACAGGAATGTAGTTGTGTGAATGTGACACCAAGTTGTAATGTACATGTTAACCTGTGATAGTAACAAATGCAGTAACTAGATCTACTGCTCAAAGGCAAGATCGAAACGATCAGACAGAGGCTTTACAGCTAATAAGCCCAGTTGTAAGCATCTCCTGAAACAACTAGGGAGAAATTTATAACAGCTCAAAAAGCCGATCGATCATTGCAAAAGTATTTTAAACTAATAGGTCAAAAGCCACGAGTAGCAAAGAACGCTAAATGGTATTTTGCTCTGAAAAACGGAATTCTGACACGGTACTATACCAAAGGTTCTAGCACTACTGAACAAACGGTGCTACCTTCAGAAAACCGCAACCAAGCATTACAGCTAGCGCATGACATACCCTTTGCAGGGCATATGGCGTATGCTAAAACGCGAGCAAGGTTACTTACTCAATTCTATTGGCCTAAATTTTGCAGTGATACGAAAGTATATTGTAGATCTTGTGACATCTGCCAAAAGCTTGTTAAAAAGGGGAAACACCCGCAAGCAGAACTACAAGTCACTGATTTGGCAAGTAGACCATTTGAAAAGATCTCGGTCGATATAGTTGGCCCCCTTAACCACATAACATCAAGGGGAAACAAATATATTGTCACAATAATTGATTTATGTAGTCGGTGGCCAGAAGCCATTCCAATGAAGAATATAACTTCCAAAGATATCATGGAAGTATTTTTTCATATTTTTGCAAGGGTAGGATTCCCTGACACCATTCTTTCAGATCGGGGTAGCCAGTTTATTGCCGCAGCTACACAAGCATTTACTAAAATGTTGGGGGTGAAGCAATGCTTCAACAGCCCATACCACCCACACTCCACAGGTATCATAGAAAAGATCAACGGCGATCTTAAACATATGCTCGCAAAAGTAACCCAAGAGCATCCCGAAGACTGGGACACGTATCTGCCTGCTATTTTATTTGCATATAGAGAAGTGCCACATTCCAGCACTGGATTCTCACCATTCGAAATCGTGTATGGTGCCAAACCACGCGGCCCATTATCATTGTACCATTCTATGCTAACTGAAAGTAAAACCATTTGTACACCCATTTCATCATATGAACATGTAACATCATTGCGCGATAGAATTATGAGATCATGTATGTTAGCTAAAGAAGCACTACAAAAATCTGGTGCTATCTACCGACAATACGCTAACAGAGGAAATAGAACCATTACTCTGACGCCAGGACAGGACGTTCTTCTCTTATTGCCAAGTGACAGACATCTTCTGACAGACTCATGGCAAGGACCGTTTAAAGTACTACGACAAATTTCGACGGTAGATTACGAAATTGCAGTTAGGGACAAACACAAAATTTTCCATATTAACATGCTTAAACCATACTACCACAGGGACGACGAACAAGTGGAGACGACAGCAAGCACAACAATAGTGGACCAGACAGATGACAACGATACTGACGAGATACCAACACCAGTCCTTGACACGACAACCAACCTACAGGACATAAAGGTATATCCCAAACTGACTCAGACACAGATTAACAGTTGCAGACAAGTATTACAAGACTACAGTACAATTTTTTCTAACAACCCAGGACAGACAGACTTAGTGCAGCATCATATTATTTTGACACCTGACATTCCAATAACATGACAGACCATATAACAGCACTGCAGCAGACATTCGACAGGATTAGACAACATGGACTGACAATAAAACCATCCAAAGTTGATATAGCCTTTCAAGAAATTTCATTTTTGGGCTATAAGATCTCAAATGGCTTCATATCAACTGACGATAACATAATGTCCAGAATTTTAAAATTGTCGCTTCCGACAACCAAGAAACAGTTGCGAAGTGTGTTAGGTCTTTTGAATTATTATAGACAATTCATTATCATTTTGCTGAATTGACCAAATGTTTTACTGATTTACTAACAAACAAACATCCAAATGTCATTGTAAATAGCGAATGTTTAAGGCCTGCATTTGCGAAAGTATTATCTTATTTTTCCAAGGAACCCATTCTAAAATTACCAGATCTTAGCACTATTTTCAGGCTAAGATGCGATGCGAGCTCCGTAGCCATTGGAGGGGTACTACTTCAAGAACACGACCAAGTGTTGTACCCGGTATACTACGTCTCCCGGAAACTGAACACCAGCGAACGAAATTACAGCACGCCGGAACTCGAAGCCCTCGCTCTTGTGTTCTCGGTACGTAAATTGTCCAGATTTCTTTTAGGTAAACATTTCATCATTGAAACAGACAATAGTCCGTTGACATTTATCACCAGGGGAACCCCAACTAACCAAAGAGTGGCCAGATGGTCCCTTCTTTTACAGGACTATAGCTTCGAAATCAGACATATCAAAGGCTCACATAACTCTCTTGCCGATCTTCTATCGAGATGTCCTGACGACTCACCCAATAGCCAGGTAACACCCGAGCACATTGCAGATGGTGTATAAACTGCAACCTAGATAGTGCTCAACACCACAGCCAATTGTGACTTCATATCAGTTACGCTGTGTAAAACTGTGTGATAGGGAAAATGTAATTTCCCAGTGTAAATATAGTATGTACATATTGTTATTATCATGTGAATGAACGGTTCGTATAATTATAAGAAAGTTGCAAGAATGTCATTAATAGTGTAAATATATATTATCATTATAATAACGACACCATAAGTGTCACAGGACAGTACTACAGGACCCAAAGACTTACTGAGCTTGAACAAGTACCAAGCAATCCTGAGTACAACTATAAAGATGGTCCACGACGTTTTAACAAGTATGAGTGATGACCGTGACAACCTAATCTGAGAATATGACGGAAGAAGCTATCCTACCACTGATAACAAGATCTGGGTACTCCGTATATTTACAGTCTAACACAACGAGAGACCTTAATGTGAGTGTGCGGCAACATCTTTACACTTCTGTTATATATTTATATTACTTTCATAATAATGTACCATAATAAAATATTTGTAAATTGATGACAATTGTATGTAAATTCGAGTATGAAACATTTCCATATACGAAATTGTATATGTCGATTTTTGTTAGATGTAATCTCAGCATCGTAACTTGATTGACTTTTTCACAAAAGTGACCTTTTTGTGCACTTTTGTCAGAGAGGATCAAATTATGACACTAAGAAAGAAAATGGTACCTGTAATTTATTTTGTTGAAAGCATGATGAAATTATTGTCCCTAAATTTTGTTACATAAACAAGGGACATAACTAAATATTGTTGGTGATGCGTAAATATGTATTGAAACTACCATGTTTGCCTAATAGGTATCACGTCAAGAGGACGTCATGTGTATATGGGAATACTTGCCAAAACTGAAGACCTTCATCGGGCATTCTATTAGATAGGGATAGATGTTCAATGTCGGAGTTATCTTATAGGTAGATACTCACAGACTCACCTGTTTATTTGTAATTTTTCTTTTTGGTGGAGAGGTAGGGCAAGTTAGCCGTAACTACCGGACTGGCTGTGTCTCAGTGAGGTAAAAACCATGGAGTTGATTGTACCTGACAATTATGCTGTATGGATAGGCATGGGGATCATATACATATTGCTTACTAATCACCTGTACATATTAGAACTAATCAGAGCTATGTCAGATAAAGTGCAAAGTTCGATTCTGACAAGATAAAGAACAGCGAAATAGAGTACATGAAAGGAAAACCTTTCATGAAATTAAGGGGGGGGGGAGGATGTCAGAGTCTCACCCGAGGATAGAACGCGTTGTCTGCACCAACGCCCGACAATGCAACGCCGAGATATTATAAGCCCTACAGTTATAATGCGGCGGCCTCACTAGCGCCAGGCAGCCAGCGCTCGATAGTGTAGCGCTGGGCTATTATAAGCACTACAGGCGATAAGCGCTGAACGATGCTAAGCAGGCAGCTAGCACACAGCGTGAACCGTGAGGGGTCACGCGTGCTAACCCAAGCGCTACTAGAGAGTGTGCTGTGTCCAGTCAGACTGAGCTGGACGGTCGTCAGAGACAGACGTGTGAAAGCGGCTGAGAGTTGTTGCATGTCGTGAAAGCTAGCCTGTTATGACAGCTTGAGATGGAGTGCGTGTCTGTGTGACTTGTAAGTTGGAGTACATTGATATCTTCTATTGTATTGATGTATTGATTACTTGCACTGTTGTAATCCATTGTATATTGTAACTTGTGATTGCGCGAAGCGTGTATTGATTCACGATGTGTGCAGTGCGCGAATAAATAGCACGAAATATCTTATCAGCGGTTAGCCTTGTGTTGTTTAGCTAGTGTAATTAAGATCGTACTTTGTCAAGTGACGAGCCCTAATTCTTGCCCTAAGCAAGACTTTGACAATAGGTCAAATAACAAACACACAAACACATCGGACCGATACTATGTGTTTTTATTTATGGACTTGCTTTAAGTGGTCAGATATACTACTTAATTCCTTGTGTATTTTATTTGTGAGCCGGGCAACTAGTTTGTTAACAGATATCCTATTAAGTAGGCTGGTGGCCTTAAAACTAATTAAGGAAAGGCTGTCAAGTCTGATATTTATATGCGAAGCCAGATACTTGAATGAAGTTTGGCTATACGAAGGAGAAGTAATAGTAGCAGTAGTCTTGGGTGGGACGCCCGCCTCAAACACTATGGGGTGTTTGTTGTTAATGTCTGTAAGGCAAGAGCCTATAGTTTGTTGGAAGTTAATTAATGTTAGCTTGTACTTTGCTTGGGAAAGTTGCATTTGTCTCTCAGTCTGTAAAACCCTACAAATACCTGCAATGGTTCAATGCCATGATGATGGTTTGGAAGTTTGTTTTGATAGCTGTGTACGAGACAGAGTGTTTGAACCTAACAGGGTGAAAGGTGAGAGGATTAACTTCATTTCATCAGGTTTTACCCCATCTGGCTTGACCTCTACAAAATTATAAGCTGCCTGTCGAGAGCATTGCACAAAGTGGGAACTTCGAAGCTCTTGCTATAGAGACTCTGCCCCAGGGGTCTCTGGAAATAATGCACTTGTGGTCTGAACAACCCAGTGCGAAAATGAACCCACACCCTTCACAGTGCGAGGGCAGATGACTTGAAATTTTGCCCTGGAGACCTGTGCCGTGCCTACTTTCAAATTTAAGAGAGTGGAATCCGAAACATTCAGTCATTCCATGCAATAAATATACTAAATGTCCTGGTTGTTTACTAAATCCTTTGGAGGACTAACTCATTGAATTGAACACACATCATTGAACAACATTGAATGCATTGGTGTTTTTGTTGTCTGAACCATAAAAAAAGGCTTGCATCTTTCAGAGTGAGGCTAATCTCCATGGAGGACTATCATAGAGCTCTCCTTCCCTCTCCAAGCTCAGAAACCAATGGAGTGTCCAATACTGGTGTTTTGGAATTTCACACCTGCAGAGAGGCATATCAGGATGCCACCAGGGCATGATTCTAGCATAGTACACACAGCCTGACAGGGTGTAGGCTCAGGTTGTTAATGCTGCCTCCATGGGTATTAGATATATCAACAGACTCCAACCAAATGCCCAGAGGAAGGACCAAATGTATTCAAACATTTTGTTTTCAGTTTTAAATTTAAAAAAGGAAAGTACAAAACAGGCACAAAGCTTACTTTCATTGTTTTTCCCTCGCCGTCCTTCTCCACGAGTTTATATACTTGTCCAACCATCAGAGAAGATGACATGAGCATGGTTCGCTTGCTGGCCAAACCGACAAGCACATAGCGGTTCAACGGTGAGATACTGAGGGAGATGGCATGTGAACCTGTACAAATACAGCAACATTCATCAGACAACACTCAAGAAAAAAGGAGCAAACTTGGCATAAAAGGATCATATAACTAACGATGTGTAAAAGTAACAAAATTTAAATGCCATATTTGGATACAGCAATTAATGTTTTTCAATGACTTAATAATGCATAATTAGCTACATTAGGGAAGGTCATTTAATGGTCATATTACAAAAAGAGAAAGTCTTGAGAACGTTATGACAACCAAGATTTAAGGTGTTTAGAGATGTAGATGGAAATAGAGAGAACATACACTGGCTAAGTGACACAGAAGACAATCAGCGGTCGAATTGATCAAGAGTGCAGATGACGATGAAGAATCAATGTTCTTGCTCTCAGAACAGGCTGACAAGTGCTCTCTCTTTCTCTTCCAATGGAAGGGTGCACTTGCTGATTGTCACAAGCTGGTTATGCCATGTATCAATAGAGGGGCTACAGTAGTAGTCCTATGTATTAATAGAAGGTTTACAGTATAAGAGCAATAAAGGAAAAGTGAGCGTGACTGAAGTAACAACAGTTATCTGACACGCACTATTAAATTGAGCGAAGACAGACCTTGAGACAGTGATGATGAATCAAGGGTAACGACTCAAAAAGATTGTGTTATCACGTGATCATAACAGCAAAGACCACGGGCCTGGTGGTTTGTCTGAACCAGTCAGGAAAGATGTGTCAGTAATTTCAGCTGTGAAGAATTATTCAAGTTTTGCAGTGGCGAATAGATTGCTAAAATGGCCAATAGACATCCAGAATCATTTAAGAGGATGCACATTGATTCAACATTAAATATCCGCGATGGGCGTTTACATCAAGACTGTTAAAACGCACGGCAGGAAGGATGTCGCAATTGGCAAAAGAATGGCAGTCCAATGTCACCACTTGCCAGGAACCAAGAATGAACTGTAAGTGAATATTGTGTAGATACTCAGCATCTATGAATGCCGCAGAATGATAGCCTGCTGTACCGACCGATTAGTTCTTCTGAACTGTTTACAGCAGCAAATTATATTTATATATATATATATATATATATTATTATCTCATAATGGGTCACTTGCCCTCCCAAAAGTATGGGAACTGGTGACTTTGTCTGCTGTGGCAGTTGTGTATAATAAAAGTAAGAATTCCAAGGATGTCAGTAGTTGGTTGAGTTTTTCGTTGCTGCAGTGATGCTTCTGTAAATCTGCTATACTATCTTAAATGACGAGTGACAGCAGAAGTATGGCAGGTTAGCTGCAACTATCCACACCTGTGTTAATTGCAACTAGTTACACTATCAATTCCCCACTCCAACATTCAAGATGTGTGCCACTATGCACCAAGCTATCCGTTTCCCTTTGTTCTTTGCTTGCTCTCTCTCTCCCTCTTTCTGCCTGTTTCATAACATGGTAATATGCATTGGTTATGCTTACAAAATCCATATGAGAATTTTTTTTTCGTATGTGAATGTAACATGCACAATTGATGAACAAATGATGGGTGATTGGAAGGGCTAAATAAAGTTTGTTCGTTCGTTCGTTCCCTGTCCATCTTGAGTGTGCCAATTGTGACGAAACGCGTTTATCTGTCTTGGGTCGTCAAGATCCCGCACTATTTTGGCGCGTCATCGGGGGACTTTCCCAGCTAAAAATAGACTGAGGGAAGCCGATGGAGGAATTGCTATCTAGAATCTTCTCGAAACACCGAAATTCGAGTAACCCGTGATGCTGGGTATCGCTCTAAATTCTCGTGCAGAGAGATCTAGAAACTCTAGGCGGGGAATGACGGTTTCCCGAGAAAGTATCTTTTCTCAAGAAGCACTCGCTTCTAGTGCGCATTGAGTTGGCACGAAGCGGGAAATTGGCTAAACCAGTCATTCACTTACTTTTGTTCGAAGAGAACAGACGCAGGCCTGATGTGAGCCATTTTTGTGTTGCGTCTCACCTCAACCATGATTCGGCTGACTGTTATGGAAAGGAAGCTGAGAAGCCCTTGAACAGTTCTGAAGCTGACTGGAAATCTGGTTTTTCACCATTCAGGTAGATATTTGTTTAAATCATTTAACTTTGTACGTGTGTTCCACACGCCATTGTTCTAACCTCATTACCTATGCGGATGTCCTTGCATACTAATTAGCAAACCGATCGATAACGCAGTTGACGGCGAATCGTGTGTTTGTTTACTGTGTGCTCGCGAATCAGCTGTTAGGAACGCCGTAATGTGATGTGGGCGATTTGGGTTCCAAATATATGTACCATATATTGCCAATCGTTGCATCTATTAGGTTGCTGTGTTAGAATAAAACATAGTTACTTGTGCCGGATGGAAACTTAGATTATGTCAGTCAGTTGCTGAAGCCAGAAGAACGGTTAGAAAACCAGGTAAGTTGGTAGGTGGAGATTCAGACAACATTGTGCTTAGTTACTAAGTAAAGGAAGAACTTAGTTCTGTGCCACCAGGAATGATGTAACTATTGTGTAATAACTTAATAGTGAATTCATTGTAGTGGAACACCGGATTTCTGTGGTAAGGTAAGTTTGCTTTGGTGATATATATGTATATATATATATATGATGTGACATTGTGTATATATATTAGGTCATGGCATGTGATACTTCCTGGGGTAATTCCGAACGCCGAATAGCTCGACGCGAGATAACACTGCGTGCCGTCGCGATATAAATATGCGTTCTGAAATCTTGTCTGAGCTATCCTGTTTCTTTCATACTGGCGCTAGTGCGAGTGAATGCTAAGGTGCTGGAAGTATGGAAGGATGCAAGGAGGCTGTATGAGACTGGGGAAATATAGGATATGGGGGATG
Organism: Cepaea nemoralis; assembly: GCA_014155875.1. Lineage (NCBI taxonomy): Eukaryota > Metazoa > Mollusca > Gastropoda > Stylommatophora > Helicidae > Cepaea > Cepaea nemoralis. The sequence goes on along the minus strand of JACEFZ010007177.1, from coordinate 223,751 downwards.
TGAAAGCAAGTTATGAAAGTATGGGTTGGTAGGCCAAACCAACGATGAAGTTCGGTCCAGGCCAAGGCTAAACCACTTGGGAGGACAGAACTGGAACATTACCCTTGGAACATGTGGGGAACATGTATTCTCAAGAAGGCTTCTTGACTCTAAGGACAGAGTCTGATAAGAAGAGTTTGCTATGGCGTGGGCAGGTGATCCCACCAGCAAACAGGCTTGTGTACATAGTGGATGTGATCATGTCCTATTCCTATATCCCGAGGGATGGTATATTGATCAAGATTATGTTTCTTAATGAACATTGATGATGTTAGGAACGAGTCCAGGGACTCTTTACCTATTTGTTTAGTTCGATTAAATTAGAACAATAACAGCCTTGTATCACTACTGACGTTAGCGACGACTGGTAGATGATTAGGGATAGGTGAGACCTACGTTCAGACTCGTCATTCTGATTTCTTGCTCTGTTTGACGGGCTGTTCTGTGAGGCCAGCTGACATTTGGGAACCCATGCTTTACTATTCTCCATATAGAGATAATGCTTTGGTTATATGCATAACTAAGTAGCATGACTGAGGGTTGAGTAGTTATTGGTAGGATGCATGTGGACTAATGTTTGGGCCAGTATACTCTCACCGGTCGCTCTTCCTTTTCAGGAGTTTGCCTGTTGAGGAACCAGTCAACTATAATTGTTGTTGGCAGGAAACCACTTCGTGTGACACAGCGAAGGGTTCAGTTCTTTACTTATCACGCCAGACTCAACCACACCAGGTACCCAATGTGATTCACCATGCGTGAAGTTTGCATCAAGAAATACAACTGCCCTGAAGGTGCACGTGTGGGAAGTGATGGTTTGTGATGGTTTTCGATAATAGAAGATACTCTGTTTCTGCCAGGAACATTTCAGCATTTTGAGTAATCATGCTCAACGAAAGGAAACACCGGACCGTATATTATGACGGTGGTTCTGCCTAAACGCAGAAGTAACTGATCTTCAGACACTTGAATGGTTCTTTGGACAGCTCTAGTGGCAGGTCTTGAGAAGAACTACACCAGCTATTGACTTGTGGCAAGTGTTACCCGGTGGAAGGGACTATGGATTATAGTCCAACCTGAATTGTTTCCGTGAAATAGATGTCTGATTCTATTAATGTACTGTCTCAGTATGAAGATTATAAACTGTGTTCGAGTAGGACTCAGTAACATTTCAGTAGCCATATCTGATTCTACAAGCAGTGTGACTGTAAGAGACCATTGAATTGGTCATTGACATTTTTCCATCCATGTTCCTGTGATGTGATGAAGGGACCATTGAATTGGTCATTGACAGATCCGTTCTGCAGTGGGACTGTGCTATGAGTGACAGACCATTCGATTGGTCAGTGACTATTTAAGTTCATCGAAGTAACGAATACTTGGAGTCAAGTCCAGGAGGATTGTCTCCCAACCGGTATTGTTCGAGAACTGTATTAACAGTGACTCCGTGGGAGTGATACAGATGCAGTTGGTCCAGTGAAGTGTGGTCCAGCAGTGACTCTATTGTTGTGGATCCACGCTCTGGAGACGGAGTGGTCTCCAAGGTTCTAGTCATCTCACTGGAAGGAAGCCGGGTGAGTGGCGGACCGACTGGACGGGACATCTGCATCCAATCTACTTCTCAACTCGATGAAGACACCTACATCTCTGATTCTGTCTCTACTCTATCTTCTATTTGTGTAAATAGATTATTCTATCAGGATGTTCATTTCAGTTCTATATTCTCAAGGGTAGAATAAACTTTATGTAAGTTGACTTGCTCTTTGTATAATGATTGAGTGTGGTCTCGGACGATGCCTAAGTGTTCATTGTTCCACAGGTGTAGGTAGTTAGTGGGGGTCTAGAATCTGGAGGGGCTTGTAGACGTAATTAACTAATATGAGATCAACCACAGAGTAAAAATGTGTATCTGCTTGTCCAACCCCTGGGGCTAGAATACACGGGAGTGCCAGAGACACCTCGGGTGTGGTTCACTCTCACTACCCAAGGTGAACTCGTCACACTCCATACAGAGTGGGGGCTCGTCCGGGATTATTCCAAGATCTTTGTGTGTTGTAGACCTCTCACATAGGGATAGGGACTTAGTCTTTATCCTCTACTTCAGTCTACATAAGATTCTACTACTTCTACCTATCTCCTAACTGTCTGACGGACATTTGTGTTGTGGTGATTAGTTAGTACTATTGATTATTGATTCATTGTATTGCTTCACCCACACATACTTGAGTACCCACCTCTCATAGTCAACATGTCTACCCAAGAGTTAGACTTAGACAAAGTTCAGGAAACTGGACGTAAGTCTGGTCTTGAAGGAGATGCTTTGAAATCCTATGTCCAAGAGGTGGAAAGAAATTTTCGCCAAGAGGAAAGAGAGAGGAGGAGAGCAGAAAGAGAACTGGAAGCCAGTAAAGTGGCTCTTGAGGAAAAGAGGATAGCGGCTGATACTGAAATGAAACGGCTTGAGTTGGAAGCCGAGAAAGAAAAACGTGACCATGAGTATCGAATGAAGCTACTTGAGGCACAAGTGCCTGCTACAGGTGTAACTGATGGAGCTATGGGAGGAGGTGTACCTCCTGGCTCAGAGTCAACCAGTAGACGTGACTACCAGGCTATGAAATGGCCTTTACAGCCGTTCGAACCCGAGAAGGAACGGATAGACCAATACTTAGAGAAGTATGAAGCCATGTCTATTGCAATGGGTCTAGACAAACAGAAATGGTGTTTGAAACTCTCCCAGGGACTCCGTGCCGAAGGTTATGAAGTGTATGCACGCTTGCCACCGGGTTTACAGAATGATTACCCGGCATTGAAAGCGGCTCTCTTGAAGAGGATTCGAGATCACCGCGCACTCATACCGACGGAAGTTTAGAACTTCAAAGCGGGAACCTGGTGAACTGTTTTCAGCATACAGTGTGAGATTGAACTCATACCTTCTTAAATGGATGGCCTTGGCCGGATTTAAGGAGGAGTATGAAAGTTTGCGTGAGTTGATGGTTGTAGATCAGATGCGAATGCAAATGTCCAAACCCTTGCGAAACTTCTTAGGTGAGAATGGGGCTGAGAGATTGGATATAGTCAACAAGTTAGCCGAAAGATACGTTGAAGTCTATGGCGAGACTGGGGACACCAGTCCAACAGATCCGAGATCGAAAGATAAGGATCAAGGTAAGTCCAAGAAGGCCAAGAAGAACAAGGTTCTGATGAACCAAGAAACAGGTAAACTCTTTAGAGAAGATCTCTAACGTCAACCAAGGTAAGAATAGCCCACCTAGTTCTCCAAAGAGGAAGTGGAGTGAACGATGGTGCAAATTCTGCAAGTCCAGCACTCACAATACGAGTGAGTGTAAGAGTAAGCCCAAGGACTTTCACTTTGCTTGTCTTGCAGAGGTGAGGGATAGACCATGCAGGAAAGTGAAGTCGGTTGATGGGAATGGAGAACCTAGACGACCTCCAGTGGTTGAGAGAGTAGAAGTGAATGGGCAACAGGTGTTGTGCCTCTACGACACAGGATTGCAATTTTCAGCTGTAATTGCATCCCACCTGACAGGCCCAGAGCAACTCACCGGGGAGATGACGGAGATACAGCCAGCCAGTAGGAGTGCTGTAGCGTTACGTTGCCCGATTGCCAATGTGGAGATTCGGAGCAAGTACGTTACTGGACGCATTCAGGCGGCAGTAGTACCGGATCCTCTCTATCCCCTAATTCTTGGCCGGAAGTACGTGTTTCTGGGCGAACCAGAACACCCTAGCATCCATAAGTCTAGGCAGGTCAGAGATACAGAGGAAGAGGGTCTCGAAAAGGTAAGTCTCCGAAATACTCACCCGGATGGAATGAGTAATGCTCGGAGCAAGGATGCGACGGAGTGTCCTTGTTCAGAACGGTTGCCCAACAATGAAAACCCGTTAACTCAGGGTAAGTTCGAACTCTGATAACCAGGTCACCGTTAATTCAGACCGGATCAGAGAAAGGCAGAGGGAACGTAAGTTGGTTCCTGAGAGCTTCAGAGCTAATCTGCTGCGAACGGTACATGTCAGGTCCCCAACCGGACATCTGACTGTAGGGACAACCAGTAAATGTCTATCCCGGTACTATTGGTGGCCGGGAATGACAGGCGACGTGCGCAGGTATATTAGGTCTTGTCCGGAGTGCCGTAAATGCACACCTGAGAAACGGACGAAGACGAAGATATCCTTAGAGGTTGGAGACCGAGTTCTAGTACTCCTCCCAATCGAGGGGAACGAATTCGAAATCGGGTGGCAGGGCCCATTCCTAGTGGATAAAGTGGGGCTCCACAAGCACTATGGAGTGGTGATCCTGGGAAAGTCTTCTACTTTCCATTCCAGTCTCCTCATGCGCTATGAGGGGAAGCCCGATGATAAGTCCACCAGCCCAAGGGCGCAGAGATTCGCTGAAAGAACGGTTCGGGGTTCAGGTCAGGTAGCGGAAAGCCTGTCACACCATAGGCAGACCTATATGTATGTGCAGGTACCTTCTTCGGTTCAGCCCGGTGCTCGGGGGAACATGACCGGCCAAAGGAACACCCGCAGTGCTAGCTACACTGAGAACCGTGGTCGGAAGAGGTGGGTTGTGTCAGAACGGACACAGACCCCTGGTCCCTCAATCCGACCGACTGCAGTCCAGCTGGGTCCTCGAAAGGGGAAGCTGGAGTTGCAGAAGTCCAGTAAACTCTGGCAGGAACGATCGTTAAATCAGGTCGAGACGGGAGCTCTGGTCCGCAAGACACTGCGAGATGCCCGATCGCAGTAGCGGAGTAGGCGTTGATTACCCGTGATACTGAGTAGCTTGTCTCCCCACCTAATGTGGTAAAAGTATTCTATACAATATTGACGGGTTAGACTTCCTCACCCGCCATCCGGTCTCTAAGAAAGAAGAACGAACGACATAGACAGCTTCTGCGTAGAAGTGGAACGACGGGGTCGATCCTCTTAAAGTGGGGGCCTATGTGACGAAACGCGTTTATCTGTCTTGGGTCGTCAAGATCCCGCACTATTTTGGCGCGTCATCGGGGGACTTTCCCAGCTAAAAATAGACTGAGGGAAGCCGATGGAGGAATTGCTATCTAGAATCTTCTCGAAACACCGAAATTCGAGTAACCCGTGATGCTGGGTATCGCTCTAAATTCTCGTGCAGAGAGATCTAGAAACTCTAGGGGGGAATGACGGTTTCCCGAGAAAGTGTCTTTTCTCAAGAAGCACTCGCTTCTAGTGCGCATTGAGTTGGCACGAAGCGGGAAATTGGCTAAACCAGTCATTCACTTACTTTTGTTCGAAGAGAACAGACGCAGGCCTGATGTGAGCCATTTTTGTGTTGCGTCTCACCTCAACCATGATTCGGCTGACTGTTATGGAAAGGAAGCTGAGAAGCCCTTGAACAGTTCTGAAGCTGACTGGAAATCTGGTTTTTCACCATTCAGGTAGATATTTGTTTAAATCATTTAACTTTGTACGTGTGTTCCACACGCCATTGTTCTAACCTCATTACCTATGCGGATGTCCTTGCATACTAATTAGCAAACCGATCGATAACGCAGGTGACAGTTAATCGTGTGTTTGTTTACTGTGTGCTCGCGAATCAGCTGTTAGGAACGCCGTAATGTGATGTGGGCGATTTGGGTTCCAAATATATGTACCATATATTGCCAATCGTTGCATCTATTAGGTTGCTGTGTTAGAATAAAACATAGTTACTTGTGCCGGATGGAAACTTAGATTATGTCAGTCAGTTGCTGAAGCCAGAAGAACGGTTAGAAAACCAGGTAAGTTGGTAGGTGGAGATTCAGACAACATTTGTGCTTAGTTACTAAGTACAGGAAGAACTTAGTTCTGTGCCACCAGGAATGATGTAACTATTGTGTAATAACTTAATAGTGAATTCTTTGTGTGGAACACCGGATTTCTGTGGTAAGGTAAGTTTGCTTTGGTGATATATATGTATATATATATATGATGTGACATTGTGTATATATATTAGGTCATGGCATGTGATACTTCCTGGGGTAATTCCGAACGCCGAATAGCTCGACGCGAGATAACACTGCGTGCCGTCGCGATATAAATATGCGTTCTGAAATCTTGTCTGAGCTATCCTGTTTCTTTCATACTGGCGCTAGTGCGAGTGAATGCTAAGGTGCTGGAAGTATGGAAGGATGCAAGGAGGCTGTATGAGACTGGGGAAATATAGGATATGGGGGATGTGAAAGCAAGTTATGAAAGTATGGGTTGGTAGGCCAAACCAACGATGAAGTTCGGTCCAGACCAAGGCTAAACCACTTGGGAGGACAGAACTGGAACATTACCCTTGGAACATGTGGGGAACATGTATTCTCAAGAAGGCTTCTTGACTCTAAGACAGAGTCTGATAAGAAGAGTTTGCTATGGCGTGGGCAGGTGGTCCCACCAGCAAACAGGCTTGTGTACATAGTGGATGTGATCATGTCCTATTCCTATATCCCGAGGGATGGTATATTGATCAAGATTATGTTTCTTAATGAACATTGATGATGTTAGGAACGAGTCCAGGGACTCTTTACCTATTTGTTTAGTTCGATTAAATTAGAACAATAACAGCCTTGTATCACTACTGACGTTAGCGACGACTGGTAGATGATTAGGGATAGGTGAGACCTACGATCAGACTCGTCATTCTGATTTCTTGCTCTGTTTGACGGGCTGTTCTGTGAGGCCAGCTGACATTTGGGAACCCATGCTTTACTACTCTCCATATAGAGATAATGCTTTGGTTATATGCATAACTAAGTAGCATGACTGAGGGTTGAGTAGTTATTGGTAGGATGCATGTGGACTAATGTTTGGGCCAGTATACTCTCACCGGTCGCTCTTCCTTTTCAGGAGTTTGCCTGTTGAGGAACCAGTCAACTATAATTGTTGTTGGCAGGAAACCACTTCGTGTGACACAGCGAAGGGTTCAGTTCTTTACTTATCACGCCAGACTCAACCACACCAGGTACCCAATGTGATTCACCATGCGTGAAGTTTGCATCAAGAAATACAACTGCCCTGAAGGTGCACGTGTGGGAAGTGATGGTTTGTGATGTTTTTCGATAATAGAAGATACTCTGTTTCTGCCAGGAACATTTCAGCATTTTGAGTAATCATGCTCAACGAAAGGAAACACCGGACCGTATATTATGACGGTGGTTCTGCCTAAACGCAGAAGTAACTGATCTTCAGACACTTGAATGGTTCTTTGGACAGCTCTAGTGGCAGGTCTTGAGAAGAATGACACCAGCTATGGACTTGTGGCAAGTGTGACCCGGTGGAAGGGACTATGGATTATAGTCCAACCTGAATTGTTTCCGTGAAATAGATGTCTGATTCTATTAATGTACTGTCTCAGTATGAAGATTATAAACTGTGTTCGAGTAGGACTCAGTAACATTTCAGTAGCCATATCTGATTCTACAAGCAGTGTGACTGTAAGAGACCATTGAATTGGTCATTGACATTTTTCCATCCATGTTCCTGTGATGTGATGAAGGGACCATTGAATTGGTCATTGACAGATCCGTTCTGCAGTGGGACTGTGCTATGAGTGACAGACCATTCGATTGGTCAGTGACTATTTAAGTTCATCGAAGTAACGAATACTTGGAGTCAAGTCCAGGAGGATTGTCTCCCAACCGGTATTGTTCGAGAACTGTATTAACAGTGACTCCGTGGGAGTGATACAGATGCAGTTGGTCCAGTGAAGTGTGGTCCAGCAGTGACTCTATTGTTGTGGATCCACGCTCTGGAGACGGAGTGGTCTCCAAGGTTCTAGTCATCTCACTGGAAGGAAGCCGGGTGAGTGGCGGACCGACTGGACGGGACATCTGCATCCAATCTACTTCTCAACTCGATGAAGACACCTACATCTCTGATTCTGTCTCTACTCTATCTTCTATTTGTGTAAATAGATTATTCTATCAGGATGTTCATTTCAGTTCTATATTCTCAAGGGTAGAATAAACTTTATGTAAGTTGACTTGCTCTTTGTATAATGATTGAGTGTGGTCTCGGACGATGCCTAAGTGTTCATTGTTCCACAGGTGTAGGTAGTTAGTGGGGGTCTAGAATCTGGAGGGGCTTGTAGACGTAATTAACTAATATGAGAGCAACCACAGAGTAAAAATGTGTATCTGATTGTCCAACCCCTGGGGCTAGTATACACGGGAGTGCCAGAGACACCTCGGGTGTGGTTCACTCTCACTACCCAAGGTGAACTCGTCACACCAATTGAAGATGCTTATGAAGCCAGCAAATCGGCTCTCTCATTTCCACGCACACCAGGGTGACCTGGACAATAGATCTATACAAGTACTCAAAATGTTGGAGGATTCCACATGTGGCAGCCACTCATCCAGAATGAAATAGGTGACATGGTTCATTAACATGACAGACACTTTTTCAACAAAATGTGTATCCCTTACCAAACTTGTGAGTGTACAAACACTGGCCCAGGGATTGCCGGTTCAAAGAGAAGACCGCTACGAAGACTTCATCTGTGAAAGCTCGATTGCCTGGAAGTATTGCAGCCAGAAGAGATCCATCTTGTGAAATATTACAGCTGGCATCATTGTGCAGTTTGCAGTGATGTACAACGATATTTGCTTTTGCTGAAAACAAATCAAGATATTACAATGATTTGCTAATGCTAACCCAATGTTACACCCACTTTTTGTTCTAGGCTGTGCATTCAAAGACACTGTCCCAGTGTAACGATGAGTTCAAGTTACTTTTATAACGTAAAATATATAATGTAATACAGAGCATTCTACTCCAGACCTGTACTAAAGTACAACAAAGTTAGTTACATATCCTTTATAGGATGTCACAGTCAACCCCAGCATTATTTGGCTGTTTGTCATTTTTTGGTAAGTTTCTGAATGACTGGCATACATACCATTTTATACACACCAATGCAAGGCAGTCTGCTGCCAAACTGCCCACAGCTGTGTTTTGAACTGCCAACCACCAAGTTGCCACAACTATCATTGTAGGTACAAACTCCAATCATTGGGTTAGTAAGTCCCAAACAGGTGATGAAGTCACCTTATCATGTCACTCTATTCTTAGCAATTCTCTTTAGCTCTGGTTATGCAATAAGTCACTTTAATTAAATGTCATAAAGAGTGCTGAAATGTTAAAACTTTTCTTCTGTATAGCAGTGAATCCTGGAATGTGAATGAAAAAATTAGAAAAAGCTTGGAAGCCGATGGGGATGTGGTTTCTGAGACGAATGTGGCAAATACTGTCAGAGTAACTGACAATGAGTGTCTAGAAGAGGCTAATGAAAGTAGAACAGTGTATACAAGTATAAGAAAGAGAATATTCTTTGGTCATGTGATAAGAACAGGCATTGGAAAATATGACTGGGAAGATCAGCAGCAGAAGAGGTGGAGGCAAATTGTGAGAAATTAAACTGGATGGCCCAAGATGTAGCATGGAGGAATAGCATCAACAGAACTGATCTAGAACAAGGACATTTTACTGGATGGCCTAAGATGTGGCATGGAGGAATAGCATCAACAGAACTGATCTAGAACAAGGACATTTTACTGGATGGCCCAAGATGTGGCATGGAGGAATAGCGTCAACAGAACTGATCTAGAACAAGGACATTTTACTGGATGGCCCAAGATGTGGCATGGAGGAATAGCATCAACAGAACTGATCTAGAACAAGGACATTTTACTGGATGGCCCAAGATGTGGCAGGGAGGAATAGCATCAACAGAATTGATCTAGAACAAGGAAATTTTACTGGATGGCCCAAGATGTGGCATGGAGGAATAGAATTAATCCAGAACAAGGACCGATTTGCGTAGTTACATGATTGCCTATGCTATTTGACAGGGCACATGATAATGAAGATCTGCAAGTCTGAACTTCAATGATCATGCATGCCTGTATGATAGTCTTGGGCATCCTCTTGCTTCTATTCTCCTGCATTTTGCCCTACAGTAATTTCAATAGTTTACCATGTCCTCATACTGTTATCAATCAACGGCAGCCTACATTTTTTGTATTCTTTCCAGTCATTGTCTATCTCCTCCTATGGTTTTAAAAACTTGTTACATTAATTTTATGTCCAGTACACTTTTTACATCCAGCAATACCTATACGCATCTGGAAAGCTTCCAAGTTATTTTCACACTTGTAGGTTAGAGGTCATGTTTTGAAACCATAGTGCTATGGACAAAAGTAAGCAAAACTGCAATGAGGACATATTCAGCTATCAAGGGTTTATAATTTACCCCTTTTGGTGCCTATCTGTCAGGACATAATAGCTGTCTTGACACGGTGTGACCTCAAGTTGTCAGGAGGATAGTATTGCTTGTTACTGAACAGATTGAGTATTGGTATGAATGGACTGAGTTAATATTTATATTTTGACTCGTACACATCCTCCAATGTATGAATGACTCACAAACAACATCTAAGAACTCCAAGTACAACAGAAGATCGGTTCATTCAAATTCACTATTTCTCTTCTCGTAACTCACTACACGTTGACAACTTCAACATAATCACTTTGTGCTATCTTACTCTCATATAAATATAAAACTATAACTAAACTATATACAGATGGCACATCCGTGGCAATATAAATGTTGTCATTGCCCCACAATGAATCTAGGCTGGTTGAGCCTCTACCAAGGTTTCAGTTCCAGTGTTGTGTTTAAGAGAAACCTTTCTCTCCTGGATGCGGTCGAAAGCAGGCTTCTCGCGTGAGTTGATCAGCACCTTCAACCTTGATGAAAATGTGAGCTTTTGTCACACTCTTGATCATAACACTGTCATATTGGCCAAACTAAGACATAGCATGATTTGCAGTTTTTCTCTAATTCTTCTGCCTTTTTTATCCCATTTAGCCTAGGACATTAATTAAATCATGTTCAATGTGTTGATTAATTAAATCATGTTCAATGTGTTGCTATCTCCTGCAGTTGCTTCTATGTCCTTCCCACACTATTCATCTCTTCCTTCTATGTCCTTCCCACACTATTCATCTCTTCCTTCAATGTCCATCCCACACTATTCATCTCTTCCTTCTATGTCCATCCCACACTATTCATCTCTTCCTTCTATGTCCTTCCCACACTATTCATCTCTTCCTTCTATGTCCTTCCCACACTATTCATCTCTTCCTTCAATGTCCATCCCACACTATCCATCTCTTCCTTCTATGTCCATCCCACACTATCCATCTCTTCCTTCTATGTCCATCCCACACTATCCATCTCTTCCATCTATGTCCATCCCACACTATCCATCTCTTCCTTCTATGTCCATCCCACACTATTCATCTCTTCCTTCTATGTCCATCCCACACTATCCATCTCTTCCTTCTATGTCCATCCCACACTATCCATCTCTTCCTTCTATGTTCATCCCACACTATTCATCTCTTCCTTCTATGTCCATCCCACACTATCCATCTCTTCCTTCTATTTCCATCCCACACTATTCATCTCTTCCTTCTATGTCCATCCCACACTATTCATCTCTTCCTTCTATATCCACCCCACACTATTCATCTCTATCTCTGATTCTCTTCCTGTGTGTTGTGAGGTCTCCCTCTATTTCCCTTGCTCTGTGCATCCCAGGAGGAGGATTTTCTTACTATCAACAGGTTTTCTCACATTTGCTGGAATTTGTCTAGTTCTCTTGCTAAGCTCCACATTAGTGGATTTGTATTTTAACACATATAAACTACATCAGTAATAAAATCAGTAATTGCACAGAACTTAACATGACATCTTACCATCCGAGATATCAGGAACATCATATTTTGAGATGTCCCACTGCTGAATTCTGTGACTCTGTCCTCCAAAGATGGCATTTCCTTCTATTTGGTTATCTAGATGTGAGGAACAGTTGTCATTACCAACTAACAATTCCACATTGGTATTCAATAATTACTAATAATGTAGAGGTTATACAGACAATTGGAGCAGCATGGCAGTAGTAGAAAAGAATTATTACAAAAACAGGGATTCAGAAAAACATAGCTACGTGAGATCAAGGCTGTATAATTAGGCTACTTCAGCCATATAAAGATTGCAAAACAATGTTTTCCCGTAGTGAATCTGAATAACGAAGACACAAACAATAGATTGCATGATTTATTGCATGGTATGTTTCACTGTATCTCGTCAGGTACATACTGCAGAAATCACACAACATAAACTAAAGTGATTAGATAATTCCTTCAAGCTGAAATATACACATATTCAGACAGTAATTACAATTGTCTACTACGGTAATTTTAAACTGACTATCATGCCTCTCTGTTTGCACAAGACTGGCTTCTGCTGATTAATGGTGATGGCTTCAGTGGCCTTTAAAAAGCGACCATTTTTTGTGTTAAACAACACTATCTATTTGTGTCTTAAACTTTGTACTCTTGTTTAACAGTCATGCAGCAAACTAAATTTGTTCCTTCTTCAGCTAGGCGCTGTTGTATTTGCAGTGACAGGTTCAAATCCTGGTGTGGTCACTTCAATGTTTATGTTGCCTAGTGTGTTCTCTAATCTCCACTTCTTGAACTACCTATATGAGTGCCAATCATTACTTGTAGATTATTTTCTCATGTTGCTCCTTGATAAAAGATGTGGTAGACAGAATGGTGGAGAAAGATCATATTTATCTATGGACACCAATAAAAAAAAATTGGACTGCAGGTAAAATGTGAAGTTATACATTTTCAAGGATTTTAGAAACTGATAGAAACTGAATGTTGTCAACAATGAATAAGGGGCGTTCATTTGAAATCCGTTTGTGCCGCACCACGCATAATTGTGTACGTTGAACATGATCATGTCATAGTCATGTGATAAGTACTGACCAATGAATAAAAAAGCAAGTGATTATTGTCCCATGATGCATAGGTTCTGTTTCTGACCATTGAGAAAATGGGTTGATCCAAAATTTGTCCAAAGAAGCTCAAGGAGCGGTAATTCAGGGTTGACAATGGCTCTGGCAACCGCACACCATGAGGAAATTCAATCTAGTTCGAATATATATATATATATATATTCAATCAATCATGTGCCATGCCGGAAAGCATGGACGGTCATGACTCACCATCGTCGTGGATCAGCTCAGTGTTCCTGTCTCGTCCATGCCATGTGGCCAAGCCAGGTATTTTCCTCTTGGTCTGTTTCCTTCAATCTTGCCAGTTGTCACTAAGTTCTCCAATCCATTTCTTCTCATAACATGTCCAAAAAATTTTGACTGTCTACGTCTAATTTCTCTAATCAATTTACGATTGTCATTTGTCTCCTGTAGTACTTGGTCATTGGTTTTTCTGTCTGTCCATAGTATTCTTTGCATATATATATATATATTACATATTTGCGATATATATATTAGAATAGATATAATACTGTTATATACATGTTGGTCCAAGGACCCCACATACTTGATACTGTTGTTCTATACAAGTTGGTCCAAGGACCCCACATACTTGATACTGTTGTTCTATACAAGTTGGCCCAAGGACCCCACATACTTGATACTGTTCTATACAAGTTGGCCCAAGGACCCCACATACTTGATACTGTTCTATACAAGTTGGTCCAAGGACCCCACATACATGGTACTGTTTCTGTTCTATACATTTTGGTCTAAGGACCCCACATACATGATACTGTTTCTGTTCTATACATGTTGGTCCAAGGACCCCCACATACTTGATACTGTTTCTGTTCTATACATGATTGATTGATTGACTGATTTAGGAACCGACATCACAGCATTCGGGGCATTCCCATAAGCAGCTCCGTCCCCATCCTCAGAAGCCAGCGAAGAGTTCCAACCCCAATAGTACCAGTAGCAATCTGATTATATGTGCGTCTCGCCTTTCCTCTAAGCGTCGAGCATCGGCCAGATCCCTTCGCCACTCCACGCTGTCGCATTCTTGCCAGACCATGGTGATCCATTTGCTCCTCTGAGGTGTACACGTGCTCCCACAAGGCCGCAATCACGTCTGCCTTATCATGCATCAATACTCCACCAAGTTTTGCAGAGCCAACCAATCTGTTCTATACATGTTGGTCCAATGACTCCACATACACGATACTCTGATGTTCTATACAGGTTGGCCCAAGGATTCAACATAATACTTTGTACTTTTGTTCTATGCATATTGCTCCAAGGATGCAAACATACTTGACAGTCTGTTAAAAGTTAGTTGCATATCCTTTACAGAACTTTGCAATCAACCCCAACATTTTTTGGCTGTTTGTGATTCCTGGGCAAGTTTACGTTTAGTAGTTTGCCATTGCCTTCTGAATGACCGGCACTCATACCTTTTCATAAAAAACCAACGTAAGTCTGTACTTCTGTTTTATACATGTTGGCCCAAGGTTCCCACACAATACTCCAAACGTATATTCTATACATCTTGATTCAAAGATCCTATATAGTTGATATTCTGTTGTTCTGTGTTGATCCAAGGTTCCCAATTACATATTCTGTACTTCTCTAAACATGTTGATCCAAGGATCCCACATACATGATATTTTGTACTTCTCTACATACACATGTTGGCCCTAGTATCACACATACCTGATACTCTTTACTTGCGCTCTATACATGTTGGTCCAAGGATCCTACATAGTGACTACAAAGCCATATAAACAAGATAGATAAGGAAATATAACAAGCATTCCATTCTATCCAACAAAAACAAACCTGTATAAGCATTCGACCCCCTTTCTAGATGACCAGCGTTACTGTCAGTTAATAGCATCCACTCGCTACCATTTGAATATTGATACACCGGCTGTCGATTGTGAAATGGAGATTCTATCTCTGCTACGACTGCACGTTCATCACTTTCATCACTTGCATCATCTCCACCTTGTGGGGGAATAGCTCTTTCTGAGCTTTCCTGACTGCAATGACACAAACACAATCAAATTCTCATTTTGTAAAGTAACATATTTTAAATGACAAATCAAATTATTCTAGCTAAGACCTGGTCTGGCATACATTGAAAGTGTTGAGGGGTCAAGGCCAAATTCACCAACCTTTTCCCAGGATTTTTCTGGAGTTCTGAAGGTAACTTTTGACTTTTTTCAAGTCTGTGTCAGCCATATGTACACACACACACACACACACATTTTAATTTGTGTGTATATTGTTAACACAAACAACTATTTAAAAGACATTCAATTTTTCATGCAAAAACAACAATAATGTTCAAAACCTACCACATTCTGCAGACAGCTGCGTAGCTGTAGTAATTAAGAGGCAGCAGTAGTTTAACGGTACAGTAGTGATTAGTAGTTACCAGTAGTAATTATAATTAGCAGTAGCAATAATGACCAACCAGATGTAGTTATACTAGTAGCAATGGTGGTAATAACTACAATTAATAGCAATATTAGCTCTAAGTAAGAATAGTAGTAATTACAAATAGTCGTAGTAGCCCCATGACCATGCAGATTGCCTTTTATACATTTAAGTATGCGTAGATAGCAGGGCAATAGTTCAGTATGATGTTGAATTATGCCTAGTTTCTCTCCACTATAAGCAAATCATGTTATTAATTCTGCATGCTAATTTTTTACAGGCAAAGTCTTGAAGTCTCAAGTTATGGCAGTCATGTTTCTTTAACCAAACATTAGGAAAGAGGTGTCTCATAATTATGTGGCTGGACTTTCTTCGCTTCATGTTGCATATCCCTAACAGGACGTTGCAGTCAACACCAGTATTTTTCAGCTGCTGTTGATGTATTTGGCAAGATTACACTCAGTAGTTTGCCACTGCTTTCTGAGCGACCGGCTCACATACCCCCCACATAAGTTACCAGTGCGGTGCGAACCACAGCCGATTCTCACGCAGCTGCGTTACTCACGAGAATATACAGGATTACGGAGAAAGACGTTAACCTCTACACCAGGGAGACTGGCGTCCCTCATCTACATGAGAGTATAAGTGTCAAAAGTGAGTCTCATAATTATGTGGATGGGCTTTCTTCATTTCAGTCCCTCATCTATCAGAGTCTCATCTCATCTCATCTCATCTCATCATGTTCCTCTTGTACCTTGCGGTGTCGAGGTGAAGTATAAACTTCGTGAGAGTGCCCGGTTATGGGCTTCGTATATCGACATTCCCATGGATTCTGTTATTCCTTCCGTCCAACGTTTACGTGGTCGGCCTCTTCCTCTGTTTCCATCTGGTCTGTACATCATTGCTTGTTGTGGCATGCTGTTGACTGGTAACCTACTTGCATGGCCAAACCATTTGACTTGCTGCTTTCTAATAAAATCTAGAGCAGCTTTAACCCCCACTTTAGTCCTGATTTCTTCATTTCTGATCTTATCTCTTCTTGATACGTTGAGTATTCTTCTCAGGAACCTCATTTCTGTTGTTGTGATTTTTCTTTTCTCTTTTTCTGTCATTGTCCAGGTTTGGCATTGGTAGCACAGAGTTGGTAGGAAGATTGTGATGTTAAGTGCTTTCTTAGTAGTTATTGATACATGTTTGTTCTTTAGTATTGGTGCCATTTGTCCAATGAGTTGATTTGCCTTATTGCACCTATTTTCGATATCGTCTTCTGATCTGCCATTTGATGATATTATACTTCCTAGGTACTTGAAGCTCTTTACTTGTTTCAAGGGATGTTCGTTTAGGTGAATTGTTGCTGTTTGTTCTTCTTTAGTTATAGTCATTACCTCTGTTTTGCTTGTGCTAATTTTCATGTTATGTTCCCTACACATTTCGTTTAGACTATTCATGTGGTCTTGTAATTCAACTTCTGATTTTGCTATTAGTGCTTGGTCGTCCGCTAACAGCAGTCCGTTTATACTTCTTAGTTTTTCTACGAGCAGTATGAAGATCCCCTGCCGGCTTGCTATCAGAGTATAAGTGTCAAAGTGAGTCTCATAATTATGTGGACGAGCTTTCTGGTTTCAGTTCCTCATCTATCTGAGAGTATAAGTGTCAAAGTGAGTCTCATAATTATGTGGATGGGCTTTCTGGTTTCAGTCCCTCATCTATCTGAGAGTATAAATGTCAAAGTGAAGTGAGTCTCATAATTATGTGGATGGACTTTCTGGTTTCAGTCCCTCATCTATCTGGGAGTATAAATGTCAAAGTGAAGTGAGTCTCATAATTATGTGGATGGGCTTTCTGGTTTCAGTCCCTCATCTATCTGAGAGTATAAATGTCAAAGTGAAGTGAGTCTCATAATTATGTGGATGGACTTTCTGGTTTCAGTCCCTCATCTATCTGGGAGTATAAATGTCAAAGTGAAGTGAGTCTCATAATTATGTGGATGGACTTTCTGGTTTCAGTCCCTCATCTATCTGGGAGTATAAGTGTCAAAGTGAGTCTCATAATTATGTGGATGGGCTTTCTGGTTTCAGTCCCTCATCTATCTGAGAGTATAAATGTCAAAGTGAAGTGAGTCTCATAATTATGTGGATGGACTTTCTGGTTTCAGTCCCTCATCTATCTGGGAGTATAAATGTCAAAGTGAAGTGAGTCTCATAATTATGTGGATGGGCTTTCTGGTTTCAGTCCCTCATCTATCTGTGAGTATAAGTGTCAAAGTGAGTCTCATAATTATGTGGATGGGCTTTCTGGTTTCAGTCCCTCATCTATCTGAGAGTATAAATGTCAAAGTGAAGTGAGTCTCATAATTATGTGGATGGGCTTTCTGGTTTCAGTCCCTCATCTATCTGAGAGTATAAATGTCAAAGTGAAGTGAGTCTCATAATTATGTGGATGGGCTTTCTGGTTTCAGTCCCTCATCTATCTGTGAGTATAAGTGTCAAAGTGAATCTCATAATTATATGGATGGGATTTCTGGTTTCAGTCCGTCATCTACCTAGGAATATAAGTGTCATACAGTGGGTCTCCTTGATAATTATATGACTGGGTTTCCTTGTGTTAGTTCATCATCTTTCTGGGTGTATAAATGTCATAAAATGGATCTCCTTAATAATTATGTGGCTGGATTTCAGTATTTTAATTTGTAATCAATTATGATATAAGTGTCATAAAGTAGGTCTCCCATATAATTATATCACTAGGTCTCCTTGTTTTATTTCTCATCTGGGGTGCAAATGTCATAAAGTGGGTCTCTCATATAATTATATGACTGGGTTTCCTTGTTTTATTCCTCATCTATCTGGGAGTGTTGGAACTCTTCGCCGGCTGCTGAGGATGGGGATGGAGCGCTTATGGGAATGCCCCGAATGCTGTGATGTCGGTTCCTAAATCAATCAATCAATCTATCTGGGGGTGTAAATGTCATAAAGTGGGTCTCATGGGTTTCCTTGTTTTATTCCTCATCTATCTGGGGGTGTACATGTCATAAAGTGGGTCTCCCATATAATCATATGACTGGGTGTCCTTGTTTTATTCCTCATCTATCTGGGGGTGTAGATGTCATAAAGTGGGTCTCCCATATAATTATATGACTGTTTCCTTGTTTTATTCCTCATCTATCTGGGGGTGTACATGTCATAAAGTGGGTCTCCCATATAATTATATGACTGGGTGTCCTTGTTTTATTCCTCATCTAGCTGGGTGTGTACATGTCATAAAGTGGGTCTCTCATATAATTATATGACTGTTTCCTTGTTTTATTCCTCATCTATCTGGGTGTGTACATGTCATAAAGTGGGTCTCCATATAATTATATGACTGGGTTTCCTTATTTTAATTTATTATCTACTAGGAGCTTAAGTCTCATAAAGTGGGTATCACAGATATTTATGTGGCTGGGTATCATTGTTTCAATCTTTACCATCCACTTGCAGTGTAAAAAAGGACCCAATGAATATCAAGAAAATGGAAACATCAAAGAAAAAGATAGTGCCAAAATAAAATATATAAATAGATGGGAAGATGCTTAACTAAATTATTAAATTTAATTTCTGGGGGAAACCATAACATCTCATGGAAAACAGGTGACAGAAACTAAAAGCAGAAGCAAGGCCAAGCAAAAGCTGCATTTCAGAAATGAAAAGTATTTTTAGTAATTAGTCACTATTATTTAAGGTCAGAAAAAGAGTACTGTAACTAGTTATATAGAACCTGTTCTACTTTTGGCGGTGAATTATGGAGCATGAAGAAACAAATTAAGCACTTGGAAGCAAAAGAGATGTGGTTTCTAATACAATGTTTGTGAATACCCTGGACTGTCAAAGTAACTAACAACTGCCTGGAAAAAAACTAATGATAAAAAAATTACATACAAAAAAGAAGGCGACAATTAGCATTTGTTGGTCATATAATGAGAAGAGAGGCATTGAAAACTGAATGGAAAGATCAAGAAGTAGAAAAGAGGCAGAGACAGAAAGTGGAATTATGCTGGATGGGACGTTGGTATTGTGAGCAAGTTCTCAAATCGCTATGCCAATGCAACAGAATGACAAACATCAATACAATTATTTTATCTAACTTTTCCAAATTTTACATAACTATAGCTAGCATGCAAAAGAAATTGAGCTAAACTCTTACCCTGAGTTCCGATTTTGTGATTGATCGTTAACAAGCCGTTGTAAGTCCTCGAGAGTGGCTATATATAAGAGGAAAATGTTAGCTCTTTCTCAACATACATAATTCATTTCTCAAAAATAAAATTTACATGCCATTAAGAAATATTGAGGATATGTTATATACATGGTTTCAATGACAATGTGCCCTAAAAGGGAGATTATCAGAATAACACCGTGTGATTTTGGTAACTGAATGCTACACTAGAACACTAGATGGGAGATGATCAGTACAGCACCAGTCTTGACACAATTATTCATTTGTAGAGGAGATGATCAGTACAGCACTAGACAGTCTTGACTCAATGGTACATTTGTAGGGGAGATGTACAGTACCACAGGTCTTGATGACTCAATGGTACACTTGTAGGGGAGATGATCAGTACAGCACTAGACAGTCTTGACTCAATGGTACACTTGTAGGGGAGATGTAAAGCACCATAGGTCTAGATGACTCAATGGTTCACTTATAGGGAAGATGATCAGTACAGCACCACAGGTCTAGATGACTCAATGGTTTACTTGCAGAGATAAGGTCAGTATAACAGTTACATGGTTTTAGTGATTGATCTTAGAAATTAGACATATAGTATAGTGTCACATGATTTCAGTAATAAAGAGGTACTAAAGAATACATGGCCGGCATAAATGAGAAGATTTTGTTGACTGAACAATACATAAAGGGGAAATTATCAATACACTATCACAGGATTTCACTGACAAAGATATACTAGATGGGAGATGATCAGTATAACACATGATGTTGGTGTCTTAATAGTACACTAGTGGGGAAATGATCAGTATAACATCACATGATTTTGGTGTCTTAATTGAACACTAGTGGGGAAATGGTCAGTATGAAACATGGTTTTGGTGTCTTAATTGTATATTAGTGGGGAAATGATCAGTATAACACATGGTTTTGGTGTCTTGTACACTAGTGGGGAAATGGTCAGTATAACACACGGTTTTTGTGTCTTAATGGTTCACTAGTGGGGAAATGGTCAGTATAACACACGGTTGTTGTGTCTTAATGGTCCACTAGTGGGGAAATGGTCAGTATAACACACGGTTTTTGTGTCTTAATGGTACACTAGTGGGGAAATGGTCAGTATAACACCACATTATTTCATTAACAGACCAGTACATTAGACCAAATCAGTGTAACAGTCATGTGGGTTTAGTGACTAAACTAGAGAATAAACACTAAATGTCACATAATTTGGTGACTGAAAAATATACTGGAGGAGAGATGATCAGTTTATGTCATGATGGTAGACAAGACGAATGGTACACTAGATGAAAGCAATCAGTATAACACAACATGACTTTGGTAATACAAAGGTCCCTAAGGATATCTAATTAACGTAAAGCGAAAAGACTGAGGGGATACAAAGTGCCATAATGGATATATAAAGTAGGTGAAGGACCCTTTCACACACCTTAAAGCCCATCGGCATACATGTGGACCCATATTTGTATAGACCAATTAGCACTCGGTGGATGATGTGTGGTACAATACTGGCTGCCTTTACTTCCCAAGACATTCGTGGTACCCATCTTAGGCTGGGTCAACCTGGGGGGGCCCTGGTCAATCTGTGAACATCTCAATCCAGCTAGCTTCAGATCGAACCCATGACCACCAAGTCAGTAGGTGAGTGTCTAGCTACTGCCCAACCACAGCTCCAACCAAAGATGTGTTCAATATTTGTCAGCTTTTGGTAACTTAGTAAACAAAATGAGGAATTGATTGATTGATTGATTGATTTAGGAACCGACATCACAGCATTCGGGACATTCCCATAAGCGCTCCGTCCCCATCCTCAGCAGCCAGCGAAGAGTTCCAACACTAATAGTTCCAGCAGCAATCTGATTATATGTCCGTCTCGCCTTTCCTCTGAGCGTCGAGCATCGGCCAGATCCCCTCGTCACACCTCGCTGTCACATTCTTACCAGACCATGGTGATGAGGAATTCACCTAATCACCTAACTCTACAATTAAAGTAAGTAATATTTTGAGGCTAGTGCAGAAATTCAGATATTTAGACAACATCAGATGAAAGATGCATTACAGGGATGATCAGAAAAGGACAAGCAAATATTGCATTCTATCAAAAGAGCATTTTACACAATGCATCCTTGAAATGGGAAATTAGAAAAAGAATTCTTACATGTTACACAGAACCAGTTCTAACAAATGGCTGGAAATCCTGAAAAATTAGTAAATGAAAAGGTCCCTGGAAGCTTTGGAGATGTGGTTGTATAGCAGAAAGCTGAAAATTCCTTGGACAACCAAAATGAGTAATCTGGACAATCTTGAAGGAGGATAAGTCATTTAGAAATGGTGTTTTTTTTTTTTATTTATTGGCGCTCACTCTGAACTCAAGCGTAGTCCACACAAATTACTTCTAGTAGTGCTGGACTGAATTTTGCGTGAGGATAAGCTTTCCCTATTACCAGTGTCCCTCGCCATCAGGAGACTTCAGAAGTACTTGTAATTAATGTCCCTAAGTCAAGGATAAGAAGTCAACATTTTAGTCCAACTGGCCGGTGTAAGGGTTGAACCCTCTACCTCAGCATCAGCACACCGGATGTTTAAGAACGAGTACTCTTATCCATTCAGCCATGCTGACCTCCATTTAGAAATGTTTGTTGTTAGAAACATTTTTGCAACCAACTATTTCACATGTTTTGACATTTTGAATCCTAGGTTTCCACAAGCTCTACTCAATCGGGTGCTCTGGTACAGTAGTAGCTAGACATTCAACGGCCGGCAGTGACCATGGGTCAATGGTTTAAATATTGACCTCAGCTTCCAGGTCAACCCAGCCTAAAATAGGTACCAGGCAATGTCTTGGGGTTACACTGACCATACCATCCGCCATGTGCTGACTGGCCTGTAAACATGTGGCTCTAGTAGGTCTTTGTTTAACTGTATTCATTTGCATGCTTCCAATTTCAGAAATATGTCACTTCACTTATGGCAAAGGGCAGAATATCCTATAGGGATGACATCCATCCTGGATATAATATGCTAGATGAATATCCAGTCATGGGCAATTTCACAAAATAAAGAAATGAGGAGGAAGACAAACTCTCCCTTGATTGTGGTGAGGTAGGTAGTTCAGATGCCTGTCTTTTTGGATACAAGTAAAAAGTAGGAGTGTGTCAGAGATTTCCCTGGCAGTGGGACATCATGAAGATTAGGCTAGGCCATAGTTAGTAGCTGCTTATATTTTATTTGCTAACTCGTCACTCCTGATTTACCTAATATAGATTTCATATTCTTGTTGCACATGGAAAGAAATAGCTAGTAAGAGAACGCAATCTTGTCGTCTTACTACTGATGAGATAGAAGCAGTTAACTTAAATTTGCACTACATGTCACGGTAGTTGAATTTTACATTAGAAACATTACTGGGCCAAATAAACTGATTGTTAATAATGTTATGACCCCAAAGCAGTACAGTTTCTCCTTATTGCACCTGTTTTTATCACAATAATCTCAAGTTAATTACTAACTCTTGCAATACCAAGACCTTCTTTGTGTTTAAATTCACGTTATACTGAGTTGCCGAACTCTTTATAAAATATACTGCAGTCAACACCACCATTTTTCAGCTGTTGTCTTGGTAAGTTTTACGTTCAGTAGTTTGCCATTGCTTTCTGAACGACCGGCTCACAATACCCCCGTAAGTAACCAACAAAACGCGATCTGCTGCCGAATCTTGCACAACTGTGTTTCTTACGAGAGTATACGGGATTACGAACAATGTCCTTAACCCCTACGCCAGGGAGAACGGCATAAAATAATTTAGGGATTGATAATTATTAATTTCATACCAATAGACATAGACAAGAAATACAAATTTCATGCAGCTTCACCGAGTTGCAATACAGAGTATACATTATGTGGGCGCTGCCCATCTAAAATCATGGGAAATTTAAGTGCCTGACAATTTCACAATGTGCAAAGTTTAGTCATCATTAGACATCAGTTTCTTAGCCAGACTAGTTTTGTTTGTAGAATGCTCCAAAGGTGAGGTCCTTATCAGTATTCTACCCAACCATGGCACACCAATCCTCCATATACTGCCATTCTCAAAAATGGGCTGGTTTTCTGTAGTTGGACAGAGATTGTTGGACTAGATTAGCAATAAATGATAACATCTGTAGTAGGTTCCCCTTTAAATTTGAAAGAGCCAGGCATTCTATAAGAAGGTGGTTGGGTGTTTAATAAAGGAAACAGCAATGTCTGTACAAAGCTGCAGCTTCTTCATCCTCTACATCTTAAGAGCAAATTCTAAGACATAATATCTCTACACAATAGCCCACCTCCACTGGGAGCTCTCAGAAATACAGGACTGGGAAGCACGGGAAAAACAAGAGGAAGCACCGAAGCTGTTGAAGATCCGGAACCATCAGATGCATCCCTGAATGACCTGAAAGCAGAGAAATTTTATACATATAGTTAAACAATTTTACTTTCTCACTTTTTACAAATGATTGGGCCATACAATTCACAGTTTAGCAACCAATTAGCTTATGTTCTTTGAATAATGAAAAGGACAGATTATACAATCAATTGCCATTCATATGTTGCTGTATCTCATCAGGTGCATACTGCAGAGCCAGAAAAATATCATGCCTGCTAGACAGGCCAGGTGTTTTCCCACCTACCCTGGGAGGATACCGGCCAGACAGAGAAACCTGGACCTTGCAACTCCGATCGCAGTGATGTATGGTAGCTAAGATGTTCGTTTAAAAACAAAACAGATAGTCTCAAAAAATGCAAAATTTGACCAGGACGCATCAAAATCCACTCAGTGAGCACTCTTTTGTGAGAATTTTAGTCCAAAGGTCACGACACTCAAATTTAAATAACTCCGCTTAGAATCGAGGTACACACATCATTGAGGCACTGTTAGATTTGGTTTTTCAAGGCCTATCTATCTGTGGTGATCTCATTAGTAAATGATCATTTGAAAATCATGATCAGAAACCGTACGCCTTAAGTGACAGCTCCGGTTCACTTTAGGAAAAGACTGAATAATGTCATCCTACCATAAATGTTTATATGGTAAATTACAGTTCTGTATACAGCGGTTTTCTCGCTGGAAAGCACTCTCCAACTACGTTTTATCCATGTGTCAGTAATAGCAATGCAATTTTACGACGTCCAAGAAAGATATTCCCAACACAAGTACAACGTCAAGGGAAAGCTACCACAATCTCGGGCAGTCAATGTTAATTATACATCTTGCCTAAAGGCCACGTGATCTACAATATTACTGCAAACAATTAAAACTGGATCACTACAGCCTTCGGGATAGAATGATAGATACTAAGGCCATGACAGGTATACTGTTTAACTGACTACGCCTAGTGTTGAAACTGACACCATAAGAGTTGTCAGCAGTGTGATGTGACTGGCCCATGGTCAATGGTTTCTTTCACTGCGTCAGTCATTCTGTTGTGTACATTTAATCGCTTGTTCCCCTGACGTGTGTTTCGGAATCAGTTGTTAACGGCTGGGTGAAAGATGACGTGGGCTATACAGGATGATCGTCTCAATGTTTGTTTATGGCCAGCCACATGTATTACTGTAATATTACTTGGGCTAGTTGGTGATTCAGGTCAACTGGGTGTGTAGGTGGGGAGAAGGAAGGAGAATGGAGTGATTATAAGCAAACATTTGCTAATAATGTAGGGGCATTATTCGCAAATGGCTGGTGAAGTGACATATTCGCAAACGGCTCGTCACGTGACCTATTCGCAAACGGCCGGTCACATTGCCTACGTTTGACTACATTATTAATGTTTGTGGAAATATAATTGTGTCCCCGGTAGTGTAGTGGTTAGTATCTCCGCCTCTCATGCAGGAGGCTAGGGTTAGACTCCACACCGGAAATTATTATTTTTTTTTTATTTAATTGAGTTCAAATACCCTTATCTTCTTTTTCTTCAGCGTACCGAGCCATTGAGGTTCTTTGCTGCAGATACAATCCGCCTCCATTCGTCTCTCTGGTTGACCTTCTCTTGCCAGTCGTTGATCCCAAGTGCTTGTAGGTCTGTATATATATTATCTCTCCACCGTCTTCTTGGTCTACCTCGGGTCATTTATTTCTTGAGTGTAAGCGAGTTTTGTTTCCCTATTATCTTCCATTCTTTCTATATGCCCCAGTCATTGTATTCTATTAGCCTTCATGATACCAGTGATTAGCGGGGACTTAAACAGATCATAAATGTCTTTGTTACTTCTTCTTTTCCACTCTCCACTTTGTGTATCCCTAATGGGTCCAAAGATGCGTCTGAAAACTTTGTTCTCAAAGGTTTGTAACAAGGCTTCGTCTCCTTTCGTTGTACTCCAGGTTTCAGAGCCATACAGCACAACTGGTCTGATCATTGTTTTGTATAATGTGATTTTGGTGTTACGAGATAGCGCATTTGATTTTAGTAGATGTAGTGCATAGTATATCTTATTTCCAGAATTGATTCTAGTTTGTATTTCTTCCCTTATGATGTTGGAGCAGTTGACGATTGTAACCAGGTATTTGTATGTTTCCGTTCTTTTAATGGTCATATTATCTATTTGTATGTGGCCAGAGTTTTTAGCCATTCCTTCTCTTGAAATTACCATATATTCTGTCTTATCTTGGTTGATAACCAGCCCCATGTGTTGGGCTTTTTCCTTTACGTGAGTCAATATTTCCAATGTCTTTTGTTCATTTTGCCCTATAATATCTATATCATCTGCATAACCAAGCAGCTTGGAAGTTTCTCCAATATCACAGTCCTCCTTTACCTTCCTTACAACTTTCTCTAGAGCCAGATTGAAGAGTAGCGGCGATAGTGTATCACCCTGTTTCAAGCCAGATGTTATTTGGAAATGGTCTGATTTCCTGCCTTTATATGTTACTATATTATAAGTATCCTCCATGCATAGTCTGGTCATGTAGATTAACTTCCTTGGTATTAAAAATACCCTTATCAGGGAGTTCAAATGCCCTTGTCGATGGACACCCAAAAAATTGCAAATCCCGTCATTATTATATTCCTCTCCCACCTTCCTCTCTCAGTTGTATGGACACAGACGCCTCCTACGTCAAGCATGGTAGATTACAGTGTAACTATTTATAGGTGCCAGTAACACACAGCCGGTCTCCCTGGCGAAGGTGTTAAGGACTTTGATCCTAATCCTGTATACTCACGTAAAAAACACAGCTGCGGGAGTTTTGGTAGCGGATCGCGTCGAGCTGGTTACTTACGGAGGTATGTGAGCCGGTTGTTCAGAAAGCAATGGCAAACTACTGAAAGTAAGTAAAACTTGTCCTGTAATGATATACGAAAAAAAAGGTAACACACGGACGAGTCAAACAGCAAGAGTAACCAACAGTTAGGATTAACTATGGTCAAGTGATATGTAAATTTAACCATGTGTGAACTTTATCACCTTTGAACCCTCGCTTTGGAATTCATAAAAACAAATGTTGACTAGAACTTCAGTTGCAAAGTGGAGGTCTATCGACTTGGTTCACTTGAGATAGGATAGTGTCATCTACAGGCTTACTTTCATCTCGTGCGTACGCAAATTCACCGTTAAGCAGCAAGTACCGTATCTGGGCATTCATTAAGATATGATCATTAGTTTTATGGAATAAACTAGTATGTATGTAGTTGAAGTTCAAAAAGAAAGTGGGGTTTGAATGAAAAGAAGGGAGAATAATAGTTTTCTTAAGCCAATCAACGGCGGTAGTAAACGTCGTGTGACCAGCCGTTTGCGAATAATGTCCGTACATTAATAGCAAATGTTTGCTTATAAAGTCTCCCTTTTTGTAAACAATTGGCACTCAATGGGTGATGTGGTAAATAGAGCACACTTCGTCTTTACTTTCCAGAACATTTCATGGTGCTTAGTTTTGGCTGAGTCAACCCGGGAGCAATAGTGGGGATTCAATTACGTGATCTACGGGCTAACCATTTGCTTTCGCCTGTGCACTTGGTAAGCGAAATTTAAGGGGAAACAAATACCTCTTTTTTACAGGAACATGATCATTTTATTGTTTGCAAGGGACATAACTCATCAACGTTTTTCTAAAGAAGCAATTAGTTACATTAATTGTTACATGTTTAAAATAATGACGCCACTGTTAACACACAAATTTAACATCCAAAAGTTTGAAATACTTTGACTGCTAAAAGTGAATAAAATGTACTTGTTAATGTAATATATACAATGTTTCAACACTGCAAGCTCCATGCACGATGTTAACGACTGTCTCCCAATGGACACTCTGACATTGTAACCCTGGTTTCTCTTCACATCGTATAAATTTTTGTCAACCATCACATGTTTTTCAGCTTGACTGCTGTTCTTGGCCTGTTTACATTGTTTCACATCCATACAAAAGAACAGGCTCTATGGATCCCCTCAACACTTTTTCTCGTTTCAATTGACATCTTTTTATTGGTCAGAATGGTTTTCATCTTGTTAAAGGCTACTTTCGCCATGGCGATTCTGGTTCTAATCTCTTCAAGGCATCTCCCATCAGATGTTATGACTGTTCCGAGATAATTGTACCGATTCACTTGTTGAAGAATATTCCCATTTACTTGTATATAACATTGTGGTACTTCGTTCTTCCTAGTGACGACCATAACCTGTGTCTTCTTACAATTTAATTCCAACCCAAGCTGCTCACTGTGTACAACAACTGCATCTACTAATTGTTGTAGATCTTGTGCATTGTCTGTATTATATTGTTTTGGTATGCATGGGAGCAAATGATTACTCAACCATCATCGCCAACAGGTAATAGGTAGGTAATTATATACCATGCTATGAATATAACGTTGTCACATGCATATGAATGTATATGTTGCATTCGCAAATGTAAGCAGACACTGTTTTTATGCACAATAAACGCTTTAAAAAAATGTAAATCTGACAGAGAAGAACATCACCGTCATGGAAGTTCACATACAGAGGTACTTTGATCATGATCAAGTCTTGAGATGCATCAACTCTCAGACTTGTTCAGCGACGCCGCTAACAGATTCTGTGCTAAACAAAGAGTAGGGAATAAACAAACATAGATGGTGGAAAATGGGAAGTAGAGGTGGTTGTTTTTGTTGCATATCCTTTACATGACGTTGTCGTCAACCTCAGCATTTCTGGCTGTTTATGATTTCTTGGCAAGTTTACGTTCAGCAGTTTGCCATTGTTTTCTGACAGACCGGTACTCATACCATTGTATGAGAGCCAACGAAAGGCAGTCTGCTGCCAAATCGCCCGATTTTGTGTTTTGAGCGCGATATGCGGGATTACAAATTGCATCTGTACCATTTCACCACAGAGCCAGCAGTTATGACTTAAAAGTTGTTAATATTGTATTCCATTGTTGTATTATAAAACGATTTTCCTTAGTTATAACGTTTTACAATGTCACCGGCGATGTTCATCATATTTCGGCCAAATGATCATTCAACCCTTCCCCTCCCCCCCCCCACAACTTGATACATATATAACTAGCAGTATGCACCTGAGACGCACCGAAGTACGCCAGGCAAGAAATCGTGCAATATTTGATTTATGGCGTCTTTGTTTAAATGTTATAATGCAATATTATAACACAATACAACATTTCAGCGATATATAAGCCATGGGAGATACGGGAAGCCGCTAAAGACGATTACTCATCACACAGCATTTACGCAGACCGTTGACTCTTAGGAATCAGTTATGGAAGGCCAAGAAGAATGTTGGACCTTTAGACAAACCAGAGGCAGTCAAGACTCATCTTCATGACATGATCATTGTTCCTGAGATGACGGGATATATTGTTTGTGTGTACAATGGCAAAACCTCAACAAGGTGGAGATCACGCCAGAAATTTTCGGACACATCCTGGGAGGGTTCTCCAACACATATAAGGCAGTAAAATACAATTGTCCTAGTACTGGTGCCACTCACTCATCAAAATTTATTCTCCTTAAGTAGACTGCTTGAATAAAGTGACTATAAACAGTAAAAAAAATTTTTTTTTTTACTTAGAGTTGATCCAGTAAACCAAAGACAGATCTGTGGAGAGCCATGAATGCACGCATACGCCAGCCGGCACGGCACTTGATGATGATGATGATGTTTAACCCCTATAGTGTGTTTATTTTTGTCTGCCCCAATATAACATTCCATATCTCAGTAACCAATTGAAGGAAAATGATGAGATTTAGCATATAACCTTATCATTATGTCCACCCAACAAAAAAAATTTTGTTCTGGAGATTTTACAGCAGATTTCAAAGTTTGTTTATATGCGGTATATAATTTACAGTTCAGAGATGAAGTTCATAATTTAAAATGTATTACAGCGTAGCCAGACAATCAGCGTTCAATGTTGAATATTTTACGTTTTTCACAGGATTGGCCTTATGCCAAGAACCCTGCGCAGTTTAAACTGGGACTGTTCAGAGGTGTTGTCAAGCTGTGGGTTATTTCATGAAACCTGATTATTATTATTATTTTTTGTTTAAATCTTACCACTTATCGCTAACATTGAAATGTGTGAATATTTTTCAATGGGATTGAATGCGAAATTGTGTATACACTTCCAAGCATAGCTATGAAGTTGTACACATATTTTTGTCACGAAGCTGATCGCAGGAAACTGTTTTATACTATTACAAATTCCGAAAAAAGAACAGTGCATGCATTGGGTTTAAGTAAACAGTCATTTCGTCGATGGGTGCAAGAATCTGGAATTAAACCACCACGCAATAACCAAACGATAGGTAGAAAGGTTATTGTAGACAGCTTTGACAAAGATGTCATAAGGCGAGCTAATATAAAAATGCTTTAAAAAGTTGCTTAAAAGTCGACAGGGTCGACTGCATTGCACCGAGTTCTATCCCATATGGCTCTGTCTCTTTCTGCAGCGCAGAAAGCATCGCACAAAGCACGAACTCCGCAGCTCTAGCGACGACCCACAAAAGTCTCCAAAAAATTTAACTCGTGAACTGAAGGATGCCGCCCGGAATCGAACTCACAACCTTTGGAACTCGAGTCAAAAGGCTTGACCACTTCGCCATGGAGAAATTATAAAAATATTATAACAATTTTGGATTTTATATCCAGGATTATCCAGCATTATAAAAATGCTGGATGCCAAAGAAACAGTGACTGTAAGAAAACTTCGGGTTTGGTTGAGAAAGAACAATAACATAGAGCTATCCAAAACAACTTTGTGGAAAATTATAAGGACATTATCTTCACTTTTAGAAAGTACAAGGGAGGTAGAAATATTCTTTGCGAGCAACCACATTTAGGTGCCATGAGAAGAAGATACCTACGTGAAATAAGGGAAATGCGCAGAGAAAATTATGGCATAGTGTATGTGGATGAAATATGGATCAATGCGCACCACACAAGTGATAAGGAATGGCAATCAGTCAGTGGACGGACAGATAAAGCGATATATGCCCAGTAGTATAGGACAGCTTTTGTTCATGGCCCATGCTGGTAATACGCATAATGGTTTACAACAGAATGCTGGGCTCGTGTTCATATCAAAGCATACAGACAATAGGGATTATCATAATAAAATGAATGGTAATGTATTTAGAGATTGGCTCGAGAATACTGTGCTTCCATCCCTAGATAGACCGTCATGTCCAATTATGGACAATGCATGATATCAATGTTGTTGCCCAAAAAGATAGAATACCTACAGCATTGAGCACAAAGGGAGCAATAAAGATATGCCTCCAAATGGAAAACATACCATTTCCAGAAAGGTATTTCTAGCTAGAATTGTTGTCCCTTGTAAAACAGACGCCAAAATTGTAAGAAATATCAAATCGACAAGTTGATAGAAGAGCATTGTCATGGTTGCTTGAGACTTCCGCTGCACCACTCTCATTTTAACCCAATAGAACTTGTGTGGGCTAAAATTAAAGGACAGGTGGCAGCTGACAACACTATATTCAAATTGTCCGACATCAAGATACTAATCCAGTCCGCGCTATTAAATATTGATAAAAGTTACTGGGAAAATGTGAGGACCATGTGTTGAAAGAGGAAGAGGACTATTGGAGAAAGGATGGATTGAATTTTATGCAACCGAGAGCAGTCATCAACCTACTAGAATTGTCTGACACAGATTAAGGTCTGAGCAGATCGCAGACCTTAATCCGTGTGCACGCTTACTGGGATATTTTGCCCCAACCATTCAGACGAATTGAAGGCCCTAAACATTACAGCATCAGCACAATCTCAATGGCAACAGTTTGCATTCCATAGTGATTAATTTTCAATTCCGCAAGCCCTCAGCGGTGACAAACAACTGGTATTGAAAAAAACACCAAAAAAAAAACACACTAAACACCAACAGAAGAGTATTATGCGGTGGAAACTAACATATTGTGGCATAACAAGAAACATGAGAGCAAACACATTGTCAAATTAGGGGACAACACACGTGCATATGAATCAATCTATAAACTACATGAAAAGAGGACCAACATCTTGGTCGTTAAGAAGAAAGCCCACTACAGAGATACTGACAACTATTTTCATAGTGCAAAACAGGTAATCATGTTCCGTCTCTGAACAGTAAACAGCAGAGTAGACAATCTTTCACGAAGACTCAAAGCGGATCTGTCACCCATGTGTATGTGTGAACAAACTACACAGACAGCTGAACAGTTCCTTAAAAATTGACACATGACTAAATTGCGGTATCATTTCTGGTGACTCCATACGCACATTAACGCACAGCTATTTGGAAGCTTTTACGAACTCAATATAAAAAGCTTAATGCATCCTAGTAACATGAATACTTATGTACAATTATTAACCAGCAGCTGAAGAAACAAGACGGAAATGAAAAATAAGGTAAGAAATATATTCCTTCTACTTTCCTGTCAATTTACACATTATTTACCCCATGCCTCTGTAAATTCTCTGTCTTTACTAATATTACACATTGTACCCCTCTCGGGAGTCTCCATGGTGAAGTGGTCAAGCCGTCTGACTCGGGCTCCGAAAGTTGTATGTTCGATTCCTTCATTTCATGAGTGCATTTTTTCTGAGACTTCCGAGGGTCGTCACTGGAGCTACGGAGTTCGTGCTCTGTGCGACGCTTTCCGCCCTGCGGAAAGAGACTGGGCCATATGGGATAAAAACCCGGTGCAATGCAGTAAACTCTGTCGACTTTTAAGCTACTTTTGTTTATTGCACCCACTCCCATACAAATCTGGCTACCCCTTGTACTTGTGTCCTTACCAGAAATAACGTGGTTTACTGCAAGACTAGTTTGTTAGCGTGAATTCACTACATTTTCTTCACAACATCAAAGAAATGTCGCCGCTTTTGATGATTTAAGTTGCTTTTGGACCTATCAAAGACATATTCCTTGGGTGGGGGGTAAATATAAGACGGCAGGAAAAATTTCATAACGATGCAACAGACAGTTTTCAAAATAATTGATCGTGAGTGACGGCATTCATTTCTGGACATACTATAGTCATGTGTGGATAAACGAATAGTTTT
This sequence comes from Cepaea nemoralis, assembly GCA_014155875.1. Taxonomy (NCBI): domain Eukaryota; kingdom Metazoa; phylum Mollusca; class Gastropoda; order Stylommatophora; family Helicidae; genus Cepaea; species Cepaea nemoralis. The sequence continues at coordinate 190,626 of JACEFZ010007177.1, read as the reverse complement.
CATTAGCAAAGTAAAAAATTGCCCACATGTATGGCACGTTACACCCACATTGGGCATTTATAATGCCCATGTTAAACATTGCTTCAACGAGCCATGTATTATTGATTATTTTTCATGCGTTTTAATGCTTATTGTTCTTTTATTGTCAAAGAATTGCTTCATAAGAGATGTTGAATGAAAGAATGTATGAGAGGAAATAGAGAAGAAGGGCAGAATGTAGGACGGGCCTGCGTGCCCAATTCTTAACTCTTTGAAAATAAAGAATTTCATTCGTTTAAAAAAAAAGTTAGAATTTTATTAGATCTATAGTGTCATATTATCATAAGTGTATATGTATGTATTTGTTTTATTAACGCATCTGACACTTAACACTAACAAACGGCAACGCTCTGTAAAATACACAAACAAAAGAAACACGCATTACACTTTGTAAATATACATTACTTTTTATGAAATAAACGTTTGGAGGAGAGAAAAAACAAATTTACTTCGCTACAGTCCCATACCTTCCTGTAAGATTTCTTTTCCTTTTATTTTGACGAATGAAAAGGAACAAGTCGTCATCCTCATAACACATAAAGTAACGGCTGTTCCTGCGCCTATGTATCCTTAGTTCTCACATTCTTTAGCCACTGGCCTTCCTGGTCTGGGTGTAAAATTCCAGATGGCTGACATATGCAGGAAGTTTATGAAATACTCTACGAGGTCCATGAACATTATGCCAAGTATTTCCATCAGAGACTTCATAGCCTCCAGCACTTCAGCATTTTTAAGCTGCAGATGTTGATGGCACAAATCCTCCTGCTGCAGATGTTGATGGCACATATCCTGCTGCCGCTGCTGATGTCTTGAATGAGGCTAGAGATGATGTGTGACTTGGTAAAAATTGTGGAGGGCAATCTTGCTTCTCTATACCTACCTATACCATGTGTATTGCTGATGGTTGGATCTTATACAGCCCCAATAACACAAGCACTGGGCGATTTGATCCTAAAATAAGTTGCATAACAATCAACCTTACTGACTATTTCATAGGGTACAGTATGGGCGTAGCCTCGTATTTATAGACGGACCTACTCCATATACTTCATGTGGTATGTCGCAGGCACTGCTCCGCTCTCTCTCTCTACAATTTTGCTTCTCTGTACCTACCTATGCCATGTGTACTGCTGGTGGTCGGATCTTATACAGCCCCAATAACACAAGCACTGGGTGATTTGATCCTTAAATACGTTGTATAACAATCAACTTTACTGACTCTATTTCATAGGGAACAGTATGAGTGAAGCCTCGTATTTGTAGACCGACCGATTCTGCATACCTCATGTGGTATGTCAAAGGCACTTTTCCAACCTCTCTCTCTCTATCTCTCTCTTCAAACAATCTTGCTTCTCTGTGCCTACCCACATCATGTGTATTACCAGTGGTTGGATCTTATACAACCCCAATAACACAAGCATTGGGCGATATGATCTTATAATATGTGGTATAACAATCAACCTTACTTACCTTATTTCATAAGGAACAGTATGAGTGAAGCCTCATATTTGTAGACAGACATACTCTGCATACCCCATGATGCACGTAACAGGAGCAATACCCACCTCTCTCTTTCTTTCCCTCCACCTCTCTCTCTTCTTATATATACCTTGCACATGCCCATATACACTAGCACTATGTCTGTTGAACGGTGTATGTGTGTGTATGTGCGTTCACGCATATCAGTCCACACAGACTTTAGGACTCGCCTCATAATAACACATATGAGTATATAATGGGGTTTTGGTTAGTACCCCCATCATGCTTGCGCCACCTCATGCTTCATTAGTACATCCACTGAGATTGCTCAGATACCCCTACCAGACTAGTTACCCGTCCTGCCCTCCTGCCCCCCCTCCCCTTCTTTCAATGTGCTCACTGAACCGTAACACCTATCACCGGGTATAAAAAGAACACATCAGAGATTTTCTGAGTTGCTTACAGATCGGAACTGTGAGGTGAGTATGAACATTTTTTTCAGTTCTCATTTTCTCTTCATTGCTTTCATTTTTTCATCCTTTTGTTCTTCTCGTCCTGTCGTCACCTTCTGATGTAGTCACAGGAGATCTCCTTGACTGTATGTTGTGTTTGTGAATGTGTTTGTTTGTTGACGAAGGCTAATCGCCGCAAACGTCCTGTATGTGTCTTAATTCTGTTATGTAAAGCTGCACTACTTTGTGTCATTTTATATTGTTTACACTTTCACAGCTTTACTGCAGTTCCACCAAATTTTATCCATCTAGACAGGGAATGCAGACAAGAAAATCCAGTTGCTGTGGAGGCAGAAGTACAGGCTCTGATCTTCGAGAATTCTTTAGAGGGTGATGCTGTCATTTACACAGATGGGTCAGTTATTTGAGAAGTGAGAAGTTCACGGGCCTTTACGGTTCAGGCCGGAAGGAAAATTGTGAAGGAAGAGTCTGGCGCTTTTGCTGTGACCACAAGCAGCCTGACTATGGAAGTCATGGCAGTAAGTAAAGCAATAACATGTCTCGAGACACAGACATTCAATCTGGAATGTGTCAGTGACTCAATGAGTATGCTCAGAAGGATAGAGATGGGGTGGGTCTGAAGAGAGTGGCTGCTGTCTCTGGAGCGGTCTCGGCTGGCAAAGATTAGTTTCATCTTTGTGCCAGGGCTTGCAGGTGTACAAGGGAATGAGCAGGCTGACAGACTTGCAAGTAGGGCTACTGTGGAAGGCGAATGAGCCATGACCAGGCAGACACTCTGAATGCTCTACGAGAAGTAAGTCATTTACAAGAACCAAGCGATGACTGGGAATCTATAACCATGGTCAGGCTGCGAGAACAGCAAGTTAAAAGATATGTGGCCAAATAAGAACACTATGCAGGAAGCCAAAGAAGAATAATAAACTAACACAGAACTGATGTCATGAGCCGCTACACACTGCGGGATTTGCTGAGGAGGGGATCCAAGCACTTATGGACTGAATGGTTTGATGTGCAATGAGGATGATCTGTCGACTAACTAACTAGGTGCATGCTGCAGAATTCCAGAAACTAAAGCAATGAGATCAATACTTCAAGCTGAAATACACATACACACATATTCAAACAGTAATTTAAACTGTCTACCATGGTAATTTTAAATTGACTATCAGGTCTTTTTGTTTGCACAAAGTTGACTTTTCTACTTGAGTAGCAATGGTTTCTGTCACCTTTAACAGTCAACATTATTTAGGTATTTATTCTCTTGTCTTCCTTTTGGCCTTCAATTTAATTCTGATCTAACATGATGTGGTCAGTACAAACTTGGCTGCCTTTACTTCCCAAGGCATTCGTGGTACTGATGGTCCCATTGTTTCACTGTAAATTGAATAATGCCAAGGGTTCCTAAAACTGCAGTCAAGTTCTTTTCTTTGTCTTGCCACTATTATTGTTAAGTTTCTTTGTCTTGCCACTATTATTGTTAAGTTTCTTTGTCTTGCCACTATTATTGTTAAGTTTCTTTGTCTTGCCACTATTATTGTTAAGTTTCTTTGTCTTGCTACAATTATTGTTATGTTTCTTTGTCTTGCTACAATTATTGTTATGTTTCTCAGTCTCGCTACTATTATTGTTATGTTTCTTAGTCTTGCTACTATTATTGTTATGTTTCTTTGTCTTGCTACAATTATTATGTTTCTTAGTCTTGCTACAATTATTGTTATGTTTCTTTGTGTTGCTACAATCATTGTTATGTTTCTTTGTCTTGCTACAATTATTGTTATGTTTCTTTGTGTGGCTACAATTATTGTTAGGTTTCTTTGTCTTGCTACAATTATTGTTAGGTTTCTTTGCCTTGCTACAATTATTGTTATGCTTCTTTATCTTGCTACAATTATTGTTATGCTTCTTTATCTTGCTACTATTATTGTTAGGTTTATCTTGCTACTATTAGTTATTGTTATGTTTCTTTGTCTTGCTACAATTATTCTTAGGTTTCTTAGTCTTGCTACTATTATTGTTATGTTTCTTAGTCTTGCTACGATTATTGTTATGGTTCTTTGTCTTTCTACAATTATTATTGTTTTTTAGTCTTGCTACACTTATTGTTAAGTTTTCTTTGTCTTACTACTATTACTATTAAGAACAGACTTCGCTGCACTCAGTGCACATATAAAAGTGCTTAGGTTTGCTTATCAGGTGGCAAGAAGTAAATTATACTGTAGCAGTGGCATTTCTTCATCTGTCATACCAATGATATTTTGTTATGGAATATATTGTATGTTTGTACTCTAGGTGTGCTTCTTCTTGTGTATGGTGCCTTCTGTCTTATTTAGCTCTTGTCCAGAGTTACAAGAACATCACTGGGGGACTCAAACAGATGATTTGATCATACAACGTTAGTCAGGAAATATGAACACACTGAACATGTATACAAGATAGTTGAGATGTAAACATAACAACAAGATAGTTGAGATGTCCACATAACAAGATAGTCGAGATGTCCACAAAACAACAAGATATTTGAGATGTCCATATAACAAGATATTTGAGATATCCATATAAAAACAAGATATTTGAGATGTCCACATGGCAAGACAGTTGAGATGTCCACATAAGTAAAACACACATTTAAGGGATGGAATATCAAAATATCCTTGCCTGACAACCAGACAGCCACATTAGTAACAGCCTGAAGTAGCTGTGTCTGCCAAATACCGTGTTTCTCCGAAAATAAAACCAGGTCTTATAATAATTTTAGCTTTAAAAAATGCACTAGGGCTTATTTTTGAGGGATGTTATTTTTTTTTATTTATCTGATGCAAAAATTTACATTTATTCAAATACAGTTATGTCATCTGAAAGATCATCATAACTCAACAAATCCTGAATTCCATCTGATCAATTGTCGTTTGAGATTCTAGGCCCATAAACACTGCAATTTCATCCATGGCAATCAGAGAGTTGGCATTTAGAAAAGTCGATGCCATCAACAAAGAACTTGAATGCAAGTGCTCGTATAATAACTTAATTCTAACTGATTATCTTAACTAGGGCTTATTTTATCGGTGGGTTTTAAATTAAAAGCATCCTGAAAAATTGTGCTAGGGCTTAATTCAGGGATATGTCTTAACTTTGGGGAAACACGGTAGTAGTAGTAATCCTTAACTCTTGTTTGCGAGTCCTTTAAATACTGCCTGTGAGTTCAGTTCATACGTCCTATGTTCAAAAGCTACAGAAAACTTGCATCCACTCAGCACTGGAGAGGCTTCCCAACATCATGGTGCACAGAGGACAACTACTGTCTCAAACTTCCTGACACCATATTTTATTTCAAATCCCTAGTGTAGATCGATTTCATGTTTTGTTACCCACTCTTCTAAATGAACAGCTACATGTAAATAACAGCAACAGCTCCCTCTTATCCGCCATCCTTCACAAAATTGTTGGCAGCTTGGATGGCATTTTCATTGACTCCCACTATCCAGAAGGAGCTCAGAAAGCAATGGTAAACTACTGAGCGTAATCTTGCCAAGAAATCAACAACAGTGGTAAAATGCTGGTGTTGACAGCGATGTCCTGTAAATAGGATATGCAAAGAAAAAAGAATAAAAATCTATAGGGAGCTGCAGCAGTGTAATGGCTACCACGCATGCCTGCCGCCCTTGTGGTCATCTGTTCAAAGAAGTTCACATCAAGCCCCTTGCTGGCTGTTTCTGATTTACTAGGCAATTGTATGTCAGCATTGTCGACATTCCTCTCAGTGCTGGTCAATACCTGACAGTTTCTTATGCTATTTCGATAGCCTCAAGAGTTTCCCCAGGATTCGATACTCTATCCAGTAGGTCACTCTGGCCAACAGAACTGACAACAACAATCAGCAGGCTTACAACCAGATGAATCATTGCAAGTACATACCTGAGCCGCTGTTGCTGCCGACGCATTTCACGCAGTCTGGAACTGTAGCTATGCTCCAGGCTGGTCAATCTACGGTCCAGCTCCATCACCTGGATAGCAATATCACTTTCATTTAATAGAAGTGGCTATTTTGGGTGGAGAAGGACAGCACAATGAGAAGTTTCTTGTAGGGCATGAAAAATAATCAATAGTACATAACTCGTTGAGGCAATGTTTAACATGGGCATCATAAATACCCAAGGTGGGTGTAACGTGCCACACATATGGGAATTTTTTTTTTTGCTAGTTGTCGTTCGAGGTAATTTACCATTATTATTGTCATTGTTGCTGTTTTTTTTAAAAGGGGTATGTAGTCTGTCCTGAGGTAGTGTTCAAACAGGTTGCGACTGTATGTATAATGATTGGTGGTGTCTTTTATTTCTTGTGGAAGATTATTCCACAACAGAATGGCAGAGTATGCTAAGCTTGTTTTATATAAGTCTATCCTAGGTTTAGTGACATGAAGTATATTTAGTCGTTCGCTATGTCTTGCGTTGTATTTAAACAATGGCCAAAGGTAGCTTGGGGCATTTTGAAATAGGATTTTGTGAGTTAGTTTAGCCTTATTAAAAAGTAGGCGTTTGTGGAGTGGCAGTAACTGAAGACGTTCATGTAGATTAGAATTGTCTGTAAACTTATCACCATTGATTAGACGCACTGCCCTTTTCTGGAGTGAATAAAGGCGTTTTGTTATTGATTTGGAGCATCCATCTCAGATTGTGGAGCAATAATCAATATGTGTTTGTATGTGGGAAGTATAGAATATCTTTCTCGTGTTTTCGTCGAGGAAGTCTTTAATTTTGGCAAGTTGGTATACTTTTTTGGCTATTTGTTTAACTAGAGCATGAACATGGGAATTGAAGGATAGATTTTTATCTATGATAAGACCCAGTGCCTTGTGCTCGGTTACACTTTCTATAGGCGTGCTACCAATGTGCAGCTGACGAGTTCTCTGTGAGTTTAGAGTGTGAAGTCTTTGCCTGGTTCCTATTAACATAGATTTTGTTTTAGGGTATAAGATACAAGCCCCATACTTTGACAGGACAGACCAAGTGTCAGGGTATAAGATACTAGCCCCATACTTTGACAGACCTAGTGTCAGGGTATAAGATACTAGCCCCATACTTTGACAGACCTAGTGTCAGGCTATAAGATACTAGCCCCATACTTTGACAGACCTAGTGTCAGGGTATAAGATACTAGCCCCATACTTTGACAGACCTAGTGTCAGGGTATAAGATACTAGCCCCATACTTTGACAGACCTAGTGTCAGGGTATAAGATACTAGTCCCATACTTTGACAGACCTAGTGTCAGGGTATAAGATACTAGCCCCACACTTTGACAGACCTAGTGTCAGGGTTTAGGATACTAGCCCCACACTTTGACAGACCAAGTGGCACTGGATGGGTTAATGTGGTCAACATTCTGCCACTGCCTCAACTTTCTATGATTCTTGGAACCCATTTTAGGTTGGGTTAACCTGGGAGTCCAGGTAAGTTTGTAACAGTCTGACTTGAGGATTCAAATACATAGCCACCGAAAAGGAAAAACATAACCACTGGAGTAGAAAAAAACGTATCCTCATAATCAAGTGTCGTCGCATTGCAGGTCGGCTGAAGCGAGTCTTCAATACCCTGTCCTGCATCTTCATGGTGCATTTGTACATGCTTCAACTAACCCCGTTCTTAAGTTGTATACCCACTGTAATTTTCTCTTGCATGCTTCCTCTCCACTTTTCCCTCCATAACATCCTTTAACCGCAAGCTGTCTATTTATGTGGCCACAGTACCTTGATTCACATAGATCACATTCACTGCTTTTGTTTACGTAATACAATATTTGCTTCTCACCTGTATTCTCTCGACTGGGTAGTATTTTCAAAGACTGGCTATAAGACTATTCTAAAATTTGAATACTCTGTTGCTCCTATTGTTTTTGGCAATGTAATAAACTTGAAGTGTTCAGGTCTTGTGGTAATAAACTGGTATTGTATACAACATCCTACACACTGTATCAAATATAGGAAAAGCGTAACATTCTACGTCTTGAACTTAAAGGAAACGTCACACATCCTAATCTTTCATCAAACATACAATATCTTACAGCAAACATAGGAAAAGCCTAATATCCTACCAAACAGAAATAGTCCATCTTTCTACATTTTGAACTAAACATTGGAAAACCCAATATATTATATATTACCAGCAAACATAAGAAACGCCTAATACGATACATCTTACACCAAACATAGGAAAAACATAACGTCTTATATTTTGTATCAAACATCCTATATCTTGCACTAGAAAAAGCGTAGCATCCTATAAGAGATACAACAAATGGAAAATTACATCAAAAGAAACAAGCATTTGTCAACATTTTGATCTCACCCTTCTTTCCAGGTACTCAACTTGGTTCCCTAAAGATATGCCAGTGGTCTGCCAATCCAGATTCCTTACACCAGATCGGAGTGTTTCATTATGATTTGAAAGGGAATCCAGCAAATCCTCGTTTGTGTCAGCATTTGCAGCAGAATCATGACTGGTATTTTGCTCACTCACCAATGACTCGCTCGAATTCTGAGAGGTTGTACTAAACTGGGCTCCATGATGAGACCGATGTGGAAGTGAATCAGAATTAAGACGTGATGAGAATGTTCTCAACCTAGACTGACTTCTGGAAGTTTCTCTGCTGGAAATGCTGAAGACAGAGAATGCACTCCGCTGACTTGATTCACTCAACTGTCTGAGTCTGGAAGCACCTTCAACAGAAACTGGTGTCTGACTTGCTAACCTGTCATGGTGCAGACTTGTTGGGGTACTACTTCCTGTAGGCACACTAGATGTGACACTTGTGCTACTAGTTCCTGTATGTGAAACCGCACCGAACCTATTCACTGAATCCCTGGAACTATGCAATGCTCGGGGGTGTAAAGAATCACTACCATGATGTAACGAATATGGATGAAACCTAGGTTGCCCATTGTTTGTGCCATTTGTAACAGGTCTGAAACCTATGGAAGAAGCTAATGATCTGCTGCCTCTGGGTATGTCATTAGAAGTGTGCAAGTGATCCGATTCAAGTGCCGCTGCATCAGCATCTGTGAACAGACGTAAAGCTCTAGATGCAGAGCTACCCACAATTGGCCGACGAGTTGAAGTTGAGGAACTAGCTGAATTTAGGCTGTGTTGCTCTGCTGGTTCAGCTCTGTCAACCGCTATCATTCTAGCACATCCGGGAATGCTATTTACTGTGGAGTTTAGTCTCACGTTTCCAAAAAGACTTTGCTCTAAACCAGTGTCTGTCTGTGAAAGGTGTAATGGTGCTTCATTGAGCCCTACAACATCAGTCCCCTGGTCACTACTAGCTGGCAGACTCATGGCCCCCAAAGTCTGACTCGTCTGGTCAGCTACAGGTCTGGGAATCTGTCTGTCTTGAAAGGCAGACAAACGATTTCTGTAGTCTATCCCCACATATGGATCCAATGCATGACGCCCATATGTCATTGCAGTGCTTCGCCATGTCTGGTTATGGTGCTGACGCAAAGGAGGAAAAAGAGCAGTACGGACTGCATAGCTGCGTTCGAGCCAGGAAGTGACATCAGGTCTCATAAGTGAGTTGAGATATTCTCGTATGTGATTCCTATAAGATTCAGAACTTTCATACACTGGAAACCTCATCATCCAGCTGTCGACTCTAGTATGCCAAGGCACAGAACTTCTTAACAATGGGTTATCTATGTCATGCTCTTCTGACCTAGAAGCAGGTGCAACATCTGCATGATGAATGCTTTCTGGTCTACTCAATCCACAATTACTTGACTGTGAATTTGCATGTGCTGACCTAGCTTGAACATCACTCTGCGGTAAATTATTTGTTGAACTTTCTCCATTAAGAGGCAGTTCTTGACCCCCTGATTGCAGATTCTGTTGACTTCTGTCTGCTCTTTTGGATTCAGCTTCATACAATCGAATCCTAGCAGTGCTGAGTTTAACAGTGTTTACCTTGCTGTGAACCGATTTATACTTCTGAAGCGAATCATCCTTAGACTTGTCTATGACACCTGAGCTTGATTGAGAATTTGAGAGTGACTCATTTTCAGTCCTGTCTGTGAGCTCTGGAACAGGATTACTACCATCCTTCCCGTTTTCACATTTAACAAAGCCATTCTGTTCTGATGCAGAATTCTGTTCAGAGCAAACACTTTTCCCTGCTGAGATGTTTTGCTGCCCTGTTGTTGAACTAATACTCCCTGCAAAAGGATCCTGAACACACAAAGCAACTTCTGTAGATTCTGAAAGTGAATTCTGCAGTGACGTAGGAATATTTTCTGCACATCTTGAACCAGAATCTATCTGTAGTGATGCGTCTGTGCTGACAACTGAACCCTCACTTAAATTATTCTCATTAAGATCACGAGCTGTTTTGATGCTCACATTTTGACTGGAATGGTCAATATTGCTAGATTTACCACAAGCTCCGGGCAATATTAACTCAAGGTCTGAGAAAAGTGAATCATAGCGATTGGATACAGCACTGTCAGAAGTGTCTTCACTTCCACAAGAATTAGCAGTATGTTCAGATGTAGAAATAGAAGCAGAGACTGCATTCACAGCTGGTATTTCAAAACTGCCCTCATCTGTTCCATGCAAGGCACTTGAGGCAAGGTTAGGTACTGAGTTTGTTGGACCCACATGTGTTTCTCTTGTCTCCTCTGGAGGCAATGTACTTGACTTGACTTGTTTCGGTAACAACGGCACAGGAAGCCTTGTGTTTGCAGAATTATCATCTTCAATCGATGCAGCACTGGGTAATAAAGAAGAAGAGGTCAAAGATGAGCCATGATTAGCTTGTGTGTCGCTGCCACTTGCAACTGCAGACCCTTCATTGTACCGACTCCCATATCTTAACAGCAATGCACGGTAATCATCTTGCTTTTGCTGTAAACTGGAAATAACAGAAGAGCTCTCATTTATTGAAGATGTAGATGGCGCACGCATATTTCTGGTGTTTTCACCTCTTCTATTCTGACCTTGATCAACCGGGACAATCTGAAACTCATCCATGTCATCACTGTCAGCAGTATGGCTTCCCGATGCTTCCCTTGGCAATACATTAAAAGATGGCGCTGCTTCAGAAGCACCTGCTGATCTGTTAGGGACAGCTGGAAACAAATTTGTTCTTAAAGAAGGACGCAACTGTTGTGACCTCTGCCTAAAATTGGACATCTCCATGTTCATTCTAGCAGCCACATTTTCCTGAAAACCACTTCGGTAACCGCTACTGGTGAAATGACTGCCACTACTGGCTCCTGAATTAGCTCCACTGACATGACTGGAACCTGCCCTGGTGAAGAATGATGGTTCATATCTTCCCCATCTTTGACGAGGCTGTACTTCCCGTCTGGCATGAGAAGACAAAGTAGAATCAAAACCTATCCTTCCAGGTCTATTGTCTCTTTCTACAAAGGCGTCACCAGCTGTATATGGTACAGGAAACATTGGGGGATTTAAATAGCTCTGCCCACTTGGCTGTCCCAGGTTGTGCATACTTAGTCCACCAATAGTCGCTGGGTGTCTGGTCCTGCGTAAATGATATTTTGAAAATATTTTATTTGCAGTGTTAGAACAACTTGAAATGTTTCTTGTAGCATCAATGTTATCAGATCAACAGTAATGTTTAGCTATTACAAACCTTGGACACATTGGCTGGATGATTAGAAGTTGTGCTGGTAATGGCTTGAGCACCTTCATAAGAAGGTTCGATATGCAGACCCGCCGCTGACTACAGGAGGGAAAGACTGGCTACATAATCCCGATGCACCAGGCCTACAAAACGTGATGGTTCTAACACTTCACAGACCTGTAGCTGGCTCCTGCTTTTATTATTATTCAAAAACTAAACCATTTGTAATTTATGCAATTGTTACTAAATTGAAAATTACTGTTAAGTTGCAAAACTAAATGTAACTATGACAAATATAAACAATTTGAAAGCAATACATTATTTCACATCTATAAATTACTGTTGAGCTTATTCCTTCCTCAGGTGTCCGATGTGGAGCAGAAAACGGCACTAATGACATTCCATCATTTGATATTTTGATAGAGTTGGTGTGTATACTGTTAATTGTTGCTCAGATGTCTTTCTGTCTTCCTCTTTTACCCAGTATCCCCCCACCCCCTCCATAAGGCTTACCCAGTATTTCCCCCCACATAAGGTTAATTTCTCCATTCCACATCTATTGATATGTCTATCTGTTTCATTGATCTTTTCCTTTTGGTTTTGATGAATGATTCTGTTAACACCTGCAGCTCCCAATACCTGTGCTTTTGTTTTCTTCTCTGTCCATGATTTGTTCTTAAAAAGCACATCTCTGTTGCCTACAATTTCTTCCAGATTTCATTCCTCAATGCCCTGTGTTCGCATCTGTACAGAAGACCAGGCTACAATCTTGACTTGAAATATATAACTGAATTTATTTATGAATTATGACTTCAGACGTACAGAATAAAAACTGATTTTAAAAGTTAAAAAATTAGTATACATTCCAACATTTTTCAGCAAGGGAATCTTTGTGCTTGTGATATTTCTGTTTTTCATGACCCTGTCCATTTTTGCAAATACATTTTTGGAGTAGCAATTTTTTCTTTATCACTGAGTCACATCTTCTGTCAGATATCACTGTGAGCCTAGATATTGAACTTTTCAGATGTCATTGAACCTAGATATTGAACCTGTCAGATGTCAATGTGAGCCTAGATATTGAACCTGTCAGATGTCACTGAACCTAGATATTGAACCTGTCAGATGTCACTGAGAGACTAGATACTGAACCTGACAGATGTCACTGTGAGCCTAGATAATGAACCTGACAGATGTCACTGTGAGCCTAGATAATGAACCTGACAGATGTCACTGAGCCTAGATACTGAACCTGTCAGATGTCAATGTGAGCCTAGATATTGAACCTGTCAGATGTCACTGAGAGCCTAGATACTGAACCTGACAGATGTCACTGTGAGCCTAGATAATGAACCTGACAGATGCCACTGAGCCTAGATACTGAGCCTGTCAAATGTCACTGTGAGCCTAGATACTAAACCTGACAGATGTCACTGAGCCTTGACACTGAACCTGCCCTTCAGTGTGAGCTTAAATATTGAACCTGTCATTCACTGTGAGCCTAGATATTGAACCTATCAGGTGTCACTGTTAGCCTAGATACTGAACCTGTCAGATGTCACTGTGCCTAGATATTGAGAAAACACAACCTGTTTGATTTAATTTTTATTACACCCAAACAAACATTTAAGATAATTATTACTTGAAATATAAAATAAAATTTATTTATGAATTATGACTTCAAACATACTGACTGAAAACTGATTTTAACAGTTACAAAATTAGCATACATTCCAACATTTTCTGCAATTATATAATATGAAAGCTGAGAGCCGATGCAAGTACACACAAACAACGAATAACATCCCATTTTAGAATGTGTTTAACAGACAGACAGACAGACAGACAGAGACAGACAGACAGACAGACAGACAGACAGAGAGAGAGAGAGAGAGAGAGAGAGAGAGAGAGAGAGAGAGAGAGAGAGAGAGAGAGAGAGAGAGAGAGAGAGAGAGAGAGAGAGAGAGAGAGAGAGAGAGAGAGAGAGAGAGAGAGAGAGAGAGAGAGAGAGAGAGAGAGAGAGAGAGAGAGAGAGAGAGAGAGAGAGAGAGAGAGAGAGAGAGAGAGAGAGAGAGAGAGAGAGAGAGAGAGAGAGAGAGAGAGAGAGAGATGTTGGGAGCAGGAGGAGATGGGCACTGCTTAAGCTAGTTATGCAACAAAACAAAACTGGTATATCATCATCCAATGCCACAAAAGAATTAAAGAAAAAGAGAAAGAAAAACATGCAGATAGAAATCTGGAAGGGGCAAATTGAACACAGTAACATACTTAAACATACCTGAAATAATTACTGAGTGGGTCATAAGAACTTTGGTGGGGACGACCATTACCCGAAGCACCTTCACGAGTGTTTCCTACAGCACTGTCACGAGTGTTTCCTACAGCCCTGCCATTATCTCCCATAACTAATGGGAAATGTAAAGTGCACAAAAATGTACGTTACTATTTTTTAAAATTAAAATTATGTATTACTATTATGAGGATTAAGCCACATATTAACAGAAGCTCTACACATTAACAAAAACTATATATTAATATTACTCACCGCTAGGTGTCCTACAATAAGTTATGATTCATGCTACAATGGACAGTTCTGAATAATAAAATTACAATGCTGCAATAAATGATGACAACAATAAAGAAGAGTATCAAAAGAGGAATTCTTTCACCAGAATAAACTGGAAAATTAGAAAAGATTATCCCTGAGATATTACCACTGTCAAAATGGGCCTTAATAATTTTACTGACAACCTGAAGTCAGAGTGGGTTCGCAAGGGACACTGGTAATAGGGAAAGCTAACCCACATGCAAAAATCAGTTCAGTGCACGAGAAGTGGTAGCATGTGCGTAGACTACACTTGAGTTCAAAGCGAGGACATACAACAACAGCAACAAAACTATACAGTGCTATCCTGAGCCATCTCCAACAGTTACTAACTCTATGAGTCACTTATCAGTGGACCTACACCATAATGAAAGATAGACAACTCAGCAGCAACAAAACTATACATTGCTATCCTTAGTCATCTCCAACAGTTACTAACTCTATGAGTCACTTATCAGTGGACCTACACCATAATGAAAGATAGACAACTCAGCAGCAACAAAACTATACATTGCTATCCTTAGTCATCTCCAACAGTTACTAACTCTATGAGTCACTTATCAGTGGACCTACACCATAATGAAAGATAGACAACTCAGCAGCAACACAACTATACATTGCTATCCTTAGTCATCTCCAACAGTTACTAGCTCTATGAGTCACTTATCAGTGGACCTACACCATAATGAAAGATAGACAACTCAGCAGCAACAAAACTATACATTGCTATCCTTAGTCATCTCCAACAGTTACTAACTCTATGAGTCACTTATCAGTGGACCTACACCATAATGAAAGATAGACAACTCAGCAGCAACAAAACTATACATTGCTATCCTTAGTCATCTCCAACAGTTACTAACTCTATGAGTCACTTATCAGTGGACCTACAACCATAATGAAAGATAGACAACTCAGCAGCACAAAACTATACATTGCTATCCTTAGTCCATCTCCAACAGTTACTAACTCTATGAGTCACTTATCAGTGGACCTACACCATAATGAAAGATAGACACTCAGCAGCAACAAAGACTATACATTGCTATCCTTAGTCATCTCCAACAGTTACTAACTCTATGAGTCACTTATCAGTGGACCTACACCATAATGAAAGATAGACAACTCAGCAGCAACAAAACTATACATTGCTATCCTTAGTCATCTCCAACAGTTACTAACTCTATGAGTCACACTTATCAGTGGACCTACACCATAATGAAAGATAGACAACTCAGCAGCAACAAAACTATACATTGCTATCCTTAGTCATCTCCAACAGTTACTAACTCTATGAGTCACTTATCAGTGGACCTACACCATAATGAAAGATAGACAACTCAGCAGCAACAAAACTATACATTGCTATCCTTAGTCATCTCCAACAGTTACTAACTCTATGAGTCACTTATCAGTGGACCTACACCATAATGAAAGATAGACAACTCAGCAGCAACAAAACTATACATTGCTATCCTTAGTCATCTCCAACAGTTACTAACTCTATGAGTCACTTATCAGTGGACCTACACCATAATGAAAGATAGACAACTCAACAGCAACAAAAACTATACATTGCTATCCTTAGTCATCTCCAACAGTTACTAACTCTATGAGTCACTTATCAGTGGACCTACACCATAATGAAAGATAGACAACTCAAGCAGCAACAAAACTATACAGTGCTATCCTTAGTCATCTCCAACAGTTACTAACTCTATGAGTCACCTATCAGTGGACCTACACCATAATGAAAGATAGACAACTCAGCAGCAACAAAACCTATACATTGCTATCCTTAGTCATCTCCAACGTTACTAACTCTATGAGTCACTTATCAGTGGACCTACACCATAATGAAAGATAGACAACTCAGCAGCAACAAAACTATACATTGCTATCCTTAGCCATCTCCAACAGTTACTAACTCTATGGGTCATTTATCAGTGGACCTACACCATAATGAAGGATAGACAACTCCAGCAGCAACAAAACTATACATTGCTATCCTTAGTCATCTCCAACAGTTACTAACTCTATGAGTCACTTATCAGTGGACCTACACCATAATGAAAGATAGACAACTCAGCAGCAACAAAAACTATACATTGCTATCCTTAGTCATCTCCAACAGTTACTAACTCTATGAGTCACTTATCAGTGGACCTACACTCATAATGAAAGATAGACAACTCAGCAAGCAACAAAACTATACATTGCTATCCTTAGCTCATCTCCAACAGGTTACTAACTCTATGAGTCACTTATCAGTGGACCTACACCATAATGAAAGATAGACAACTCAGCAGCAACAAAACTATTACATTGAGCTATCCTTAGTCATCTCCAACAGTTACTAACTCTATGAGTCACTTATCAGTGGAACCTACACCATAATGAAAAATAGACAACTCAGCAGCAACAAAACTATACATTGCTATCCTTAGTCATCTCCACGACAGTTACTAACTCTATGGTACATTTATCAGTGGACCTACACCATAATGAAGATAGACAACTCAGCAGCAACAAAACTATACAGTGCTATCCTTAGTCATCTCCAACAGTTACTAACTCTAGTGAGTCACTTATCAGTGGACCTACACCATAATGAAAGATAGACAACTCAGGCAGCAACAAAACTATACATTGCTATCCTTAGCCATGCTCCGACAGTTACTAAACTCTAATAAGTCACTTATCAGTGGGACCTACATCATAATGAAAGATAGACACTCAGCAGCAACAAAACTATACATTGCTATCCTTAGCCATCTCCGACATGTTACTAACTCTATGAGTCACTTATCAGTGGACCTACATCATAATGAAAGATAGACAACTCAGAGCAGGCAACAAAAACTATACATTGCTATCCTTAGCATCTCCGATAGTTACTAACTCTATGAAGTCACTTATCAGTGGACCTACACCATAATGAAAGATAGACAACTCAACAGCAACAAAAACTATACATTGCTAAACTATATAGTGCTATCCTGTAGACATCTCCAGACAGTTACTAACTCTATGAGACACTTATCAGTGGACCTAGACGAGAATGAAAATAGAGAACTCAACAGCAACAAAAATATACATTGCTATCCTTGGCCATCTCCGACAGTTACTAACTCTATGAGACACTTATCAGTGGACCTAGACGAGAATGAAAAATAGAGAACTCAACAGCAACAAAACTATACAGTGCTATCCTTAGCCATCTCCGACAGTTACTAACTCGATGAGTCACTTATCAGTGGACCTACACCATAATGAAAGATAGACACAACTCAACAGCACAAAACTATACAGTGCTATCCTTAGCCCATCTCCGACAGTTAACTAACAACAGCAACAAAACTATACATTGCTATCCTTAGCCTCTCCGACAGTTACTAACTCTATGGGTCACTTATCAGTGGACCCTACACCATAATGAAGATAGACAACCTCAGCAGCAACAAAACTATATAGTGCTATCCTTAGCCATCTCGGGACAGTTACTTACTCTAGGAGTCACTTATCAGTGGACCTACACCATAATGAAAGATAGACAACTCAGCAGCAACAAAACTATACAGTGCTATCCTATACCATCTCCGACAGTTACTAACAACAGCAACAAAACTATACAGTGCTAGCCTTAGCCTCTCCAACAGTTCTAACTCTATGAGTCACTTATCAGTGGACCTACACCATAATGAAAGAGAGACAACTCAGCAGCAACAAAACTATACATTGCTAAACTATATAGTGCTATCCTTAGCCATCTCCGACAGTTACTAAACAACAGCAACAAAACTAGACATGGCTATCCTTAGCCATCTCCGATAGTTACTAACTCTATGGGTCACTTATCAGTGCCATACACAATAATAAAAGATAGACAACTCAACAGCAACAAAACTATACAGTGCTATCCTTAGCCATCTCCGACAGTTACTTACTCTGAGTAACTTATCAGTGGACCTACACCATAATGAAAGATAGACAACTCAACAGCAACAAAACTATACATTGCTATCCTTAGTCATCTCCAACAGTTACTAACTCTATGAGTCACTATCATGGGACCTACACCATAATGAAAGATAGACAACTCAGCAGCAACAAAACTATACATTGCTATCCTTAGTCATCTCCAACAGTTACTAACTCTATGAGTCACTTATCAGTG
Source organism: Cepaea nemoralis (assembly GCA_014155875.1). Taxonomy (NCBI): domain Eukaryota; kingdom Metazoa; phylum Mollusca; class Gastropoda; order Stylommatophora; family Helicidae; genus Cepaea; species Cepaea nemoralis. Next base: position 172,217 of record JACEFZ010007177.1, on the reverse strand, counting down.
GACCTACACCATAATGAAAGATAGACAACTCAGCAGCAACAAAAACTATACATTGCTATCCTTAGTCATCCCAACAGTTATACTAACTCTATGAGTCACTTATCAGTGGACCTACACCATAATGAAAGATAGGACAACTCAGCAGCAACAAAACTATCCATTGCTATCATTAGTCATCTCCAACAGTTACTAACTCTATGAGTCACTTATCAGTGACCTACACCATAATGAAAGATAGACAACTCAGCAGCAACAAAACTATACATTGCTATCCTTAGTCATCTCCAACAGTTACTAACTCTATGAGTCACTTATCAGGGGACCTACACCATAAATGAAAGATAGACAACTCAGCAGCAACAAAACTATACAGTGCTATCCTTAGTCATCTCCAAACAGTTACTAACTCTATGAGTCATATCAGTGGACCTACACCATAATGAAAGATAGACAACTCAGCAGCAACAAAACTATACATTTGCTATCCTTAGTCATCTCCAACAGTTACTAAATCTATGAGTCACTTATCAGTGAACCTACACCATAAGAAAGATAGACAACTCAGCAGCAACAAAACTATACATTGCTATCCTTAGTCATCTCCAACAGTTACTAACTCTATGAGTCACTATCGTGGACCTACACCCATAATGAAAGATAGACAACTCAGCAGCAACAAAACTATACAGTGCTATCCTGAGCCATCTCCAACAGTTACTAACAACAGCAACAAAACTATACAGTGCTATCTGAGCCATCTCCAACAGTTACTAACAACAGCAACAAAACTATACAGTGCTATCCGGAGCCATCTCCACAGTTACTAACAACAGCAACAAAAACTATACAGTGCTATCTGAGCCCATCTCCAACAGTTACTAAACTCTATGATCACTTATCAGTGGACCTACCACCATAATGAAAGATAGACAACTCAACAGCAACCAAAACTATACAGTGCTATCCTTAGCCATCTCCGACAGTTACTAACACAGCCAACAAAAACTATACAGTGCTATCCTGAGCCATCTCCCACAGTTACTAACAACAGCAACAAAACTATACAGTGCTATCCTGAGCCATCTCCAACAGTTACTAACAACAGCAACAAAACTATACAGTGCAATCCTTAGCCATCTCCAACAGTTACTAACTCTATGGGTCATTTATCAGTGGACCTACACCATAATGAAAGATAGACAACTCAGCAGCAACAAAACTATACAGTGCTATCCTTAGCCATCTCCAACAGTTACTAACTCTATGAGTCACTTATCAGTGGACCTACACATAATGAAAGAGTAGACAACTCAGCAGCAACAAAACTATACATTGCTATCCTTAGCCATCTCCAACAGTTACTAACTCTATGGGTCATTTATCAGTGGACCTACACCATAATGAAAGATAGACAACTCAGCAGCAACAAAACTATACATTGCTATCCTTAGCCATCTCCGACAGTTACTAACTCTATGAGTCACTTATCAGTGGACCTACATCATAATGAAAGATAGACAACTCAGCAGCAACAAAACTATACATTGCTATCCTTAGCCATCTCCGACAGTTACTAACTCTATGAGTCACTTATCAGTGGACCCTACATCATAATGAAAGATAGACAACTCAGCAGCAACAAAAACTATACATTGCTATCCTTAGCCATCTCCGATAGTTACTAAACTCTATGAGTCACTTATCAGTGGACCTACACCATAATGAAAGATAGACAACTCAACAGCAACAAAACTATACATTGCTAAACTATATAGTGCTATCCTTAGACATCTCCGACAGTTACTAACTCTATGAGACACTTATCAGTGGACCTAGACGAGAATGAAAAATAGAGAACTCAACAGCAACAAAACTATACAGTGCTATCCTTAGCCATCTCCGACAGTTACTAACAACAGCAACAAAACTATACAGTGCTATCCTGAGCCATCTCCAACAGTTACTAACAACAGCAACAAAACTATACAGTGCTATCCTGAGCCATCTCCAACAGTTACTAACAACAGCAACAAAACTATACAGTGCAATCCTTAGCCATCTCCAACAGTTACTAACTCTATGGGTCATTTATCAGTGGACCTACACATAATGAAAGATAGACAACTCAGCAGCAACAAAACTATACAGTGCTATCCTTAGCCATCTCCAACAGTTACTAACTCTATGAGTCCACTTATCAGTGGACCTACACCATAATGAAAGATAGACAACTCAGCAGCAACAAAACTATACATTGCTATCCTTAGCCATCTCCAACAGTTACTAACTCTATGGGTCATTTATCAGTGGACCTACACCATAATGAAAGATAGACAACTCAGCAGCAACAAAACTATACATTGCTATCCTTAGCCATCTCCGACAGTTACTAACTCTATGAGTCACTTATCAGTGGACCTACATCATAATGAAAGATAGACAACTCAGCAGCAACAAAACTATACATTGCTATCCTTAGCCATCTCCGACAGTTACTAACTCTATGAGTCACTTATCAGTGGACCTACACCATAATGAAAGATAGACAACTCAACAGCAACAAAACTATACATTGCTATCCTTAGTCATCTCCAACAGTTACTAACTCTATGAGTCACTTATCAGTGGACCTACACCATAATGAAAGATAGACAACTCAGCAGCAACAAAACTATACATTGCTATCCTTAGTCATCTCCAACAGTTACTAACTCTATGAGTCACTTATCAGTGGACCTACACCATAATGAAAGATAGACAACTCAGCAGCAACAAAACTATACATTGTCTATCCTTAGTCATCTCCAACAGTTACTAAACTCTATGAGTCACTTATCAGTGGACCTACGCCATAATGAAAAGATAGACAACTCAGCAGCAACAAAAACTATACATTGCTATCCTTAGTCATCTCCAACAGTTACTAACTCTATGAGTCACTTATCAGTGGAACCTACACCATAATGAAAGATAGACAACTCAGCAGCAACAAAACTATACATTGCTGTCATTAGTCATCTCCAACAGTTACTAACTCTATGAGTCACTTATCAGTGGACCTACACCATAATGAAAGATAGACAACTCAGCAGCAACAAAACTATACATTGCTATCCTTAGTCATCTCCAACAGTTACTAACTCTATGAGTCACTTATCAGTGGACCTACACCATAATGAAAGATAGACAACTCAGCAGCAACAAAACTATACAGTGCTATCCTTAGTCATCTCCAACAGTTACTAACTCTATGAGTCACTTATCAGTGGACCTACACCATAATGAAAGATAGACAACTCAGCAGCAACAAAACTATACATTGCTATCCTTAGTCATCTCCAACAGTTACTAACTCTATGAGTCACTTATCAGTGAACCTACACCATAATGAAAGATAGACAACTCAGCAGCCAAGAAAACTATACATTGCTATCCTAGTCATCCTCCCAACAGTTACTAACTCTATGAGTCACTTATCAGTGGACCTACACCATAATGAAAGATAGACAACTCAGCAGCAACAAAACTATACAGTGCTATCCTGAGCCATCTCCAACAGTTACTAACAACAGCAACAAAACTATACAGTGCTATCCTGAGCCATCTCCAACAGTTACTAACAACAGCAACAAAACTATACAGTGCTATCCTGAGCCATCTCCAACAGTTACTAACAACAGCAACAAAACTATACAGTGCTATCCTGAGCCATCTCCAACAGTTACTAACTCTATGAGTCACTTATCAGTGGACCTACACCATAATGAAAGATAGACAACTCAACAGCAACAAAACTATACAGTGCTATCCTTAGCCATCTCCGACAGTTACTAACAACAGCAACAAAACTATACAGTGCTATCCTGAGCCATCTCCAACAGTTACTAACAACAGCAACAAAACTATACAGTGCTATCCTGAGCCATCTCCAACAGTTACTAACAACAGCAACAAAACTATACAGTGCAATCCTTAGCCATCTCCAACAGTTACTAACTCTATGGGTCATTTATCAGTGGACCTACACCATAATGAAAGATAGACAACTCAGCAGCAACAAAACTATACAGTGCTATCCTTAGCCATCTCCAACAGTTACTAACTCTATGAGTCACTTATCAGTGGACCTACACCATAATGAAAGATAGACAACTCAGCAGCAACAAAACTATACATTGCTATCCTTAGCCATCTCCAACAGTTACTAACTCTATGGGTCATTTATCAGTGGACCTACACCATAATGAAAGATAGACAACTCAGCAGCAACAAAACTATACATTGCTATCCTTAGCCATCTCCGACAGTTACTAACTCTATGAGTCACTTATCAGTGGACCTACATCATAATGAAAGATAGACAACTCAGCAGCAACAAAACTATACATTGCTATCCTTAGCCATCTCCGACAGTTACTAACTCTATGAGTCACTTATCAGTGGACCTACATCATAATGAAAGATAGACAACTCAGCAGCAACAAAACTATACATTGCTATCCTTAGCCATCTCCGATAGTTACTAACTCTATGAGTCACTTATCAGTGGACCTACACCATAATGAAAGATAGACAACTCAACAGCAACAAAACTATACATTGCTAAACTATATAGTGCTATCCTTAGACATCTCCGACAGTTACTAACTCTATGAGACACTTATCAGTGGACCTAGACGAGAATGAAAAATAGAGAACTCAACAGCAACAAAACTATACATTGCTATCCTTGGCCATCTCCGACAGTTACTAACTCTATGAGACACTTATCAGTGGACCTAGACGAGAATGAAAAATAGAGAACTCAACAGCAACAAAACTATACAGTGCTATCCTTAGCCATCTCCGACAGTTACTAACTCTATGAGTCACTTATCAGTGGACCTACACCATAATGAAAGATAGACAACTCAACAGCAACAAAACTATACAGTGCTATCCTTAGCCATCTCCGACAGTTACTAACAACAGCAACAAAACTATACATTGCTATCCTTAGCCATCTCCGACAGTTACTAACTCTATGGGTCACTTATCAGTGGACCTACACCATAATGAAAGATAGACAACTCAGCAGCAACAAAACTATACAGTGCTATCCTTAGCCATCTCCGACAGTTACTAACTCTATGAGTCACTTATCAGTGGACCTACATCATAATGAAAGATAGACAACTCAGCAGCAACAAAACTATACATTGCTATCCTTAGCCATCTCCGATAGTTACTAACTCTATGAGTCACTTATCAGTGGACCTACACCATAATGAAAGATAGACAACTCAACAGCAACAAAACTATACATTGCTAAACTATATAGTGCTATCCTTAGACATCTCCGACAGTTACTAACTCTATGAGACACTTATCAGTGGACCTAGACGAGAATGAAAAATAGAGAACTCAACAGCAACAAAACTATACATTGCTATCCTTGGCCATCTCCGACAGTTACTAACTCTATGAGACACTTATCAGTGGACCTAGACGAGAATGAAAAATAGAGAACTCAACAGCAACAAAACTATACAGTGCTATCCTTAGCCATATCCGACAGTTACTAACTCTATTGAGTCACTATCAGTGGACCTACACCCTAATGAAAGATAGACAACCTCAACAGCAACAAACTATACAGTGCTATCCTTAGCCATCTCCGACAGTTACTAACAACAGCAACAAAACTATACATTGCTATCCTTAGCCATCTCCGACAGTTACTAACTCTATGGGTCACTTATCAGTGGACCTACACCATAATGAAAGATAGACAACTCAGCAGCAACAAAACTATACAGTGCTATCCTTAGCCATCTCCGACAGTTACTTACTCTAGGAGTCACTTATCAGTGGACCTACACCATAATGAAAGATAGACAACTCAGCAGCAACAAAACTATACAGTGCTATCCTTAGCCATCTCCGACAGTTACTAACAACAGCAACAAAACTATACAGTGCTATCCTTAGCCATCTCCAACAGTTACTAACTCTATGAGTCACTTATCAGTGGACCTACACCATAATGAAAGATAGACAACTCAGCAGCAACAAAACTATACATTGCTAAACTATATAGTGCTATCCTTAGCCATCTCCGACAGTTACTAACAACAGCAACAAAACTATACATTGCTATCCTTAGCCATCTCCGATAGTTACTAACTCTATGGGTCACTTATCAGTGGACCTACACAATAATAAAAGATAGACAACTCAACAGCAACAAAACTATACAGTGCTATCCTTAGCCATCTCCGACAGTTACTTACTCTGAGTCACTTATCAGTGGACCTACACCATAAAGAAAGATAGACAACTCAACAGCAACAAAACTATACAGTGCTATCCTTAGCCATCTCCGACAGTTACTTACTCTGAGTCACTTATCAGTGGACCTACACCATAATGAAAGATAGACAACTCAACAGCAACAAAACTATACAGTGCTATCCTTAGCCATCTCCGACAGTTACTTACTCTGAGTCACTTATCAGTGGACCTACACCATAATGAAAGATAGACAACTCAACAGCAACAAAACTATACAGTGCTATCCTTAGCCATCTCCGACAGTTACTTACTCTAGGAGTCACTTATCAGTGGACCTACACCATAATGAAAGATAGACAACTCAGCAGCAACAAAACTATACAGTGCTATCCTTAGCCATCTCCGACAGTTACTAACAACAGCAACAAAACTATACAGTGCTATCCTTAGCCATCTCCAACAGTTACTAACTCTATGAGTCACTTATCAGTGGACCTACACCATAATGAAAGATAGACAACTCAGCAGCAACAAAACTATACATTGCTAAACTATATAGTGCTATCCTTAGCCATCTCCAACAGTTACTAACAACAGCAACAAAACTATACATTGCTATCCTTAGCCATCTCCGATAGTTACTAACTCTATGGGTCACTTATCAGTGGACCTACACAATAATAAAAGATAGACAACTCAACAGCAACAAAACTATACAGTGCTATCCTTAGCCATCTCCGACAGTTACTTACTCTGAGTCACTTATCAGTGGACCTACACCATAATGAAAGATAGACAACTCAACAGCAACAAAACTATACAGTGCTATCCTTAGCCATCTCCGACAGTTACTTACTCTGAGTCACTTATCAGTGGAACTACACCATAATGAAAGATAGACAACTCAACAGCAACAAAACTATACAGTGCTATCCTTAGCCATCTCCGACAGTTACTTACTCTGAGTCACTTATCAGTGGACCTACACCATAATGAAAGTTAGACAACTCAACAGCAACAAAACTATACAGTGCTATCCTTAGCCATCTCCGACAGTTACTAACTCTATGGGTCACTTATCAGTGGACCTGCACCATAATGAAAGTAGACAACTCAGCAACAACAAAACTATACAGTGCTATCCTTAGCCATCTCCGACAGTTACTAACAACAGCAACAAAACTATACAGTGCTATCCTTAGCCATCTCCGACAGTTACTAACTCTATGGGTCACTTATCAGTGGACCTGCACCATAATGAAAGATAAGACAACTCAGCAGCATTGAGATCAACACTGAGGTCAGATACATAGTCTTCTCTGAAGATAGCAAAAACAAACAGGAGTACAAGCTGTGGACATCAACAAATCCCACTGCAGTTGGAAATCGCAAAGAGTTGGCCATACAGCTGCTGCCAGGGCAAAACTGTTAGGAAAGGAAACCTATCAACGGTTAGGTCCATTACCCTGGATGGAATCTGTCTAGAGGAAGCCAATCGTACACAAATGCATGCTGAACCTGGACACTCTGACCTGCAAGATGCAACTAGTGTGACACACTCCCACTGAAAGAGGAACAAAGAAGAAGTTAATAAGGGATAAAGAAAAGAAGTAATTTTACAAGATTGCATCTGGGCATAGTTCAGCAAGGCTAGATCAATAGCAACAACAGCACACGTGAATATATTTAATAAGAACAGACACAAATGTAATGACCTTGTGATGACCACCGTAAATTCAGGGGAACCTGCTATGATATGTTCAAATATGACAACAAATCTACAGACATATCTACACACACAAGACAAGCAAAGAGAAGAAAGAAGGACAAAATCATACACCAAAGTCTTTCCTCCTCTCTAGAGTAATTCCGCAGCAGCCGATTTTGTCTCTCATTCGTATTAGAAGCATCTCCAGCATCATCCACTTGTCCACTGCTGCAATGTACAAGAAAGAGATGTATTTGGTGCAAACAATTCCCTGAGCAAAACAAAACAGTTCAATGTATGTTCATAATCATCCATATTTATCCTAAAGCATTCTGAAACAAAAATTTAACCATGCAGAAGAAAGGTCTGCATCGACATCTGCCATGTTCTACATCTGCCTTGTTCTACTTCTGCCATGTTCTACTTCTGATCATTAAAGTTTAGCTGCATGCCATGCTCTACTTCTGATCATTAAAGTTTAGCTGCATGCCATGTTCTACTTCTGATCATTAAAGTTTAGCTGCATGCCATGTTCTACTTCTACCATGTTCTACTTCTACCATGTTCTACTTCTGATCATTAAAGTTTAGCTGCATGCTATGTTCTACTTCTGATCATTAAAGTTTAGCTGCATGCCATGTTCTACTTCTAATCATTAAAGTTTAGCTGCATGCCATGTTCTACTTCTACCATGTTCTACTTCTGCCATGTTCTACTTCTGATCATTAAAGTTTAGCTGCATGCCATGTTCTACTTCTGATCATTAAAGTTTAGCTGCATGCCATGTTCTACATCTGATCATTAAAGTTTTGCTGAATGCCATGTTCTACATCTGATCATTAAAGTTTATTTTAAATAACGAAGACACAAACAATAGATTGCACGATTTATTGCCTGGCATATTTCGCTGCATCTCGTCAGGTACATACTGCAGAAATCACACAACGTAATGTGAAATAACTAGATAAATCCTTCATATATACATATTCGTACAGTAATGTCGATTGTCTACCACGGTAATTTTAAACTGACTAACATGTCTTTCTGCTTGCACAAGGCCAGCTTACGCAGGTTGATCACTATGGCTTCAGCAAACCTTAACCGACTACTCTGTGTGTTGAACAACACATGGAAGGCACTGTCTCTTTCAACCACATGACCACTCTCGAGCACGTGTCTCGCGACCGATGAAGCAGGACTGTTCCGGTGTGTCGGCCCACCTAGGCTACCATCTTCTGTGTGTAGTATTTTAAAAATCTATTGGATTCTACTTACAGCAAACAGCCATGAACGCAGGTGAATCTAAGAAAGTCAATGTACTTGAGGCATGAAGAGTAATTAAGCAAATAAATGGTTAGTTGTACTAACAAGTAAACATTGTGTTAAGACTTCGCAGAACTAATGAAAATACCTGATGACTTCTCCAGTCACTGGATCCCTAGAGAAACCTGCATGGTTTTCAATACCCGTGTACAGGTAGTGACCGTATGGATCGTACTTCACCCATCTGAAAATCAAAAGCCCAAAAATCAATTCCACTAAACACTGGATGACAGATGAATTCCAATGATGTTTGCTGAAGCTATTGCCTGAGCCACTTTGCTTGTAGGCACAAAATAGTAGCTGAATTAGGCTTTATTATTACAAAATGCCCTAGCATGTACCTTATTTATGTTTTACAACAAATCCAATGAACTACTTAGTCGGCAGATTATCCACACTGCACATCGAATCATTCAGTCGATAAGCGCTCAGATCCCCTCCTCAGCAAATCCTGCCGTGTGTAGCGGCTAACGAATGACACGAGTTATGTTGGTTTATTAATCTTCTTTGGCTTCCTGTGTAGTGTTCTTGTTTGGCCACGCCTATTTTAACTTGCTGTTCTCACAGCCTGACCATGGTTGTAGATTCAGTCATCATTTGGTTCTTCCAATGGACTAAGTGGCACCCAAAAGCCCCTTTGTGAAGCACTACAATAAAACTAAGTAGGATAGCCACTGGTTTATCAACAGAGAGGCACAAGTTCAGTTCCTAGAGGAAGCAGATACTTTTTGTAAATGATATGACTCTAGGGTCAACCAATCTCATACAATGCAAAAATCCTTTTCCTTCAGCTTTGAAGAGAGCATGCTAGAGTCAACAGCCATTTAAACTCAATTTCTAATGTACAACCCTGCACATTGTTCTCATATTTACAAAACCATTGACCACTCTTTCCAAGTATCCTTCACTGTCATGGGAAAAACCCTTAGGGAGAAGCTACAACAGCCATCAAAGTTACAAACTAACACTATGAGTCCTTATAACAGCTGCAAAGTACATGCATCTTCATAAAAATGACAATGGGCTGCCAAAGTAAACAACTCAGTAGCACTGGCATTAACATCTCATAACATGTACCATAAACTTGTAAAAATATTATTCTGCACACTGAGCACTAGTACAACTCATAAAGTAGACCATAAACTTGAAACTACAATAACATGCATACTCAGCGCCACAACAACAACTCACCTAACTCTTTCAGACTCCAGTGATGTCTTTGTAAAAGCAAACGGTGGACCACTGCTCCAATCCCAGAAATAAATGTGGTTCGTGGTGGCAAACACCAGCACCTCTCCACCAGGATGAAAGGCAAGAGATGTGATCACCTGGAAACCACGTGGGTTTTGCAGAACCTCACATCCGCCACCCTGGTATTAACCGGAAATATATTTTACTGTTAAGATGCACGCACGCGCTCGCACAGACAGACAGACAGACAGACAGACAGAGAGAGAGAGAGAGAGAGAGAGAGAGAGAGAGAGAGAGAGAGAGAGAGAGAGAGAGAGAGAGAGAGAGAGAGAGAGAGAGAATTTATAATAAAATCAAAAACTGACCGCAGACATCAAATGGAAGCATTCTTTGGGCATATTATGAGAACAGAATATCTGAACTCACTGATAATACTGTAGAAATTAATGTCACAGACAGAAAAGGCAAAGGAAAAAGACCTGATATGACATGGAAAAACATACCTGAGAAATCAGTCTGCTGAGAGAATCATCTGTATCAGCCACTATAACATTGAACTGATGAAGTGCCAGAGAATGATTTATCGCCATATGTCATTTTGTGTATCTGCAGATGGCTTATATTATGGCCATGCTGGGTCATCACGTTATTTGTATCTTTCCCCAAAATCTTCCAATTTTAGAGCTCAGTAATCAGAGATTTTCTTCATTCCAATTTATCAGAAACTTAAGAAAGGCTGGCCCAAAATTTTGCAGAAATATCTTTCTTTTTTTTGAGTGGATCTCAAGGTCATCGATTTACATTAGATTGTTTCAAACAATTTTAGATGACAGTGATTCTGATGAGGAGCGACTGCTGAGTGGCTACAATTCCAGATTCTCCTCCAGAAGACCCGGGTTTAATCCTCGGTAAGGTGTGGATTATTTTGTCTGGGGCAAAAAGAAAACCCTAATCTGCAGTTCGCAGTGACTGCACTAGCCAAGAGGCCTTAATTCCTCAGGCCCTTCCCTACACCACAAGGTGCTATACAGGCAGTAGATGAGTTACAGACAGTGATTCTGATTGAAAGGACTGAAAGATAATATCACATGCAGTAATGTAGTTAGTTAATCAGTAGGTGGTGATAGGGAAAATAAAACTGACTGAAAATTCATCAACATATGATGACATACATGTGTCAAATATATTTGCTCTACTGGGCCACACTTGTGCCCTTAAGTTTGCTTTGTTTATCATAGCAGTATTGTAAATAATAAACAGTATCAAGTGTACATATTGGTTCTCATTCCATTAAGAACAAATCTGCCCAGTTTTTTCCTTACTTTTTCAATTTTGTGTGAAAATAGTGTGATTTTAATATATTGTATTTTGATGGTATTAAGGAGCAGTTCTTATATTTGTGAAGAAAAGAAGTTTTTATCGGTATTCGCTTAATTAAATTGGATTATCATCACATAATGAAGACGTATTGCTTCCTCCTAAATATGCCTGAAATAACATTATTTGAAAGCTTTGTTCAAACTATGGTAAAAATATAAATACAGCAGTGTTCCTTTGCAACTTCTTTTAAACTTATATATAATATAGCATGTCTACTACCATATTACTAACTTCTAAGTCATTACTGTGACACATCCTTTAAACTTAAATATAATATAGCATGTCTACTACCATATTACTAACTTCTAAGTCATTACTGTGACACATCCTTTAAACTTAAATATAATATAGCATGTCTACTACCATATTACTAACTTCTAAGTCATTACTGTGGCACATCCTTTAAACTTATATATAATATAGCATGTCTACTACCATATTACTAACTTCTAAGTCATTACTGTGGCACATCCTTTAAACTTATATATAATATAGCATGTCTACTACCATATTACTAACTTCTAAGTCATTACTGTGGCACATCCTTACTTCCCATTTTCTACTATCCACTTTTGTTTGATCCACACCCGTTTTATGTTTGGCACTGAATCAGTTATATAAAAAAAAAAGGTCCTTTGACAATGCAAGTCACCTAATCCCTGTGTGACAATGCAAGTCACCTAATCCCTGTGTGACAATGCAAGTCACCTAATCCCTGTGGTAACTGCCTATAATGTAGAGGCACAACTGACTACACAATAGTGTACAAGTAATAAGGCAGTGCTAAGGCAGTGCTAATTAAATGGAGACCTAACATGGAATCATTAAAAAGAGTTCTCACAATATATTTCAAGATACATCAAATGGCCCAACAGGAAACAATCTCCCCACACACACCTCCTTCAAACGTTCGAATAGCGGAACAAGAAATGACAAAATATTTAGGTTGAAGTTTGAACCTGTACTCTTTGCTGTGAACATTTTAAATCCATCTTGATCTTGATAATCAAAAGGTTGACTTTCTAATGAAACCAACTGAACTACTCTTATTGTGAGCAATTGGTTCTTAAAAATGGAGACATTTTTGTGCCCCCCAGAAGATATTCTAGACATTGGGGAAGAAAACATCCTAAACCGGGACTCTGGTCACCTTGTGCACAGAAGAAGCTACTAGAATAGACACTACTTTAAAGTAACAATAAACTGACATAAACTATTTGATGAAAATTACTAACTCCTTATGTATGCGTAGTCATCTATATATTCAATACTGTCCTGTCCAGCTGTTTCTTTGGCTCTTTCTAACTTATTAAATAATTACTTTTAATTTAATGGCTTCCAAAAAGGGCACTACCATCCTTTGAAAGACATGCCCAGCCCACAACAAGAATACAGATAAGTAACTTTAGATCCTCTAAAAGTACTGGAGAGTTTTGGTCAGAGACCATAACTTTATGAAGGGAAAATCCCAACTGCACCTCCACGCGGTAAAGGATGGAAACACACTACGGTGTGGCTAACACAGCTCTGGGGACCGAGTATCCACCGGAATAAGTGGACAACTCTGCAGCTGAGCAGAGCAGGGCACTCACTTGTCCTTGCAGTCGGAAATGGCTGTCAAAAGCAGAGGTAAAAAGACCACCATGTGAATGTGGAAGGCAAGGGGAAACCACCACATTATCTTCCCAAGACTTCATGGCAAAACATAAATCAAAGTTAGTGAAGGACGTTAATGGCTGTCTTAGGGCATCCTCGTCCGGTAGGGACAGTCATGAGCCACAGGTGACACCAGACCGTCATCCAGCTACTGATGGCAAAATCTTAACTAAAATAAATAAATTTAGAGTAGGAACATGGAATGTTAGGACATTAAATGAGCTAGGAAAGTTGACCAATGTTCTAAGAGAGATGGATAGCATGAAAATGAATATACTAGGCGTTAGTGAGATGAGATGGAAAGGATCGGGCAAAAGTATAGCTGACAATCACACAATAATTTATTCTGGAGGGGATACACATGAAAAAGGTGTAGGAATAATATTAGACGAAAATACAGCCAAGTCAATTAATGGATACTGGTGTATTTCAGATAGAGTTATTATGGTAAAAATCAAAGGCAAACCAATAGACATAAATATTATACAAGTATATGCACCAACAGCAAGCAGTAGTGATGAAGAAATACAACACTTTTACGACGAAATAGAAATGGCGATGGCTCAAATTGGATCACAAGAAATAAAGATAATACTTGGTGATTTTAATGCAAAAGTAGGAAAGGGAGAAATGGAGGATGTAGTGGGGAATTATGGTTTAGGTACAAGAAATGAAAGAGGGGAAAAGCTAATAGAATGGGCAAATATCAATGATATGATAATTGGAAACACATGGTTTAAACACCATAAAAGACGACTGTACACATGGATAAGCCCTGATAAGAAAATACGCAACCAAATTGACTACATACTAATTAATAAAAGATTTAGAAATGCTTTAATTAATGTAAAGACAATGCCTGGTGCTGACTGTAATAGTGATCATGTACCACTATGTGGATAAATAAAAGTAAGATTAAAGAGAGGGGAAAAAATGGTTAAGAACATGAGACTTAATAAAGAGGTTCTAAAAATAGATAAAGAAATGCAAGAACAATACAGAGTGACTGTGAAAAATAGGTACAATGCAATAACTAAAATACAGAGTATAGATGAACAATGGGAAATGTTAAGGGACTCCATTCATCAAACTAGCAAAGAAGTATTACCAGAGAGAGGCAAAATAGCTAAGAAAAAATGGATGAATGAAGATATCTTAAACCTGATGGACAAAAGAAAACAGTATAAAAATGACAAACAAGAATACGCTAAGATAAATAAAGAAATAAAAGATAAATGTGGGAAGGCTAAAGAAAGTTGGTTAAACGAGCAATGCAAAAAAATTGAATTAAATTCCATTAAAGATACAAAAAATATGCACAGACAAATCAGTGAGCTTACAGGAAAAAAAATAAGGATAAATACAGGGTGTTTGAAATCAAAAACAGGAAAGATAATATTAGAGGAAGATGCTATAATAAAGAGGTGGAATGAGCATATAAGAGAATTATATGAAGGAGAAAGGGCAGAATTAACAGAAGATAGTAACTTAGAAGGTCCACCTATTCTGAAAGAAGAAGTCGCTGACGCTATGAAACGTATGAAGAAAGGAAAAACAGCTGGGCCAGATGAAATCACAATAGAAGAATTAGAAGTATTGGGAGAATTTGGAGTAGATATATTAACCAAAATGTTGAATGATATTTACAGCAGTGGATATTTACCCAGTGATATGCTGAAATCTGTATTTATAGCTATACCAAAAAGACCAGGAGCAATTGATTGTGAAGATTTTCGTACAATTAACCTTATAAACCATATCACTAAGCTTCTACTCAGAATCATAATGAGAAGAACCAAAAAGAAAATAAAAATGGAAATTAGTGAAGAACAGTATGGATTTGTGGAAGGAAAGGGCACAAACAATGCAATTTATACATTACGGACACTAATAGAAAGGTCAATAGAGAAACAGAGAGACATATATTTGGGCTTCATAGATTATACTAAGGCATTTGATAAAGTAAAACATGATGAACTGATTAAAATGTTGGAAGATATCAACACTGATGGAAAAGATTTAAGAATAATAAAGAATATTTACTGGAACCAAGTAGCAGCAATTAAAATAGGAAATAAAGAGGGTAGTTACGAACAGATAAAGCTAGGAGTACGACAAGGGTGTGTCTTGTCACCAGATCTTTTCTCCCTGTATAGCGAAGTAATAATGAGAGAGATCAAAGAGATGCCAGGAATACTAGTTGGAGGTTATAATATAAATAATATACGCTATGCAGATGACACAGTATTGGTGGCGGATAATTCAACAGACCTACAACAATTATTAGACGTTGTAGTAACAGAGAGTGCAAGGAAAGGACTCAACTTGAATATCAAGAAAACAGTAACAATGGTAATATCAAAGAAAATGGTGACACCAAAATGTGACATAGAAATAGAAGGGAAAATCCTTAACCAAGTTGATAATTTTAGATACCTAGGGGCATTTATAACATCAGATGGAAGATGTACAACAGAGATTAGGAGCAGAATAGGGCAGGCAAAAGCTGCATTTCAGAAAATGAAGAGTATCTTATGCAATAAGTCACTGTCACTGAATGTAAGAGAGTGCTGAAATGCTATGTAGAACCAGTTTTGCTGTATGGCAGTGAATCTTGGAATGTAAATGAACAAATTAAGAAGAAATTAGAAGCAACAGAGATGTGGTTCCTGAGACGAATGTTGCGAATTCCTTGGACTGCCAGAGTAACTAACGACGACTGCCTGAAACAGGCTAATGAAACTAGAACATTATATACAACAATAAGACAGAGACAAACAGCTTTCCTCGGTCATGTGATGAGAAGAGAGGCATTGGAGAACATCGTAACAACTGGAAAGATCGAGGGGAAGAGAGACAGAGGTAGACCAAGAGAAGTGATGCAGGGGACGCAGAGGTGTTTCCAAGGCACCAGGACCGGGTATTTTCTGGCCAAGACCTATTGACGCATCCTCGTCGAGCGTCCTGGGCAACAGGTCCCTTCGGGGTCCTGGCTGAAGTCAATAGGATCGCTGATTCCTCCAAAGTCGGAGAGTGTCTGCCTGTACGGCGAGGAACCACCAGTCTGCACACCAATAAGCCAGACATGGGACAACGGATACTCACGCAAATCTCAGGTCCTGTATGACATCACACTGATGTTGGACAACAGGATGTCTTCATCCGACATACAGGACTTCGCGTTGGAGCTCAAGCCAACGAACACAAGCAAGCAAGTAATGCTGGATGGATTGAGACGGTGGCATGGAGGAATATCAGCAGCAGAGTTGATCCAGAAAACCAAAGACCGAGATCTATGGAGAGCCATGAACGCCTACGCCAGCCGGCACGGCACTTGATGATGATGATATTAATACTAGCTGACCTGGCCCGGCTTCGCCCAGGCCCTGGAGGGGGATCTATCTATCTATCAGTCTGCTTGTTTGTCTGTCTGTCTGACCCGGCCCGGCTTCACCCAGTCCCTGGTGGGGAGCATCTCATTTAATTCATATAAGTAGTCATATAAGCTCTCCCGTTCCCGACTATCTGTTTGTCTGTCTATCTGTCTGTCCCGGCCCGGCTTCACCCAGTCCCTGGTGGGGAGCATCTAATTTAATTCATATACGTAGTCATATAAGCTCTCCCTTTCCCGACTGTCTGTCTGTCTATCTGACCCGGCCCGGCTTCACCCAGTCCCTGGTGGGGAGCATGTCATTTAATTCATATAAGTAGTCAAATAAGCTTCCGTTCCCGACTATCTGTCTGTCTGTCTATCTATCTGACCCGTCGTGGTTTCGTCCGGGTCCCGGCGCACAGTAAATTAAAAGAATGTCCTTCCACACACCATTAATTATTTTTAATGAAAACTGTTTTTAATCACCGACATGACAGTTGATAAGTTCTTTAAGCAGAAAAAGATGGGTTACAATGTTATGCATTATTTTTATGAAAACTTTGAAAATGCCTTAAAGATTATATCATTATTTATTATAACTCATATGCCTGAAAATAACTATAGACAAAGAGTTTAACAATAGTGCAAGTAAGTCCAACAATATGACTATAAAGTATATAGAAATGTTATTAAAAGTTATGCCCCTTGAAATAACTTTTCTAGAGTGAAGTCCCCCTGCTATATAGAAATTATATAATGAAAAATGAAAAAGTAAATATTAAATAAGTAGAAGATTTTACACTAAGAAACTATTACAGTCGGTTGCACAGGAATGAAAGGAAGACGTGTAGAAAATTTCATCTCAATCGGATGTACCGTTATCGACCGCATCCAATACATAGCTGACCACAAAGCCACATACACTCTGTTTTATAGATATAGATTTTCATGTAATGTTTTTCATGTAGTTGTGTCTGTGTTCATTATTCTGTGTTGATGAAGGCTTTAGCCGCAACGTCCATTTTGTTACTCATTGTGTTCTGGTAAAGCTACTTTTTGTGTTTTTGGTGATTCATTTAAGGCTTGGTAGACAGACTCCTGCGGTGGTAGACAAATCTAAGAGACAGTAAGTTTGAATCTATTGCAGACAACACAAAGAAAGATAAGCATGATCTGCATGTGCTTGAATAGAAGCACTAGGAATGTGACCTGACAGACAAGAATGTAAGACACCCTATAAATTTGGAAACAACTGCTATACATCCTAGACCTGAAGAGGAGCAAATTTAAAAAAAAAAAGTTACTGCATGTCAACATATATCTGGGTAGGCAACAGACTAATAAATTTACTTAGTCTACAGTCCTGCACAAGAAACATACAGGTTGCAGCTCTTACCATTAGGTCCCAGATACGAATCTCACCATTCAAACAGCCTGATGCAAGGATATCATCAGATGTGGGGCTGAATGCCAAGCACCAGGGAGTCCGAGGATGGCCTTTCAAAATGTGGGTGCATTTCCCTGTCAGTGCATCAGATACTCGAACAGAATGGTCACCATGTGTGGATGCAATACGCAACCTGGATAGAACATGAGTTCACTGATAATATAATTATGAAACAGAACAGTCTACCAGAATTCCTGCAGTCTATAATGGATGAATGGGCTTTTTTTTCGGGTCACAAATTAGGTACACAGGCCCGTCTTACATCCAGCCCTTCCTTCCACTCACCTTTCACGCAGTCATATATTCAGTAATTTTTTTTCCCGCATATCCTATTTACAGGACATCGCTGTCAACACCAGCATTTTACCGCTGGTATAATCGTATATTCTGAAATGTTTTTTGGGGTGAATATATTCTGAAAAGTAAAGAACAAATGTATCATTTTTTTATGTAGTCACCTTTGTGTTCAATGCAAGTCCTCCAAAACTGATAAAGTGCTTCGATTCCTGTAGAAAAATCGACTCTGGGGTCACTACTCGGCGTACCTGACCCGGCTATGTCACAGAAGTCACGCCATTTTGAAACTTCCTAGTCCGCTCATACACTTGCTGGACTGACAGGCATGCATCACCATACTGAACTTTCATTCACCGATGAATTTCTAAAAGTTTCACCTCTTTATTGATAAACATAAACATATAACAGAACCAGAACGCTGCTCCTTTCTGGTGCATGCCAAAAGTGGGACGGCCATCTTTAAACTGTCATGATATCACCGCTTGCCATGTGATGTCACGAGCATAACAATCCTTAACAATATTGACAAGTTACAAGACAATGGCATAGTTTTTTGTAATTTCTATCGCACTTTTAAGGTTGTCATGTGAAACCCCCTTGTATGTACTGATAGACTAAACATATAAGACATGCACACATTACAAATATTGGTAACCTTGGTGGCAATGGTTAGTGCATTGGCTTCCCAACAAATGTCCAAGGGACAGGATTTCTGTTACCTCAGATTAGAGTAGGGAGCTTTCAGTGCAGTGGCTAGCACACTTGCCTGCTGGCTCAGAGATCATGGGTTTGTATGTACATCAAGGAGTATGTTTTTACATTGACCTGAGCTAAGTTTGCCCAGTCTAAAATGGGTATCAGGAAATATCTTGAGGATTAAAGGCAACCAGCATGACACCCTCATTGCCCCTTGAGTGCTGATTGATCTATACAATCATGCCACTAGCATCATATGCTGCTGATTGATCTATACAATCATGCCACTAGCACCATATGTTACTGATTGATCTATAAAAACATGCGACTAGCACCATATGCTGCTGACTGATCTATAAAAACATGAGACTAGCACCATATGCTGCTGATTGATCTATAAAACCATGCGACTACCACCATATGCTGGTAATTAATCTATACAAACATGCGACTAGCACAATATGCTGGTAATTGATCTACAAAAACATGAGACTTGCACCGTATGCTGCTGATTGATCTATAAAAACATGCGACTAGCACCATATGCCCAAAATGCGAGGGTGTGTAAAATAGGTGCTTCTTGCGCTGACTTTACTAACAGTCAAACGCAGGGGTCAATCCAGCAGATATTTCTCTAGGTAAATAAAGGTGCCAAACATAATATTGACCATGCTAGCATCCATATCAGCTGACTCCGTGGCGATGAGGTTATGTACAGTTCATAATCCCGCATGCCCGCATTCGAAACCAGCTGCAGGCGATTTGGCAGAAGACCGCCTTGTGTTGGTTTTTTATGAAATGGTATGGGTGCTGGTTGTTCAGAAAGCAATGGCAAACTACTGAACGTAAACTTGCCAAGAGATCACAACAGCAAAAAATGCTGGTGTTGACTGAGACGTCCTGTAAAGGATATGCAACTAACCCTTATTCATCCATATCGCATTTCACCAATTCAAGGGTCAATCCAGCAAATATTTCTCTAAGTAAATAAAGGCAGCTAACATAATATTGACCATGCTATCATACATATCACATTTCACCAATTCAAAGCACATACATTCTGTCAAGTCCCTTCTGGAGATGCTAAACTATTATGAACTTGACACCTTGTAATCCATTCTTAACATGTCACACGACCTCATCTTGATAAACTGAGCAGCAGCCAGATTGGTTCTCTAAGCTGAAGATCATCTGTTGCTATATGACATTGAAGGGTTACACTCATGTGAGCCAGCTAGTAATGATTCAGATGCCTTTAAGTGACAGCCTACCAGTGATAATGTGCCAACAGTTATGACACCTGTATACTGCACCTGCAGAAGCTGATGGTAGGACACCACACTTTGCTCTGACTGAGGAAAGTATCACTGGTGTGATAGACATATACTTTAACACTAAAGACCTTTCTAATGGCCCTTTCCCTGATGTCTTATTTTTGCTCTGTTGTGGCTACTACACTGCCTTCTATAAAACATATACAACTCAAATGTATACACTGATTGTGATTAAGAAATATTTGAGAATTAATTATGACATTTCTAAACACATCTATCAAGGCACACTTGGGGGGATTAAAATGTGAAATTAAGTTACATCTTTCAAGATATACTCAATAGCTGAAACTGAATGTGGAATTAATTTTTTCTAAATCTTGCATGTTCTTCGCAGGATGTTGCAATTAGTCCCTGCTGATTTTCAAGTAATGTACGTCTAGTAGTTTGCCACTGTTTTCTAAACGAGAAGTCAAAGTTGAGATCCCGGGGTTGAGCTGTCTACCTCGACCTTCAGCAAACTGAAGTTTGAAGTGCAAGCGTTCTTATCTTTTCACCCATGCAAATTTCCGAAGTTATTCTCATCAAGACTAATTTACTGGGTCTAAAAATTATAAACAAGACAGGACACACTCACTTGTTGGGACTGAAATCCATAAGGAATGTTGCTCTTGACACCTCTGTAAACTGACATGGCTGAAAGTGGACACAAAATGTTTGCTCAATGATGCATAGAAATCATCACAACAATCACATAACACATTTCATCTATACTGAGGTAAATGTGGTGCTTAATTATTACAATATTATTATATACATATAAAGAACAAATGGCACAGCTCTCCAAGTCCAAATTTCTCCGTTAACCCTACAGGCAATAGGCAGTGCATAGACATGTGTTTTTATATACCCATCCAACCCATACAAGAGAGAGGAGGGATGGTGGTGTGGATGGAAAGATATCATTGTGAATATTTCGTTACAGCTTTCCAGAATTATGCTCCATAGAAAAGTTCTGAAAGTTCACATTTCAAATGTCATCTATATTATAGTTTGGTTTTGTGAAGTACCTCCGCTGCACACACATTACATAATTGTTTTCAGTTTCTTTCCCTGCTTCAGGACAATATTTTTTTTATGCTTGCACCGAAAAGCTGTTCAAATGAGATTGACAAAGGTTGTTCTGGCTTGTTAATTCTAGCCAGTGAATATTGGCTGGTTCCTTCATTTACAAATGTGTTTGCCTCTGCTGCTTCTGATTTTATTTGAGGTCACAACTTCAGTCTTCTTTGGACATAGTCCGACTTATTGCCCACGCACGTGCACTCTTGAACACAAACAAAAACATGAATGAAAGATGTGTCTGAGTTAGTGAGAGAGAGAGAGAGAGAGAGAGAGAGAGAGAGAGAGAGAGGAGAGAGAGAGAGAGAGAGAGAGAGGAGAGAGAGAGAGAGAGAGAGAGAGAGAGAGAGAGAGAGAGAGAGAGAGAGAGAGGAGGGGAGGGGGGGAGAGAAAGCACACATGTGCATGAATGAAAACACACAAACACCTACATGAAAAGTGAGAGACACACACATATGCATAAATGAAGCATACAAAACACATACACATGTAAAGCAGTCAAACAAGAGACAGAGCAAAGCAAGAGTGTAGATGTCAACTATGTCATCCCAAATAACTATGTCCAAAGTATTTTACAAGGAAATTAACACGCACAAAACATTAATATACACAATACCCTTAAAATGATAACTTGGTCCTACAGTGAGCAACATTACCTGATTGCTGTTTGGTATCGCTGCTGCATCCTCCAACATGTGGTTGACGGCTTTCCAGCTCTTGTGAAATCTATGCTCTCTAGTTCTACCCTGAGATCTCAGTTGCAGGTAATAGAAAATGTCCCCCATGACCAAAGCCAGTCTGTAAAGTGGATGTATAAGGTCTCTATTAATGTTTAATCAATCAGTCAGGTTTTAAAACCTGCCTACAATCTTATATGGAGTCTTTGCAAGAGCTTGTGATTGTGCTAATATTTATAACCACAGCAGATGTAAATAGGAGTAGAAGGAGAGTATAGAAGGAGAAAAGGAGGGAAAGAGGAAAATGAGCTTGGAAGAAGAAAAAAAAACGAGAAGAAAAACATATAGTTTCTGATTCCCTGTTTTATGCAATGCTTCCATTAGCAGAGTATGGAAGGATAAAAGGAGGGAAAGAAGAAAATGAGCTCGGAAGAAGAAAAAAAACGAGAAGAAAAACATATAGTTTCTGATTCCGTTTTATGCAATGCTTCCATTAGCAGAGTATGGAAGGAGAAAAGGAGGGAAAGAGGAAAATGAGCTTGGAAGAAGAAAAAAAAACGAGAAGAAAAACATATAGTTTCTGATTCCCTGTTTTATGCAATGCTTCCATTAGCAGAGTATGGAAGGAGAAAAGAGGAAAACGAGCTCGGAAGAAGAAAAAAAACGAGAAGAAAAACATATAGTTTCTGATTCCCTGTTTTATGCAATGCTTCCATTAGCAGAGTATGGAAGGAGAAAAGGAGGGAAAGAGGAAAATGAGCTCGGAAGAAGAAAAAAAACGAGAAGAAAAACATATAGTTTCTGATTCCGTGTTTTATGCAATGCTTCCATTAGCAGAGTATGGAAGGAGAAAAGGAGGGAAAGAGGAAAATGAGCTCGGAAGAAGAAAACAAACGAGAAGAAAAACATATAGTTTCTGATTCCGTGTTTTATGCAATGCTCAGAATGAGCAGCTGCAGTATGAGTAGACACCATGCCCAGATAACTCTCTTGCAGGCAGTATAGTTTGCTAGATTGATTAATTAGTGTGTAGCATGGCACCACCAGGTAGAAGCTGTGGTAGCACGGTGGTGGGCATTCCAATCCTGTTGTCAAGTGTTTGAATCCCCATCAACCCAGATTTTGACCTGGGCTTCCAGATCAAACAAGCCTAAAATATATACCCAGAAATGTCCAAGGAAGTAATGGCAGTTGACATGACACTGACCATACCACCCATCGAGTCTGGATTGGTCTATAAAGCCATGGGGCTAGCACTATATATCCAATACATTTCAAGTTGTCTAAGAGTTCTTTATGGCACCAGGGGCCACTCAAGAGTGGGAAAGATCTCAATGTGCACCCCCCCATTAAGACAATAAGATATCACTTCACTATCTGCTTTCGTCTTTGGGGAATAAGGTATATACCTGAACTGTGGCTTGAAACTACTGCACAAGACAAACCTCAATTTTGGAATCACAGTAAGTCTGAAGAAAACAGGTGATAAGCCAGGAAGTCTGGACCACATGAAGCAGTGTACCCAGCTCCCTTTACCAATATTACAGCCTAGGTTTAACCCCATGCAGTTTATGTCCTGTGCTGAATCACGACATGGTTACACCCAAATATGCCTCTCCGTAGATGTCCCAGTAGCAGTCTTGCACGCCTTTCTGGTTTCTGGGTTAGAAGAGTGGAAGGGCAGCTCTGAAGACGGCATTTTGGTACCAGGCCAGGAGAAATATTTCTACACTAACCTCACTCGGATTCTAACCCTTTTCAAGGCTAAGATGACCTGAGAGTCAATGCATCTGGCTTAGAATATATGACTCAAGACTTCCACAAGATTCATAATCAACCCAGCTATTTCCAGCCATATCAAAATAGTTAAAATAAACTTTCAACCTTTCTTCAAGATATTTAATTTTATATTCACTTTCCCTATATCATGGTGCATGGGTCTGCTGTGTGTCAAGATAGCAACAGAGAAATTACTAAATATTAGACATGGTACACAACCTGTGGTGCTATTGACAGATGTAAAATCAGTACTTGAGGTGTTCCTGTCTGGGAAATTGCCAGTACTACGGACACTACTTTCTGAACTTGGCAGCCAGCAAAAAGTCATTATACAGTGAATACCATCCCATTGTGCAGTACCCGGAAACGAGAGAGCTTATTGATTAGGTAAGGAAAAAGCAATAGATGTAGCTGATGTACCCATTACATATCACCAGGAGAAAATGATCAAATCAGTCAGAAAGCCACCAAAACCTGCTCAAGATGACAACCACCTTATGGACAGACAAGAACACATTTTTTTTGCACCTCAGAACAAGATAATAGATTACGCAACCACATGTATACAAAATTCAAGATTGGCGAATCAACCATTTGCATATATGGATTGGCGTCGCAGACCACATACTCCAAGACTGCCCAAAATATGACATATCTAGGCAAACTTTCTGGCCTAGAGAAACAACAGTGGAAGATTAACTATGGACATTGAGTGAACCAGCTAAATTCATACAAGAGACAGACAAAACCACAGTTATAGACAAACAGCAAGCAAATGAAAGAAGAAGTCTGCTTTGCCAACAATTTTATTGTCCCTTTTTCTGGTGCCTAAGTGAAAACAGACTTGATTTTTTTTATAATCTTAATTACTGCCACTGGCCAAAGGAATGAATCAAAACGGGCAAAAAGTAGCAGTTAAATCCAAATTAATCTATCATGCAAGGCTTATAAATTTCAGAAAATCAGAATATCCAGTAGTTAAAGGCTTACAGCATCTACTGATAGTTGCTTCCATATGTGTTGTATTTTTGGAACTACGTATTTCACCACAAAAGTTAAGTGCCATTTTCTTACTTAACTGATTTATAAATTTGAAACTGGCAATAGCAACAAACACTATTAAAGGCCTATGGCACAAGACAAGCAAACAAATGAAAGAAAACATGCCGAGAACATTTTTCCTGATTGGAGAAGATGCATCTGTCTTGTGGCAACATGCAGATGTGAGCATGGCCCACGATTACTGAAAAAGAAATTACTGGGTTTTGAACTGCAATTTTAAGAATTGTTATAATAATGTTGATCAAGAAAAAGAAAACTACTGACAGTTTAAAACACCTGAACAACAAGAACAAAAACACAGGCTCATAAACAGCATGGTGTCTCAAGCAAATACTATGACCATATTTAACAATGCACAACAATGGAAGTCATGGCTACTGAAAGAAAAAAACAGGGGTTGATGATTACAAAGGTGGATAGAGGATATTAAAGACACCTTGAACATGAAAATGCATGAGGCAGGGAAATTGGCAAGAGAGGGTTTCCGGTAGGCCATGATGAGCGGCATTCTACAATGTACCTGCTATATGAACAATAGATGATAAGATAATATAAAGTTGAGAAAACAGTGGATATACACTGTCACACAAGTATGATCAATGTTATCACTAAAAATTAGCTTTCTACATGTATGCATCTCAGAGGTGACCATTCTCTCCCAGTTTATGTCACTGTAATGTCAGACCTTAGACGTGAAAAACATATACTTAAAACAAGCTGCCATAAAAATGTATAACGAAGTAGGTGAGTATCAGTCTATTAAGAGAGGTGTGAGACAGGGATGTGTAATGTCTCCAGATCTGTTTTCCCTGTACAGCGAAAATATTTTCAGAAATGAAGATATGAAAGGAGTCATCATTGGGGGATGTAACTCAATAACATTAGATGTACGGATGATACAGTATTGATTGCAGACAATGGGCAGGATCTGCAACATCTATTAGATGCAGTTGTTGCACACAGTGAACAACTAGGGTAAGAGTTAAATTGTAAAAAGAGAGATTATGGTCGTCACTAGGAAGAAGGAAATACCACAATGTAATACAAGTAAATGGGAATATTCTTAAAAAAGTGAATTGATACAATTATCTCGGAACAGTCTTAACATCTGATGGGAGATGCCTTGAAGAGATTAGAAGGCAAAGGTAGCCTTTTGCAAGATGAAAAACATACTGACCAATAAAGAGATGTCAATTGCAACGAGAAAATGTATTAAGGTGCTACACAGAACCTGTACTTTTGTATTGATGTAAAGCATGGACAATGAGCAGACAAGCTGAAAAACATCTGGTGGCTGTGGAAATGTGGTTTTTGAAAAAAAAAATGCAAAGAATACCATGGCCAGACAGACAAACCAATGACCAAATTCTACCAAAAAAAAAAAAAAAATGAAAATTGTAAACTGATTAAAGAAATTAGACGTAGACAGTCAACATTTTTTGGTCACGTTATGAGAAGAAATAAATTGGAAACTTGGTGACAACTGGCAAGATTGAGGGGAAGAGAACAAGGAGAAGGCAGAGAAGTAAATACCTGGATAGCATGGACACGTGGTATGGTTGAGACAAGAATATTGAGCTGATCCACCCAAGCTTATCGGCATGGCACATGATGAATGAATGTCAGACAATGTTAGTTAGTAGACAGATCATCTTCATTGCACATCGAACCATTCAGTCCATAAGTGTTCAGATCCCCTCCTCAGTAAATCCCGCAGCGTGTAGCAACTGGTGACACCAGTTCTGTGCTGTTTTATTAATCTTCTTTGGCTTCCCGCATAGTGTTCTTATTTGGCCACACCTCTTATAATTTACTGTTCTCGAAATCTGACCATGGTTGTAGATTCACAGTCATCAGAAAACACCTGTTAAAGAATGTCTTCGGCATGATCCATCCACGACTTTCCTCTTTTTAACCTGCTGCCCTTTATCTTCTTAATTTCACTGTGCAGTGGATGTTGTGTGTTTGTGTTGACCTGAGGTAGGCACGTACTCTGCAAATTTGTATTATTTCCCCAATGGTTGGAAAATCAAGAAGGTAGCACATCGCCCTGCATGCTGTATCTCTTGTACATCCAAGAATAATATGCATAGCTTCATTCTGTATCCTTTCCATCTGCTTACGGCTGATAGTCAGGATCGCCATCGCATACTCCAAAACAGAAAGGACCAAGCCCTCATAAAGGAGACATAGATGGCGCTGCTCACAGTTTGCCACCATCTGCATCGCAGCCAAACCTCGCTTGGCCTTTGTTATCACCCGGTCTATGTGCTCATGATAAGCAAGACTTTGATCAAAGCGTATCCTCAGGTAGTTCATTCCCTGCGTTCTTTCCACCCAGCTTCGGCAAGGGAATCAGATAGCTGCGTAACCACTCCTTCTTGATGCTAGCACTTCCTATGATGATGATGTACATATCTGCTAGTTCCTCTAGCTTGTTGTAGGTACACGCATTGATGTCATCATACCTTATACCATCTGGCCCTGATGCGTTGTTTTTTTGTTCGTCGAAGCCCAGCCCTGATCTCTTTCACTGTCACTGTGTCTTCATCTGCAATGTTCTGGGCCTTACACCTATCTAAGGTAACCACCTTGGCAAAATTCCGGCCTCTCATGTCTGTCTGGTTGCTCTGCTTTAGAGAGCTGAATGTCAGACAATGAGCCCCACTATTTAGCAGCTCTAAAAGTATTTCTGTGCAGATGTTTGAAAATTTCATGAATTTTACCAGTATATCACACAAACTGCAGCGTATGCAGGCAGAGTCAGCTGGTAATAATAGTGGCCTTACAACCATGGGTAGAAAAATCTAAATAATTCAGTGGCCAGCCCCTTTTCCTCAGAGCCATTATTTTTTTTTTCAAACCAGGCCAAGAAAAAGATGAATCAAACTCAGATAAAGCTACATATTTTGAAATGTACCATTAAAACATAATTTATTAATAACCTTCTATCAGAAACAGGATGAATAACTTTGCTGTCCAAGTTAAATGGCCTCTTATTATCAATACTTTGCTGTTGGAGTTAAATGGCATCTTATCATCAATGTTAAAGTATAATGCTGGAGAAATCACAAGTTGACTTGCAAAGGTACATAAATTATAATGGCATGTTTATTACTCTAATTTCAAGATATAATGTAACAGAAACACAAGAAAAATATTTGTTACATTATTTTAAAAACAAGTAATGGATATTCTAAAAGGCGATCTGAAATATGTTTTTTTCATATTTTAAGAACGGAATTTAAAAATTCAGAGGCCAGGGAAAACTTTATGCACATGGAGGCCGGTTGCCTGGATTTTTCTACTCCCGCTTGCAACTAATTCAGCATCATGTTATGCTGTTAATGTCACTATATAATCATTTTTAAAAATAACCTACAAACTGACAATTCCTTATATGGAAGCTCACCAATACTAAAGCTACCACAGTTCAGCTTTTGCAAAATGACCAAACTTCTTAAGTTTCAAAGACAAAATAGTTTCATTAGGTATTTAGTATTTTGGTTGTGTGGCTAGAAATCCCGATTCTCCTTCGGAGACCCGGGTTCGAATCCTCGGTAAAGTGTGGAGTTTTTACTGTCGGGGCAAAAAGAAAACTCTAACCTACACAGTTCACGGCGACTGCACTAGCCAGGCGGCCTTAATTCCTCAGGCCCTCCTACAATACACTGCAAGATACTATAGTAGCAGTAAATGACAGTTATTTTGACAAATGTTGCATCAACTGACCATGTTGGAACCCCATAATTAGCCAACAATTGAGCCCAAATGTTTGCCTAGCTGTGTGTAAATTATCTTAACGTATTCAATTGTAGGACACATTCATGCCCATCTATTGAAAACATAGAATAGGTAAGCGGGGAATGAAATCGTTGCAAAGTTGCTATCAAGTAAATATATAATATTTAATAACATTATTATTAACCAAATTAACAATATAATAATAATAATATTAATATACTAAAAACGGCCATCGTATTCGTAAGCTGTAATAATCATAATTAATAATAAATAATATTATTATAATCAATCAATTCAATCAGTTGAGTTCAGTTCAGTGCATCCACAAAGGTCGGCAATTGGGGTAGAGAGAGGTACCATTAGTAATACTACTACTAATTCAACTGTTTTTGATACACATGATGAAGTAAACTACTTGCTTATTTTAAGTTGAATAAAGCTGGCTTCTTCTGGGTTTGTTTGTTGAACTGAATTCGTTTAGTGTTTACTGTTTGTTTGTTGTTGGGCCAGCAGAAAGTTCAACAAAACAAAGTGAAAGAACAACACTCAACTCAACAGCTAGTCTGTGACTGCTGAGTGTATGATTAATTTAAAGTAACTAAATTGCAAAGGATAACAGGGTTATCTCACCAAAAGAATTAATTACTGGTGATCTCCGTTAACTGATTAATATCCATGAAACAGATGCACATCGTGAAGCAACGTTCTCATCGTCGACAGTGCGTAGCCCAGCCAGAACTGTTGAACTGACATACATACACTCTTCCTCATACCACTTCCGCCATAATATTCCCAAAAACATGGATTCGGGTCAGGCAGTGGAACCTGAATAAATTGTGAAGTGAGACAGATAGAACTACGAAAATTCATGCATCTTTCCCATTGCATCATACGCCTGTGAGACCTGGGCACTTAACAAGCTGAACAGCGCATAAATGCCTTTGAATATAAATATTATAGACGAGTTATAATAATATCTTGGATAAAGAAAAGAACAAATACATCCATAATTCAAGAGATGAATATTGAAGAAGAATAGCTATTAAAGATGATAAAACAAAGCAAATTGAAATATTTTGGTCACCTGAAACGTCACGAAAGTTTGGAGAGAACAATAATGGAGGGATATATACCTGGGAAGAGAAAGGCCAAAGAGAAGATGGGTGCAGGGTGTGGCAGATGATCTCCAGATGGGTGTATCGGACGCGGGACATCTTGCTTATGATCGAGAGGTTTTCTGGAAGGTTGTTATGGGAGATACTGAATGAATGAATTAGTGGAACCTGGGTTAGAATGTTGTCCAACTAGTACTGGACATACGCCAGGAGTGTCCTGCAAGCAACCGTGGACCAGCACAGATAACTGAGATATGGGGGTTGTTGAGAGAAGGGTTAATTG
The DNA here is from genome assembly GCA_014155875.1 of Cepaea nemoralis. Lineage (NCBI taxonomy): Eukaryota > Metazoa > Mollusca > Gastropoda > Stylommatophora > Helicidae > Cepaea > Cepaea nemoralis. The sequence continues at coordinate 141,820 of JACEFZ010007177.1, read as the reverse complement.
TGTGGGGCGACTCATCATAAAGCAGCTCCATCGCAGATCGTCGCTCTTGTCACGGCCTGCTGCAGATTCTCGATCCTTTGCCAGTTCCATTTTCGTCCATTGTCATGCTCGTGATGTCTTCGGTGTGGTTCTGTGTTCATCATCGTGCCGGTCGACTCCTGCCATTCTTTTTTCTAGGAGTCATGCCTTCTGTCGCTGACCTTAACAAATCAAATGTGTATTAGGACACACACCCTTTTTCCCTCCCCCACCCCAAATGACATTATAAAGCGCTCTTCCAGAGGAAATGTAAATATAACAAAAATAATATTTTATAACTATTGGCAACGCGAGTCCATGACCAAGTGTCACAAATGTACACAAAAGAAGATGAATCCAAGCATCAGTATTATGGTCAACAATTTCCAATATTCTAGTAAACGACATCGAAGAAGAGTTCACTGACATTAAAAATCAAATCACAGTGTGCAGATGTTAAAGTTAGTTGTATGCCCTTTACAGGACGTAGCAGTCAACCCCAGCATTTCTGGCTGTTCGTGATTCCCGGGCAAGTTTACGTTCAGTAGTTCGCCATTGTTTCTGAACGGCCGGCACCCATACCATTTCATAAAAAACCAACACAGCTGTGTTTCGATCGCGGGTATGCGGGATTACGAATTGCGTCAGTAACGCCTTCGCCACGGAGACGGTTGTGCAGAGGGCTGCACTATATGAAGGAGAGGAAGAGGTATAGACCTTGTATACAAAGGAGTTTACAAACGAGCGGATCGACTTCTTTGCACTGGATGTTATCCCATATTCTTTCCGAATGCTTCGAGCACAGCTCGAACTCAGTAGCTCCAAGTTTATGTTCAGTAGTTTGCCATTGCTTTCTTAACGAGTGGCACCCATATCATTTCATAAAATAACCAACGCAAGGTGGTCTGCTGCCAAATTTCCCGCAGCTTTGTTTCTAACATGGTATGAAAGATTACGAACTGCGTGTTAGCAGCTATGGCTAGAATTAAATTGTAGCAAACATAAGATTTTCTCAAGCAACAGGTCGGTCATCTCAAGAAATATCACAATGCAACATCCGTGTAAAAGGCAACAATCAAACATGTGGATCGTTGAAACTGTTTTGAAGCGGCAATAACATCGACAGGAAGGTGCCTTGTAGAGATTTTACAAGAATCTAAACGACACAAATTGCTTTTTGTAAGATGGAAATTAAACCAATAAAAAGCCTTCAACTTCTGTCAGAAAAGGAGCGCTCAGGTTCTATAATGAGCCTATACTGCTGTGTGCACGTGAAACGTGGACATTGAGGCTGAGGGGACAAGCCAAAGAGCATCTAATGGCTCCAGAAAAGTTTTTTTTATAAGAATGCGGAGAATACGACAGACGGACAAAAGCGTAAGTAAATCCAAGCCGATGAAAACGAAAAATTGGACATAGTCAAGATATTTTGAATATGTTATGAACAGAAGTTTCAAAATTAGATACAACTGGCAACTCGGGAAGTGAGCACAAGAGAAAGAAAGAGACGAATGCCTGGGATCCAGAGCCCATTAGTTTATATAATTATTCTGCTAGCACCATATGACCATAAGCTCACAGCGTGTAAAAGAGTCCTTTTACATTATTTTGCTGTTACTCTGTCTTAACAAGTATATGTATTCCTCTAAATTACTATTTACTTCTGAACATGCTACAATAGTGTGGGAAAAGCTGCTGAGTTAACAATTTGTCGTAGCAGATTGAATGAATGGTAGACGCTCTTTGATTCTTGCAAGTTGTTAAATGGGCGAATGGTTAACGCACTTTGTTCCAGTAAGTTGTTGAGTAAATGGTAAGCGTCCTTTGTTCTTGCAAGTTGTTAATGAGTGAATGGTAGACGCACTTTGTCCCAGTAAGATGAGTAAATGGTAAGCGCTCTTTGTTCTTGCAAGTTGTTAATGAGTGAATGATAGACACACTTTGTCCCAGTAAGTTGAGTGAATGGTAGGCACTATTTATTCTTGCAAACTGTTAATGGGTGAATGTTAGACGCACTTTCTCTCAGTAAGATGATTGAATGGTAGGCGCTCTTTGTTCTTGGAAGTTGTTAATGGGTGAATGATAGACGCACTTTGTCCCAGTAAGATGAGTGAATGGTAGGCGTTCTTTGTTCTTGCAAGTTGTTAATGGGTGAATGTTAGACACACTAATAATAATAAGATGAGTGAATTGTAGACGCTCTTTGTTCTTGCAAACTGTTAATGGGTAAATGTTAGACGCACTTTCTCTCAGTAAGATGGTTGAATGGTAGGCGCTCTTTGTTCTTGCAAGTTGTTAATGGGTGAATGTTAGACACACTAATAATAATAAGATGAGTGAATTGTAGACGCTCTTTGTTCTTGCAAACTGTTAATGGGTGAATGGTAGACGCACTTTCTCTCAGTAAGATGAGTGAATGGTAGGCACTCTTTGTTCTTGCAAGTTATTAATGGGTGAATGTTAGAGAGACTAAAAATAATAAGTTGAGTGAATGATAGGCAAAACATGACTGCCTACGCTTATCGGCATGGCACATGATGGATGGATGGATGGAATGGTAGGCGCTCTTTGTTCTTGCAAGTTGAGTTGAGTTAAGAACAGACATCATTGCACTCAGGACATTCCCATGCGTGCTCCGTCCCCTCGTTCAACAGCCAGCGAAGAGTCACACTACTAATCGTTCCCACCGATATCTGATTAAAAGTTCTCCTGGTCTTCCCTCTCAATTTTGAGATTCTTCCAGAACCCTGCCGATCCCCCGCAATCTCATTCTTTACACATATGGGTTCTCAATCTGTTCCTCCGCCTTCTCCACCTGGTTCTTGCAAGTTGTTAATGGGTGAATGGTAGACATACTTTGTCTCAATAAGTTGAGTGCATGGTAGGCGCTCTTTGTTCTTGTAAGTTGTTAATGGAGAATGGTAGACGCACTTTGTCCCAGTGAGTTGTTAAATGGTAGACACACTTATCCTTGGAAGTTGTTAATGGGTGAATGATAGACGCGCGTTGCCCACACGAATTGTTAAAATCATGTCGTGTTTGCTATTATTTTAACTCCTGTTTCAGATAGCAATTACTTATCACTCAAGATCGATACGTTTCAGTTCAATGCAGCATGAACATGTGTTCTGATATGCTATTACATCAATCAGCGAATTATTTTAAAGTAAAGAAATTTTCTGAACAGAAGTTAAGATCAATACTGACATTATTATTAACACGTGTCACTATGAACTAACGGCTATTTTTAAAAAAAGTAGTTCTTGGATCGGCACTGGTAGAAATATACATATGACTCAGTGCGAAATTTGTTGAGCTGTTTTCTTCTCTTACTTGACTTTCCAAGTTCAATACAAAAGACTGAGCAAAAATGACGCAAACCAAAGCCAACGATAATTATTAGATGATGTTAACAGAAATGAGACATTGTACGTTTAGAGATGGCACTGTACATCGCAAGAGACAGACGATTAAACACTGAGAATTCGAACGCAGCGCTACAATACTCTTTGGTTGTCGTTCTTTGGCTAACAGAAATAAGTGAATCAAAATACAGAAAAATTTATGCAACCTCAAAACGAGCGATTTGGAAGCAGGCCGCTTTGTGTTATTTCGATGCATGAGGCGTCAGCCGTCCAGAAAGCAATGGGAAACTACTGAGAGAGAGAGAGAGAGAGAGAGAGAGAGAGAGAGAGAGAGAGAGAGAGAGAGAGAGAGAGAGAGAGAGGAGAGAGGGGGAGGGGGAGGAGAGAGAGAGAGATCTGTACATGTGAACAATAAAGTCAATGAATTGCCTACGAATTCTGACCATAGAATACAATTACCCAACACAGCCCATACATTAACAAAGCTTTGGTATGAAAAATACGGCAATGGAATGAGAGCTGTGTATACAATTGTAGCAGCAATTCAAACAGACAAGAAAAATGAGTCAACGCTGCAAACCAACAGATATAAAAGTCAGTTGCATATCTTTTACAGGACGTCGCAGTCAACTAAGGCATTTTTTTGCTGTTTGTGATTTCTTGGCAAGTTGATATTAAGTAGTTTGTCATTGCTTCTGAACGACCAGAACTCATACCATTTCATAAAAGACAATTAAAATAGTATACAGCAAAATCTCTCGCATCTGTGTTTCGAACGCGGTATGCGGGATTACAAATTGCGTCTCTAACCTCTTCGCCACAGAACAGCCAAACGTATATAAATTAAAATTAAAAAGATATATTACCAACAAATAATTTAATATTAGTGATGAAACAGAAGCTTACACACTCCAACCTTTCACCTCAAATCCTTCAGAACAACCACCTGAGGCTACCAGGACATCGCCAGCCAAGCTGAACATCTGCTCACGAGAAATGTGTTGTCCTCCTAGCCCACTGAGCATTTAGTCACGAGAAATACGTTGTTTGCATCCGTGTTTGGATTTGGCGCTCTGTGTCTAGATTCTCCTTATGTGGGATATGGGGGAAAAGTGGAGCACTTATGGATATGTCTGTCATGAAAATAAACATTGACGACAACTCAAAGCAAATGCCTCTTCCTCCTCAACTGCGGTGTAAGATACTATCAAATTCAACCATTTTGGGTTATAACTGACATATATAGTCTTTGCTGTGACTGCAGATAATGGGTACCGTGTGTGTATGTGTGCGCGCGGTGCGTGAGGGCGAACGCAAGTGTGTTTTTTTTCCATTTTTTTATTCACGTCTTTCTATCAACTGTGGCATTAATACCGTGCTCCCCATACAATTGCCCTTGATATATCTATACTTTTGTCTTCATCACTTATGTTAGCCTGATTCCTTTGGCCACCCATGACTTAAATCGTCGCTTAAAAGTCGACGGGGTCGACTTCTTTGCACCGGGTTTTTATCCCATATGGCACGGTCTCTTTCCGCAGCGCGGAAAGTGTCGCACAAAGCACGAACTCCGTAGCTCCAGTGGTGATCCTCAGGAGTCTCCGAAAAAAAAACACTCCACCCATCACTAAAGTTCTAGGTATCTGTCTAACATTTTGCTCATCCTGTTATTTTAACTAACGCAATGTCTGTCCATGGTAATCTTTGCATTTTCCTCAGAAATCACATTTCTACAGCCATCATATGTTTGTTCAGCTTGTCTGCTCATTGTCCACTCATTGATCAAAAGTTAAAAGTGAAGGTAGTCCCACTGCCGTGTGAAGTGTAAAGTCTTCATATATTCTGAATATGATTATATATAATAACATTAGATATGCAGATGATACAGTCTTGATTGCAAACAATGAACAGGACCTGCGACATTTAGTAGATGCGGTTGTTGCACACAGCGAACAACAAGGGTTAGAATTAAATTGTAAGAAGACACAGATTATGGTCGTCACCGGGAAGAAGGAAATACCACAATGTAATATACAAGTAAATGAGCATATTCTTAATAAACAAGTGAATCGGTACAGTTATCTCGGAACAGTCATAACATCTGATGGGAGATGCCTAGAAGATATAACAAGAATTGCATTGCGAAAGTAGCCTTTCGCAAGACGAAAAACATACTGACCAATAAAAAGATATCAACTGAAACGAGAAAAAGAGTGTTGAAGTGATACATATAAACCTGTACTTTTGTATGGATGTGAAGCGCGGACAATGAGCAGACAAGCTGAAAAACATCTGTTGGCTGTGGAAATGTGGTTTCTGAGGAAAATGCAAAGAATACTATGGACAAACAGAAAAAATGACGAACAAGTACTTCCAAAATAAAAAATTTAAAAAAAAATTAAAAACGTAAACTGATTAGAGACATTTGACGTAGACAGTCAAAAGATTTTGTGCATGTTATGAGAAGAAATGAATTGGAGAACTTGGTGACAACTGGCAAGATTGAAGGGAAGAGACCAAAGGGAAAATCGAGATGTATATACCTGGATGACTTGGCCACGTGGCATGGTCGAAACAGAAACACGGAGCTGATCTACGACTCTGATGATCGAGTGAGATGGCAAAACATGACCACACCCGCTTATCGGCATGATACATGATGATGATGTGTATAGATCAACGGCATATTAAAATAGGGTGGCCGGTTTCCTTAATGCCAAGTCGTAGCGCAACCTAAGACGCAAAAAGAAGAGGGAGAAAAACTCCCGAACCAAAAATCTACACATAACCAAGCATCTGACGTATAACGGAGATCACGTCAGTTTTGTTTGTCAATAGATACGACAGTCGGGGTCAGAGAGCTGGACAAGAGAGGCAGCACGTTAAAGCTATCTCGAACGTGGAAGATATTTGCTGGCAGGACAACGTTTTCATAGCCAACATATGTTGCTCATGAGAATATTTATCAACGTTATATCTATGAGTACGAAATAATGGACAGATGCCAACATATCACAACGGAACTTGGGAAGTCACGGCAAGGTGAAATCTATCCTGATTGGGAATGAGAGAAGGACCGGGACATGAATTGATAGTTACTAGGATCTAATACCTTCAGCGATGTGTATTATTATATATTATTGTAATTACCGTCCCGCCTGGCAATTACAGGCCCGGTATAGAGATCTTGTCATATTTTTCATTAATCGTCTGGAGATTGCAATTGACTTGTTATCGGGCAAATAAACCATTGCCTTCAATTACATGAATGCCGGCCTTCAAGTTTTATTGCCGTTGCTGTTACATGCTTCTGGAGTTGGGAATTGTGTCACTCCCTGGATTTCAACGTTGCCACTTTACATTTGAATTCCGTTACAACACAACTCAGCAACTAATGGCCGCCTTTCTTACTAGGACACGTGTGAACGTTATTCCTCAGTCATTATCTGAGTCGGACCGATCCTAGGGACGCACTGGTCGGAAAAAGCACCACGAGCACTGCTGGGAATTGAAACTGGATCATCTTCTAATTAACTAAGCTACTGCCTACTATTGAGCCGTCTCTGTGGCAAAGACGTAACGGATGCGGTTCGTAATTCCGCTCACCTGCGTTCGAAATATAGCTGCGACCAATTTGGCAGCAGACCGTGTCGGGCTGGGTTTTAACGTGATGGTATGGGAGCTGTTCGTTCATAAAGCAATGGCAAACTACTGAACGTAAACTTGCCAAGACATCAACAACAGGAGTGCTGGTGTTGACAGCGATGTCTTGTAAAATAGGATATGAAAAAAAAACACGTTGATTTAAATAAAACTAAACAGTAGCTTTGACCTGCTGTGGGTATGTGAAGTGTTAGTTTAGATCTGCGTGAGTATGTGAAGTGTTAGTTTAGATCTGCTGTGAGTATATGAAGTGTTAGTTTGGATCTGCTGTGAGTATACGAAGTGGTAATTAGGACCTGCTATGGGTATATGAAGTGTTAGTTAGGACCTTCACGCCTGTGGCTCCTAGTAGCTGTCAGCATGCGACAGCGGCCACCCCCCGGGCAACAGCTGTGAGAGGCTGGCTAAACCAGGCGCGGGTAGCCGATTTGGTGTCAAATCAAGCTGTGAAGTAGGGTATGCCTACCCAGCATGTGAAGACAGGATCCGGCAGACTGTGCGGGAGAAATCATTCCTGATTCAACGGGCAAGACGGCGTTTACCTGCAAAGCGTTGTGGAACGTAATGAGCTAGGCAAGGCACGTAGAGCTCAATGGTCATCCACTGCACCTGTATTCGTCTCTAGTCGTCTTGACTTGTCCTGCCACTGGATTCAGATGGACTCAGGCGAGAGAGTGAGTTCGACGAATTGCGCAACTCTTCCTCACTTTAATCCAATTCATCGCGCAAGTCATTCTTCATCCAAAATAGGCCTTATCAGCCATCTTAGAACTCACGGCTCCATACTTTCAACCCCACTGGATGAAATGAATGGTCATCATCATTCTTGATGGACAAACAACAGTTAGGACCTGCTGTGGGTATATGAAGTGTTAGTTAGGACCTGCTGTGGGTATATGAAGTTTTAGGACCTGCTGTGGATATATGAAGTGTTATTTAGGACCTGCTGTGGGTATGTGAAGTGTTAGTTTGGGTCTGCTGTGCGTATATGAAGTGGTAGTTTGGATCTGCTGTGGGAATGTGAAGTATTAGTTTGGATCTGCTGTGGGTATATGAAGTGTTAGGACCATCACATTTTTAGGCCTCAGCGCACGTTGATTAGGTATATCTTAAAAGATTAAGAAACTTTTCTCTATCTTTCTTCAACTCCAGACAGTACTTTTGATCACTTCTTCAGCTGCCACTTTATATGTTTCTGTCCTAGGCGTTACTGTAAATTTTCAAATCCCATATATTTTTACGTTTATTCTTCTGACCCAGTGTATTCCTATTTTAATATATCAATTACCTGAAGTAGAGAGAGTTAACTCTTCTTGGTAGTGGACAAGGTCATTTATGAATGTTTTTAAGTCCCGCTGATGTGTACACTCCTCTCCCTACCCCTTCCCCCCTTTCAGATCACCTCATTTTAATGTGAGGTCTATTTTTATTGCAGCTATTTTGACAGCAAAGAAACGTTTGATGACAACTATAAATGCTGAGATGCAATGTATTGTTGTAGAAGAATCAGACTGATTTAAAAGTCGTCTGATCACGTCACCCCACTGTTTCCCGTTCTCATTAACTCTACCAGATCAGTACACGGCTGTGCCCTTTCTGCTTGTGTGATGTTGTTTTTCTTAGGACGTCATCTTTGTCTCTTGCCCTGGATCGTGCCATCAAGTATTTTCAGTAAGAGCCTGCAATGTCTTAATATAACAAAAAAATAACGACAACGCAAACAGATAAAACTAATCTGGAGAAAGAAAATTAAAGGTGAAAAATTGGAGGTGGTGGAACATTTGGAATAATTTGGGTCATTAATTACCAACAATGTTTACACAATTAAAGAAATTGAAATGCGAATATCTATTTCTCTTAAAAAATCTAGGGGGGAAAAAAACTGAATAAATTGTGGCGTGGGTCAGATAGACCCACAAAAGTTAGATTTTTAAGAACATGTATCTTTCCCATTGCAACATACGCCAGTGAAAAACCAGTATCCATGCACTTCAACAGTCCTGGTCACTGTCGCGTGGCTGAAATACGGCGTGGGTGAGGTCACGGCGATCAAATTGTGCGGATCCCACGAACGAGATCGTAAGACATTGAAAAACCGTCTCATCTTCTAGATGGGTTCACTCTCCCCTTACGTCTTCAATGTCCAACACAGTTTCATTTAACTTCCAAAACCCCCACCCGCTTCAACCCCCTAGTTGTATAGTCCACTAAAAAGGTTATTGCATGTCCTTTGCAGGACGTCTTAGTCAACCCCAGCATTATTTTTGCTGTTTGGGATTTCTTGGCAGGTTTGTGTTTGGTGGTTTGTAATTGTTTTCTGAGCGACAGGCTCTCACGCCACTCTGTGAGGACCAACGCAATGGCGGTCTGCATCCAGGTCGCCCGCAGTTGTATTTCGAGCGCGGAACGAGAAATTGCGAATTGCGTCCGTGACATCTTCGCCAATCCCAATTTTTACGTTCCGCTCACATGGGCGCCACTCCACCCCGACTCCTTCCCGCCTGTCCTCCCGCCGGGTGGCTTAGCCAATACCTGAGCCCCTGACGGTATTGACCTTTGACCTGTTGACCATACATCCGGTCCATACAATCCACCGATAGTCGTCTAACGCTTCAGTCGCTACAAGCAAGGATACATATTCAGATAAATACCCTTAATATTGTCATGTAGTGTGTTTCATGTTGTTTTGTGTCGGTTTGTGTTTGTTTGTTCTGTGCTGACGAAGGCTTTGGTCGCAACGTGCAGTTTGTTTCTTGTAATCGTGTTTCAGTAAAACTCACAATCTAATTCTCGTTTTTTGGTGATTCATTCAATGCTAGTGAGCCCTGGACACTTACTAAACAAGCTGAACAGCACGTAAATGCCTTTGAATGTAAATGTTATAGACGGTTTCAAAGAATATCATGGAATCAGAAAAGAAAGAATACATTTATACGACAAGAGCTGAATATTGAAGAAGGTTGGCTACTAAAGACGATAAAACAAAAGAAACTGAAATATTTTGGTCACTTGAAACGTCATGAAAGTTTGTAGAGAACAATAATGTAGGGTTATTTGCTCGGGAAGAGAGGAAAAGAAAGGCTAAATAGAAGATGGGTGCAGGATGTGGTAGATGATCTCTAGATGGGTGTATCGGACGATCATCTTGCTTATGACCGAGAGGTTTTCCGGAAGGTTGTTATGGGAGTGAGGTTCTGCAAAGGACATGCTACCGAATGAATGAATGAATGAATGAATGAATGAATGAATGAATGAGTTTGATTTCTGAACGAGAAGTTAACGTTTAAATCCAGTTAACGGTGTAGGTGATGAACACTCATACCCTGTCATCAGAGCACCAGAAGTTTAATAATAGCTCGAGCGCTCTTATCCTCTTGGCCATATCGACTGAACACAACGAGAGAGTGGAGGGAACGCTGATAATACTGATATCAACTCTGGTGCGATCTGTTCTAGTTCCGTGTTAAAATGGCAAATCAAGCTACCATTGGTTGTTATATTTAGCAGTTGTGCTTCAAAGATATAATCGTTCGTCTTGCTTCATTACAAGTTGCCGAGTTTTTTTGTTTTTTTTTATAACGGATAAAATGTTATACCATCGTTATCGTTGTTCCGTTCCCTCTTATCTTACTCGCTGGTTTGTTATCTGTGCTGTTATAATTCATGAAATGGTTATCGGGAGAGAAATGAGAAAATGCTGAAGATATATTACTTTCCTGCAACTGTTTGGTTTCATTTATGTTGCAACAATTTGTGTTTATCTTCTTTGTGAATTATTGCAAACAAGGTAAGAACGACGCTAGAGACGGAGAAATGGACGAACACACACACATGCACACACACAGTGAGTGACAGATATATATATGGCAGGGGCCAAAGGAATTTGTTCTAATTATCATAAATTCTACTTATCCAGACTGCACACATATTTACACTAATTTACACTAATACCATGCAGTTTTTTTTTTTGTATATCCTTTACAGGACAGCGCTGTCAACACCAGCATCTTTCAGCTGTATGTTGATTTCTTGGCAAGATTACGCTCAGTAGTTTGCCATTGCTTTCTGAGCGGCCGGCTCACATACCCCGTAAGTTACCGATGCGATTCAAACCACTGCTGATTCTCACCGTCATCACGTTACCGACGAGAGTATACGAGATTACGGAGAAAAGTCATAACCTCTAAGCCACGAAGCCGGCTAATACCATGCAGTAGCATTGAGTAATATGATTGTACCACTTAGGAAACACAGGTAGTGAACAAATAAATAGCAATACAATATCAGAAATGTTGAAATGTTTAATTTTGAAAATTTCCAAATTAAAGAAAAAGTCTGTGATTTTGCTTGCTTCTTGACTTGTGAAAAATGTCTACCCATAGCCCGTTTAAAGGCACAAAATTGTGAGACCGCATCATCTGAACATCCATTCTGCATCATGTTAATGTCAATTTTGTCAACTGATGCCAAAATATCTGACTGCGAAACAGGCTGTGCTTGTAGCCCACAGTCATCATCATCATCAGAGTCAGGGCTGGAAGGGTCTGTTGGTTGAATGACTGGCATACATAGCCCTATAATAATTAATATCAGTGCTTGAAAGAGTGGCACTAGTAGAAACATCATTGTCAATGTTCACAAACTCCCCTGGATCAATCTTCAGCTCTTTATACAATCTAGCAAGTAATGGCCCCACTAAAATGTCAGTAACATTGCTCTCACTGTTCGCTGATGGTGTGGAATTCTCATTTGCAGAGACATCTACTGCAGGTAGGAAGCCATCGACTGACTGTTTCTCTCCACACACATTTTTGTAAGTGATGCAATGTCGTTTTTTGAAACGATCCAACCAGCCAGCACTACAATTCCACTCTGTCTGACCTCCAAGACATGCAAATTCTTCTACTTTCGCAATAAGTAAAGGCCCATCTCCATCATTACTGTCTTGTGCCATGATGCGTGTGTGCAGACATGGTTCGTCACCATACACGCTTAACAGGGTCTTGGATCTGTGTTTGTATCTCTACTATGCCATGTGGCCAAGTCAGCCATGTATTTATCTGTGTCTTCACTTCTATCACGTCTGCTATCACGTTCTTAACCCGAAACATTGAAATCAATGAAATAAAGACAATCCGTTTCAAGATGATAGAATCGTTCTTTTTTTTTTTTTTTTTAACAACCGGTCGTTTACCTGACAAGACGCAAAGATTACGCGTACTGCACGTATTAAATAAAGATAAAGAAAACACCCAAATGAATTAAATGTAAAATTTCAAAAAGAATATTTAGTCTATCTTTATTACCAAGAAAACGATCATGGGAAATTTGTCACTTTCTTTGTTATTCTGAATCATTAGTTTCAGGAGTATCTTGTCGCTGTTTCTTGGCAGCCGTCTGGGTGTCAAGGTGTTGGACCGACTAGTAACAAAAGAGGGGCAAGGACTAATAGTACTTAGAGACAGGACATCTATAAAGGTATAGACAGAATACAGACAGCACCCAAGCTAGGACATAGGGACAGTAATTAGACTAGACTCGGGTGGGGACACTAATGTGTTATAGTTAGAATAACAGAGGGACCGACCCGAGAACAGGGGCGGGTGCATGAGGTCAGGGGAATACCGTGACCACGTAAACTAGAGTAGTAATGAGTGCTAAGTAGACAGTGCTGCGTGCAAAGAGAACGCCACGCAGAGTTGCGAAACCCACGAGGGAGTTTGACCACGTAGGCAAGTGACAACCTGAGCTGCTTCAGACAGGGGACAGACCGGCCTTCCGACTGGACGTAGTGTTGTTCTGAAGCGAATATCTAGTGTAGTGAATACATGCGATGTTTAACCATGTGTGACAATGTGCATTCATATATTGTGTAACGAGTGATGTCAAGGTCTCACATAGAGCAGGTATGGACATAAAGTTAGAAGGGATTTATAGAAGGGATTTAACACCAATATAAGGGAAGTAAACGTAACCATTCGAACGATCGAACAATCTCGAGCCTTCGAGAATGATGGGTCAGTTTGCCTACAGCTCCGTGGACACAGGTGGAACCCGCCTACAGCGTGCCAGGACCATTTCCACGAAAAGCTCGAAGAGAGTTACACCCCGTGTCCGCCCGACACACGTCGAAGGGCAGACGACGACTGGACACCGAGGACGAAGGAGGGTTTAGCTTAAGGGGGACTTGATAGATAGAAACCAAGTGTATTTAAGGATTGTTGATTATAAGATAGTTGATAGAGTTTTGCTGTGATGGTTATGTGTATGATTGCTTTGTTATGAACTCCTGTGATATTGTAAATATTGTAACTGGCTGCGAAACCCATTCTTCGCCAGATTACTGTGAATAAATTATATCAGAAAGTATCAGAATGGAGTTTGTTGCCTGTCTGAACCCGAGTTTCATTTCCCTAGGTCTTTAGGACGTTGACAAGTGATAATTGTTATTAGGATGTATCAGTCAGATAACGCCTTATGTTGATTGTCAGGCTTGCCTGAAAATAAACTCCGTATCAAAATACCTGCACGAGCAAATTTGTACTTAGGATACGGATGATGTGGCCTGATTGTGAATGAACGCAAGACTGTGACACTGGGAACCTTTCTGCACCAAGAAACTATCAAGGGAAATTTGTCGCTTCGTTTGGTGGAGAATCTTTCTGAAGTGGGCCATCGTGTAATAATTCATCAGGTTTACTGCCCTGTCAGCTCCAAGTTTGTTTGGATGATGGTTCACAATGAAGTCTTCGACGTCTGCCCGCTTGCTGCACATTTCTTTAATATTAGCAGTTGAAACGGTCACTGACTACTCATCATCGGACGACTGCTCCTCCTTTAATGTCTTTAGCTGTTCATTCTGAAGATCCATTAGCTCATCTGTAGTACTGTTTGTACTGTACGCGATCGTTTGTCTCCAACATTACACCTTGCTCTCTCTCTCTCTCTCTCTCTCTCTCTCTCTCTCTCTCTCTCTCTCTCTCTCTCTCTCTCTCTCTCTCTCTCTCTCTCTCTCTCTCTCCTTCTTTCGTAATCCGAGGCACTGTTCGTTACCCGAGACATCACATTTTCGAAGTTGTTGTTCGTAACCTGAATTGTTTGTGATCTGAGGCGTTCGTAACCCGAGGTGCCACTGTATAGTTTTCGTGTGTGGTGTGTGTGTGTGCGCGCGCGCTTTTTTTTTTATAGCACTGCCTTATTCTTTGTTATGTCCCGCCATTGAATTGTTTATATTTCTTTCCAAAAATCAGATTTCTTTTGCCATTAGATGTTCCTCAGCTTGTCAGTTTATTGTTCATGTTTTTCATGCACACAACAGTAAAGGCTCTGTATAGAATTTGCACTCTCTTTTTCTCATCTAGCTGACATAAATAACAACATTTTGCAGAAGTTATGTTCTCAAAACAACACACAGTTCATCAATAACAGGCGGTTCTTCACTTCACAGGCTGGTGCACCAAAAAAGAGACTTTGTAAAGATCAGATACAATTGTCTACATTGGGCTCCAGCTTGCTCGCCAAAAATATCAAATACCCAGAACGGACACAGCATGCATCCAATACAGGGTCGCGTCGGACACTTTTAGCTACTCCACCTGAAACTCAAGCCAGACGAAATACTCCCGTCACATCAAGTACCAATAGGCCAGAAGTGCGCAGATCACTCATAACCACTGCACCTGAATTCCAAGCCAGACGTTACAATTCCACCACACCAAGTCCATACGATACGCCCTCTTTCATACAGGAGGGTAATAATTATGAAGATATGTTTCCTATTCTCCCCAGCAAGGAACCAGCTTTCAGCAACAACAATGTGCCACCACAACCTCCTGTTAGCCACGAACCAGCGCCTGTAGTTGGTAGTCATTACATACCCATGAGACACCAACAGTATCTATTTCATTATAACCCAGAATAGTTACAGCTCACACGTTTTAGCCCAGCTACACTTCATCAAGCTCTCATGATGTCGCTGTACCAAGGACCAACACAACCTGGAATTTACTAGCAATTTAGCACAAAGCTATAATTGATCTCAGTACAAGAAAGAGCCTCTCCTGGAACGTTTATCTGCTAATTGGGTTATTACTTGATCTAGTAACATTAGGTTATACGGAACTATAAATATTGACTTATTTTGACTTTACTTTAATTGATAATACTTAGCTGTGGATCTTTTATAATACTTTTAATTGTTTTTTAACTGTGAGTGAGGGGGTCTTCACTGCTCTTCCTTAATGATCTGTGTACGTATTTCTATATAGCGACAGAGATATTACTATTTCACTGTTTTTTTTTTTTTTTTTTGAGTGTGTTTTGAAAGTGCCTTGTACATTATCATTCGCTTAAAGGAGAGAAATGAAAATCGTAGACTGATTAGATTTCCAGCATGGCACATGATTGATTGACTGATTGTAATAAGGGACGTAAGTTGTAATCGTTGTGTGTATTTGTTTCTAAACTTATGATTACGCATTGTTGAAATGTCTAATAAGTATGAAAATTGACTCAGTAAAGATGGGCTTAGAGTCTGGCATCTAAATATCTGCCATCTATTAGGGAAGCTGCCCAAACTATAACTTTTACTTAATCAAAATTTTCACATGTTCGGCGTTAGTGAAAGTCGATTAAACGGTAGAATCTCAGATGATGACATTGCTATCAAAGGTTTTAACGTTATAAAAGAGATCCTTATCAGAAACAAGAGACGGGTATTCCAGTTTATATTTCTAATTCGCTGAACGTCCACCGCAGGCTAGATGCTGAAACCTGTGAGATTGAGTGTGTATGGCTTGAGGTTAAACTTCAAAATCGCATACCATTAGTAGTTGGCTATCTTTATCGAAACCCCAGTGTAGGAAACATCTGGTATGCAAATTTCACCACTATGATGGATGTGGTCTTTAGTAATGCGATATAAATCATCCTGCTAGGAGACTTCAACGTAGACACTAACAAATCAAACAAAACATGGGAAAACATAATAGAGTCATACAACTTCCAGCTATTAGCCAAACAAGCCACTAGAATAACAAAATAATCTGCAACACTTATAGATCACATTTATAATACAAGTGCTGACAACATCACTGAATGTACTGTACCTATTAATGGAATGAGCGATCACTACCCGGTTTGTTGCACGTGGTCGAAAAGAGATACCAAAAACTCCGAAACACAAACACGTAAGTATAAAATATAGAAATTATGAAAATTTCAATCAAGATGTCTTTTTAAAAGATTTGCTCAACTCATCTCTGGACTATGTTTAACAGCTTCCTGACCCGGATGATGCGCTGGGCCACTGACTGAAGACCTTTCTAAGTGTATTCGATAAGCATGTTCCATTTAAGGAAGTTCGAGATAAACATTACACTAAGTCCCCGTGGATCACCCAGGAGGTAGTTGAAATTATGAGAGACCGGGACAGGGCACATAAAAATAGAGATTTAACCACGTACCGTAGTCTGAGAAACAAAGTTCAATATGTTATTCGAAAGGAAAAGAAAAACTATTTTAAGTACTTAATAATAGATAAAACCAACACTAAAGATATATGGAAAGCAATTAATACCTTGACAAACAAACACAAGTCATCACCATCATTACCATCAAATCAGGTTACATGTGATCAATTCAGTAGCTTCTTTCAACCCGACATAAACAATTTGAAGGCTGAAATACCAGACTCTCCTCATGACATATCTTTATTATCATCATTTTGTGAGAACAAATTCTATAGAGACTTTCCCTCTAACATACTTTTTAATTAGACACAAAACAAGTAATATCACACAATAAATCTTTATCTCAAGCAATTACCATTAATATTTGAGTTCCTAGGGGTCTATACTTGGCCCTCTGTTATTTGCCATTTATATAAATGATCTTACCTTACACCTTTCGTCGTCCTGCGATCTATTTGCAGACGACTGCACAGTATATACAAACGCTATTGTTTGTAATATGATAGAATCATCCTTGCAACAGGATATAAATAGCGTAGTTAAATGGAGTCATGCAAACCGCATGCAAATTAACAATTCTAAAACAAAATCTATGTTAATAACAAACAGGCAAAGCCTCCACAGTGTAAACTCGAAGAGAGATCTTCAGCTGCACATTGGTAGCACGCCTGTAGAAAGTGTAACCGAGCACAGAGCACTGGGTCTCATCGTTGATCAAAATCTAGCCTTTAACTCCCATGCTCATGTTCTCGTTAAACAAATAGCCAAAAAAGTATATCAACTTACCAAAATTAAAAATTTCGTTGACGAAAGATATTCTACACTGCCCATATGCAAACACATAATGATTATTGATCCACAATCTGGGATGGATGCTCCAAATCAATAACAGAATGCCTTTATTCACTCCAGAAAAGAGCAGTGCGTTTAATTAATGGTGAAAAGCTTACCGACAATTCTAACCTACATAAACGTCTTCAGTTACCGCCACTCCACAAACGCCTACTATTTAATAAGGCTAAACTAATTCACAAAATCCTATTTCAAAATGCTCCAAGCTACCTTCGCCATTGTTTAAAGATATCATGAAACAGCGAACGACTAAATATACTCCATGTCCCTAAACCTAGGATAGACTTATATAAAACAAGCTTAGCATACTCTGCCGCTCAATTGTGGAACAATTTTTCACAAGAAATCAAAGACACCACCAATCTTTATACAAACATTCGCAACCTGTTTGAACACTACCTCAGTACAGACTACATTCCCCCATCTCATCTCATCTCATCATGTTCCCCTTGTACCTTGCGGTGTCGAGGTGAAGTATAAACTTCGTGAGAGTGCCCGATTATGGGCTTCATATATCGATATTCCCTTGGACTCTGCTAATTCCTCCGTCCAACGTTTACGTGGTCGGCCTCTTCCTCTGATTCCATCTGGTCTGGACATCATTGCTTGTTGTGGTATGCTGTTGACTGGTAACCTACTTGCATGGCCAAACCATTTGAATTGCTGCTTTCTGATAAAATCTAGTGCCGCTTTAACCCCCACTTTAGTCCTGATTTCTTCATTTCTGATCTTATCTCTTCTTGATACGTTGAGTATTCTTCTCAGGAACCTCATTTCTGTTGTTGTGATTTTTCTTTTCTCTTTTTCTGTCATTGTCCAGGTTTGGCATTGGTAGCATAGAGTTGGTAGGAAGATTGTGTTGTAAAGTGCTTTCTTAGTAGTTATTGATACATGTTTGTTCTTTAGTATTGGTGCCATTTGTCCAATGAGTTGATTTGCCTTATTGCACCTATTTTCGATCTCGTCTTCTGATCTGCCATTTGATGATATTATACTTCCTAGGTACTTGAAACTCTTTACTTGTTTCAAGGGATGTTCGTTTAGGTGAATTGTTGTTGTTTGTTCTTCTTTAGTTATAGTCATTACCTCTGTTTTGCTTGTGCTAATTTTCATGTTATGTTCCCTACACATTTCGTTTAGACTATTCATGTGGTCTTGTAATTCAGCTTCTGATTTTGCTATTAGTGCTTGGTCATCCGCAAACAGGAGTTCTCTAATGGTTAGATTTGCAGATGGTTCTTCTTCTGTGTTCTCGTCATGCGGTATTCTTGCTGTCTCTGCTTGGCTGGTTTCTTTACATATGTTGTCTATATATGTTATGAACAAGAGAGGGGACAGGACACAACCTTGTCATACTCCAGATCTTATGGTGAAGGGTTCTGAGTGTCCTCCAGTTGCTCTCACTAAGCATTCACTGTTATTGTATAAACTTCTACATAGGTTTGTTAGATGTGTACTCACTCCATATTGTTTAAGGATTTCCCACAGCTTGTTTCTATCTACTCTATCGAATGCCTTTTCTTGTCGACAAAGGCTAAGTAGAGTGTTTCATTGAATTCGATTGATTTTTCTATAAGTTGTCTAAGAGCAAAAATGGCATCTGTGCATTCTTTGGTTTTCCTAAATCCAAGCTGTGTTTCGCTTAGCTGGGGTTCTAAAGTAGTTCGTAATCTTTTTTCTAGAATTTTGCAAAATATTTTCCCAGTATGACTCAACAGTGAAATGCCTCTGTATTGTGTGCAGTCTCTTTTGCTGCCTTTGTTTTTCCAAATTGGGATAATTATGGCGTTTCCCCAGTCTCGTGGTGTCTGTTGTTCTACCCAAACATGGTTGAATAGTCTATGTAGCCAAGCTGTTCCTACTTCTCTTGCTGCTTTAATTAGTTCATTTGGTATTTCATCCTGTCCCGGTGATTTGTTCAATGGGGCTAATCTGATGGCTTCTATAATTTCTTCTTTTAGTATGTCTGGTTCTAGTTCTTCGGTGACATCTGTATAGGTCTCTTGAATTCCTGTGACATCTGATGGGATGTTGAGAAGTTGTTCGAAATACTGCTTCCATCTTATTAGGATTTGTTTTTGTTCACTTATTGGTTCTCCATTTTCGCTGTTAATTATTTCAGTTGGGTCAAAGGGTTCTCCTCTGGTTCGCATTGCACCTATCTTTTTGTAGAAGTTTCTAGTTGCCTCCTTGTAGTTTTTATTTAGGGTTTCTCCATACTCTTCCCAGTCTTTTTGTTTTTCCCTCTTTACTATTCTATTCACATGTCTTCTCGCTATTCTATATTCTATGTAATCACATTCCTGTTTGCTCTTCAACCACTTTTTATATTTTTCCTTTTTGTCTTTTACCGCTTCCTTTACTTCTGCGTTCCACCAACTTGTTATTTTCTTTAACCGTGTTTTGCGTTTTTTCGTGGTTCCACATGTTATTTTTGCAGTATTTAAAATGCTTGATTTGAACATTTCCCATTCTTCTTCCACTGTTTTTCTTTCTGCAGGTAATTTTTCAAAGAGTTCAGTTAGTTCTTTCTCATAATTTTCTCTTACTGCCTCGTCTTTAAGGTTTTTTAAGTTTACTGATTCGCATGGCATGTATTTTCCTGCTCTTTGTTTTCTTCTTCTGATTGTTCTTATTGTGGCAACGACTGCTTTATGATCTGTGTTTATACTGAAATTGGGCACTGCCATTGCATCGAATATATTTCTCTTTCTGTTGTTTCTTGTTAATATAAAATCAATTTGGCTTTTAGTATCTAGATCGTTCCATTTATACCAGGTGTATACTTGTGAATCCTTATGTTTATAGAATGTGTTTGTTATATAGAGGTCGTGTTGGCTGCAAAGCTCTAATAGTCTACTTCCGTTATCATTCCTTTCATTTTGCTTGTCTCCAAATGCTCCCAGATGTTTTTCTATGCCCACTCTGTTATGTCCTAGTCTTGCATTGAAGTCTCCCATAACTATGATGTTGTCCTGCTTATCTATTTTATTTAGCACGTCATGTATGTCTTCGTAGAAGTCCTCGCATTCTTGCTCATTATTGTTTGCATTACATGGTGCGTATATTTGTACATATGTTGTAATTGTTTGTTCTTTTATTCTCACTGTTATGATTCTTTCTGATATATATTTTATTTCTAGTATTCCTCTTGCAAGCCGTGGTTCGATGACTATTCCAACACCGTGTCTTGCCCTTTCTTGCTGTTCTACTCCAGAGTAAACAAACGTGTAACTGCGGTGGAGCTCCTTGCATCCTTTCCCCTTTGTTCTGGTTTCCACTATTCCCATCAGTCCAATTTTCCTCTCTTCCATTGTTTCTATAAGCTCTTCTTCTTTACTATTGAAACCACAGACATTCATTGTGCCTATTTTTTGAGTCGCTGATCTATCTCGTGGTCCATTAACATTGTCGGGTCGATATCCGTTTGGGTCAGTCCGTTTATACTTCTTAGTTTTTCTACGAGCAGTATGAAGATCCCTTGTCGGCTTGCTAGGCAAGTCGCAGGTTTAGGACACTAATCTGACCACAGGGAGTCCATCCCCTATGGCGAGTCATAGCCCCGTTAGCCCATAACCTCGCGGTCACGGTTGCCCGGTCTGCACCACGCGGAGGTGGGGGTTGACTTATGGGTTCCCCCATAAACAAACAAAAAACATCAAAAAAGACAATAATACTGGTAAATTATCTCAAACGACAACTAGCCAAAAAACATTCCCATATGTATGGCACGTTACACATTTCTTAGGTATTTATAATGCCCATGTTAAACATTGCCTCAGTGAGTCATGTATTATTGATTAATTTAATGCTTATTGTTCTTTGTTGTCAAAGATTTGCTTCATAAGTGATGTTGAATGAAAGAATGTATGAGAGGAAAGAAAGAAGATGGGCCTGCGTGTCCAATTCTTAACCTTTTGAAAATAAAGATTGCTCGTTCGTTTGTTCTCACTGCAATGTCAGCTTTTTATCGATGAGTATGTTCACCATCTTTCAAAAGGCTCCTTTGGCTAGGGATAGTCTTGTTCTAATCTCTTCTTTGGTCAGATATTCTGGCAGTTCTAAGACTGGTGTCTAAACATCTGTTTAAGCATTATTCACTGTGGTACACTGTGGTATTTCTTTCTCTTAGTGATGATTGTAATTCCAATTTTCTCACAACGTAATTCTAACCCTAGTTACTCACTGTGTACAATAAAAGCATCCAGTACATGCTGCAGATCCTGTTCACTGTCCACGGTTTAAAAGGTAAAATCGCGAGAATCACCTTTACTGCACCGGGTGTTACCCCATCTGACCTGGTCTTTCCCACAAAACAGCTGACCACCTGCCAGAAGCATCGCACAAGAACTCCGCAACTCCAAGAGCATCGCTCACGGCACGACCTCCGTAACTCCAGCCACGACCCACAGAGGTCTCCGGAACAGCTGCACTCTAGATCTGAACGATGCAGTCCGAAAAAAAAAACACCACGACCTCAGACAGCGAGGCAGACAGCTTGACAACTTAGCCACGCAGACACCCTCCCCCCTTTTTCCCTTTCTCTTTCTACAATCAATACTGTATTATTTGCATATCTTATCCACCCAGGCCCCCCCCCCACCCCAATACCTCCCCCTCACCACAGACGTCAATCAATGATGTATTATTAGCATATCTTATTCCCCCCCCCCCCCCAAAAAAAAAAAAATCACCTTTCCCCTCCCTCAGACTACAACCAACACTGCAGTATTTGCATATTTATATATTGTTAAATTATTACCTAAGATGGCTATTCCTCACGCGTCTTTCAAATTTCTCAGACTTGTTTTCTACGTTTTCTATAAAGATAAAACGGTTTCTGGAAGTTACGCATTCTTATCGGAAGTCTCTCTTTATTTGTAGGTAGTGACTTACTTCATCACCTGGTGACCTGGTCCATTCCATATTCGTCTAAGGCACTGATGCTTTCAGTTTTGATGTGGTATGGACCTGGGGTCTTCTCAGATTTCATATGTTCAGAGCACTGAATGGAAGCACCAGAGACAGAAAGCTGTCCACAGACATGATCACCAACGCCATACTGTATGGGATAATTAAGAGAAAGGGCATTCTAAACTTCCATCTTCAACATTGATGGTCCTTCATTGTTTTTGGGAATATCAAACTGTTTCTTGCGTGAATCATAAAGATCTTTCACATACTGAGACAATGCATTTAAAATATGATCGCTGACCATTATGATTTTGAGTTCTTAAGCATCATCCTTCTTCTTCTTTCTTTTTACCCTTATGCCTTCATCCATGTCACTCCAAACCCACCTATACTTAATTATCTACACCGATGGATCAGTGGTGAGAAACAGACGTAGTGGCTGGGGCTTTATTGCAAAGGCTAATGGGCGAGTCTTAAAAAAGGAGAGTCTGGCATATGAGACTACGTCCTCCAGCATGAGAATGGAGGTGGAGGCAGTAACAGCGGCATTCCGGTGGCTAGAGGAGACTACTGCAACACACGTTGTATTCATTACGGATTCAAAGAGTATGCTTAGCAAAGTGGAGAAAGGAATGTTTCGTGTGGAATGGCTCTCGTCTCTTCAGAGGTCACAGATCGTGATAATTGTATGGATATTTTGCCCTGGCCATGAGGGGAATGAACAGGCTGATAAGCTAGCAGGGAGGGCACCTCTTGGTGGTATTTTACCTATGGACAAGGGGGGGGGGGTGGTCGTGCGCTTGTGGGACCAGGTGGAGAAGGCGGAGGAACAGATTGAGAACCTATATGTGGAAAGAATGAGATTGCGGGGGATCGGCAGGGGTTCTCGAAGAATCTCAAAACTGAGAGGGAAGTTTAAGAGAACTTTTAATCACATAGCGGTGGGAACGATTAGTAGTATGACTCTTCGTATGAGAATGTCCTGAGTGCAGTGATGTCGGTTCTTAACTCAACTCAACTCAACAACTCAACTTAATTATCTCACCCAGTTCTGTCCATGTTTTCACCACTTTATTCATTTCTTTTTCTACTTCTCTTCTCTGTATATTTAGGTCCTCATATGTTTCTCTTGGGCTGTTTATTCCAAAGGACTTTCTACAATATTCTCAGCTTTTCTCAACGGATTTTCTATCCTGCGATCGTTTCTTCACCTCTTGATTCACATACATTTTAAAGCAAGAATCACGCAGCCGAATTCATTCTTCTAATACTGTGCTCGCACTGCAGAAATTGGCTGTAACATTTAGAGCAAACAAAATAATCTTTTTTAGCCTCATACTGACATCTGCGCGGATTTGTAATTAGGACAAAATAATCGATCCCAGGCTCGTAAATGTTCGATTGATAGTTGTTTCCTCATTTATACCTGCCTTCACATGCTCGCTGTCAGAATATAGTCAATGTGTAAATACATTTCGACACCGAGTCTTTCATTATGGATTATGAATACCGCTGATTAGAATGTCTGAGGTACAGTTGAGCAAATCAAAACAGCGTTGTTCATCATTTGTGTAGTTCACAGTAAGCACAACGGATAGACATTTCATTCTTGTCATTAACCGCAGGTATATGTGCCATATCTTCATGTTGTCAGATATTGTTGAGTATGTGTATTTGTTCATTAACAAATTTATATTTTGTGGCATGGTGGTTAGTCTGCTTGCATACCAAGACTATGGCCCAGCTTCAATCCTAAAAAGAGACAGACTGATTTTTCCACGTCTATCAGACAATGTTGGGAATTTTCTGGAAATTATCTGGAAAGGACAAAGGAAGAGGCGGACTACTGGACACCTCACCTCAATGTTACGACGTTGTTTCTCCATTGATTAAAGTGACTATTTTGGCCTGCGTATGTATTTACTTTGTCTCTGACATATCTCGCTCTGTCGTTCCGTATTTTCGTTTCACGAACTCTGGTTTTTCTGTATGTTATTCGTTGAAATATATGGATTACTTATTGTGATTTCGGCATTTCTGTTTTCTTGTTACGTATTCTATTTTTCTTTGTTCGTTGATAAAGATATTGGTAGAAATGTTCAATTGTATATATGTCTTTCCTTTCGTCGAGCTTCCTAGTTAAATTTTTTGTTCAATGGTTTTTCTCTAACATTGACATTTGCTTTGTGCTTGCCACAATATATACGCATCATATTCCTAATGCATTTGTATTGAAATGCCTGGATCTTATGCTTTGTTTCTGCAATGAGAATCCACAAACAAACTGATGGCTACCACAAGTGATTTGTATAGTTTGATGTAAGCAGGAAAGTATATATTGCTTTACTATACAGGATTCAGTCTTGTCAATGTAGATCGAGCCATCTAGACGAGTCTTGATTTGAACTCTTTGCCAGAACTACCATCACTGCTTTATAGTGGACACTGGACATTTAACTGTGTTCACTTCTTCTGGCATTTGTCTATTTATGTTAACAGATTCAGTACCAAACTAACAGTAGGTTTAAAACAATGTTTTCCTGTACTAAATTTGAATAACGAAGACACAAACAATAGATTGCACGATTTATTGCCTGCCATACTTCGTTGCATCGGGTCAGGTACATACTGCAGAATTCACACAGCAATAACATGATAAATCCTTCAAGCTGAAATATACGCATGTACGCATAGTAATGTCAATTGTCTACCACGGTAATTTTAAAAGTGGGTTTGACAACACAAAAAGTAGGTTTGACCAAACAAAAATAGATGGCGGAAAATGGGAAATATGGGTGTGTCACAGTTTTAACTTAAAGGTTGTTAATATGGTAGAAGACACATTTGTATTACATATCAGATTAGAGGGGGTTGCTGGGGTGAGGGGGGCACTATTTAGAAGCTCACGGCAGATAAGAGAAGTCGTTTAAGACAATTAAGCATCCTAAGACACTTAATCAGTTAATATTTGTGTCCCATTTTCTTTGTAACTATCCACAAGTATCCATTATCTTACTGTTTCCATGCTAATCTCCATTCTATATGCTGGTTAAATTGTGTGCAATCTTGTTGTAAGGTCTTGAAGTTCTAATTCTGTTCCAGCCATAAGATCAAAGCCATCAACAAATCGTTGTTTGCACAGAGGTGTACCAGTCGACTTACTTATTTTGTAATTGTTAATTCTCCAGCATAATGTTATGTAAAAAAAAGTACTAGGAACAGTATTTATATTAGGGAGTATCACAAATGAAGTTTTTCATACGCGTTCATGCCATACTCTGTTAAAGGCCTTTTGAAATCTAGAAAGTTCTGGTAAGCGTCACATTACTGTTGTAGATGTATTTCAATCGGTACTACAATATTGAAAATGTGTTCTGAGTATTTTCCATTCGCCTAATACGAACCTGTTCTTCGGAAAAGATTTCTTCTGATTTCTGTTTGATTCTGTTCAAGAATTCAATAACATGACGTTAATTACATGGCTGATAAGGCTAATGATCTGCAATTATTGCTCATGATTGGAATTCCTTTATCTGAAAGAGGTATTGTCAAAGACTGGATCCAATCTTCTTGCCACTATTTTGTCTTCCATATCTTCTGGTAAATGTTTGTCATGATAGCCCCCCCCCCCCTTTTTTTTTTCTGGTCCTCCGTATTTCGTAAGCTTTGCTGTGATTGTTTGTATCTTATGTCTGATTACTTTCTTCTTTTAAATGTGCATGTAGCCTGCCTCCCGTTTTGTAATTTTACTGCATTTCCAAATTCTTCAGAGGATTGCTTTACCATTGATACGAGCATTGTGTTAATGCTCCTTACGCTTGACGTTGGCTATTCATTTTCGTTTTCTTTTTTTCCCTTTTTTTTGGCGGGGTGGAGGGGTGGGGGGTGGAGGGTGGAGGGTGATGCGGAGAATAACATGAACGAACAGGGTAACAAGTAAGGCAATCGTTCAAGAAGCAGATGATAAACGCAAAGATTAGAGAAATTAGGTAGACAGTCACGATTTGGAGGGAAACGTTATGAAGAAAAAATAAATGTACAAAGTTAACGACAATTAGCGACACCTGGTTGGAAGAGAGCTAGATGAGGAAACTGAGATAAATATCAAGAGTGTTTGGTCAAATTGTGTAATCGAGATAAGAACTGAGACACGATCCGACACTGGTAGCGTCTGAGCTGGTCACCAGCACCTATTTAAATAGCCCACGTGATGATCTATTGTTAAATGTAGTCATATTGTTAACCACTGATCAACATTCACATATTGCTTATCAATTTTCAACGCAGGACTATTCCAGTGTGCGTTGTGAGTACATCAGCAAATGCGATGGATAGACTTTCTGTTGGCGACCAAAGGCGAATTCGCCCCCGTGTTGGAACTAGCATTTCATTGGGTGTGCCAAAGAAGCAGGTTTGATACATATTCTATCTGGTTTTCTTTCTGTCCGTAAAAAAAAATAAATTAACACTATGTGTTTGCCAATATGTGATTTCACGCCTCCCCTACTGCTTTTATAGCAAACAGGTAAGGAATTTAC